>CM068826.1:143022334-144222334 GCA_028554795.2 Sinohyriopsis cumingii | reverse complement strand
GCGAAGACACGGGGCCGCACCCTCGGTAGTTCCAACACTGCTAGTCTATCCTAATTGCGTCTGCTAATTTCTAACTTAAGCCAGTCCTAATCAAGAATAGTTCAATATTCAAAACAGCTCGACACACTTCGTTCAGTCTGTGACATAATGGAGAAAATGCAATAATTGTTCGCCGATTTGTACGTTTGGACAAATGCAGGCAAGAAGTGCCGTTATGCATTCTGATAGTCTTGGATTTCACCATTGACCGAAAGGTAAGATCCGAACAACCCAAAGCTCGCAGTAAATATCGTTAATGTACATTGTGATGCGTTTTAATTTTGGTGACAAAACAAATATTGATTTTGGCAAATTTGGTGCTAATTGCTTGTAACATTGTTGCACAGTGCATTGTTAACTCCTGAAACATTCTGATTGCTTAAAAATACATGTCAATCTTATTAATTGATTTTAAAATAACAACTCAAAAATGAAACCCCGAGACCATAACTTTCCCAAAATTATTCTTTCAATAACATTCATTGATCAGTAAAATAATATACAACTACACATTTTATGATATTCCAGTAGCTTTACTTCGAATCGTATAAACATTTTATAGACATTGTCATGTTTGCAAAGGCAATGCCAGATAATACTGCCGTTATCGTCTAAGTGTATTAATTCCTTTACAAGCTTGATGAAAGCAATTTGACGAGATGTGATCGGAAGTCTGATCGAGTTGCGCGTAAAGTTGTTATTCATTAAGATGACGAAGAGAAGGGGGAGCAAAGTGTTTTCCAAACGGTTAGGAATTTGTACGGAAGATTGATGAAGGTCTGTAATTTGACAGGTAAGCTTTGTTGTCAGGTAAGGCTAACTTTAAATGGCTCATATGCTTCTTAATAGTGTTTTTTTATAACAGAAAAGCATTGATATATGTCCCCCCCACAGATATATATATATATATATATATATATATATATATATATATATATATATATATATATATATATATATATATATATATATATATATATATATATATATATATATATATATATATAATTTCAAAATAATTATATCTCCACATTTTCGAACCATTAAAAAGAAAGATAGCCATTTCAAGTTGATGAATGTGGAATATTTTTTTTTATTAAGTTAATTAGTAATTGCCTATGTAATTTCATTCCGTATCAGTTGCTGAATTTCAACAAATAATAAAAAGCCCGCATTGATGGATGGCCGGTCAAAATAAAAACTACATCGTTAGATTAACTTTGTTTTAGAAAATATCGAAGCAGCCCCAAGATAGCAAATAAAAAAATGTCCCCTCGTGGTCTTAAACTATGAACCTATAATATAATGGGTATCTTAAAACTGTGAATCTATATTATAATATTACAGTGGTCCCCTTCTTATACGACCACCCCTTCTGCACAGGGAAAGTGACATTATAAGACGGGTGGCCTTTCCAGAGGGGTACTACCTTTTGTTGTGAGAAGTATATGTAATGTACGTAGTAGGAAAGCTACATACTTCAAAGCATTTAATATCTTCATTTAATATCTTCGTATAAAAGTAAAATTAAGTATTAAAATGTTCTTCTTGTTATAATAATAGACTTATTTCAACTGAATATACATTAATTGTTCTTATTCTTGGCGTAGGCGTAAAATGCAAGCAGATATTGTTGTCAGGCACATTGCAAAACCATTCAAAAACGTCATTTAAATCTTGGTACATACATAATTATCTTTCCATTTCCTCCATTTTCTCACTGCTACTGAATGACCTCCTTATCGGTTATGATGTTGTTTATTTCATTCTTTTCAACGTATTTTTTTTTATTTGAGTCTTTTCTACATAAAATTGTTCGGCAAGTCCCCCCTCCGCACCTGACCTGATATCATCGAGTAGAATAACCGACTTTATTCTAAAATAATACATATCCGTTTATGTGATGACATGTTAATGTTTACTAATGATTTATTTAGATGTTGCTAACTGTATGCGATTTAATTTTGCAGACGAAACTTTTGTCGAGTGGACGAAATGCCTTCTTCTAAAAGGAAGCGATAAATGTATTGTCACGTTATTTTTCGGTCTTTGTTACCCGTTTTTTTTTCAAGGTCAAGGTTAATCTCTATGTGTGTGGGGTGTGTGTGTTAATGCACAAAATATAATTTTAGCCTATGCTTACCTTGTGATGATCTTGACAATTACGTCCGGTTGTAATCATCAAAGATAAAAAGTCGACAGATGTGCGAATACCAAAATTCTATCATAACATTTTTGAGACCATTTGCATTAAATATCGGTTTTTATAGACAATAATACAATATTAATCTTACTGTTACATGTACTTTATTCAAGACTTCTTTCAGCAACGGAAACTTAACATTGGGAGACATGTATCAACGACAGAGTTAATCTGATTACTTGCCTTACGTCGCGATATGAATTAATTATTGGTTTTGGATACATTTGAAGAAAAAAAATGTGGTAGCTCCTGAGGGGAACATTTTACGTTTTTGTACTAATATGCTGGCCGCTGGTCGCTTTAGAGGGGTGGCCGTTCTTGAAGGGTATTTTCGAATACAAACACGTCGGTGACAAGGGATTATGGCTGTAAGAGACGGATGGCCGCTGGTCAGGGGGAGCCGTTCAAGAGGTGGACTACTTTAATTGTATTATACTATATTTAAATAGCTGTCAAACTATTCTGTTGTCGTTCCTTGACATGATGTTTTTGGAATCTCCGCTTCGTACTGATTATTTGCTGCATTTTTGTGGGTGGGTAGGTGGAGGTGGTTTTGTTATAGTCTTTTTAAAATGGCACACAATTTCTCAACTATCGAAGTCGGGATAAGTCTCAAAGTTGATTAAATGAGAACACATTGTCGACGTGTCAACATAATGGAACAAGTTTGACTGGACATTATTAGTGGCTGAGAGAAACATGTACATATGTGCAGGATGCAAAGTAAATAGGCGACAAAATTCTCATAATTAAAGGCGAAGATACAACGTGTCTAACACTATTTCCAAGAACGTGACAATTAGAGAACCAAAGACACATACGATGTATATTTAAGAAAGACCGAGAGCCTTAAGTTAGTTATCCATTTAATAATTTTCGGTTATCTATTTGATATTGTTCTAGTATATTCCAGTATTCCTTGTTTCCAGGTTTGATATTTAAAAACTACAAAAAATGTAAATCCCGCGAGCCGGATTTGAACCGGCGACCTAAGGATAGCTTTCAACTTTTTCTACAGTCCTCCGCTCTACCAACTGAGCTATCACGGGATCATATGAGAACAACATATGTCATATGAATTATACCTCATAATATTTCCTGAGTTATGTTACGTATTGCATGTTTCTCGTCTTGTCTCGCGAGAACGATCATTTTTGGCTGGTGACACAACTGTTTGACAGTTGATGGATTGGTTCTGCATCGCTGACTAATCCTAAAAATGCATTGCCGTATAATGGCATTATTAGACTGCGTATCTATATTATAATACAAAATATGTATTACAATCTGTATAAACAAGCTCATGATCTGTCACAGTGTCCATGAAGTGCCATCACAATGTCTTTGCATCAACCGTTCAGAAAGACTCCTAGTAGAGTGGATGACATATTCTCTTGGATGAACTCATTCTGGGTGTTGCAAGTTGGAAATCTCTATTCCGGTTGGAATGAGGACTGATTGGAAATGCATCCTCTTTAACAAAGTCATAAAGGAGTTAATACAATTGGAACATTTGACTGGACATTAGTGGTGCCTGATAAAAACACGAACATATACGTTGGATGGAAAGCAAATATGCGGCAATTCTCATGGTCAAAGAAGAGGATACATATTGTCGAACAATATTCCCCCAAGAATCCGACAAATTGAAAACTAGTGACACAAAGGATGCATATGGTGCCTAGTGCTTTATGGCAGTTTATAAAGCTGTATATGACTCCCAATAATGGTATTTGGACCGAAGCAAATCTGGAGTCCATAAGCCTTTTTGAAAGGTCACTGATTGGTCCTTAAATTGCCATTGGGTTTTTCAGTGCCATGCAATAGTTATTATATTAACCGAATGCGATGAATCTCTTTTGCAACGAAGCGTGTTAGTACTGTATAACAGTCTGCAACGAGCATAACGTCATATCATTGTGCAGTTTTACTCTTTAAACATCGAATCAATTGTAAATCGAGTTGTAATCAATTCTACTGTGTTACGATTGAATTTTGAGGGAATTTGCACAAAATGTCATTCGTATTTTTAACAGTTAAATTTGTATGATTTTGAATCAATCTGAATTTGTAGCATTCCAAAAGTACGGAAATTCACATTCTAGAAAAATATTAGTGATTCATGCTATACTACAAGCTAGGTAAGCCAGAGAGTTCCATGACGATAAGGTTACGTCAGCAAATCCCTTCACAACAAAGACAGGATGAAGACATACTGGACGAAAGATCATGAACTCGGGTAAAGGGCGCTACCTTTGACGGGAACACTATTTTGGGAAACGGAATTCGTTATAAAACAAGTCTCGTAACTTTCCATATCTCCGGAAAACACTAATCTTGCTTTCGGTAACTCCGGAAAGAAGGGTTGAAACTATGCGTCTTGTTATTGTGGCCTTGTATGGAACAAAGGTGCACATTTCTCGAAATTGTATGTATGTATGTATGTATGTATGTATATATATATATATATATATATATATATATATATATATATATATATATATATATATATATATATATATATATATATATATATATGCAAAGAGTTTGGCCAAAACGCCATAAAACATATGAATTCGGACAACGTCTTGCAATTAAGAAAAATGAAATATATCTCATTACAGTCTAAAGACTTCCTCTTAGTTCCAGAAAGCATTTAATTGTTGGAAAACAAAGCTGGAAAGTATTTTATTCTTTCTTGACGCATTCATTTTTGTTATACTATAATATTAAGTATGAACTATAATGTTTTATATGTTGTTTGGACTTTATTATGAATTGTAATGGTAGTCTTAGATTATTCTTACAAAAAATCTTTCTGACAACTTCATGCTCTTTGATAGCTAATTTAGAAACAAAATACCTTTAACACATTAACCCCTGGCGACGAGTTAAAGTGGCAGGAGGTAGTATCCTACTGCCGAGCTCTGTAGCGTCAAGGTCATACAAAACACACTAAAGTAGGTGGTATTATAGAAAGGTAGACAGATGTAGCTCTACAATGATACCAAGTAATCTGGAGGTTCTAGTTGCACTACAAAATACAGAGGGGAAAACCTTAGTTTTTGGACCCGGCTTTTTTCCACTCAAAATTTGCCCGTTGTCGGAGTCCGATTTTGTGTCCGGATTTTAGACTTTTTGATCTCAGATCTAAGGCAGACCGGTATGAACTGCACACAGAAAGAGATGAGCCTTTGCAAAAAGTAGGATAAGATGGGCATTTGGAAAAAAGCGTGGTCTCGATACGAAAAATAATGGGTCCGTTAAGAAAAACAACAAAAAATTCATCTTTTGCCCTTCTGCTCATGCGCGAGCTAAATAGTCAATGCAAAAGTAGGCAGTAGGTTATTGGAAAATGACCTGGAAGTTAATGTCTTAGGATGTATTCAGAAAAAGCTTTCAAAATGTGTTTCCTACTCGAATTTCAGGCGAGAACGATAAAATCCTCCAGGGGTAAGTGTTAAAAAACGTGATATTTCGGTATTTAAGGTAAAGCTTTTAATCATTTGTCATTACGAACAAATGATTTTGGTATTAATATTATTGTAAATATATTTTGAATATCTTTCGATATATTTACGCCATAATTCAAAAAGACATAAATTTCAGAACCGTATGAGGTTGGTCAGATTTGTATGAGTATCAAAATTTTATATGTTTATCTATATTTAGAATATATCATTTAAAGAGTAAATTTATATACTGAGTGTTGTATGATTTCTATATAAAAAAAATTGCTACAGAATTCTGACTTCCTCTTGCACTTCGAACCCTATATCTTTGCACACCAGCGATGTAACCATCGAAATCGCCAGGACTGCCACATCCACAAACGTAGGCCGTAATAAATCTGCTCTCTCTCGATCTCGATCACGATCTGATTGCAGTCCCACCAATAATAGAGACATGAGGAAAACAACTGATTTAAATAATTCTTTACACCAATAAACCTTACATAAATAATAAGTGGGGAAAACATTCTTATCATTAAAGGTCAAAATTTCTTTTGAGACAGGGTAAGGTCAAACTTCTTTGGACACAGGGGAAGGTCAAAACTTTCTTGGACACAGGGACAGGTGAAAACTAATTTGGACACTGGGCCAGGTCGAGACTAATTATTGATCATTATAGTCAGTACAGTACGATACACGACAAATATCGGATATAAGTAAGATATCGATATAATCATTCGATTCTCATACGATAGTATAAATAAGAGAGTGATATAATCATTAAATTTTCATACTATCGTATAAGTAAGAGATTAATCTATGCATTTAATTCTCATAGGATAGTATGAATAAGAAATTGATATCTTCATCCCATGCTCATAATATCTTATGAATAAGAGATCGATGTAATCATTTTGGTTACCATAATATATTGTAAACAGATTAATATAATCATTCGTACTACAGCTTTATTAAGTGATTGATATAATCATATATTCTCATAATATAGTATGAAGAGATAGACGTAATCATTCTATTCTCATACAATTTTATGATTTATTATTATTACTGAAGTAGTAGCAGCTGAATATACCCTTCTCGTACTTTATCGTATAACAATGTGTTATATACTAAGATATTACCTGTTGTTTCTTCTGGTAATATTTGTATAGGTGAAACTGTTTCAATAGAAACCACATATGTCACCACTTTGAAATATTCTACCAAACATATGTCACAGTTAACGTTGCCGATTAACCTTTAATAAACATCCCCTTTTAGTTGATGCTACAGGCCTGAAACATCTTACGGGTTATTCTTCTTCCCTAACATAATCTGTGTAGTCTTATGAGATTAAGCAAGAGATAGAGGCAATAGTATTTTTTAACCCATCGACAATGGTCGGAAGAACGATACACGTGTCTCAGAAAAACTTTCGATGGACGATCGGATACATCGACGATATTTTTACAAAACGATAAACATTAATTTATTGTACAAAATGTAATTATTCTATCAATAAAATATCTTTATCCTTTAGTCCGAAATCCACGAGGCCGTATCTAAGTGTGTTTTGACATTGAAAAAGGCAAATAGTAAGAAAACATAGTCCCGCGAGCCGGATTCAAACCAGCGACCTAAGGATAACAATGAACTATTTCTACAGTCCTCCGCTCTACCAACTGAGCTATCGCGGGGTTATATATGAGAAAAGTCTCTGCAATGGTTTCCTATAGTATAGTGCTGGTTGTTAGCATCTTTACCGATCAATGAGGCAGCGAAGAGCGATCACTATGTCTACCGATGCCACTAACTGACATTTGATGGACTGGCATTGCCTCGCTAATTAGTCTTCATAGACAGTCTTGTTAAGAGGTTCTGAATATACTAATACTGCGACAATAACGACGATGACCACCACGATGAGGACGACATCGAAACGACGCTCATCAAAGTGGTGCATTGACTGCATAGTTACAACACTAAAAACAAGCCCCACCCACTTACTATTACGGCGACGATAATGTTTTCTACTGTGCAGTTTCCATTAATACTAATGCTCCTGCTGCTGCTACTACTACGCCACTACTTCCGTCATCACTTTTATTATTGTCATCATTATTATTGTCAGTATCATCACAAAAGTATTCGTGAAGTAGATTTTAAACTTGTGCAATAAATAAAATTAGATGTCAATTATTATATCAACTGTGTAAAAAAGGAGAAAGAATAATAACTAATATCGCTAAATAATCGATACGTTGATTGCGCATTTCCCCTACAGCATGTACTGGTCGCATCTGAGTCGCTGAGAGCGTGCTGTATAAGTAACTCTAATTTGTTTGACTTTTGTTTGATTTTAATATACTTACCGGAGTTTGAATCATCTACACCAGTGGTTCCCAAAGTTTGCTGTATTTCCTTTTTGGGGGCAGTAGGATTACCAATGGGGGCGCTAATGCTGAATAATGCTTGTTATAGGTCAAGGTAGAGGGCGCTGCAGATGAAATTCAACTATCCGGAATTCAAGCAGAACAATACAAAATCAAAGATCCTACCCCTTGGAAAAACTGCACGCCCAAAATAAACCTGTCTGCCCAGAACTTAGGATCCAAACTACAAAACCCACCAAAAATACTAACAGAAATCCAGAAATTCATCGAAGAAACTTACCCTGGATTTCTTAAAATCTACACAGACGGATCTAAATCGAAAGAAGAAAACAGAACTGCTGCTGCAATAGTGGTGCCGCAACAACAAGTTGAATTTGGTGCAAGACTCCCGGATGGCTGCTCCATTTACACAGCAGAATTCTGGGCAATAAATGAAGCCCTCAAATGGATCAAGACCCAAAACCACAGCCAGTACGTCATTATAACAGACTCTCTAAGCGTACTGAAATCCTTAGAGACTGGCACATCAAAAAGTAGAGCAAATATGCTAGAAGACACTATGTTATCCATCAGGGAGATCTAGGATAAACAACAAACCATCGAATTCCTATGGGTACCTTCTCACATCAATCTGATTGGCAACGATAAAGCTGACCGAAGAGTGAAATACAATCTCCTGAACAATGTAACAGAAACACTTAATTACAGTGTGTACGAGATATATAGCCAGATAAGAAGCAAAATGAACAAGAAATGGCAGGAGCTCTGGGACAACACCAACAAGGGCAGACATTTATACCAACTGCAAAAAGAGGCCACAAGGGTAATCACGACACCTAAAATCCTGGAAATCGTGGACATCCGAATTATTAATAGGATCAAAACAGGAAAAACTTTACTCCGAAACAGCTTTGGGAAACATCTCAGGAAGGAATTAAAGCAAACAACTAATTGTCCATATTGCCCTGCTGCAGAAAAACTGGACCACGTATTCAACACCTGTCCCTCTTGGCATCCGTCCGTCTACGGGATATGATGGCGTAGCTCCAAAGTACGCTTTTGCTTATCCTTCTTTTTAGCTCTCTTTTCAGCTTGTTTTATTCTTCTCTTTTCCTCTGCGTTTTGAACTCCCTGCCTGACAGCTAGACGCCAGCTGGAACGGTTGTTTGCACAGCTCTCCCAGTCGTTGACATTGATGTTTGCTGTCTTCATATCCTTCTTGCAAACAAATTTGTAGCGCAGATGTGGTCGTCCAGTTGGTCGTGCACCTTCTGCTAACTCCCCATATAACAGGTCCTTGGGAATGCGACCTGGGTCCATTCTCTTGACATGGCCGAGCCAGCAAAGGCGCCTCTCGCTGAATATGGAGAACATGCTGTTCATGTTGGCGCGTTCTAGAACCTCTGTGTTGGGTACTTTGTCCTGCCACTGGATGTGCAGAATGCGCCGCAGACATCTCAGGTGGAAGCTGTTGAGTTTCCTCTCGTGTCTTGCATAGGTGGTCCGTGTTTCGCTGCTGTAGAGAAGTGAGCTGAGCACGCAAGCTTGGTAGACACGCAGTTTGGTCTTCTCTGTGAGGTTGGGGTTGTTCCAGACCCTCTGGTTAAGTCTGGCCATCACTGCTGCTGCCTTGGCAATCCTGCCGCCCACCTCAGAATCAATCGAAAGTGAGCTGGAGATGTTAGACCCGAGGTATGTGAAGTTCTCGACAACTTCCAAATTGTACCCATCGATGGAGACAGAGGGAGGGGAGTCTGTGTCCTGTGCCATGACATTCGTTTTCTTCAAACTGATGGTCAGTCCAAATTCCTTACATGCATGGGAGAGGCGGCATACTAGCTGCTGAAGTCCATCTTCCGTGTATGATGTCAAGGCTGCTTCGTCGGCAAAGAGCAATTCACGGATGAGTACCGCTGTGACTTTAGTCTTAGCACGGAGACGGGCGATCTTGAACAGCTTGCCGTCAGCCCTGGTATGGATGTACACTCCCTCGCTGCAGTCCTTGAATGCGTACTGGAGAAGCATGGAGAAGAAGATGGCAAAGAGCGTCGGTGCAAGGACACAGCCTTGTTTGACTCCGCTAATGACTGGGAATGCTTCAGATGTTGCGCCATTGAAGCACAATGTGCTGTGCATGTTCTCGTGGAACGACATAATGACAGCAAGCAGACGTGGGGGGCAGCCGATCTTCTGCAGGAGTCTGAAGAGTCCACTCCGACTAACCATGTCAAACGCCTTCGTCAGGTCTATGAAGGCAATGTAGAGGGGCATCTGCTGCTCGCGACACTTCTCCTGCAGCTGACGTAGTGAGAAGATCATGTCTACAGTTGACCTGACGGCTCGAAATCCACACTGGGACTCTGGGTAGACGCGGAAGGCTAGGATCTGCAAGCGCGCCAAGGCAACACGGGCAAAAGCCTTTCCGACGATGCTGAGGAGGGAGATGCCCCGGTAGTTGTTGCAGTCGCTACGGTCTCCTTTGTTTTTGTACAAAGTGACGATGTTGGCGTCACGCATGTCCTGTGGGATGTATACCTGTTCCCAGCAACGGATATCCACACAAACGTACGCGAACGCATACAAACACAATATCTACTATCCACACAAACTGACGCGAACGCATACAAACACAATATCTACTAAGCACACAAACTTACGTGAACGAATACAAACCTCAGATGCACAATCCACAGAAACTTACGTGAACAAATACAAACACAATATCTAATATCTACACAAATGTACGTGAAGGCATACACACCCAAATATACTAGCCACACAAACGTACACGAACGCATACAAACACAATATCTACTATCCACACAAACGTACGCGAACGCGTACAAACACAATATCTACTAACCACAGAAACTTACGTCAACGTATACAAACCCCGTATGTACAATCCACACAAACTTACATCAACACATAAGAAAACAATATCTAATATCTACACAAACGTACGTGCAGGCATACAAACCCCAAATATACTATTGACACAAACGTTCGCGAACGCATGCAAACACAATATCCACTATTCACACAAAAGTACGCGAACGCATACAAACACAATATCTACTAATCACACAAACTTACGTGAACGCATATAAACCGCAGATGTACAATCCACACAAACTTACGTGAACGCATACAAACACAATATCTACTATCCACACAGGGAAGAGGATAACAAATCAAACCCCAAATATACCATCCACTCAGAAGTGAGAAATAGAAAACAGACCGCATATCTACTATGCACACAGATGTGAGAAGTAGAAAACAAACCCCATATCTTCTACGCACACAGAGGGAAGAAGAAAAAATAACCTAATATACACTATCCACACAGATGAAAGAAGAAAACAACAAATATATACTATCCACACAGATTGAAGAAATAAACCATTATATATACTTTGCACACAGAGTGAAGGAGAAATAATAACCCAATGTGTACTATGCACACAGAGGGAAGAAAATAACCCATTATTCTATCAGCACAGAGTGAAGACGAATTGTTTCGGAAAGCACCTAAGCCCTCAGCTACAATGACCAACTCTACCAAACACACACAACGACACAGACACTCCAAACCCATTTAACCCATTATTATATGGCGTCAGTGTGTGACTTTAGAAAAATTACAGACTCAAAATGATGGATGGACAGATCGACTAGTTTGTGCCCACTTGCACGCCTAAAGTGCGTGCGTGAAGGAAAACATCCATTCAAATTTAAAGTCTAGCTAAACGTGATGCAGAGGGATAGAGAGAGGTGAAAGAGCACATATTCATGCATTGTCAATCAAAACAAATACACCATCCTTATTATAAAAAGTCAAGACCAAGAGACACTTACGTTCTCTTTCTGGTCAGGTCTCTTTTAGAAGTTAGTATGAAATTTCACATCAGGGCCAAAGCATCAAATTGTCAATTTTTCCATTTCCACCTCTTCACTGGCACAAGTTCTTTCTCATCAATGTTTTCTTCTTCCTAACCCCTCTCTTGTGGCCTAAAGTTCCGAATGTATCGATGTATCTATAAAGATTCAGCTATTTTGCAACATATTCAATGGTCTCCGCACTGTCCTTGCCTTTGTATGGCCTTTCCACCCATCCAGAGAAAAAGTTAGAGGGTTACAAAAATATTTTATAAAAATGTAAACTTAGTTGTAAAGGAACCTTCAGAACGGTTTGTGATGTGCAAGTTAGTGACTAAACCATTTAGATTCGCCACTGGGATACAATGAGTTGTGTGCAGGAAGTAACACTAATTGCCTCCAACAAACAGAGGTATAAAAACGGGCTAGCGGGCCACGACTTTTATCATTAGTGATACAACAGGTTCCATGGAAGGAAATCAATGACAGTATTCAAACTGTGGAGGACTACAACAACTTATTACAAGAACTATGGATTTCATGTGTTGCCTCCATTGGTATGCAATGCTAACTCACCGATATCCTGATGCAATCTACATCGGCCAAAAACTGTGGTGGCAATTGACCTACAAAGGATACTTTGTAAGTTTAACATCGAGAATTTGACTATATACAAGAGCGAAGCCATTACAGGTGTATGTGAGTGAAAGGTATTTATGCAGGCAGGCAACGGGTCTGGAAAATTCCTTATTTATCAGTCCATTCAGGTTTTGTGCTCCACTTTTCTCGATCATGTAGGAACATCGTTCAAATTTGAACAACTTAATTTTGATTTCGATGCGGCGCCTTGCCGCCGCATCAAATGACATTCACAGACCGGAAGCACATAAATATCTGCTCTATATTCCAAGGTGCAGCTATGAGTACTGGAACCTTGGCTAGCGAAACTGAGACTCCTGAAGCTGCGGTAAAAAAAATAAAAAAATAAAAAATCTGAAAACATACCTCCGACCAGTTTATTTTTTATATATACTTTCTTTCTTTGTTTTGTTTTATTCTTCATGCTATATTATTCCATTATCATTAGTTAAGGGAATATATAGGGGACCGTACAATCGATCGTTTCAAACGTCAATATAATTTGCATCTGAAACACAAAAAGTAATCCCGCGAGCCGGATTTGAACCAGCGACCTAAGGATAGCAATATTTCTTCTCTACAGTCCTCCGCTCTACCAACTGAGCTATCACGGGATATGGCGATTACACTGTCGTGATCTACAGTGTTTATTATTTGTTTCTATTTCGGTTGGGGGCAATAGAGAGTGACCATTACATCTCCTGTCGCCTATGCCTGACAGTTCATGGATTGGTATTGGTTGCAATATAGTGGACTGATAATTTCTTCGATACGCTTAGAATATATTAATATTACTTCTGGGACGACGACATTAAAGTCTAGGACCACTTTAAGGACGATGACGACGATGACGACGAAACGGCGCACATCGGACTGACACATTGGCTTCAAAATAGAAACTATAATAACTACAGGGGCTCGTTACAAAGAAAATCTGCAGTATCCATCCATGAATCAAGGGATTGGGATTCTAACTTGTAACAATATAACACAAGCGAAGACACGGGGCCGCACCCTCGGTAGTTCCAACACTGCTAGTCTATCCTAATTGCGTCTGCTAATTTCTAACTTAAACCAGTCCTAATCAAGAATAGTTCAATATTCAAAACAGCTCGACACACTTCGTTCAGTCTGTGACATAATGGAGAAAATGCAATAATTGTTCGCCGATTTGTACGTTTGGACAAATGCAGGCAAGAAGTGCCGTTATGCATTCTGATAGTCTTGGATTTCACCACTGACCGAAAGGTAAGATCCGAACAACCCAAAGCCCGCAGTAAATATCGTTAATGTACATTGTGATGCGTTTTAATTTTGGTGACAAAACAAATATTGATTTTGGCAAATTTGGTGCTAATTGCTTGTAACATTGTTGCACAGTGCATTGTTAACTCCTGAAACATTCTGATTGCTTGAAAATACATGTCAATACTTATTAATTGATTATAAAATAACAACTCAAAAATGAAACCCCGAGACCATAACTTTCCCAAAATTATTCTTTCATTAACATTCATTGATCAGTAAAATAATATACAACTACACATTTTATGATATTCCAGTAGCTTTACTTCGAATCGTATAAACATTTTATAGACATTGTCATGTTTGCAAAGGCAATGCCAGATAATACTGCCGTTATCGTCTAAGTGTATTAATTCCTTTACAAGCTTGATGAAAGCAATTTGACGAGATGTGATCGGAAGTCTGATCGAGTTGCGCGTAAAGTTGTTATTCATTAAGATGACGAAGAGAAGGGGGAGCAAAGTGTTTTCCAAATGGTTAGGAACTTGTACGGAAGATTGATGAAGGTCTGTAATTTGACAGGTAAGCTTTGTTGTCAGGTAAGGTTAACTTTAAATGGCTCATATGCTTCTTAATAGTGTTTTTTTTTATAACAGAAAAGCATTGATATATGCCCCCCCCCACACACACACTCATATATATATATATATATATATATATATATATATATATATATATATATATATATATATATATATATATATATATATATATATATATAATTTCAAAATAATTATATCTCCACATTTTCGAACCATTGAAAAGAAAGATAGCCATTTCAAGTTGATGGATGTGGAATAATTTTTTTATTAAGTTAATTAGTAATTGCCTATGTAATTTCATTCCGTATCAGTTGCTGGAATTTCAACAAACAATAAAAAGCCCGCATTGATGGATGGCCGGTCAAAATAAAAACTACATCGTTAGATTAACTTTGTTTTAGAAAATATCGAAGCAGCCCCAAGATATCAAATAAAAAAAATGTCCCCTCGTGGTCCTAAACTGTGAACCTATAATATAATGGGTATCTTAAAAATGTGCATCTATATTATAATATTACAGTGGTCCCCTTCTTATACGACCACCCCTTCTGCACAGGGAAAGTGACATTATAAGACGGGTGGCCTTTCCAGAGGGGTACTACATTTTGTTGTGAGAAGTATATGTAATGTACGTAGTAGGAAAGCTACATACTTCAAAGCATTTAATATCTTCATTTAATATCTTCGTTTAAAAGTAAAATTAGGTATTAAAATGTTCTTCTTGTTATAATAATAGACTTATTTCAACTGAATATACATTAATTGTTCTTATTCTTGGCGTAGGCGTAAAATGCAAGCAGATATTGTTGTCAGGCACATTGCAAAACCATTCAAAAACGTCATTTAAATCTTGGTACATACATAATTATCTTTCCATTTGCTCCATTTTCTCACTGCTGCTGAATGACCTCCTTATCGGTTATGATGTTGTTTATTCCATTCTTTTCAACGTAATTTATTTTTTATTTGAGTCTTTTCTACATAAAATTGTTCGGCAAGTCCCCCCTCCACACCTGATCTGATATCATCGAGTAGAATAACCGACTTTATTCTAAAATAATACGTATCCGTTTATGTGATGACATGTTAATGTTTACTAATGATTTATTCAGATGTTGCTAACTGTATGCGATTTAATTTTGCAGACGAAACTTTTGTCGAGTGGACGAAATGCCTTCTTCTAAAAGGAAGCGATAAATGTGTTGTCACGTGATTTTTCGGTCTTTGTTACCCGTTTTTTTTTTTTCAAGGACAAGGTTAATCTCTGTGTGGGGGGGAGGGGTGTGTGTTAATGCACAAAATATAATTTTAGCCTATGCTTACCTTGTGATGATCTTGACAATTACGTCCGGTTGTAATCATCAAAGATAAGAAGTCGACAGATGTGCGAATACCAAAATTCTATCATAACATTTTTGAGCCCATTTCCATTAAAAGTCGGCTTTTATAGACAATAATATAATATTAATCTTACTGTTACATGTACTTTATTCAAGACTTCTTTCAGCAACGGAAACTTAACATTGGGAGACATGTATCAACGACAGAGTTAATCTGATTACTTACCTTACGTCACGATATGAATTAATTATTGGTTTTGGATACATTTGAAGAAAAAAAAATGTGGTAGCTCCTGAGGGGAACATTTTACGTTTTTGTACTAATATGTTGGCCGCTGGTCGCTTTAGAGGGGTGGCCGTTCTTGAAGGGTATTTTCGAATACAAATTCGTCGGTGACAAGGGATTATGGCTGTAAGAGCCGGATGGCCGCTGGTCACGGGGAGCCGTTCAAGAGGTGGACTACTTTAATTGTATTATACTATATTTAAATAGCTGTCAAACTATTCTGTTGTCGTTCCTTGACATGATGTTTTTGGAATCTCCGCTTCGTACTGATTATTTGCTGCATTTTTGTGGGTGGGTAGGTGGAGGTGGTTTTGTTATAGTCTTTTTAAAATGGCACACAATTTCTCAACTATGGAAGTCGGGATAAGTCTCAAAGTTGATTAAATGAGAACACATTGTCGACGTGTCAACATAATGGAACAAGTTTGACTGGATATTATTAGTGGCTGAGAGAAACATGTACATATGTGCAGGATGCAAAGTAAATAGGCGACAAAATTCTCATAATTAAAGGCGAAGATACAACGTGTCTAACACTATTTCCAAGAACGTGACAATTAGAGAACCAAAGACACATGCGATGCATATTTAAGAAAGACCGAGAGCCTTAAGTTAGTTATCCATTTAATAATTTTCGGTTATCGATTCGATATTGTTCTCGTATATTCCAGTATTCCTTGTTTCCAGGTTTGATATTTAAAAACTACAAAAAAACGTAAATCCCGCGAGCCGGATTTGAACCGGCGACCTAAGGATAGCTTTCAACTTTTTCTACAGTCCTCCGCTCTACCAACTGAGCTATCACGGGATCATATGAGAACAACATATGTCATATGAATTATACCTCATACTATTTCCTGAGTTATGTTACGTATTGCATGTTTCTTGTCTTGTCTCGCGAGAACGATCATTTTTGGCTGGTGACACAACTGTTTGACAGTTGATGGATTGGTTCTGCATCGCTGACTAATCCTAAAAATGCATTGCCGTATAATGGCATTATTAGACTGCGTATCTATATTATAATACAAAATATGTATTACAATTTGTATAAATAAACTCATGATCTGTCACAGTGTCCATGAAGCGCCATCACAATGTCTTTGCATCAACCGTTCAGAGAGACTCCTAGTAGAGTGGATGACATATTCTCTTGGATGAACTCATTCTGGGTGTTGCAAGTTGGAAATCTCTATTCCGGTTGGAATGAGGACTGATTGGAAATGCATCCTCTTTAACAAAGTCATAAAGGAGTTCATACAATTGGAACATTTGACTGGACATTAGTGGTGCCTGATAAAAACACGAACATATACTTTGGATGGAAAGCAAATGGGCGGCAATTCTCATGGTCAAAGAAGAGGATACATATTGTCGAACAATATTCCCCCAAGAATCCGACAAATTGAAAACCAGTGACACAAAGGATGCATATGGTGCCTAGTGCTTTATGGCAGTTTATAAAGCTGTATATGACTCCCAATAATGGTATTTGGACCGAAGCAAATCTGGAGTCCATAAGCCTTTTTGAAAGGTCACTGATTGGTCCTTAAATTGCCATTGGGTTTTTCAGTGCCATGCAATAGTTATTATATTAACGGAATGCGATGAATCTATTTTGCAAGGAAGCTTGTTAGTACTGTATAACAGTTTGCAACGAGCATAACGTAATATCATCGTGCAGTTTAACTCTTTAAACATTTCATCAATTGTAAGTCGAATTGCAATCAATTCTCGTGTTACGATTGAATTTTGAGGGAATTTGCACAAAATGTCATTCGTATTGTTAACAGTTAAATTTGTATGATTTTGAATCAATCTGAATTTGTATTACTTCAACAGTACTGAAATTCACATTCTAGAAAAATATTAGTGATTCATACTGTACTACAAGCTAGGTGAGCAGGAGAGTTTCATGACGACAAGGTTAGGGTTAATAAGCTTACGTCAGCAAATCGCTCCACAACATATATAGGATGAAGACATATACCAGAGGGCGCTACCTTTGACGGGAACACTGTTTTGGAAAAACGCAATTCGTGATAAAACAAGTCTCGTAACTTTCCATATCTCCGGAAAACGAATCTTGCTTGAAGGGTTAAAACTATGTGCCTTGTTATTGCAGCCTTGAAAATGTGTGTGTGTGTGTGTGTGTGTGTGTGTATAAGCAAAGAGCTTATAAGAAAAGAGCTTGGTCAAAACGCTATAAAGCATATGAAATTAGACATCATCTTGCAGGTAAGATAAATGAAATGTATCTCATTACAGTCTAAAGACATCCTCTTAGTGCCAGAAAGCATTTATATGTTTTTGGAAAACAAAGCTGGAAAGTATTTTATTCTTTCTTGAAGCATTCATTTTTGTTATACTATAATATAAAGTGTGAACTATAATGTTTTATATATTGTTTGTACTTTATTATGAATTGTAATGGTAGATTATTCTTACCAAAAGGCTTCCTGACAACTTCATGCTCTTTGATTGCTAGTTTAGAAACAAAATACCTTTAACACATTAAACCCTGGCGACGAGTTAACGTGGCAGGAGGTAGTAGCCTACTTCCGAGCTTTGTAGCGTTAAGGTCATGCATGATACACTAAAGTGGTGGTATTATAGAAAGGTAGTCAGATGTACCTCTACAATGATACCAAATAATCTAACACAACTAGGCAGTAGGTTATTGGAAAATCACCTGGAAGTTGATGTCTTAGCATGCATTCAGAAAAAGCTTTCAAAATGTGTTTCCTACTCGAATTTCATGCGAAAACGATTAAAACCTCAAGGGTTTAATGTTACAAAACGTGATATTTCGGTATTTAAGGTAAACCGTTTAATCACTTGTCATTACGACCAATGATTCTTGTATTACTACTATTGTAAATATCTTTTGAATATCTTTGATTTTTACGCCATAGATTAAAAAGACATACATTTCAGAACCGAATGAGGTTGGTCAGCTTTGTATGAGTATCAAAATAGAATATCTATATTTTGATTTTAAAGAGTAATTCTCCATACTGAGCTCTACTTTAATTCAATAAAAAAATGTACAAAAGAATTCTGACTTTCTCTTGCACTTCGAACCCTTTACCTTGAACACCAGCAATGTAACCATCGAAATCGCAAGGAATGACCCATCCGGAACCTTAGGCCGTAATAATACTACTCTCTCTCTCTCTCTCTCTCCCTCTCTCTCTCTCTCTCTCTCTCTCTCTCGATCTGAGAGCAGTCACACGAATAATTGAGACATCAGGGAAACATCTGACCTAAATAATGCTTTACACAAATACCCTTACATAAATAATAACTGGGGAAAGCATTCTTATTATTAAAGCATCTTTACACAATAACAATAATTGGCACGATAATTGGAAGATTGGTAGAAAAATTTCATCCATGATAACTAGTGAAAATGTCATTAATAATGACCTTAACCTTTGACGCCTTCCCATAAATACATTATGAAGCGTTCGTAGTTTTCTTCTTTGACAATTTGTGCTGATTCTAATGATGTGTAAAAAGAGAAATAGCCAACAATACTATTTTTCATTCCTCGACAATGATGGGAAAACGCCACAAATGAATCAAGGAAGAGCGATCAATGAACGAAGGAAGTTATCGATACTCCATTGTCCTGAATAGAAAAAGCCATAACGTGCCACATTAATTCAATTACCCATTCATTCAATTATCCATTAAATTATAGACTATTATCTAACCAGTTACATTTAATTGTCTATTTCATATTATATTCAAAACTATTCAATAATCGATTCAACATTATTTCAATATTTTCTGCTTCCAAAGAATCGATTGCTTCCCACATGAATATAACCAGACTTTAAAGAATTAAAACGTAGCTCCCGCGAGCCGCATTCGAACCAATGACCTAAGGTTGGCCATCAACCTCCTTTATCGTCATGTGCTCTACCAACTGAGCTATCACGTGAACCTATTACAAAAGTATATCACAAACCATTTCTTAAAATATAGTACTTAATGCTCGTGTCTTGCTTTTTCTAACAATGGATGGATTTGTATTGCATCACTGCCTGTTACACATATACGGTTTGTTGAATAGGCGTTAAATATATTGCTACGACAACGAAGACGAATGTCGCGTTTAATACACTGTTCGCTATATCATGCTGAAGAAATGTCGGTAAGTGTCTGTCCCACGAACACACGTAGGAAGTCGATTCGGGCTGGCCTGGGTGGGTAACGAACCCACAGCTATTGGCTTACGAGTCAAACGCATTGACAACTCAGCTACCACGTCAGTAGTGTATTGCGACTGTTTACGGACAGCGGGAAAATACATCACAAATCCCCTTGGGGATGTTTATGGACAAGGTTTTTCAGATCACCCTGGGGCTGTTTACGGACTGACACCAATGTGGCAAGGATGTAACCTCAATACGCACTAATCGAGAGAGAGAGACAGACAGACAGACAGAGAGAGAGAGAGAGAGAGAGAGAGAGAGAGAAATACAGTAGACATATAGATATAGACATATATAATATATACATAGATTGATGAACATCAATATATCATACCTTAACTATAAAATCGACAACAAATATTTAGATAAGACAGCAAATCGTTTTTGTCTTCTTTTTTAGTTTCTTCTTTTACTCCACCATTTTCTTAGTATTGTAGTCGCTGTTGTGTTCTTCTTTTTTCATTTTTTCCTCCTCCTGTTTTTGTTTCTTGTCTTTCTCGTTCTTTCTTTAGTTTTTTCTTTCTTTTCTATTTAATTATTCCTATCTCTCATCTTCTGTATGTCTTCTTCATTTTCCTTCTCCTCCTTTTCTTCTTTAATCAGCTCTCTTAACATATCCTTAAAAATGTCGTGGGCCACTATAGCGTCAATGGTTATTGAAAGGTCGTGGGTCACTATATCGTCAAGGGGAATTTATCATGGTGAATATGAATGGGCTACTATAGCGTGAATGGGAATTGAACATAGGGAGATTGAATGAACCATTTTGGTGTCATCGGGAATCGAACATGGGAATATTGGGGTTGTATACTCGTTATGTGTTAGCTTAAAATGTATAGCTACAACTGGTGGGAAATTTCTTTGAAAAAACCGCCTATTTCTAGCCTCAACTTGTATGACGTTCCTGTTTAAAAATCCTAGTATCTATCTATAGCTACAACCTGTGGAAAAACCCAAGTCTATATTTATAGTTTCCAAAATTCCAGCTTCAATGCTGTCACTCTACTGGACACTAGGGGAATAATGGCAACAGTGTTGCTAGAGGCTGACCTGAATATGCGTTACTGTAGGTAGGTAGGTAGGTAGGTAGGTAAAATAAATTTCATAGATTGAAGGGAGTTTTATAGGGAAAGACAAAGACAAATACACACACACACAAACAAACGTACGGGCGCACGCATACACATAAAAACAAACACACAAACCAAACGCACGCCTGCATACAAAAACATACATCTACAAACGTATGAGTGCGCTCGAACACACACACTACACAAAGGGAAGAAGAAACACAAACCCAAAATATGCCATCCACACGGGGGTGTTGTTGGGGCCGAGTGGTCTAAAGCGCTCTCCGTTACGGATCACTGAGATCTCACCTCTCTCTGCGTAGGTTCGAGTCTAGGATTCGGCCAATGTGGGTATGTGAGAAATCTTGCCAGTAGCTTGTCGTGGGTCGGTGGTTCTTCCCGGGGGTTTTCCGGATTCTTCCTCCACCATTAATACTGGCCGCCATGCATAGCCTATCGTGTGCTGAAAAATGGCGTTAAACCCCACAACAACAACAACCATCCACACAGAAGGAAGATGAAGAAAAAAACAAATATACTATCTACTATCCACACAAACGTACGTGAACGCATACAAACCCCAAATATACTATCCACACAAACGTACGCGAACGCATACAAACACTATAATATCCACACAAACGTACGCAAACGCATAGAAAACACAGACTCTACTATCTACACAAATGTACGCAAACGAATAGAAACACTATAATATCCACACAAACGTACGCAAACGCATAGAAAACACACACTCTACTATTCACACTAAAGTAAAGAAAACAAGCCGAAAATATACTATCCACAAACGGGAAGGAGAAAAAACAACTCCCAAAATATATCTCCACACAGAGAAGAGGAAAAAAAAACCCATATAAACTATCCACACAGAAGGATGTAGAAAAACAAAAACCCAAATACACTATCGACACAGAGGGAATATGAGAAAGAAAGTCAAATATACTATCCACACAAACGTTCGCGAACGCATACAAACAAATTATCTACTATCCACACAAACGTACGTGAACGTATTCAAACCCCAAATATACTATCCACACAAACGTACGCGAACGCATACCAACACAATATCTACTATCCACACAAACTGACGCGAACGCATGCAAACACAATATCTACTAAGCACACAAACTTACGTGAACGAATACAAACCTCAGATGCACAGTCCACAGAAACTTACGTGAACACTTACAAACACAATATCTAATATCTACACAAATGTACGTGAAGGCATACACACCCAAATATACTAGCCACATTTACGTACGCGAACGCATACACAATATCTACTATCCACACAAACGTACGCGAACGCGTACAAACACAATATCTACTAACCACAGAAACTTACGTGAACGTATACAAACCCCTTATGTACAATCCACACAAACTTACATGAACACATAAAAACACAATATCTAATATCTACACAAATGTACGTGAAGGCATACACACCCAAATATACTAGCCACATTTACGTACGCGAACGCATACACAATATCTACTATCCACACAAACGTACGTGAACGCATTCAAACACAATATCTACTAATCACACAAACTTACGTGAACGCACATAATCCCCAGATGTACAATCCGCACAAACTTACGTGAACGCTTACAAACGCAATATCTACTATTAACACAGGGAAGAGGAAAACAAATCAAACCCCAAATCTACCATCCGCTCAGAAGTGAGAAATAGAAAACAAACCTCATATCTACTATGCACACAGAGGGAAGAAGAAAAAATAACCCAATATACACTATCCACACAGAGGAAAGAAGAAAACAACAAATAGATACTATCCACACAGAGTGAAGAAATAAACCATTATATATACTTTGCACACAGAGTGAAGGAGAAATAATAACCCAATATATACTATGCACACAGAGGGAAGAAGATAACCCATTATTCGATCAGCACAGAGTGAAGACGAATTGTTTCGGAAAGCACCTAAGCCCTCAGCTACAATGACCAACTCTACCAAACACACACACACCGACACAGACACTGCAAAACGCATTTAACCCGTTATTCTATGGCGTCAGTGTGTGACTTTAGAAACATTCCAGACTCAAAATGATGGATGGACAGATTGAATGGTTTGTGCCCACTTGCATGCCTAAAGTGCGTGCGTGAAGGAAAACATCCATTCAAATTTAAAGTCTAGTTAAACGTGATGCAGAGGGATAGAGAGAGGTGAAAGAGCACAAATTCATATATTGTCAATCAAAACAAAATACACCATCCTTATTATAAAAAGTCAAGACCAAGAGACACTAACGTTCTCTTTCTGGTCAGGTCTCTTTTAGAAGTTAGTATGAAATTTCACATCAGGGCCAATGCATCAAATTGTCAATTTTTCCATTTCCACCTCTTCACTGGCACAAGTTCTTTCTCATCAATGTTTTCTTCTTCCTAACCCCTCTCTTGTGGCCTGAAGTTCCGAATGTATCGATGTATGTATAAAGATTCAGCTATTTTGCAACATGCTCAATGGTCTCCGCACTGTCCTTACCTTTCTATGGCCTTTCCACCCATCCAGAGAAAGAGTTAGAGGGTTACAAAAATAGTTTTTAAAAATGTACACTTAGTTCTAGAGGAACTTTCAGAACGGTTTGTGATGTGCAAGTTAGTGACTAAACCATTTAGATTCGCCACTGGGATACAATCAGTTTTGTGCAGGAAGTAACACTAATTGCCTCCAACAAACAGAGGTATAAAAACGGGCTAGCGGGCCACGACTTTTATCAGTAGAGATACAACAGGTTCCATGGAAGGAAATCAATGACAGTATTCAAACTGTGGAGGACTACAAAAACTTATTACAAGAACTATGGATTTCATGTGTTGCCTCCCTTGGTATGTAATGGCAACTAACCAATAGCGTGATGCAATGTACATCGGCCAAAAACTGTGTGACAATTGACCTACAAAGGATACTTTGTAACTTTAACATCGAAAATATGACTATGTACAAGAGCGAAGCCATTACAGGTGTATGTGAGTGAAAGGTATTTGTGCAGGCAGGGACCGGCACTGGAAAATTCCTTATTTATCAGTGCATTCAGGTTGTGTGCTCCACTTTTCTCGATCATGTAGGAACATCGTTCAAATTTGAACAACTTAATTTTGATTGGATGCGGTGGCTTGCCGCCGCATCAAATGAAATTCACAGACCGGAAGCACATAAATATCTGCTCGATATGCCATGGTGAAGATATGAGTGCTGGAACCTTGGCTAGCGAAACTGAGACTCCTGAAGGTGCGGTAAAAAAATAAAAAAATAAAAAATCTGAAAACATACCTCCGACCAGTTTGTTTTTTATATATACTTTCTTTCTTTGTTTTGTTTTATTCTTCATGCTATATTATTCCATTATCATTAGTTAAGGGAATATATAAGGGACCGTACAATCGATCGTTTCAAACGTCAATATAATTTGCATCTGAAACACAAAAAGTAATCCCGCGAGCCGGATTTGAACCAGCGACCTAAGGATAGCAATATTTCTTCTCTACAGTCCTCCGCTCTACCAACTGAGCTATCACGGGATATGGCGATTACACTGTCGTGATCTACAGTGTTTATTATTTGTTTCTATTTCGGTTGGGGGCAATAGAGAGTGACCATTACATCTCCTGTCGCCTATGCCTGACAGTTCATGGATTGGTATTGGTTGCAATATAGTGGACTGATAATTTCTTCGATACGCTTAGAATATATTAATATTACTTCTGGGACGACTACATTAAACTCTAGGACCACTTTAAGGACGATGACGACGATGACGACGAAACGGCGCACATCGGACTGACACATTGGCTTCAAAATAGAAACTATAATAACTACAGGGGCTCGTTACAAAGAAAATCTGGAGTATCCATCCATGAATCAAGGGATTGGGATTCTAACTTGCAACAATATAACACAAGCGAAGACACGAGGCCGCACCCTCGGTAGTTCCAGCACTGCTAGTCTATCCTATTTGCGTCTGCTAATTTCTAACTTAAGCCAGTCCTAATCAAGAATAGTTCAATATTCAAAACAGCTCGACACACTTCGTTCAGTCTGTGACATAATGGAGAAAATGCAAGAATTGTTCGCCGATTTGTACGTTTGGACAAATGCAGGCAAGAAGTGCCGTTATGCATTCTGATAGTCTTGGATTTCACCATTGACCGAAAGGTAAGATCCGAACAACCCAAAGCCCGCAGTAAATATCGTTAATGTACATTGTGATGCGTTTTAATTTTGGTGACAAAACAAATATTGATTTTGGCAAATTTGGTGCTAATTGCTTGTAACATTGTTGCACAGTGCATTGTTAACTCCTGAAACATTCTGATTGCTTGAAAATACATGTCAATACTTATTAATTGATTATAAAATAACAACTCAAAAATGAAACCCCGAGACCATAACTTTCCCAAAATTATTCTTTCATTAACATTCATTGATCAGTAAAATAATATACAACTACACATTTTATGATATTCCAGTAGCTTTACTTCGAATCGTATAAACATTTTATAGACATTGTCATGTTTGCAAAGGCAATGCCAGATAATACTGCCGTTATCGTCTAAGTGTATTAATTCCTTTACAAGCTTGATGAAAGCAATTTGACGAGATGTGATCGGAAGTCTGATCGAGTTGCGCGTAAAGTTGTTATTCATTAAGATGACGAAGAGAAGGGGGAACAAAGTGTTTTCCAAATGGTTAGGAATTTGTACGGAAGATTGATGAAGGTCTGTAATTTGACAGGTAAGCTTTGTTGTCAGGTAAGGCTAACTTTAAATGGCTCATATGTTTCTTAATAGTGTTTTTTATATCAGAAAAGCGTTGATATATGCCCCCCCCCCACACACACACACACTCACATATATATATATATATGGGACCGTACAATCGATCGTTTCAAACGTCAATATAATTTGCATCTGAAACACAAAAAGTAATCCCGCGAGCCGGATTTGAACCAGCGACCTAAGGATAGCAATATTTCTTCTCTACAGTCCTCCGCTCTACCAACTGAGCTATCACGGGATATGACGATTACACTGTAGTGAACTACAGTGTTTATCATTTGTTTCTATTTCGGTTGGGGGCAATAGAGAGTAACCATTACGTCTGCTGTCGCCTATGCCTGACAGGTCATGGATTGGTATTGTTAGAATATAGTGGACTGATAATTTCTTCGATACGCTTAGAATATATTATTATTACTTCTGCGACGATTAGAGTTAAGTCTAGGACTACTTTAAGGACAATGACGACGAAACGGCACATATCAGACTGACACATTGGCTTCAAAGTAGAAACTATAATAACTACAGGGGCTCGTTACAAAGAAAATTTGGAGTATCCATCCATGAATCAAGGGATTGGGTTCTAACTTGTAACAATATAACAGAAGGGAAGACACGGGGCAGCACCCCTCGGTAGTTCAAACACTGCTAGTCTATCCTAATTGCGTCTGCTAATTTCTAACTTAAGCCAGTCCTAATCAAGAATAGTTCAATTTTCAAAACAGCTCGACACACTTCGTTCAGTTTGTGACATAATGGAGAAAATGCAATAATTGTTCGCCGATTTGTACGTTTGGACAAATGCAGGCAAGAAGTGCCGTTATGCATTCTGATAGTCTTGGATTTCACCATTGACCGAAAGGTAAGATCCGAACAACCCAAAGCCCGCAGTAAATATCGTTAATGTACATTCTGATGAGTTTTAATTTTGGTGACAAAAACAAATATTGATTTTGGCAAATTTGGTGCTAATTGCTTGTAACATTCTTGCACAGTGCATTGTTAACTCCTGAAACATTCTGATTGCTTGAAAATACATGCCAATACTTATTGATTGATTATAAAATAACAACTCAAAAATGAAACCCCGAGACCATAACTTTCCCAAAATTATTCTTTCATTAACATTCATTGATCAGTAAAATAATATACAACTACACATTTTATGATAATCCAGTAGCTTTACTTCGAATCGTATAAACATTTTATAGACATTGTCATGTTTGCAAAGGCAATGCCAGATAATACTGCCGTTATCGTCTAAGTGTATTAATTCCTTTACAAGCTTGATGAAAGCAATTTGACGAGATGTGATCGGAAGTCTGATCGAGTTGCGCGTAAAGTTGTTATTCATTAAGATGACGAAGAGAAGGGGGAGCAAAGTGTTTTCCAAATGGTTAGGAATTTGTACGGAAGATTGATGAAGGTCTGTAATTTGACAGGTAAGCTTTGTTGTCAGGTAAGGCTAACTTTAAATGGCTCATATGCTTCTTAATAGTGTTTTTTTATAACAGAAAAGCATTTATATATATATATATATATATATATATATATATATAATTTCAAAGTAATTTTATCTCCACATTTTCGAACCATTAAAAAGAAAGATAGCCATTTCAAGTTGATGAATGTGGAATAATTTGTTTTATTAAGTTAATTAGTAATTGCCTTAGTAATTTCATTCCGTATCAGTTGCTGGAATTTCAACAAATGATAAATAACCTGCATTAATGGATGGCCGGTCAAGTTAAAAACTACATCGTTAGATTAACTTTGTTTTAGAAAATATCGAAGTAGTCCCAAGATATCAAATAAAATAAATGTCCCCTCGTGGTCTTAAACTGTGAACCTATAATATAATGGGTACCTTAAAACTGTGTATCTATATTATAATATTACAGTGGTCCCCTTCTTATACGACCACCCCTTCTACACAGGGAAAGTGGCATTATAAGACGGGTGGCCTTTCCAGAGGGGTACTACATTTTTTGTGAGAAGTATATGTAATGTACTTAGTAAGAAAGCTACATACTTCAAAACATTTAATATCTTCATTTAATATCTTCGTTTAAAAGTAAAATTAAGTATTAAAATGTTCTTCTTGTTATAATAATAGACTTATTTCAACTAAATATTCATTAATTGTTCTTATTCTTGGCGTAGGCGTAATATGCAAGCAGATATTGTTGTCATGCAAATTGCAAAACCATTCAAAAACGTCATTTAAATCTTGGTACATACATAATTATCTTTCCATTTTTACTCCATTTTCTCACTGCTGCTGAATAACCTCCTTATTGGTTATGACGTTGTTTATTCCATTCTTTTCAACATAATTTTTTTTTATTTGAGTCTTTTCTACATAAAATTGTTCGGCAAGTCCCCCCTCCCCACCTCACCCGATATCATCGAGTAGAATAACCGACTTTATTCTAAAATAATACGTATCCCTTTATGTGATGACATGTTAATGTTTACTAATGATTTATTCAGATGTTGCTAACTGTATGCGATTCAATTTTGCAGACGAAACGTGTATAGACTGGACCAAATGCCTTCTTGGAAAAGGAAGCGATAAATGTGTTGTCACATGATTTTTCGGTCTTTGTTCCCCGAAATGTGGCCGCTCGTGAGGGGAACAATTTACATTTTCGTACTAATATGCTGGCCGCTGGTCGCGTTAAAGGGGTGGCCGTTCTTGAAGGGTACTTTTGAATACAAACTCGTCGGTGACAAGGGATTCTGGCTGTAAGAAGCCGTTCAAGAGGTGGACTACTTTATTTGAATTATACTATATTTAAGTAGCTGTCAAATTATTCTGTTGTCTTTCCGTTACATGATGTTTTTGGAATCTCCGCTTTGTACTGATTAGTTGTTGTATTCTTGTGGGTGGGTAGGTGGGGGTGGTTTTATTAAAGTATTTTTTTAATATGGCACACAATTTCTCAACTATGGAAGTCGGGATAAGTCTCAAAGTTGATTAAATGAGAACACATTGTCTACGTGTCAACATAATGGAACAAGTTTGACTGGACATTATTAGTGGCTGAGAGAAACATGTACATATGTGCAGGATGCAAAGTAAAAAGTCGACAAAATTCTCATAATTAAAGGCGAAGATACAACGTGTCTAACACTATTTCCAAGAAGTGACCATTAGAGAACCAAAGACACAAAAAATGCATGTTTAAGAAAGCCCGAGAGCCTTAAGTTAGTTATCCATTTAATAATTTTCGGTTATCGATTCGATATTGTTCTAGTATACTCTAGTATTCCTTGTTTCCAGGTTTGATATTTACAAACCACAAAAATAATAAATCCCGTGAGCCGGATTTGAACCGGCGACCTAAGGATAGCTTTCAACTTTTTCTACAGTCCTCCGCTCTACCACTGAGCTATCACGGGATCATATGAGAACAACATATGTCATATTAATTATAGCTCAGAATATTTCCTGAATTATGTTACTTATTGCACGTTTCTTGCCTTGTCTCGCGAGAACGATCATTTTGGCTGCTGACACCACTGTTTGACAGTTGATGGATTGGTTCTGCATCGCTGACTAATGCTAAAATGGCAGGGCCGGCGCTACCATATAGGCGAACTAGGCAGCCGCCTAGGGAGCTGATTTCAGGGGTCGCATTTTTAAAAAATTTATTCTTTATAAATTTTGAAATTGATATTTTCCGGGGGGGGGCAGAATCTAACCTTGCCTTGGGCGCCAGATAGTCTGGCCGGGTCTGGCGCCGGCCCTGTAAAATGGTATTGTCGTATAATGGCATTATTAGACTGTGTATCTATATTATAATATAAAATACGTATTACAATCTGTTAATATAACCTCAGGATCTGTCACAGTGTCTATGAAGCGACATAACAATGTCTTTGCATCATCCGTTCAGACAGACTCCTAGTAGAGTGGAGGACATATTCTCTTGGATAAACTCATTCTGGGTGTTGCAAGTTGGAAATCTCTATTCCGGTTGGAATGAGGACTGATTGGAAATGTATCCTCTTCAACAAATTCATAAATGAGTTCATACCATTGGAACATTTGACTGGACATTAGTGGTGCCAGATAAATACATGAACATATACATTGGATGGAAACCAAATAGGCGGCAATTCTCATGGTCAAAGAAAAGGATACATATTGCGAACAATATTCCCCCAAGAATCCGACGAATTGAGAACCAGTGACAGAAAGGATGCATATGGTGCCTAGTCCTTTATCGCAGTTATAATAATAATAATAATAATAATAATAATAATAATAATAATAATGATAATAATAATAATGACCTTATTTAAAGAGGGTGACACAATTAGCTAAAAACTAATCTACCTTGAGGCCCTCATACAAAGGAATTCATTTATTTAAGCTGCATCTCTGAAGCCACTGGATATATTGGGTTTGGAAGAAGGAAATAGAGTGGGCATTTCTAATCTCAACTGGAATACTATTCCAGAGCAGAGTTCCAGAGTATTGGAAACTTTTTTAAATAACTCCAGTTTAGGAACCTGTATATGACTTCCAATAATGGTATTCCGACCAAAGCAAATCTGGAGTCCATATACCTTTTTGAGGGGTCACTGATTGGTCCTTAAATAGCCACTGGGTTTTTCAGTGCCATGCAATGTTTATTATATTAACCGAATGCGATGAATCTCTTTTGCAAGGAAGCGTGTTATTACTGTATAACATTCTGCAACGAGCATGACGTCATACCATCGTGCAGCTTTACCCTTTAAACATCCAATCGATTGTAAGTCAAATTGCAATCAGTTCTCCTGTGTTACGATTGAAGTTTGTGGGAATCTTTTAAAAATGTAATTCGTACTGTTAGCACTTAAATTTTTATGATTTTCAATCAATCTGAATTTGTAGTACTTCAACAGTACTGAAATTCACATTCTAGAAAAATATTGGGGATTCATACTATATTACAAGCGTGAGAGTTTCATGAGGATAAGCTTGCGTCAGCAAATTCCTTCACAAAATAGATAGGATGAAGACATATGGGGGTTTTACGGTTGCAACCGAGTTACTGATCGTAGCGCCTAAAATTACCTCGCTTAGCTCCAATGCGCATGCCCACAAAATATTTCCAGTTCCGGATAGTTAGCGAAACATAGTCAACAAAGCAAGGAATCTAAGATGTACAACAGATCATTATGGTTAAAAGAATGAATCAATTATATATGCCAAACATCTTTTGTTCATACTAGGAAAATAATTATAGACCTTAAATCAGATAATTAGATTCAGTCTCCATACTTACATTATATCATATAATTAAATATGTACTTTCCATACTTAAATGATATCAAATAATTCAATTAAATACACTATCCATACCTGATAATATAAATTAATTATCCATAATTTCGGATACATTTGTAGGAATATTTCACACTGCTCTCCACTTTTAAACATTTATCGCACATTTTTGGTCATATAACTTTAACGAAAACAATCTCAACAATTTGCATTTTTCATATGTTGATATAACCTTCTTTCTCATTTATTTTCGCAAGGCTAATAGTTCGTTTATAACACGTGTTAAGAAAGTTATAACACAATTTTAATAAGAAAATTATAACACGAATTCGATACGTCAGCTGATTTGTATTGCTGAATATTTTAAACCAGAAAAGTTGCTGTTTTTTTTTTTAAATGGAACACAGTATTTCAGTGTATTCAGATGAACTTAACAAAGCCATAATGACATTAACTATCATAAAGACAAATGAGTGTAATTAATGCAGACGAAATATTTATTCATATTTGGGTGTAAAATATCGTACAATATCCAGAATAAATAACATGCCCAGTGACGTTCTTTTGTTGTTTCATTTTCTTTTTAACTTTTGAAACATCAAGTATCTTACGGAACATGCAATAACTTTCAGAATGATTTTTCTTTGCTTATGCTGACACGTAATAACTCTTATATTTGCTGGGGTCTTTAGACAACATTTCTGATTGCCACCAGCAAATTCATCTAGAACAGCCTTCTTAAAATTAGTTTAATTCTGTTTAACGTTCCTTGCATCAAATATGTAAGTTTTAAAGATTCAATTATTTCACAGATTCCGTCATATTACTTTGGTTCGCCTTTTAAATCAATATTGATCCACGTGACCGGATGTAAAATTGCAAACAGTATGATTTTAAAAAGAGACTGCTTGTAAGAACATACTCTACAAGTCAATAATAAATGGATACTCACAAATATTCATATTTGTTGTCTTTATCTATCAGTCACTCTTTCTAACTTAGCATCATTTTATACTCGTTTTTAACCAAAAGTATGTTTATGTACTATACGCATGCGAACACACATTCATTCGAGGATATACATACCCATGCACCAGATGAAAGAAGACATACATACAGACATACAGATAGGCAAGAGCCACAAATATCCTATACATGCGTAGTGCGTCTAACATTGATATTTCTCCAAATTGTATACTCTAAAATTTCCACCCGTTCAAGGAAATAAAATTAAAATAATCATCAAGGAGACTCGTACGTGCGCCTGTCTGTTCAAGCGTGGTTGACATTTGTGCATTTTGGAAAAACTCAAGTTATTTCATGAAAAATATAATGAACATTAATAGAAAAGCAACAGTCTAAATCAATAATAAAAAAACCCTTAAGAAGTTGCAATTTTTTCTCGTTGTCATTCAACCTCCATTAACTGCTATGATTGAATCTGTACAAAATAAACATATTTTCATTATTCTTCAAGCGAGATAAATTGCAAGAACTTTTTACGCAGCCATACACTTTCGCACAATCAAATAATACAAACTAAAGCATAAGGTAGCAATGGAAAGATAATGAAGTTCTGAAATGGGCAGATAATATTTATTCGAAAGCTGGGAGCTGCGCAAGTTAGTGAAAAAATATAAGATGTAAAAAATTTGATCAAATATTGATAGGATTTCTTTTTAAGATAGTGAGATATCGATCCTCCTTGCATAATGTGAGTGGTCTGTCACATTTTAATTGATTGAACTATCTGGAAGTGAGTTGCACCGATAAGCCCTCTGGTGTTTTCAATGGGAGATACTAATCGTGAAACCCCCTATAACAGTGGAAATAAGATCATGTATTCAGGTAGAGGGCGCTACCTTTGACAGGAACACTATTTAGCTTTAAGGGTTAAAACTATGTGCCTTGTCATTGTGGCCTTGAAACTGTGTGTTTGTGTGTGTGTATGTGTGTATATATATATATATATATATATATATATATATATATATATATATATATATATATATATATATATATATATATATATATATATATATATCTATATATATATATATATATATATATATATATATATATATATATATATATATATATATATATATATATATATATATATATATATTATAAGCAAAGAGCTTGGTCCAAACGCTATAAAGCATATGAATTCGTACATCGTCATGCAGGTAAGAAAAATGAAATGTATCTCATTACAGTCTAAAGACATCCTCTTAGTGTCACAAAGCATTTAATTGTTGTTGAAAAACAGAGCTGGAAAGTATTTTATTCTTTCTTTGTTATGCTATAATATTAAGTGTGAACTATAATGTTTTATATATTGTTTGTACTTTATTATGAATTGTAATGGTAGATTATTCTTACCAAAAGGCTTCCTGACAACTTCATGCTCTTTGATTGCTAATTTAGAAACAAAATACCTTTAACACATTAAACCCTGGCGACGAGTTAACGTGTCAGGAGGTAGTAGCATACTTCCAAGCTTTGTAGCGTTAAGGTCATGCATGATACACTAAAGTGGTGGTATTATAGAAAGGTAGACAGATGTAGCTCTACAATGATACCAAATAATCTAACACAACTATGCATTAGGTTATTGGAAAATCACCTGGAAGTTGATGTCTTAGCATGCATTCAGAAAAAGCTTTCAAAATGTGTTTCCTACTCGAATTTCATGCGAAAACGACAAAACCTCCAGGGGTTAGTGTTACAAAACGTGATATTTCGATATTTAAGGTAAAGCTTTTAATCACTTGTCATTGCGACCAAATGATTTTGTTATTAATACTATTGTAAGTATATTTTGAATATCTTTCGATATATTTACGGCATACTTTAAAAAGACATACATTTCGGAACCGTATGTGGTTTGTCAGCTTTGTATGAGTATCGAAATGGTATATCTATATTTAGAATTTAAAGAGTTATTCTCGATACTGAGTACTGTTTAATTCAATAAAAAATGTGCTACATAATTCTGACTTCCTCTTGCACTTCGAACCCTTTACCTTTGCACACCAGCAATGTAACCATCGAAATCGCAAGGAATGACACATCCGCAAACGTAGGCCGTAATAATACTTCTCTCTCTCTCTCTCCTTCGATCTGAGAGCAGTCCCACGAATAATTGAGACATGAGAAAAAAAAAAACTAACCAAAATAATGCTTTACACAAATAACCCATACATAAATAGTAAGTGGGGAAAACATTCTTATCATTAAAGCATCTTTACACAATAACAATAATTGGCACGATAATTGGAAGATTGGTAGAAAAATCTCACCCATGATAACTAGTGAAAATGTCATTAATAATGACCTTAACCTTTGACCCCTTCCCATAAATACATTATGAAGCGTTCGTAGTTTTCTTCTTTGACATTTTGTGCTGATTCTAATGATGTGTAAAAAGAGAAATAGCCAACAATACTATTTTTCGTTCCTCGACAGTGATGGGAAAACGCCACAAATGAATCAAGGAAGAGCGATCGATCAACGAAGGAAGTTATCGAGACTCCATTTGTCCTGATTAAAAAAGCCATAACGTGCCAAATTAATTCAATTATCTATTCATTCAATTATCCATTAAATTATAGACGTTTAGTTATCTATTTCATATTATATTCAAAACTATTCAATAATTGATTCTACATTATTTCAATATTCTCTGCTTCCAAAGATTCGATTGCTTCCCAGATGAATATAACAAGACTTGAAAAAATTAAAACGTAGCTCCCGCGAGCCGCATTCGAACCAGTGACCTCCAACCAATGAAATAAGGATAGCCATCAACTTCCTTTCTCGCCCTCGGCTCTACCAACTGAGCTATCACGTGAATCTATTGCAATAGTATGTCACAAATCATTTCTTAAAATATGGTACTTAATGCTCGTGTCTTGCCTTTTCTGACAATGGATGGATTTGTATTGCATCACTGCCTGATACACATATACGGCTTGTTGAATAGGCGTTGAATATACTGCTACGACAACGAAGACGAATGTCACGTTTAATACACTGTTCGCTGTATTATGCTGAAGAAATGTAGCTAAGTGTCTGTCCCACGAATACACGTAGGCAGTCGATCCGGGCTGGCTTGGGTTGGTAACGAACCCACAACTATTGGCTTACGAGTCAAACGTATTGACAACTCGTTTACCAAGGCAGTAGTGTATTGGTGGCTGTTTACGGACAGTGGGAAAATACATTACAAATCCCCTTGGGGCTGTTTACGGACAAGGTTTTTTAGATCACCCTGGGGCTGTTTCCGGACTGACAACAATGTGGCAAGGGTGTAACCTGAATACGCGCTATTCTAGAGAGAGAGAGAGAGAGAGAGAGAGAGAGAGAGAGAGAGAAATACAGCAGACATATATACATATACATATATAACACATACATAGATTGATGAACATCAATATATCATACCTTAACTATAAAATCGACAACAAATATTTAGGCAAGAAAGCAAATCGTTTTTGTCTTCTTTTTTAGTTTCTTCTTTTACTCCACCATTTTCTTAGTATTGTAATCGCTGTTGTGTTCTTCTTTTTTCATTTTTTCCTCCTCCTGTTTTTGTTTCTTCTCTTTCTCGTTCTTTCTTTCATTTTTCTTCATTTTCTGTTTAATTATTCCTATCTCTCATCCTCTGTATGACCTCTTAATTCTCCTTCTCCTTCTTTTATTCTTTAATCAGCTCTCTTATCATATCCTTAAAATGTCGTGGGCCACTATAGCGTCAAGGGTTATTGAAAGGTCGTGGGTCACTATATCGTCAAGGGGAATTGAACATAGGGAAAATGAATGGACTATTTTGGTGTCATCGGGAATCCAATCATGGCAATATTGGTGTTGTATAGTCGTTATGTGTTAGCTTAAAATGTATAGCAACAACTGGTGGGAAATTCCTTTGGAAAACCCTACTATTCCTAGCCTCAACTTGTATGACGTTCCTGTTTAAAAATCCTAATATCTGTTTATAGCTACATTCTGTGGAAAAACCCAAGTCTATATTTATAGTTTCCAAAATTTCAGCTTCAATGCTGTCACTGTACTGGACACTAGGGGAATAATGGCAACAGTGTTGCAAGAGGCTGACCTGAATGTGCGCTACTGTAGGTAGCTAGGTAGGTAGGTAAAATAAATTTGATAGGTATGAACGGAGTTTTATAGGGAAAAACAAAGACAAATACACACACACAAACAAACGTACGCGCGCACGCATTCACATATAAACAAACATACAAACTAAACGCACGCGTGCACACTAAAACATACGCACACAAACGTACGAGTGCGCTAGCACACACACACACACACTTCACAGGGGGAAGAAGAAACAAAAACCGAAAATATACTATCCACACATTAGGAAGATGAAGAAAAAGAAATCAATATACTATCTACTATCCACACAAACGTACGTGAACGCATTCAAACCCCAAATATACTATCCACACAAACTTACGCGAACACATACAAACACAATATCTACTGTCCACACAAACGTACGCGAACGCATACAAACACAATATCTACTAAGCACACAAACTTACATGAACGCATACAAACCCCAGAGGCACAATTCACACAAACTAACGTGAACACATACAAACACAATATCAAATATCTACACAAACGTACGTGAGGACATACAAACCCCAAATATACTATCCACACAAACGTAAGCGAACGCATACAAACCCCAAATATACTATCCACACAAACGTACGCGAACGCATACAAACACAATATCTACTATCCACACAAACTTACGTGAACGCATACAAACACAATATCTACTAAGCACACAAACTTACGTGAACGAATACAAACCTCAGATGCACAATCCACAGAAACTTACGTGAACACATACAAACACAATATCTACACAAATGTACGTGAAGGCATACACACCCAAATATACTAGGCACATTTACGTACGCGAACGCATACACAATATCTACTATCCACACAAACGTACGCGAACGCGTACAAACACAATATCTACTAACCACAGAAACTTACGTGAACGTATACAAACCCCTTATGTACAATCCACACAAGCTTACATGAACACATAAAAACACAATATCTAATATCTACACAAATGTACGTGAAGGCATACACACCCAAATATACTAGCCACATTTACGTCCGCGAACGCATACACAATATCTACTATCCACACAAACGTACGTGAACGCACACAAACACAATATCTACTGATCACACAAACTTACGTGAACGCACATAATCCCCAGATGTACAATCTGCACAAACTTACGTGAACCCTTACAAACACAATATCTACTATCCACACAGGGAAGAGGAAAACAAATCAAACCCCAAATCTACCATCCGCTCAGAAGTGAGAAATAGAAAACAAACCTCATATCTACTATGCACACAGAGGGAAGAAGAAAAAATAACCCAATATACACTATCCACACAGAGGAAAGAAGAAAACAACAAATAGATACTATCCACACAGAGTGAAGAAATAAACCATTATATATACTTTGCACACAGAGTGAAGGAGAAATAATAACCCAATATATACTATGCACACAGAGGGAAGAAGATAACCCATTATTCGATCAGCACAGAGTGAAGACGAATTGTTTCGGAAGGCACCTAAGCCATAGGCTACAATGACCAACTCTACCAAACACACACACCGACACAGACACTGCAAAACCCATTTAACCCGTTATTCTATGGCGTCAGTGTGTGACTTTAGAAACATTCCAGACTCAAAATGATGGATGGACAGACTGACTAGTTTGTTCCCACTTGCATGCCTAAGGTGCGTGCGTGAAGGAAAACATCCATTCAAATTTAAAGTCCAGCTAAACGTGATGCAGAGGGATAGAGAGAGGTGGAAGAGCACAAATTCATATATTGTCAATCAAAACAAAATACACCATCCTTATTATAAAAAGTCAAGACCAAGAGACACTAACGTTCTCTTTCTGGTCAGGTCTCTTTTAGAAGTTAGTATGAAATTTCACATCAGGGCCAACGCATCAAATTGTCAATTTTTCCATTTCCACCTCTTCACTGGCACAAGTTCTTTCTCATCAATGTTTTCTTCTTCCTAACCCCTCTCTTGTGGCTTGAAGTTCCGAATGTATCGATGTATCTATAAAGATTCAGCTATTTTGCAACATACTCAATGGTCTCCGCACTGTCCTTACCTTTCTATGGCCCTTCCACCCATCCAGAGAAAGAGTTAGAGGGTTACAAAAATATTTTTTAAAAATGTACACTTAGTTCTAGAGGAACCTTCAGAACGGTTTGTGATGTGCAAGTTAGTGACTAAACCATTTAGATTCGCCACTGGGATACAATCAGTTTTGTGCAGGAAGTAACACTAATTGCCTCCAACAAACAGAGGTATAAAAACGGGCTAGCGGGCCACGACTTTTATCAGTAGAGATACAACAGGTTCCATGGAAGGAAATCAATGACAGTATTCAAACTGTGGAGGACTACAAAAACTTATTACAAGAACTATGGATTTCATGTGTTGCCTCCCTTGGTATGTAATGGCAACTAACCAATAGCGTGATGCAATGTACATCGGCCAAAAACTGTGTGACAATTGACCTACAAAGGATACTTTGTAACTTTAACATCGAAAATATGACTATGTACAAGAGCGAAGCCATTACAGGTGTATGTGAGTGAAAGGTATTTGTGCAGGCAGGGACCGGATCTGGAAAATTCCTTATTTATCAGTCCATTCAGGTTGTGCGCTCCACTTTTCTCGATCATGTAGGAACATCGTTCAAATTTGAACAACTTAATTTTGATTGGATGCGGTGGCTTGCCGCCGCATCAAATGAAATTCACAGACCGGAAGCACATAAATATCTGCTCGATATGCCATGGTGAAGATATGAGTGCTGGAACCTTGGCTAGCGAAACTGAGACTCCTGAAGGTGCGGTAAAAAAATAAAAAATAAAAAATCTGAAAACATACCTCCGACCAGTTTGTTTTTTATATATACTTTCTTTCTTTGTTTTGTTTTATTCTTCATGTTATATTATTCCATTATCATTAGTTAAGGGAATATATAAGGGACCGTACAATCGATCGTTCCAAACGTCAATATAATTTGCATCTGAAACACAAAAAGTAATCCCGCGAGCCGAATTTGAACCAGCGACCTAAGGATAGTAATATTTCTTCTCTACATTCCTCCGCTCTACCAACTGAGCTATCATGGGATATGGCGATTACAATGTCGTGATCTACAGTGTTTATTATTTGTTTCTATTTCGGTTGGGGGCAATAGAGAGTGACCATTACATCTCCTGTCGCCTATGCCTGACAGTTCATGGATTGGTATTGGTTGCAATATAGTGGACTGATAATTTCTTCGATACGCTTAGAATATATTAATATTACTTCTGGGACGATTACATTAAAGTCTAGGACCACTTTAAGGACGATGACGACGATGACGACGAAACAGCGCACATCGGACTGACACATTGGCTTCAAAATAGAAACTATAATAACTACAGGGGCTCGTTACAAAGAAAATCTGGAATATCCATCCTTGAATCAAGGGATTGGGATTCTAACTTGTAACAATATAACAGAAGGGAAGACACGGGGCCGCACCCTCGGTAGTTCCAACACTGCTAGTCTATCCTATTTGCGTCTGCTAATTTCTAACTTAAGCCAGTCCTAATCAAGAATAGTTCAATATTCAAAACAGCTCGACACACTTCGTTCAGTCTGTGACATAATGGAGAAAATGCAATAATTGTTCGCCAATGTGTACGTTTGGACAAATGCAGGCAAGAAGTGCCGTTATGCATTCTGATAGTCTTGGATTTCACCATTGACCGAAAGGTAAGATCCGAACAACCCAAAGCCCGCAGTAAATATCGTTAATGTACATTGTGATGCGTTTTAATTTTGGTGACAAAACAAATATTGATTTTGGCAAATTTGGTACTAATTGCTTGTAACATTGTTGTACAGTGCATTGTTAACTCCTGAAACATTCTGATTGCTTGAAAATACATGTCAATACTTATTAATTGATTATAAAATAACAACTCAAAAATGAAACCCCGAGACCATAACTTTCCCAAAATTATTCTTTCATTAACATTCATTGATCAGTAAAATAATATACAACTACACATTTTATGATATTCCAGTAGCTTTACTTCGAATCGTATAAACATTTTATAGACATTGTCATGTTTGCAAAGGCAATGCCAGATAATACTGCCGTTATCGTCTAAGTGTATTAATTCCTTTACAAGCTTGATGAAAGCAATTTGACGAGATGTGATCGGAAGTCTGATCGAGTTGCGCGTAAAGTTGTTATTCATTAAGATGACGAAGAGAAGGGGGAGCAAAGTGTTTTCCAAATGGTTAGGAATTTGTACGGAAGATTGATGAAGGTCTGTAATTTGACAGGTAAGCTTTGTTGTCAGGTAAGGTTAACTTTAAATGGCTCATATGCTTCTTAATAGTGTTTTATATGCCCCCCATACACACTCAGATATATATATATATATATATATATATATATATATATATATATATATATATATATATATATATATATATATATATATATATATATATATATATATATATATATAATTTCAAAATAATTATATCTCCACACTCTCGAACCATTAAAAGGAAAGATAGCCATTTCAAGTTGATGAATGTGGAATATTTTTTTTTATTAAGTTAATTAGTAATTGCCTATGTAATTTCATTCCGTATCAGTTGCTGAATTTCAACAAATAATAAAAAGCCCGCATTGATGGATGGCCGGTCAAAATAAAAACTACATCGTTAGATTAACTTTGTTTTAGAAAATATCGAAGCAGCCCCAAGATATCAAATAAAAAAATGTCCCCTCGTGGTCCTAATCTGTGAACCTATAATATAATGGGTATCTTAAAACTGTGCATCTATATTATAATATTACAGTGGTCCCCTTCTTATACGACCACCCCTTCTGCACAGGGAAAGTGACATTATAAGACGGGTGGCCTTTCCAGAGGGGTACTACATTTTGTTGTGAGAAGTATATGTAATGTACGTAGTAGGAAAGCTACATACTTCAAAGCATTTAATATCTTCATTTAATATCTTCGTTTAAAAGTAAAATTAGGTATTAAAATGTTCTTCCTCTTATAATAATAGACTTATTTCAACTGAATATACATTAATTGTTCTTATTCTTGGCGTAGGCGTAAAATGCAAGCAGATATTGTTGTCAGGCACATTGCAAAACCATTCAGAAACGTCATTTAAATCTTGGTACATACATAATTATCTTTTCATTTGCTCCATTTTCTCACTGCTGCTGAATGACCTCATTATCGGTTATGATATTGTTTATTCCATTCTTTTCAACGTAATTTTTTTTTATTTGAGTCTTTTCTACATAAAATTGTTCGGCAGGTCCCCCCTGCACACCTGACCTGATATCATCGAGTAGAATAACCGACTTTATTCTAAAATAATACGTATCCGTTTATGTGATGACATGTTAATGTTTACTAATGATTTATTCAGATGTTGCTAACTGTATGCGATTTAATTTTGCAGACGAAACTTTTGTCGAGTGGACGAAATGCCTTCTTCTAAAAGGAAGCGATAAATGTGTTGTCACGTGATTTTTCGGTCTTTGTTACCCGTTTTTTTTTCAAGGCCAAGGTTAATCTCTATGTGTGTGTGGGGTGTGTGTTAATGCACAAAATATAATTTTAGCCTATGCTTACCTTGTGATGATCTTGACAATTACGTCCGGTTGTAATCATCAAAGATAAAAAGTCGACAGATGTGCGAATACCAAAATTCTATCATAACATTTTTGAGCCCATTTCCATTAAATATCGGCTTTTATAGACAATAATATAATATTAATCTTAGTGTTACATGTACTTTATTCAAGACTTCTTTCAGCAACGGAAACTTAACATTGGGAGACATGTATCAACGACAGAGTTAATCTGATTACTTACCTTACGTCACGATATGAATTAATTATTGGTTTTGGATACATTTGAAGAAAAAAAAATGTGGTAGCTCCTGAGGGGAACATTTTACGTTTTTGTACTAATATGTTGGCCGCTGGTCGCTTTAGAGGGGTGGCCGTTCTTGAAGGGTATTTTCGAATACAAATTCGTCGGTGACAAGGGATTATGGCTGTAAGAGCCGGATGGCCGCTGGTCAGGGGGAGCCGTTCAAGAGGTGGACTACTTTAATTGTATTATACTATATTTAAATAGCTGTCAAATTATTCTGTTGTCGTTCCTTGACATGATGTTTTTGGAATCTCCGCTTCGTACTGATTATTTGCTGCATTTTTGTGGGTGGGTAGGTGGAGGTGGTTTTGTTATAGTCTTTTTAAAATGGCACACAATTTCTCAACTATCGAAGTCGGGATAAGTCTCAAAGTTGATTAAATGAGAACACATTGTCGACGTGTCAACATAATGGAACAAGTTTGACTGGACATTATTAGTGGCTGAGAGAAACATGTACATATGTGCAGGATGCAAAGTAAATAGGCGACAAAATTCTCGTAATTAAAGGCGAAGATACAACGTGTCTAACACTATTTCCAAGAACGTGACAATTAGAGAACCAAAGACACATACGATGCATATTTAAGAAAGACGGAGATCCTTAAGTTAGTTATCCATTTAATAATTTTCGGTTATCGATTCAATATTGTTCTAGTATATTCCAGTATTCCTTGTTTCCAGGTTTGATATTTAAAAACTACAAAAAAACGTAAATCCCGCGAGCCGGATTTGAACCGGCGACCTAAGGATAGCTTTCAACTTTTTCTACAGTCCTCCGCTCTACCAACTGAGCTATCACGGGATCATATGAGAACAACATATGTCATATGAATTATACCTCATACTATTTCCTGGATTGGTTCTGCATCGCTGACTAATCCTAAAAATGCATTGCCGTATAATGGCATTATTAGACTGCGTATCTATATTATAATACAAAATATGTATTACAATCTGTATAAATAAACTCATGATCTGTCACAGTGTCCATGAAGCGCCATCACAATGTCTTTGCATCAACCGTTCAGAGAGACTCCTAGTAGAATGGATGACATATTCTCTTGGATGAACTCATTCTGGGTGTTGCAAGTTGGAAATCTCTATTCCGGTTGGAATGAGGACTGATTGGAAATGCATCCTCTTTAACAAAATCATAAAGGAGTTCATGCAATTGGAACATTTGACTGGACATTAGTGGTGCCTGATAAAAACACGAACATATACGTTGGATGGAAAGCAAATGGGCGGCAATTCTCATGGTCAAAGAAGAGGATACATATTGTCGAACAATATTCCCCCAAGAATCCGACAAATTGAAAACCAGTGACACAAAGGATGCATATGGTGCCTAGTGCTTTATGGCAGTTTATAAAGCTGTATATGACTCCCAATAATGGTATTTGGACCGAAGCAAATCTGGAGTCCATAAGCCTTTTTGAAAGGTCACTGATTGGTCCTTAAATTGCCATTGGGTTTTTCAGTGCCATGCAATAGTTATTATATTAACGGAATGCAATGAATCTATTTTGCAAGGAAGCTTGTTAGTACTGTATAACAGTCTGCAACGAGCATAACGTAATATCATCGTGCAGTTTAACTCTTTAAACATTTCATCAATTGTAAGTCGAATTGCAATCAATTCTCGTGTTACGATTGAATTTTGAGGGAATTTGCACAAAATGTCATTCGTATTGTTAACAGTTAAATTTGTATGATTTTGAATCAATCTGAATTTGTATTACTTCAACAGTACTGAAATTCACATTCTAGAAAAATATTAGTGATTCATACTGTACTACAAGCTAGGTGAGCAGGAGAGTTTCATGACGACAAGGTTAGGGTTAATAAGCTTACGTCAGCAAATCGCTCCACAACATATATAGGATGAAGACATATACCAGAGGGCGCTACCTTTGACGGGAACACTGTTTTGGAAAAACGGAATTCGTGATAAAACAAGTCTCGTAACTTTCCATATCTCCGGAAAACGAATCTTGCTTGAAGGGTTAAAACTATGTGCCTTGTTATTGCAGCCTTGAAAATGTGTGTGTGTGTGTGTGTGTGTGTGTGTGTGTGTATAAGCAAAGAGCTTATAAGAAAAGAGCTTGGTCAAAACGCTATAAAGCATATGAAATTAGACATCATCTTGCAGGTAAGATAAATGAAATGTATCTCATTACAGTCTAAAGACATCCTCTTAGTGCCAGAAAGCATTTATATGTTTTTGGAAAACAAAGCTGGAAAGTATTTTATTCTTTCTTGAAGCATTCATTTTTGTTATACTATAATATAAAGTGTGAACTATAATGTTTTATATATTGTTTGTACTTTATTATGAATTGTAATGGTAGATTATTCTTACCAAAGGGCTTCCTGAAAACTTCATGCTCTTTGATTGCTAGTTTAGAAACAAAATACCTTTAACACATTAAACCCTGGCGACGAGTTAACGTGGCAGGAGGTAGTAGCCTACTTCCGAGCTTTGTAGCGTTAAGGTCATGCATGATACACTAAAGTGGTGGTATTATAGAAAGGTAGTCAGATGTACCTCTACAATGATACCAAATAATCTAACACAACTAGGCAGTAGGTTATTGGAAAATCACCTGGAAGTTGATGTCTTAGCATGCATTCAGAAAAAGCTTTCAAAATGTGTTTCCTACTCGAATTTCATGCGAAAACGATTACAACCTCAAGGGTTTAATGTTACAAAACGTGATATTTCGATATTTAAGGTAAAGCTTTTAATCACTTGTCATTACGACCAATGATTCTGGTATTACTACTATTGTAAATATATTTTGAATATCTTTGATTTTTACGCCATAGATTAAAAAGACATACATTTCAGAACCGAATGAGGTTGGTCAGCTTTGTATGAGTATCAAAATAGAATATCTATATTTTGATTTTAAAGAGTAATTCTCCATACTGAGCTCTACTTTAATTCAATAAAAAAGTGTACTATAGAATTCTGACTTTCTCTTGCACTTCGAACCCTTTACCTTGAACACCAGCAATGTAACCATCGAAATCGCAAGGAATGACCCATCCGGAAGCTTAGGCCGTAATAATACTACTCTCTCTCTCTCTCTCTCTCTCTCTCTCTCTCTCTCTCTCTCTCTCTCGCTCTCTCTGAGAGCAGTCCCACGAATAATTGAGACATGATGGAAACAACTGACCTAAATAATGCTTTACACAAATACCCTTACATAAATAATAACTGGGGAAAACATTCTTATTATTAAAGCATCTTTACACAATAACAATAATTGGCACGATAATTGGAAGATTGGTAGAAAAATTTCATCCATGATAACTAGTGAAAATGTCATTAATAATGACCTTAACCTTTGACGCCTTCCCATAAATACATTATGAAGCGTTCGTAGTTTTCTTCTTTGACAATTTGTGCTGATTCTAATGATGTGTAAAAAGAGAAATAGCCAACAATACTATTTTTCATTCCTCGACAATGATGGGAAAACGCCACAAATGAATCAAGGAAGAGCGATCAATGAACGAAGGAAGTTATCGATACTCCATTGTCCTGAATAGAAAAAGCCATAACGTGCCACATTAATTCAATTACCCATTCATTCAATTATCCATGAAATTATAGACTATTATCTAACCAGTTACATTTAATTGTCTATTTCATATTATATTCAAAACTATTCAGTAATCGATTCAACATTATTTCAATATTTTCTGCTTCCAAAGAATCGATTGCTTCCCAGATGAATATAACCAGACTTTGAAGAATTAAAACGTAGCTCCCGCGAGCCGCATTCGAACCAATGACCTAAGGTTAGCCATCAACCTCCTTTATCGTCATGTGCTCTACCAACTGAGTTATCACGTGAACCTATTGCAAAAGTATATCACAAATCATTTCTTAAAATATAGTACTTAATGCTCGTGTCTTGCTTTTTCTAACAATGGATGGATTTGTATTGCATCACTGCCTGTTACACATATAAGGTTTGTTGAATAGGCGTTAAATATATTGCTACGACAACGAAGACGAATGTCGCCTTTAATACACTGTTCGCTATATCATGCTGAAGAAATGTCGGTAAGTGTCTGTCCCACGAACACACGTAGGAAGTCGATTCGGGCTGGCCTGGGTGGGTAACGAACCCACAGCTATTGGCTTACGAGTCAAACGCATTGACAACTCAGCTACCACGTCAGTAGTGTATTGCGACTGTTTACGGACAGCGGGAAAATACATTACAAATCCCCTTGGGGATGTTTATGGACAAGGTTTTTCAGATCACCCTGGGGCTGTTTACGGACTGACACCAATGTGGCAAGGATGTAACCTCAATACGCACTAATCGAGAGAGACAGACAGACAGACAGAGAGAGAGAGAGAGAGAAATACAGTAGACATATAGATATAGACATATATAATATATACATAGATTGATGAACATCAATATATCATACCTTAACTATAAAATCGACAACAAATATTTAGGGAAGACAGCAAATCGTTTTTGTCTTCTTTTTAGTTTCTTCTTTTACTCCACCATTTTCTTAGTATTGTACTCGCTGTTGTGTTCTTCTTTTTTCATTTTTTCCTCCTCCTGTTTTTGTTTCTTGTCTTTCTCGTTCTTTCTTTAATTTTTTCTTTCTTTTCTATTTAATTATTCCTGTCTCTCATCTTCTGTATGTCTTCTTCATTTTCCTTCTCCTCCTTTTCTTATTTAATCAGCTCTCTTAACATATCCTTAAAAATGTCGTGGGCCACTATAGCGTCAATGGTTATTGAAAGGTCGTGGGTCACTATATCGTCAAGGGGAATTTATCATGGTGAATATGAATGGGCTACTATAGCGTGAATGGGAATTGAACATAGGGAGATTGAATGAACCATTTTGGTGTCATCGGGAATCGAACATGGGAATATTGGGGTTGTATACTCGTTATGTGTTAGCTTAAAATGTATAGCTACAACTGGTGGGAAATTTCTTTGAAAAAACCCCCTATTTCTAGCCTCAACTTGTATGACGTTCCTGTTTAAAAATCCTAGTATCTATCTATAGCTACAACCTGTGGAAAAACCCAAGTCTATATTTATAGTTTCCAAAATTCCAGCTTCAATGCTGTCACTCTACTGGACACTAGGGGAATAATGGCAACAGTGTTGCTAGAGGCTGACCTGAATATGCGTTACTGTAGGTAGGTAGGTAGGTAGGTAGGTAGGTAAAATAAATTTGATAGATATGAAGGGAGTTTTATAGGGAAAGACAAAGACAAATACACACACACACACAAACAAACGTACGGGCGCACGCATACACATAAAAACAAACACACAAACCAAACGCACGCCTGCATACAAAAACATACATCCACAAACGTATGAGTGCGCTCGAACACACACACTACACAAAGGGAAGAAGAAACACAAACCCAAAATATGCCATCCACACGGGGGTGGGGTTGGGGCCGAGTGGCCGAGTGGTCTAAAGCGCTCTCCGTTACGGATCACTGACATCTCACCTCTCTCTGTGTAGGTTCGAGTCTAGGATTCGGCCAATGTGGGTATGTGAGAAATCTTGCCAGTAGCTTGTCGTGGGTCGGTGGTTCTTCCCGGGGGTTTTCCGGATTCTTCCTCCACCATTAATACTGGCCGCCATGCATAGCCTATCGTGTGCTGAAAAATGGCGTTAAACCCCACAACAACAACAACCATCCACACAGAAGGAAGATGAAGAAAAAAACAAATATACTATCTACTATCCACACAAACGTACGTGAACGCATACAAACCCCAAATATACTATCCACACAAACGTACGCGAACGCATACAAACACTATAATATCCACACAAACGTACGCAAACGCATAGAAAACACAGACTCTACTATCTACACAAATGTACGCAAACGAATAGAAGCACTATAATATCCACACAAACGTACGCAAACGCATAGAAAACACACACTCTACTATTCACACTAAAGTAAAGAAAACAAGCCGAAAATATACTATCCACAAACGGGAAGGAGAAAAAACAACTCCCAAAATATATCTCCACACAGAGAAGAGGAAAAAAAACCATATAAACTATCCACACAGAAGGATGTAGAAAAACAAAAACCCAAATACACTATCGACACAGAGGGAATATGAGAAAGAAAGTCAAATATACTATCCACACAAACGTTCGCGAACGCATACAAACAAATTATCCACTATCCACACAAACGTACGTGAACGTATTCAAACCCCAAATATACTACCCACACAAACGTAAGCGAACGCATACAAACCCCAAATATACTATCCACACAAACGTACGCGAACGCATACAAACACAATATCTACTATCCACACAAACTGACGCGAACGCATACAAACACAATATCTACTAAGCACACAAACTTACATGAACGAAAACAAACCTCAGATGCACAATCCACAGAAACTTATGTGAACACATACAAACACAATATCTAATATCTACACAAATGTACGTGAAGGCATACACACCCAAATATACTAGGCACATTTACGTACGCGAACGCATACACAATATCTACTATCCACACAAACGTACGCGAACGCGTACAAACACAATATCTACTAACCACAGAAACTTACGTGAACGTATACAAACCCCTTATGTACAATCCACACAAGCTTACATGAACACATAAAAACACAATATCTAATATCTACACAAATGTACGTGAAGGCATACACACCCAAATATACTAGGCACATTTACGTACGTGAACGCATACACAATATCTACTATCCACACAAACGTACGCGAACGCGTACAAACACAATATCTACTAACCACAGAAACTTACGTGAACGTATACAAACCTCTTATGTACAATCCACACAAGCTTACATGAACACATAAAAACACAATATCTAATATCTACACAAATGTACGTGAAGGCATACACACCCAAATATACTAGCCACATTTACGTCCGCGAACGCATACACAATATCTACTATCCACACAAACGTACGTGAACGCATACAAACACAATATCTACTAATCACACAAACTTACGTGAGCGCACATAATCCCCAGATGTACAATCTGCACAAACTTACGTGAACCCTTACAAACACAATATCTGCTATCCACACAGGGAAGAGGAAAACAAATCAAACCCCAAATCTACCATCCGCTCAGAAGTGAGAAATAGAAAACAAACCTCATATCTACTATGCACACAGAGGGAAGAAGAAAAAATAACCCAATATACACTATCCACACAGAGGAAAGAAGAAAACAACAAATAGATACTATCCACACAGAGTGAAGAAATAAACCATTATATATACTTTGCACACAGAGTGAAGGAGAAATAATAACCCAATATATACTATGCACACAGAGGGAAGAAGATAACCCATTATTCGATCAGCACAGTGTGAAGACGAATTGTTTCGGAAAGCACCTAAGCCCTCAGCTACAATGACCAACTCTACCAAACACACACACCGACACAGACACTGCAAAACCCATTTAACCCGTTATTCTATGGCGTCAGTGTGTGACTTTAGAAACATTCCAGACTCAAAATGATGGATGGACAGACTGACTGGTTTGTGCCCACTTGCATGCCTAAAGTGCGTGCGTGAAGGAAAACATCCATTCAAATTTAAAGTCTAGCTAAACGTGATGCAGAGGGATAGAGAGAGGTGAAAGAGCACAAATTCATATATTGTCAATCAAAACAAAATACACCATCCTTATTATAAAAAGTCAAGACCAAGAGACACTAACGTTCTCTTTCTGGTCAGGTCTCTTTTAGAAGTTAGTATGAAATTTCACATCAGGGCAACGCATCAAATTGTCAATTTTTCCATTTCCACCTCTTCACTGGCACAAGTTCTTTCTCATCAATGTTTTCTTCTTCCTAACCCCTCTCTTGTGGCCTGAAGTTCCGAATGTATCGATGTATCTATAAAGATTCAGCTATTTTGCAACATACTCAATGGTCTCCGCACTGTCCTTACCTTTCTATGGCCTTTCCACCCATCCAGAGAAAGAGTTAGAGGGTTACAAAAATATTTTTTAAAAATGTACACTTAGTTCTAGAGGAACCTTCAGAACGATTTGTGATGTGCAAGTTAGTGGCTAAACCATTTAGATTCGCCACTGGGATACGATCAGTTTTGTGCAGGAAGTAACACTAATTGCCTCCAACAAACAGAGGTATAAAAACGGGCTAGCGGGCCACGACTTTTATCAGTAGAGATACAACAGGTTCCATGGAAGGAAATCAATGACAGTATTCAAACTGTGGAGGACTACAAAAACTTATTACAAGAACCATGGATTTCATGTGTTGCCTCCCTTGGTATGTAATGGCAACTAACCATTAGCGTGATGCAATGTACATCGGCCAAAAACTGTGTGGCAATTGACCTACAAAGGATACTTTGTAACTTTAACATCGAAAATATGACTATGTACAAGAGCGAAGCCATTACAGGTGTATGTGAGTGAAAGGTATTTGTGCAGGCAGGGACCGGCACTGGAAAATTCCTTATTTATCAGTGCATTCAGGTTGTGTGCTCCACTTTTCTCGATCATGTAGGAACATCGTTTAAATTTGAACAATATAGACAATAATATAATATTAATCTTAGTGTTACATGTACTTTATTCAAGACTTCTTTCAGCAACGGAAACTTAACATTGGGAGACATGTATCAACGACAGAGTTAATCTGATTACTTACCTTACGTCACGATATGAATTAATTATTGGTTTTGGATACATTTGAAGAAAACAAAATGTGGTGGCTCCTGAGGGGAACATGTTACGTTTTTGTACTAATATGTTGGCCGCTGGTCGCTTTAGAGGGGTGGCCGTTCTTGAAGGGTATTTTCGAATACAAATTCGTCGGTGACAAGGGATTATGGCTGTAAGAGCCGGATGGCCGCTGGTCAGGGGGAGCCGTTCAAGAGGTGGACTACTTTAATTGTATTATACTATATTTAAATAGCTGTCAAACTATTCTGTTGTCGTTCCTTGACATGATGTTTTTGGAATCTCCGCTTCGTACTGATTATTTGCTGCATTTTTGTGGGTGGGTAGGTGGAGGTGGTTTTGTTATAGTCTTTTTAAAATGGCACACAATTTCTCAACTATGGAAGTCGGGATAAGTCTCAAAGTTGATTAAATGAGAACACATTGTCGACGTGTCAACATAATGGAACAAGTTTGACTGGACATTATTAGTGGCTGAGAGAAACATGTACATATGTGCAGGATGCAAAGTAAATAGGCGACAAAATTCTCATAATTAAAGGCGAAGATACAACGTGTCTAACACTATTTCCAAGAACGTGACAATTAGAGAACCAAAGACACATACGATGCATATTTAAGAAAGACCGAGATCCTTAAGTTAGTTATCCATTTAATAATTTTCGGTTATCGATTCAATATTGTTCTAGTATATTCCAGTATTCCTTGTTTCCAGGTTTGATATTTAAAACTACAAAAAACGTAAATCCCGCGAGCCGGATTTGAACCGGCGACCTAAGGATAGCTTTCAACTTTTTCTACAGTCCTCCGCTCTACCAACTGAGCTATCACGGGATCATATGAGAACAACATATGTCATATGAATTATACCTCATACTATTTCCTGAGTTATGTTACGTATTGCATGTTTCTTGTCTTCTCTCGCGAGAACGATCATTGTTGGCTGGTGACACAACTGTTTGACAGTTGATGGATTGGTTCTGCATCGCTGACTAATCCTAAAAATGCATTGCCGTATAATGGCATTATTAGACTGCGTATCTATATTATAATACAAAATATGTATTACAATCTGTATAAATAAACTCATGATCTGTCACAGTGTCCATGAAGCGCCATTACAATGTCTTTGCATCAACCGTTCAGAGAGACTCCTAGTAGAGTGGATGACATATTCTCTTGGATGAACTCATTCTGGGTGTTGCAAGTTGGAAATCTCTATTCCGGTTGGAATGAGGACTGATTGGAAATGCATCCTCTTTAACAAAGTCATAAAGGAGTTCATACAATTGGAACATTTGACTGGACATTAGTGGTGCCTGATAAAAACACGAACATATACGTTGGATGGAAAGCAAATGGGCGGCAATTCTCATGGTCAAAGAAGAGGATACATATTGTCGAACAATATTCCCCCAAGAATCCGACAAATTGAAAACCAGTGACACAAAGGATGCATATGGTGCCTAGTGCTTTATGGCAGTTTATAAAGCTGTATATGACTCCCAATAATGGTATTTGGACCGAAGCAAATCTGGAGTCCATAAGCCTTTTTGAAAGGTCACTGATTGGTCCTTAAATTGCCATTGGGTTTTTCAGTGCCATGCCATAGTTATTATATTAACGGAATGCGATGAATCTATTTTGCAAGGAAGCTTGTTAGTACTGTATAACAGTCTGCAACGAGCATAACGTAATATCATCGTGCAGTTTAACTCTTTAAACATTTCATCAATTGTAAGTCGAATTGCAATCAATTCTCGTGTTACGATTGAATTTTGAGGGAATTTGCACAAAATGTCATTCGTATTGTTAACAGTTAAATTTGTATGATTTTGAATCAATCTGAATTTGTATTACTTCAACAGTACTGAAATTCACATTCTAGAAAAATATTAGTGATTCATACTGTACTACAAGCTAGGTGAGCAGGAGAGTTTCATGACGACAAGGTTAGGGTTAATAAGCTTACGTCAGCAAATCGCTCCACAACATATATAGGATGAAGACATATACCAGAGGGCGCTACCTTTGACGGGAACACTGTTTTGGAAAAACGGAATTCGTGATAAAACAAGTCTCGTAACTTTCCATATCTCCGGAAAACGAATCTTGCTTGAAGGGTTAAAACTATGTGCCTTGTTATTGCAGCCTTGAAAATGTGTGTGTGTGTGTCTGTGTGTGTGTGTGTGTGTGTGTGTGTGTGTGTGTATAAGCAAAGATCTTATAAGAAAAGAGCTTGGTCAAAACGCTATAAAGCATATGAAATTAGACATCATCTTGCAGGTAAGATAAATGAAATGTATCTCATTACAGTCTAAAGACATCCTCTTAGTGCCAGAAAGCATTTATATGTTTTTGGAAAACAAAGCTGGAAAGTATTTTATTCTTTCTTGAAGCATTCATTTTTGTTATACTATAATATAAAGTGTGAACTATAATGTTTTATATATTGTTTGTACTTTATTATGAATTGTAATGGTAGATTATTCTTACCAAAAGGCTTCCTGAAAACTTCATGCTCTTTGATTGCTAGTTTAGAAACAAAATACCTTTAACACATTAAACCCTGGCGACGAGTTAACGTGGCAGGAGGTAGTAGCCTACTTCCGAGCTTTGTAGCGTTAAGATCATGCATGATACACTAAAGTGGTGGTATTATAGAAAGGTAGTCAGATGTACCTCTACAATGATACCAAATAATCTAACACAACTAGGCATTAGGTTATTGGAAAATCACCTGGAAGTTGATGTCTTAGCATGCATTCAGAAAAAGCTTTCAAAATGTGTTTCCTACTCGAATTTCATGCGAAAACGATTAAAACCTCAAGGGTTTAATGTTACAAAACGTGATATTTCGGTATTTATGGTAAAGCTTTTAATCACTTGTCATTACGACCAATGATTCTGGTATTACTACTATTGTAAATATATTTTGAATATCTTTGATTTTTACGCCATAGATTAAAAAGACATACATTTCAGAACCGAATGAGGTTGGTCAGCTTTGTATGAGTATCAAAATAGAATATCTATATTTTGATTTTAAAGAGTAATTCTCCATACTGAGCTCTACTTTAATTCAATAAAAAAGTGTACTATAGAATTCTGACTTTCTCTTGCACTTCGAACCCTTTGCCTTGAACACCAGCAATGAAACCATCGAAATCGCAAGGAATGACCCATCCGGAAGCTTAGGCCGTAATAATACTACTCTCTCTCTCTCTCTCTCTCTCTCTCTCTCTCTCTCTCCCCTCTCTCTCTCTCTCTCTCTCTCTCTCTCGCTCTCTCTGAGAGCAGTCCCACGAATAATTGAGACATGATGGAAACAACTGACCTAAATAATGCTTTACACAAATACCCTTACATAAATAATAACTGGGGAAAACATTCTTATTATTAAAGCATCTTTACACAATAACAATAATTGGCACGATAATTGGAAGATTGGTAGAAAAATTTCATCCATGATAACTAGTGAAAATGTCATTAATAATGACCTTAACCTTTGACGCCTTCCCATAAATACATTATGAAGCGTTCGTAGTTTTCTTCTTTGACAATTTGTGCTGATTCTAATGATGTGTAAAAAGAGAAATAGCCAACAATACTATTTTTCATTCCTCGACAATGATGGGAAAACGCCACAAATGAATCAAGGAAGAGCGATCAATGAACGAAGGAAGTTATCGATACTCCATTGTCCTGAATAGAAAAAGCCATAACGTGCCACATTAATTCAATTACCCATTCATTCAATTATCCATGAAATTATAGACTATTATCTAACCAGTTACATTTAATTGTCTATTTCATATTATATTCAAAACTATTCAATAATCGATTCAACATTATTTCAATATTTTCTGCTTCCAAAGAATCGATTGCTTCCCAGATGAATATAACCAGACTTTAAAGAATTAAAACGTAGCTCCCGCGAGCCGCATTCGAACCAATGACCTAAGGTTAGCCATCAACCTCCTTTATCGTCATGTGCTCTACCAACTGAGTTATCACGTGAACCTATTGCAAAAGTATATCACAAATCATTTCTTAAAATATAGTACTTAATGCTCGTGTCTTGCTTTTTCTAACAATGGATGGATTTGTATTGCATCACTGCCTGTTACACATATACGGTTTGTTGAATAGGCGTTAAATATATTGCTACGACAACGAAGACGAATGTCGCCTTTAATACACTGTTCGCTATATCATGCTGAAGAAATGTCGGTAAGTGTCTGTCCCACGAACACACGTAGGAAGTCGATTCGGGCTGGCCTGGGTGGGTAACGAACCCACAGCTATTGGCTTACGAGTCAAACGCATTGACAACTCAGCTACCACGTCAGTAGTGTATTGCGACTGTTTACGGACAGCGGGAAAATACATTACAAATCCCCTTGGGGATGTTTATGGACAAGGTTTTTCAGATCACCCTGGGGCTGTTTACGGACTGACACCAATGTGGCAAGGATGTAACCTCAATACGCACTAATCGAGAGAGACAGACAGACAGACAGACAGAGAGAGAGAGAGAGAGAAATACAGTAGACATATAGATATAGACATATATAATATATACATAGATTGATGAACATCAATATATCATACCTTAACTATAAAATCGACAACAAATATTTAGGGAAGACAGCAAATCGTTTTTGTCTTCTTTTTTAGTTTCTTCTTTTACTCCACCATTTTCTTAGTATTGTACTCGCTGTTGTGTTCTTCTTTTTTCATTTTTTCCTCCTCCTGTTTTTGTTTCTTGTCTTTCTCGTTCTTTCTTTAATTTTTTCTTTCTTTTCTATTTAATTATTCCTGTCTCTCATCTTCTGTATGTCTTCTTCATTTTCCTTCTCCTCCTTTTCTTATTTAATCAGCTCTCTTAACATATCCTTAAAAATGTCGTGGGCCACTATAGCGTCAATGGTTATTGAAAGGTCGTGGGTCACTATATCGTCAAGGGGAATTTATCATGGTGAATATGAATGGGCTACTATAGCGTGAATGGGAATTGAACATAGGGAGATTGAATGAACCATTTTGGTGTCATCGGGAATCGAACATGGGAATATTGGGGTTGTATACTCGTTATGTGTTAGCTTAAAATGTACAGCTACAACTGGTGGGAAATTTCTTTGAAAAAACCCCCTATTTCTAGCTTCAACTTGTATGACGTTCCTGTTTAAAAATCCTAGTATCTATCTATAGCTACAACCTGTGGAAAAACCCAAGTCTATATTTATAGTTTCCAAAATTCCAGCTTCAATGCTGTCACTCTACTGGACACTAGGGGAATAATGGCAACAGTGTTGCTATAGGCTGACCTGAATATGCGTTACTGTAGGTAGGTAGGTAGGTAGGTAGGTAGGTAAAATAAATTTGATAGATATGAAGGGGGTTTTATAGGGAAAAACAAAGACAAATACACACACACACACAAACAAACGTACGGGCGCACGCATACACATAAAAACAAACACACAAACCAAACGCACGCCTGCATACAAAAACATACATCCACAAACGTATGAGTGCGCTCGAACACACACACTACACAAAGGGAAGAAGAAACACAAACCCAAAATATGCCATCCACATCGGGGGTGGGGTTGGGGCCGAGTGGCCGAGTGGTCTAAAGCGCTCTCCGTTACGGATCACTGACATCTCACCTCTCTCTGTGTAGGTTCGAGTCTAGGATTCGGCCAATGTGGGTATGTGAGAAATCTTGCCAGTAGCTTGTCGTGGGTCGGTGGTTCTTCCCGGGGGTTTTCCGGATTCTTCCTCCACCATTAATACTGGCCGCCATGCATAGCCTATCGTGTGCTGAAAAATGGCGTTAAACCCCACAACAACAACAACCATCCACACAGAAGGAAGATGAAGAAAAAAACAAATATATTATCTACTATCCACACAAACGTACGTGAACGCATACAAACCCCAAATATACTATCCACACAAACGTACGCGAACGCATACAAACACTATAATATCCACACAAACGTACGCAAACGCATAGAAAACACAGACTCTACTATTCACACTAAAGTAAAGAAAACAAGCCGAAAATATACTATCCACAAACGGGAAGTAGAAAAAACAACTCCCAAAATATATCTCCACACAGAGAAGAGGAAAAAAAAACCCATATAAACTATCCACACAGAAGGATGTAGAAAAACAAAAACCCAAATACACTATCGACACAGAGGGAATATGAGAAGGAAAGTCAAATATACTATCCACACAAACGTTCGCGAACGCATACAAACAAATTATCCACTATCCACACAAACGTACGTGAACGTATTCAAACCCCAAATATACTACCCACACAAACGTAAGCGAACGCATACAAACCCCAAATATACTATCCACACAAACGTACGCGAACGCATACAAACACAATATCTACTATCCACACAAACTGACGCGAACGCATACAAACACAATATCTACTAAGCACACAAACTTACATGAACGAAAACAAACCTCAGATGCACAATCCACAGAAACTTACGTGAACACATACAAACACAATATCTAATATCTACACAAATGTACGTGAAGGCATACACACCCAAATATACTAGGCACATTTACGTACGCGAACGCATACACAATATCTACTATCCACACAAACGTACGCGAACGCGTACAAACACAATATCTACTAACCACAGAAACTTACGTGAACGTATACAAACCCCTTATGTACAATCCACACAAGCTTACATGAACACATAAAAACACAATATCTAATATCTACACAAATGTACGTGAAGGCATACACACCCAAATATACTAGGCACATTTACGTACGTGAACGCATACACAATATCTACTATCCACACAAACGTACGCGAACGCGTACAAACACAATATCTACTAACCACAGAAACTTACGTGAACGTATACAAACCTCTTATGTACAATCCACACAAGCTTACATGAACACATAAAAACACAATATCTAATATCTACACAAATGTACGTGAAGGCATACACACCCAAATATACTAGCCACATTTACGTCCGCGAACGCATACACAATATCTACTATCCACACAAACGTACGTGAACGCATACAAACACAATATCTACTAATCACACAAACTTACGTGAACGCACATAATCCCCAGATGTACAATCTGCACAAACTTACGTGAACCCTTACAAACACAATATCTACTATCCACACAGGGAAGAGGAAAACAAATCAAACCCCAAATCTACCATCCGCTCAGAAGTGAGAAATAGAAAACAAACCTCATATCTACTATGCACACAGAGGGAAGAAGAAAAAATAACCCAATATACACTATCCACACAGAGGAAAGAAGAAAACAACAAATAGATACTATCCACACAGAGTGAAGAAATAAACCATTATATATACTTTGCACACAGAGTGAAGGAGAAATAATAACCCAATATATACTATGCACACAGAGGGAAGAAGATAACCCATTATTCGATCAGCACAGAGTGAAGACGAATTGTTTCGGAAAGCACCTAAGCCCTCAGCTACAATGACCAACTCTACCAAACACACACACCGACACAGACACTGCAAAACCCATTTAACCCGTTATTCTATGGCGTCAGTGTGTGACTTTAGAAACATTCCAGACTCAAAATGATGGATGGACAGATTGAATGGTTTGTGCCCACTTGCATGCCTAAAGTGCGTGCGTGAAGGAAAACATCCATTCAAATTTAAAGTCTAGCTAAACGTGATGCAGAGGGATAGAGAGAGGTGAAAGAGCACAAATTCATATATTGTCAATCAAAACAAAATACACCATCCTTATTATAAAAAGTCAAGACCAAGAGACACTAACGTTCTCTTTCTGGTCAGGTCTCTTTTAGAAGTTAGTATGAAATTTCACATCAGGGCAACGCATCAAATTGTCAATTTTTCCATTTCCACCTCTTCACTAGCACAAGTTCTTTCTCATCAATGTTTTCTTCTTCCTAACCCCTCTCTTGTGGCCTGAAGTTCCGAATGTATCGATGTATCTATAAAGATTCAGCTATTTTGCAACATACTCAATGGTCTCCGCACTGTCCTTACCTTTCTATGGCCTTTCCACCCATCCAGAGAAAGAGTTAGAGGGTTACAAAAATATTTTTTAAAAATGTACACTTAGTTCTAGAGGAACCTTCAGAACGATTTGTGATGTGCAAGTTAGTGGCTAAACCATTTAGATTCGCCACTGGGATACGATCAGTTTTGTGCAGGAAGTAACACTAATTGCCTCCAACAAACAGAGGTATAAAAACGGGCTAGCGGGCCACGACTTTTATCAGTAGAGATACAACAGGTTCCATGGAAGGAAATCAATGACAGTATTCAAACTGTGGAGGACTACAAAAACTTATTACAAGAACCATGGATTTCATGTGTTGCCTCCCTTGGTATGTAATGGCAACTAACCATTAGCGTGATGCAATGTACATCGGCCAAAAACTGTGTGGCAATTGACCTACAAAGGATACTTTGTAACTTTAACATCGAAAATATGACTATGTACAAGAGCGAAGCCATTACAGGTGTATGTGAGTGAAAGGTATTTGTGCAGGCAGGGACCGGCACTGGAAAATTCCTTATTTATCAGTGCATTCAGGTTGTGTGCTCCACTTTTCTCGATCATGTAGGAACATCGTTTAAATTTGAACAATATAGACAATAATATAATATTAATCTTAGTGTTACATGTACTTTATTCAAGACTTCTTTCAGCAACGGAAACTTAACATTGGGAGACATGTATCAACGACAGAGTTAATCTGATTACTTACCTTACGTCACGATATGAATTAATTATTGGTTTTGGATACATTTGAAGAAAACAAAATGTGGTGGCTCCTGAGGGGAACATTTTACGTTTTTGTACTAATATGTTGGCCGCTGGTCGCTTTAGAGGGGTGGCCGTTCTTGAAGGGTAGTTTCGAATACAAATTCGTCGGTGACAAGGGATTATGGCTGTAAGAGCCGGATGGCCGCTGGTCAGGGGGAGCCGTTCAAGAGGTGGACTACTTTAATTGTATTATACTATATTTAAATAGCTGTCAAACTATTCTGTTGTCGTTCCTTGACATGATGTTTTTGGAATCTCCGCTTCGTACTGATTATTTGCTGCATTTTTGTTGGTGGGTAGGTGGAGGTGGTTTTGTTATAGTCTTTTTAAAATGGCACACAATTTCTCAACTATGGAAGTCGGGATAAGTCTCAAAGTTGATTAAATGAGAACACATTGTCGACGTGTCAACATAATGGAACAAGTTTGACTGGACATTATTAGTGGCTGAGAGAAACATGTAGATATGTGCAGGATGCAAAGTAAATAGGCGACAAAATTCTCATAATTAAAGGCGAAGATACAACGTGTCTAACACTATTTCCAAGAACGTGACAATTAGAGAACCAAAGACACATACGATGCATATTTAAGAAAGACCGAGATCCTTAAGTTAGTTATCCATTTAATAATTTTCGGTTATCGATTCAATATTGTTCTAGTATATTCCAGTATTCCTTGTTTCCAGGTTTGATATTTAAAACTACAAAAAACGTAAATCCCGCGAGCCGGATTTGAACCGGCGACCTAAGGATAGCTTTCAACTTTTTCTACAGTCCTCCGCTCTACCAACTGAGCTATCACGAGATCATATGAGAACAACATATGTCATATGAATTATACCTCATACTATTTCCTGAGTTATGTTACGTATTGCATGTTTCTTGTCTTCTCTCGCGAGAACGATCATTGTTGGCTGGTGACACAACTGTTTGACAGTTGATGGATTGGTTCTGCATCGCTGACTAATCCTAAAAATGCATTGCCGTATAATGGCATTATTAGACTGCGTATCTATATTATAATACAAAATATGTATTACAATCTGTATAAATAAACTCATAATCTGTCACAGTGTCCATGAAGCGCCATTACAATGTCTTTGCATCAACCGTTCAGAGAGACTCCTAGTAGAGTGGATGACATATTCTCTTGGATGAACTCATTCTGGGTGTTGCAAGTTGGAAATCTCTATTCCGGTTGGAATGAGGACTGATTGGAAATGCATCCTCTTTAACAAAGTCATAAAGGAGTTCATACAATTGGAACATTTGACTGGACATTAGTGGTGCCTGATAAAAACACGAACATATACGTTGGATGGAAAGCAAATGGGCGGCAATTCTCATGGTTAAAGAAGAGGATACATATTGTCGAACAATATTCCCCCAAGAATCCGACAAATTGAAAACCAGTGACACAAAGGATGCATATGGTGCCTAGTGCTTTATGGCAGTTTATAAAGCTGTATATGACTCCCAATAATGGTATTTGGACCGAAGCAAATCTGGAGTCCATAAGCCTTTTTGAAAGGTCACTGATTGGTCCTTAAATTGCCATTGGGTTTTTCAGTGCCATGCCATAGTTATTATATTAACGGAATGCGATGAATCTATTTTGCAAGGAAGCTTGTTAGTACTGTATAACAGTCTGCAACGAGCATAACGTAATATCATCGTGCAGTTTAACTCTTTAAACATTTCATCAATTGTAAGTCGAATTGCAATCAATTCTCGTGTTACGATTGAATTTTGAGGGAATTTGCACAAAATGTCATTCGTATTGTTAACAGTTAAATTTGTATGATTTTGAATCAATCTGAATTTGTATTACTTCAACAGTACTGAAATTCACATTCTAGAAAAATATTAGTGATTCATACTGTACTACAAGCTAGGTGAGCAGGAGAGTTTCATGACGACAAGGTTAGGGTTAATAAGCTTACGTCAGCAAATCGCTCCACAACATATATAGGATGAAGACATATACCAGAGGGCGCTACCTTTGACGGGAACACCGTTTTGGAAAAACGGAATTCGTGATAAAACAAGTCTCGTAACTTTCCATATCTCCGGAAAACGAATCTTGCTTGAAGGGTTAAAACTATGTGCCTTGTTATTGCAGCCTTGAAAATGTGTGTGTGTGTGTGTGTGTGTGTGTGTGTGTGTGTGTGTGTGTAAGCAAAGAGCTTATAAGAAAAGAGCTTGGTCAAAACGCTATAAAGCATATGAAATTAGACATCATCTTGCAGGTAAGATAAATGAAATGTATCTCATTACAGTCTAAAGACATCCTCTTAGTGCCAGAAAGCATTTATATGTTTTTGGAAAACAAAGCTGGAAAGTATTTTATTCTTTCTTGAAGCATTCATTTTTGTTATACTATAATATAAAGTGTGAACTATAATGTTTTATATATTGTTTGTACTTTATTATGAATTGTAATGGTAGATTATTCTTACCAAAAGGCTTCCTGAAAACTTCATGCTCTTTGATTGCTAGTTTAGAAACAAAATACCTTTAACACATTAAACCCTGGCGACGAGTTAACGTGGCAGGAGGTAGTAGCCTACTTCCGAGCTTTGTAGCGTTAAGGTCATGCATGATACACTAAAGTGGTGGTATTATAGAAAGGTAGTCAGATGTACCTCTACAATGATACCAAATAATCTAACACAACTAGGCAGTAGGTTATTGGAAAATCACCTGGAAGTTGATGTCTTAGCATGCATTCAGAAAAAGCTTTCAAAATGTGTTTCCTACTCGAATTTCATGCGAAAACGATTAAAACCTCAAGGGTTTAATGTTACAAAACGTGATATTTCGGTATTTAAGGTAAAGCTTTTAATCACTTGTCATTACGACCAATGATTCTGGTATTACTACTATCGTAAATATATTTTGAATATCTTTGATTTTTACGCCATAGATTAAAAAGACATACATTTCAGAACCGAATGAGGTTGGTCAGCTTTGTATGAGTATCAAAATAGAATATCTATATTTTGATTTTAAAGAGTAATTCTCCATACTGAGCTCTACTTTAATTCAATAAAAAAGTGTACTATAGAATTCTGACTTTCTCTTGCACTTCGAACCCTTTACCTTGAACACCAGCAATGTAACCATCGAAATCGCAAGGAATGACCCATCGGAAGCTTAGGCCGTAATAATACTACTCTCTCTCTCTCTCTCTCTCTCTCTCTCTCTCTCTCTCTCTCTCTCGCTCTCTCTGAGAGCAGTCCCACGAATAATTGAGACATGATGGAAACAACTGACCTAAATAATGCTTTACACAAATACCCTTACATAAATAATAACTGGGGAAAACATTCTTATTATTAAAGCACCTTTACACAATAACAATAATTGGCACGATAATTGGAAGATTGGTAGAAAAATTTCATCCATGATAACTAGTGAAAATGTCATTAATAATGACCTTAACCTTTGACGCCTTCCCATAAATACATTATGAAGCGTTCGTAGTTTTCTTCTTTGACAATTTGTGCTGATTCTAATGATGTGTAAAAAGAGAAATAGCCAACAATACTATTTTTCATTCCTCGACAATGATGGGAAAACGCCACAAATGAATCAAGGAAGAGCGATCAATGAACGAAGGAAGTTATCGATACTCCATTGTCCTGAATAGAAAAAGCCATAACGTGCCACATTAATTCAATTACCCATTCATTCAATTATCCATGAAATTATAGACTATTATCTAACCAGTTACATTTAATTGTCTATTTCATATTATATTCAAAACTATTCAATAATCGATTCAACATTATTTCAATATTTTCTGCTTCCAAAGAATCGATTGCTTCCCAGATGAATATAACCAGACTTTAAAGAATTAAAACGTAGCTCCCGCGAGCCGCATTCGAACCAATGACCTAAGGTTAGCCATCAACCTCCTTTATCGTCATGTGCTCTACCAACTGAGTTATCACGTGAACCTATTGCAAAAGTATATCACAAATCATTTCTTAAAATATAGTACTTAATGCTCGTGTCTTGCTTTTTCTAACAATGGATGGATTTGTATTGCATCACTGCCTGTTACACATATACGGTTTGTTGAATAGGCGTTAAATATATTGCTACGACAACGAAGACGAATGTCGCCTTTAATACACTGTTCGCTATATCATGCTGAAGAAATGTCGGTAAGTGTCTGTCCCACGAACACACGTAGGAAGTCGATTCGGGCTGGCCTGGGTGGGTAACGAACCCACAGCTATTGGCTTACGAGTCAAACGCATTGACAACTCAGCTACCACGTCAGTAGTGTATTGCGACTGTTTACGGACAGCGGGAAAATACATTACAAATCCCCTTGGGGATGTTTATGGACAAGGTTTTTCAGATCACCCTGGGGCTGTTTACGGACTGACACCAATGTGGCAAGGATGTAACCTCAATACGCACTAATCGAGAGAGACAGACAGACAGACAGAGAGAGAGAGAGAGAGAGAAATACAGTAGACATATAGATATAGACATATATAATATATACATAGATTGATGAACATCAATATATCATACCTTAACTATAAAATCGACAACAAATATTTAGGGAAGACAGCAAATCGTTTTTGTCTTCTTTTTTAGTTTCTTCTTTTACTCCACCATTTTCTTAGTATTGTACTCGCTGTTGTGTTCTTCTTTTTTCATTTTTTCCTCCTCCTGTTTTTGTTTCTTGTCTCTCTCGTTCTTTCTTTAATTTTTTCTTTCTTTTCTATTTAATTTATTCCTGTCTCTCATCTTCTGTATGTCTTCTTCATTTTCCTTCTCCTCCTTTTCTTATTTAATCAGCTCTCTTAACATATCCTTAAAAATGTCGTGGGCCACTATAGCGTCAATGGTTATTGAAAGGTCGTGGGTCACTATATCGTCAAGGGGAATTTATCATGGTGAATATGAATGGGCTACTATAGCGTGAATGGGAATTGAACATAGGGAGATTGAATGAACCATTTTGGTGTCATCGGGAATCGAACATGGGAATATTGGGGTTGTATACTCGTTATGTGTTAGCTTAAAATGTATAGCTACAACTGGTGGGAAATTTCTTTGAAAAAACCCCCTATTTCTAGCCTCAACTTGTATGACGTTCCTGTTTAAAAATCCTAGTATCTATCTATAGCTACAACCTGTGGAAAAACCCAAGTCTATATTTATAGTTTCCAAAATTCCAGCTTCAATGCTGTCACTCTACTGGACACTAGGGGAATAATGGCAACAGTGTTGCTAGAGGCTGACCTGAATATGCGTTACTGTAGGTAGGTAGGTAGGTAAAATAAATTTGATAGATATGAAGGGAGTTTTATAGGGAAAGACAAAGACAAATACACACACACACACAAACAAACGTACGGGCGCACGCATACACATAAAAACAAACACACAAACCAAACGCACGCCTGCATACAAAAACATACATCCACAAACGTATGAGTGCGCTCGAACACACACACTACACAAAGGGAAGAAGAAACACAAACCCAAAATATGCCATCCACACGGGGGTGGGGTTGGGGCCGAGTGGCCGAGTGGTCTAAAGCGCTCTCCGTTACGGATCACTGACATCTCACCTCTCTCTGTGTAGGTTCGAGTCTAGGATTCGGCCAATGTGGGTATGTGAGAAATCTTGCCAGTAGCTTGTCGTGGGTCGGTGGTTCTTCCCGGGGGTTTTCCGGATTCTTCCTCCACCATTAATACTGGCCGCCATGCATAGCCTATCGTGTGCTGAAAAATGGCGTTAAACCCCACAACAACAACAACCATCCACACAGAAGGAAGATGAAGAAAAAAACAAATATACTATCTACTATCCACACAAACGTACGTGAACGCATACAAACCCCAAATATACTATCCACACAAACGTACGCGAACGCATACAAACACTATAATATCCACACAAACGTACGCAAACGCATAGAAAACACAGACTCTACTATCTACACAAATGTACGCAAACGAATAGAAGCACTATAATATCCACACAAACGTACGCAAACGCATAGAAAACACACACTCTACTATTCACACTAAAGTAAAGAAAACAAGCCGAAAATATACTATCCACAAACGGGAAGGAGAAAAAACAACTCCCAAAATATATCTCCACACAGAGAAGAGGAAAAAAAAACCATATAAACTATCCACACAGAAGGATGTAGAAAAACAAAAACCCAAATACACTATCGACACAGAGGGAATATGAGAAAGAAAGTCAAATATACTATCCACACAAACGTTCGCGAACGCATACAAACAAATTATCCACTATCCACACAAACGTACGTGAACGTATTCAAACCCCAAATATACTACCCACACTAACGTAAGCGAACGCATACAAACCCCAAATATACTATCCACACAAACGTACGCGAACGCATACAAACACAATATCTACTATCCACACAAACTGACGCGAACGCATACAAACACAATATCTACTAAGCACACAAACTTACATGAACGAAAACAAACCTCAGATGCACAATCCACAGAAACTTACGTGAACACATACAAACACAATATCTAATATCTACACAAATGTACGTGAAGGCATACACACCCAAATATACTAGGCACATTTACGTACGCGAACGCATACACAATATCTACTATACACACAAACGTACGCGAACGCGTACAAACACAATATCTACTAACCACAGAAACTTACGTGAACGTATACAAACCCCTTATGTACAATCCACACAAGCTTACATGAACACATAAAAACACAATATCTAATATCTACACAAATGTACGTGAAGGCATACACACCCAAATATACTAGGCACATTTACGTACGTGAACGCATACACAATATCTACTATCCACACAAACGTACGCGAACGCGTACAAACACAATATCTACTAACCACAGAAACTTACGTGAACGTATACAAACCTCTTATGTACAATCCACACAAGCTTACATGAACACATAAAAACACAATATCTAATATCTACACAAATGTACGTGAAGGCATACACACCCAAATATACTAGCCACATTTACGTCCGCGAACGCATACACAATATCTACTATCCACACAAACGTACGTGAACGCATACAAACACAATATCTACTAATCACACAAACTTACGTGAACGCACATAATCCCCAGATGTACAATCTGCACAAACTTACGTGAACCCTTACAAACACAATATCTACTATCCACACAGGGAAGAGGAAAACAAATCAAACCCCAAATCTACCATCCGCTCAGAAGTGAGAAATAGAAAACAAACCTCATATCTACTATGCACACAGAGGGAAGAAGAAAAAATAACCCAATATACACTATCCACACAGAGGAAAGAAGAAAACAACAAATAGATACTATCCACACAGAGTGAAGAAATAAACCATTATATATACTTTGCACACAGAGTGAAGGAGAAATAATAACCCAATATATACTATGCACACAGAGGGAAGAAGATAACCCATTATTCGATCAGCACAGAGTGAAGACGAATTGTTTCGGAAAGCACCTAAGCCCTCAGCTACAATGACCAACTCTACCAAACACACACACCGACACAGACACTGCAAAACCCATTTAACCCGTTATTCTATGGCGTCAGTGTGTGACTTTAGAAACATTCCAGACTCAAAATGATGGATGGACAGACTGACTGGTTTGTGCCCACTTGCATGCCTAAAAGTGCCTGCGTGAAGGAAAACATCCATTCAAATTTAAAGTCTAGCTAAACGTGATGCAGAGGGATAGAGAGAGGTGAAAGAGCACAAATTCATATATTGTCAATCAAAACAAAATACACCATCCTTATTATAAAAAGTCAAGACCAAGAGACACTAACGTTCTCTTTTCTGGTCAGGTCTCTTTTAGAAGTTAGTATGAAATTTCACATCAGGGCAACGCATCAAATTGTCAATTTTTCCATTTCCACCTCTTCACTGGCACAAGTTCTTTCTCATCAATGTTTTCTTCTTCCTAACCCCTCTCTTGTGGCCTGAAGTTCCGAATGTATCGATGTATCTATAAAGATTCAGCTATTTTGCAACATACTCAATGGTCTCCGCACTGTCCTTACCTTTCTATGGCCTTTCCACCCATCCAGAGAAAGAGTTAGAGGGTTACAAAAATATTTTTTAAAAATGTACACTTAGTTCTAGAGGAACCTTCAGAACGATTTGTGATGTGCAAGTTAGTGGCTAAACCATTTAGATTCGCCACTGGGATACGATCAGTTTTGTGCAGGAAGTAACACTAATTGCCTCCAACAAACAGAGGTATAAAAACGGGCTAGCGGGCCACGACTTTTATCAGTAGAGATACAACAGGTTCCATGGAAGGAAATCAATGACAGTATTCAAACTGTGGAGGACTACAAAAACTTATTACAAGAACCATGGATTTCATGTGTTGCCTCCCTTGGTATGTAATGGCAACTAACCATTAGCGTGATGCAATGTACATCGGCCAAAAACTGTGTGGCAATTGACCTACAAAGGATACTTTGTAACTTTAACATCGAAAATATGACTATGTACAAGAGCGAAGCCATTACAGGTGTATGTGAGTGAAAGGTATTTGTGCAGGCAGGGACCGGCACTGGAAAATTCCTTATTTATCAGTGCATTCAGGTTGTGTGCTCCACTTTTCTCGATCATGTAGGAACATCGTTTAAATTTGAACAATATAGACAATAATATAATATTAATCTTAGTGTTACATGTACTTTATTCAAGACTTCTTTCAGCAACGGAAACTTAACATTGGGAGACATGTATCAACGACAGAGTTAATCTGATTACTTACCTTACGTCACGATATGAATTAATTATTGGTTTTGGATACATTTGAAGAAAAAAAAATGTGGTGGCTCCTGAGGGGAACATTTTACGTTTTTGTACTAATATGTTGGCCGCTGGTCGCTTTAGAGGGGTGGCCGTTCTTGAAGGGTATTTTCGAATACAAATTCGTCGGTGACAAGGGATTATGGCTGTAAGAGCCGGATGGCCGCTGGTCAGGGGGAGCCGTTCAAGAGGTGGACTACTTTAATTGTATTATACTATATTTAAATAGCTGTCAAACTATTCTGTTGTCGTTCCTTGACATGATGTTTTTGGAATCTCCGCTTCGTACTGATTATTTGCTGCATTTTTGTTGGTGGGTAGGTGGAGGTGGTTTTGTTATAGTCTTTTTAAAATGGCACACAATTTCTCAACTATGGAAGTCGGGATAAGTCTCAAAGTTGATTAAATGAGAACACATTGTCGACGTGTCAACATAATGGAACAAGTTTGACTGGACATTATTAGTGGCTGAGAGAAACATGTAGATATGTGCAGGATGCAAAGTAAATAGGCGACAAAATTCTCATAATTAAAGGCGAAGATACAACGTGTCTAACACTATTTCCAAGAACGTGACAATTAGAGAACCAAAGACACATACGATGCATATTTAAGAAAGACCGAGATCCTTAAGTTAGTTATCCATTTAATAATTTTCGGTTATCGATTCAATATTGTTCTAGTATATTCCAGTATTCCTTGTTTCCAGGTTTGATATTTAAAACTACAAAAAACGTAAATCCCGCGAGCCGGATTTGAACCGGCGACCTAAGGATAGCTTTCAACTTTTTCTACAGTCCTCCGCTCTACCAACTGAGCTATCACGGGATCATATGAGAACAACATATGTCATATGAATTATACCTCATACTATTTCCTGAGTTATGTTACGTATTGCATGTTTCTTGTCTTGTCTCGCGAGAACGATCATTGTTGGCTGGTGACACAACTGTTTGACAGTTGATGGATTGGTTCTGCATCGCTGACTAATCCTAAAAATGCATTGCCGTATAATGGCATTATTAGACTGCGTATCTATATTATAATACAAAATATGTATTACAATCTGTATAAATAAACTCATGATCTGTCACAGTGTCCATGAAGCGCCATTACAATGTCTTTGCATCAACCGTTCAGAGAGACTCCTAGTAGAGTGGATGACATATTCTCTTGGATGAACTCATTCTGGGTGTTGCAAGTTGGAAATCTCTATTCCGGTTGGAATGAGGACTGATTGGAAATGCATCCTCTTTAACAAAGTCATAAAGGAGTTCATACAATTGGAACATTTGACTGGACATTAGTGGTGCCTGATAAAAACACGAACATATACGTTGGATGGAAAGCAAATGGGCGGCAATTCTCATGGTTAAAGAAGAGGATACATATTGTCGAACAATATTCCCCCAAGAATCCGACAAATTGAAAACCAGTGACACAAAGGATGCATATGGTGCCTAGTGCTTTATGGCAGTTTATAAAGCTGTATATGACTCCCAATAATGGTATTTGGACCGAAGCAAATCTGGAGTCCATAAGCCTTTTTGAAAGGTCACTGATTGGTCCTTAAATTGCCATTGGGTTTTTCAGTGCCATGCCATAGTTATTATATTAACGGAATGCGATGAATCTATTTTGCAAGGAAGCTTGTTAGTACTGTATAACAGTCTGCAACGAGCATAACGTAATATCATCGTGCAGTTTAACTCTTTAAACATTTCATCAATTGTAAGTCGAATTGCAATCAATTCTCGTGTTACGATTGAATTTTGAGGGAATTTGCACAAAATGTCATTCGTATTGTTAACAGTTAAATTTGTATGATTTTGAATCAATCTGAATTTGTATTACTTCAACAGTACTGAAATTCACATTCTAGAAAAATATTAGTGATTCATACTGTACTACAAGCTAGGTGAGCAGGAGAGTTTCATGACGACAAGGTTAGGGTTAATAAGCTTACGTCAGCAAATCGCTCCACAACATATATAGGATGAAGACATATACCAGAGGGCGCTACCTTTGACGGGAACACTGTTTTGGAAAAACGGAATTCGTGATAAAACAAGTCTCGTAACTTTCCATATCTCCGGAAAACGAATCTTGCTTGAAGGGTTAAAACTATGTGCCTTGTTATTGCAGCCTTGAAAATGTGTGTGTGTGTGTGTGTGTGTGTGTGTGTAAGCAAAGAGCTTATAAGAAAAGAGCTTGGTCAAAACGCTATAAAGCATATGAAATTAGACATCATCTTGCAGGTAAGATAAATGAAATGTATCTCATTACAGTCTAAAGACATCCTCTTAGTGCCAGAAAGCATTTATATGTTTTTGGAAAACAAAGCTGGAAAGTATTTTATTCTTTCTTGAAGCATTCATTTTTGTTATACTATAATATAAAGTGTGAACTATAATGTTTTATATATTGTTTGTACTTTATTATGAATTGTAATGGTAGATTATTCTTACCAAAAGGCTTCCTGAAAACTTCATGCTCTTTGATTGCTAGTTTAGAAACAAAATACCTTTAACACATTAAACCCTGGCGACGAGTTAACGTGGCAGGAGGTAGTAGCCTACTTCCGAGCTTTGTAGCGTTAAGGTCATGCATGATACACTAAAGTGGTGGTATTATAGAAAGGTAGTCAGATGTACCTCTACAATGATACGAAATAATCTAACACAACTAGGCAGTAGGTTATTGGAAAATCACCTGGAAGTTGATGTCTTAGCATGCATTCAGAAAAAGCTTTCAAAATGTGTTTCCTACTCGAATTTCATGCGAAAACGATTAAAACCTCAAGGGTTTAATGTTACAAAACGTGATATTTCGGTATTTAAGGTAAAGCTTTTAATCACTTGTCATTACGACCAATGATTCTGGTATTACTACTATTGTAAATATATTTTGAATATCTTTGATTTTTACGCCATAGATTAAAAAGACATACATTTCAGAACCGAATGAGGTTGGTCAGCTTTGTATGAGTATCAAAATAGAATATCTATATTTTGATTTTAAAGAGTAATTCTCCATACTGAGCTCTACTTTAATTCAATAAAAAAGTGTACTATAGAATTCTGACTTTCTCTTGCACTTCGAACCCTTTACCTTGAACACCAGCAATGTAACCATCGAAATCGCAAGGAATGACCCATCGGAAGCTTAGGCCGTAATAATACTACTCTCTCTCTCTCTCTCTCTCTCTCTCTCTCTCTCTCTCTCTCTCTCTCTCTCTCTCTCTCTCTCTCTCTCCTCTCTCTCTCTCTCTCTCTCTCTCTCTCTCTCTGAGAGCAGTCCCACGAATAATTGAGACATGATGGAAACAACTGACCTAAATAATGCTTTACACAAATACCCTTACATAAATAATAACTGGGGAAAACATTCTTATTATTAAAGCATCTTTACACAATAACAATAATTGGCACGATAATTGGAAGATTGGTAGAAAAATTTCATCCATGATAACTAGTGAAAATGTCATTAATAATGACCTTAACCTTTGACGCCTTCCCATAAATACATTATGAAGCGTTCGTAGTTTTCTTCTTTGACAATTTGTGCTGATTCTAATGATGTGTAAAAAGAGAAATAGCCAACAATACTATTTTTCATTCCTCGACAATGATGGGAAAACGCCACAAATGAATCAAGGAAGAGCGATCAATGAACGAAGGAAGTTATCGATACTCCATTGTCCTGAATAGAAAAAGCCATAACGTGCCACATTAATTCAATTACCCATTCATTCAATTATCCATGAAATTATAGACTATTATCTAACCAGTTACATTTAATTGTCTATTTCATATTATATTCAAAACTATTCAATAATCGATTCAACATTATTTCAATATTTTCTGCTTCCAAAGAATCGATTGCTTCCCAGATGAATATAACCAGACTTTAAAGAATTAAAACGTAGCTCCCGCGAGCTGCATTCGAACCAATGACCTAAGGTTAGCCATCAACCTCCTTTATCGTCATGTGCTCTACCAACTGAGTTATCACTTGAACCTATTGCAAAAGTATATCACAAATCATTTCTTAAAATATAGTACTTAATGCTCGTGTCTTGCTTTTTCTAACAATGGATGGATTTGTATTGCATCACTGCCTGTTACACATATACGGTTTGTTGAATAGGCGTTAAATATATTGCTACGACAACGAAGACGAATGTCGCCTTTAATACACTGTTCGCTATATCATGCTGAAGAAATGTCGGTAAGTGTCTGTCCCACGAACACACGTAGGAAGTCGATTCGGGCTGGCCTGGGTGGGTAACGAACCCACAGCTATTGGCTTACGAGTCAAACGCATTGACAACTCAGCTACCACGTCAGTAGTGTATTGCGACTGTTTACGGACAGCGGGAAAATACATTACAAATCCCCTTGGGGATGTTTATGGACAAGGTTTTTCAGATCACCCTGGGGCTGTTTACGGACTGACACCAATGTGGCAAGGATGTAACCTCAATACGCACTAATCGAGAGAGACAGACAGACAGACAGACAGACAGACAGACAGAGAGAGAGAGAAATACAGTAGACATATAGATATAGACATATATAATATATACATAGATTGATGAACATCAATATATCATACCTTAACTATAAAATCGACAACAAATATTTAGGGAAGACAGCAAATCGTTTTTGTCTTCTTTTTTAGTTTCTTCTTTTACTCCACCATTTTCTTAGTATTGTACTCGCTGTTGTGTTCTTCTTTTTTCATTTTTTCCTCCTCCTGTTTTTGTTTCTTGTCTTTCTCGTTCTTTCTTTAATTTTTTCTTTCTTTTCTATTTAATTATTCCTGTCTCTCATCTTCTGTATGTCTTCTTCATTTTCCTTCTCCTCCTTTTCTTATTTAATCAGCTCTCTTAACATATCCTTAAAAATGTCGTGGGCCACTATAGCGTCAATGGTTATTGAAAGGTCGTGGGTCACTATATCGTCAAGGGGAATTTATCATGGTGAATATGAATGGGCTACTATAGCGTGAATGGGAATTGAACATAGGGAGATTGAATGAACCATTTTGGTGTCATCGGGAATCGAACATGGGAATATTGGGGTTGTATACTCGTTATGTGTTAGCTTAAAATGTATAGCTACAACTGGTGGGAAATTTCTTTGAAAAAACCCCCTATTTCTAGCCTCAACTTGTATGACGTTCCTGTTTAAAAATCCTAGTATCTATCTATAGCTACAACCTGTGGAAAAACCCAAGTCTATATTTATAGTTTCCAAAATTCCAGCTTCAATGCTGTCACTCTACTGGACACTAGGGGAATAATGGCAACAGTGTTGCTATAGGCTGACCTGAATATGCGTTACTGTAGGTAGGTAGGTAGATAAAATAAATTTGATAGATATGAAGGGAGTTTTATAGGGAAAGACAAAGACAAATACACACACACACACAAACAAACGTACGGGCGCACGCATACACATAAAAACAAACACACAAACCAAACGCACGCCTGCATACAAAAACATACATCCACAAACGTATGAGTGCGCTCGAACACACACACTACACAAAGGGAAGAAGAAACACAAACCCAAAATATGCCATCCACACGGGGGTGGGGTTGGGGCCGAGTGGCCGAGTGGTCTAAAGCGCTCTCCGTTACGGATCACTGACATCTCACCTCTCTCTGTGTAGGTTCGAGTCTAGGATTCGGCCAATGTGGGTATGTGAGAAATCTTGCCAGTAGCTTGTCGTGGGTCGGTGGTTCTTCCCGGGGGTTTTCCGGATTCTTCCTCCACCATTAATACTGGCCGCCATGCATAGCCTATCGTGTGCTGAAAAATGGCGTTAAACCCCACAACAACAACAACCATCCACACAGAAGGAAGATGAAGAAAAAAACAAATATACTATCTACTATCCACACAAACGTACGTGAACGCATACAAACCCCAAATATACTATCCACACAAACGTACGCGAACGCATACAAACACTATAATATCCACACAAACGTACGCAAACGCATAGAAAACACAGACTCTACTATCTACACAAATGTACGCAAACGAATAGAAGCACTATAATATCCACACAAACGTACGCAAACGCATAGAAAACACACACTCTACTATTCACACTAAAGTAAAGAAAACAAGCCGAAAATATACTATCCACAAACGGGAAGGAGAAAAAACAACTCCCAAAATATATCTCCACACAGAGAAGAGGAAAAAAAAACCATATAAACTATCCACACAGAAGGATGTAGAAAAACAAAAACCCAAATACACTATCGACACAGAGGGAATATGAGAAAGAAAGTCAAATATACTATCCACACAAACGTTCGCGAACGCATACAAACAAATTATCCACTATCCACACAAACGTACGTGAACGTATTCAAACCCTAAATATACTACCCACACAAACGTAAGCGAACGCATACAAACCCCAAATATACTATCCACACAAACGTACGCGAACGCATACAAACACAATATCTACTATCCACACAAACTGACGCGAACGCATACAAACACAATATCTACTAAGCACACAAACTTACATGAACGAAAACAAACCTCAGATGCACAATCCACAGAAACTTACGTGAACACATACAAACACAATATCTAATATCTACACAAATGTACGTGAAGGCATACACACCCAAATATACTAGGCACATTTACGTACGCGAACGCATACACAATATCTACTATACACACAAACGTACGCGAACGCGTACAAACACAATATCTACTAACCACAGAAACTTACGTGAACGTATACAAACCCCTTATGTACAATCCACACAAGCTTACATGAACACATAAAAACACAATATCTAATATCTACACAAATGTACGTGAAGGCATACACACCCAAATATACTAGGCACATTTACGTACGTGAACGCATACACAATATCTACTATCCACACAAACGTACGCGAACGCGTACAAACACAATATCTACTAACCACAGAAACTTACGTGAACGTATACAAACCTCTTATGTACAATCCACACAAGCTTACATGAACACATAAAAACACAATATCTAATATCTACACAAATGTACGTGAAGGCATACACACCCAAATATACTAGCCACATTTACGTCCGCGAACGCATACACAATATCTACTATCCACACAAACGTACGTGAACGCATACAAACACAATATCTACTAATCACACAAACTTACGTGAACGCACATAATCCCCAGATGTACAATCTGCACAAACTTACGTGAACCCTTACAAACACAATATCTACTATCCACACAGGGAAGAGGAAAACAAATCAAACCCCAAATCTACCATCCACTCAGAAGTGAGAAATAGAAAACAAACCTCATATCTACTATGCACACAGAGGGAAGAAGAAAAAATAACCCAATATACACTATCCACACAGAGGAAAGAAGAAAACAACAAATAGATACTATCCACACAGAGTGAAGAAATAAACCATTATATATACTTTGCACACAGAGTGAAGGAGAAATAATAACCCAATATATACTATGCACACAGAGGGAAGAAGATAACCCATTATTCGATCAGCACAGAGTGAAGACGAATTGTTTCGGAAAGCACCTAAGCCCTCAGCTACAATGACCAACTCTACCAAACACACACACCGACACAGACACTGCAAAACCCATTTAACCCGTTATTCTATGGCGTCAGTGTGTGACTTTAGAAACATTCCAGACTCAAAATGATGGATGGACAGACTGACTGGTTTGTGCCCACTTGCATGCCTAAAGTGCGTGCGTGAAGGAAAACATCCATTCAAATTTAAAGTCTAGCTAAACGTGATGCAGAGGGATAGAGAGAGGTGAAAGAGCACAAATTCATATATTGTCAATCAAAACAAAATACACCATCCTTATTATAAAAAGTCAAGACCAAGAGACACTAACGTTCTCTTTCTGGTCAGGTCTCTTTTAGAAGTTAGTATGAAATTTCACATCAGGGCAACGCATCAAATTGTCAATTTTTCCATTTCCACCTCTTCACTGGCACAAGTTCTTTCTCATCAATGTTTTCTTCTTCCTAACCCCTCTCTTGTGGCCTGAAGTTCCGAATGTATCGATGTATCTATAAAGATTCAGCTATTTTGCAACATACTCAATGGTCTCCGCACTGTCCTTACCTTTCTATGGCCTTTCCACCCATCCAGAGAAAGAGTTAGAGGGTTACAAAAATATTTTTTAAAAATGTACACTTAGTTCTAGAGGAACCTTCAGAACGATTTGTGATGTGCAAGTTAGTGGCTAAACCATTTAGATTCGCCACTGGGATACGATCAGTTTTTTGCAGGAAGTAACACTAATTGCCTCCAACAAACAGAGGTATAAAAACGGGCTAGCGGGCCACGACTTTTATCAGTAGAGATACAACAGGTTCCATGGAAGGAAATCAATGACAGTATTCAAACTGTGGAGGACTACAAAAACTTATTACAAGAACCATGGATTTCATGTGTTGCCTCCCTTGGTATGTAATGGCAACTAACCATTAGCGTGATGCAATGTACATCGGCCAAAAACTGTGTGGCAATTGACCTACAAAGGATACTTTGTAACTTTAACATCGAAAATATGACTATGTACAAGAGCGAAGCCATTACAGGTGTATGTGAGTGAAAGGTATTTGTGCAGGCAGGGACCGGCACTGGAAAATTCCTTATTTATCAGTGCATTCAGGTTGTGTGCTCCACTTTTCTCGATCATGTAGGAACATCGTTTAAATTTGAACAATATAGACAATAATATAATATTAATCTTAGTGTTACATGTACTTTATTCAAGACTTCTTTCAGCAACGGAAACTTAACATTGGGAGACATGTATCAACGACAGAGTTAATCTGATTACTTACCTTACGTCACGATATGAATTAATTATTGGTTTTGGATACATTTGAAGAAAACAAAATGTGGTGGCTCCTGAGGGGAACATTTTACGTTTTTGTACTAATATGTTGGCCGCTGGTCGCTTTAGAGGGGTGGCCGTTCTTGAAGGGTATTTTCGAATACAAATTCGTCGGTGACAAGGGATTATGGCTGTAAGAGCCGGATGGCCGCTGGTCAGGGGGAGCCGTTCAAGAGGTGGACTACTTTAATTGTATTATACTATATTTAAATAGCTGTCAAACTATTCTGTTGTCGTTCCTTGACATGATGTTTTTGGAATCTCCGCTTCGTACTGATTATTTGCTGCATTTTTGTTGGTGGGTAGGTGGAGGTGGTTTTGTTATAGTCTTTTTAAAATGGCACACAATTTCTCAACTATGGAAGTCGGGATAAGTCTCAAAGTTGATTAAATGAGAACACATTGTCGACGTGTCAACATAATGGAACAAGTTTGACTGGACATTATTAGTGGCTGAGAGAAACATGTAGATATGTGCAGGATGCAAAGTAAATAGGCGACAAAATTCTCATAATTAAAGGCGAAGATACAACGTGTCTAACACTATTTCCAAGAACGTGACAATTAGAGAACCAAAGACACATACGATGCATATTTAAGAAAGACCGAGATCCTTAAGTTAGTTATCCATTTAATAATTTTCGGTTATCGATTCAATATTGTTCTAGTATATTCCAGTATTCCTTGTTTCCAGGTTTGATATTTAAAACTACAAAAAACGTAAATCCCGCGAGCCGGATTTGAACCGGCGACCTAAGGATAGCTTTCAACTTTTTCTACAGTCCTCCGCTCTACCAACTGAGCTATCACGGGATCATATGAGAACAACATATGTCATATGAATTATACCTCATACTATTTCCTGAGTTATGTTACGTATTGCATGTTTCTTGTCTTGTCTCGCGAGAACGATCATTGTTGGCTGGTGACACAACTGTTTGACAGTTGATGGATTGGTTCTGCATCGCTGACTAATTCTAAAAATGCATTGCCGTATAATGGCATTATTAGACTGCGTATCTATATTATAATACAAAATATGTATTACAATCTGTATAAATAAACTCATGATCTGTCACAGTGTCCATGAAGCGCCATTACAATGTCTTTGCATCAACCGTTCAGAGAGACTCCTAGTAGAGTGGATGACATATTCTCTTGGATGAACTCATTCTGGGTGTTGCAAGTTGGAAATCTCTATTCCGGTTGGAATGAGGACTGATTGGAAATGCATCCTCTTTAACAAAGTCATAAAGGAGTTCATACAATTGGAACATTTGACTGGACATTAGTGGTGCCTGATAAAAACACGAACATATACGTTGGATGGAAAGCAAATGGGCGGCAATTCTCATGGTTAAAGAAGAGGATACATTTTGTCGAACAATATTCCCCCAAGAATCCGACAAATTGAAAACCAGTGACACAAAGGATGCATATGGTGCCTAGTGCTTTATGGCAGTTTATAAAGCTGTATATGACTCCCAATAATGGTATTTGGACCGAAGCAAATCTGGAGTCCATAAGCCTTTTTGAAAGGTCACTGATTGGTCCTTAAATTGCCATTGGGTTTTTCAGTGCCATGCCATAGTTATTATATTAACGGAATGCGATGAATCTATTTTGCAAGGAAGCTTGTTAGTACTGTATAACAGTCTGCAACGAGCATAACGTAATATCATCGTGCAGTTTAACTCTTTAAACATTTCATCAATTGTAAGTCGAATTGCAATCAATTCTCGTGTTACGATTGAATTTTGAGGGAATTTGCACAAAATGTCATTCGTATTGTTAACAGTTAAATTTGTATGATTTTGAATCAATCTGAATTTGTATTACTTCAACAGTACTGAAATTCACATTCTAGAAAAATATTAGTGATTCATACTGTACTACAAGCTAGGTGAGCAGGAGAGTTTCATGACGACAAGGTTAGGGTTAATAAGCTTACGTCAGCAAATCGCTCCACAACATATATAGGATGAAGACATATACCAGAGGGCGCTACCTTTGACGGGAACACTGTTTTGGATAAACGGAATTCGTGATAAAACAAGTCTCGTAACTTTCCATATCTCCGGAAAACGAATCTTGCTTGAAGGGTTAAAACTATGTGCCTTGTTATTGCAGCCTTGAAAATGTGTGTGTGTGTGTGTGTGTGTGTGTATAAGCAAAGAGCTTATAAGAAAAGAGCTTGGTCAAAACGCTATAAAGCATATGAAATTAGACATCATCTTGCAGGTAAGATAAATGAAATGTATCTCATTACAGTCTAAAGACATCCTCTTAGTGCCAGAAAGCATTTATATGTTTTTGGAAAACAAAGCTGGAAAGTATTTTATTCTTTCTTGAAGCATTCATTTTTGTTATACTATAATATAAAGTGTGAACTATAATGTTTTATATATTGTTTGTACTTTATTATGAATTGTAATGGTAGATTATTCTTACCAAAAGGCTTCCTGAAAACTTCATGCTCTTTGATTGCTAGTTTAGAAACAAAATACCTTTAACACATTAAACCCTGGCGACGAGTTAACGTGGCAGGAGGTAGTAGCCTACTTCCGAGCTTTGTAGCGTTAAGGTCATGCATGATACACTAAAGTGGTGGTATTATAGAAAGGTAGTCAGATGTACCTCTACAATGATACCAAATAATCTAACACAACTAGGCAGTAGGTTATTGGAAAATCACCTGGAAGTTGATGTCTTAGCATGCATTCAGAAAAAGCTTTCAAAATGTGTTTCCTACTCGAATTTCATGCGAAAACGATTAAAACCTCAAGGGTTTAATGTTACAAAACGTGATATTTCGGTATTTAAGGTAAAGCTTTTAATCACTTGTCATTACGACCAATGATTCTGGTATTACTACTATTGTAAATATATTTTGAATATCTTTGATTTTTACGCCATAGATTAAAAAGACATACATTTCAGAACCGAATGAGGTTGGTCAGCTTTGTATGAGTATCAAAATAGAATATCATTATTTTGATTTTAAAGAGTAATTCTCCATACTGAGCTCTACTTTAATTCAATAAAAAAGTGTACTATAGAATTCTGACTTTCTCTTGCACTTCGAACCCTTTACCTTGAACACCAGCAATGTAACCATCGAAATCGCAAGGAATGACCCATCCGGAAGCTTAGACCGTAATAATACTACTCTCTCTCTCTCTCTCTCTCTCTCTCTCTCTCTCTCTCTCTCTCGCTCTCTCTGAGAGCAGTCCCACGAATAATTGAGACATGATGGAAACAACTGACCTAAATAATGCTTTACACAAATACCCTTACATAAATAATAACTGGGGAAAACATTCTTATTATTAAAGCATCTTTACACAATAACAATAATTGGCACGATAATTGGAAGATTGGTAGAAAAATTTCATCCATGATAACTAGTGAAAATGTCATTAATAATGACCTTAACCTTTGACGCCTTCCCATAAATACATTATGAAGCGTTCGTAGTTTTCTTCTTTGACAATTTGTGCTGATTCTAATGATGTGTAAAAAGAGAAATAGCCAACAATACTATTTTTCATTCCTCGACAATGATGGGAAAACGCCACAAATGAATCAAGGAAGAGCGATCAATGAACGAAGGAAGTTATCGATACTCCATTGTCCTGAATAGAAAAAGCCATAACGTGCCACATTAATTCAATTACCCATTCATTCAATTATCCATGAAATTATAGACTATTATCTAACCAGTTACATTTAATTGTCTATTTCATATTATATTCAAAACTATTCAATAATCGATTCAACATTATTTCAATATTTTCTGCTTCCAAAGAATCGATTGCTTCCCAGATGAATATAACCAGACTTTAAAGAATTAAAACGTAGCTCCCGCGAGCCGCATTCGAACCAATGACCTAAGGTTAGCCATCAACCTCCTTTATCGTCATGTGCTCTACCAACTGAGTTATCACGTGAACCTATTGCAAAAGTATATCACAAATCATTTCTTAAAATATAGTACTTAATGCTCGTGTCTTGCTTTTTCTAACAATGGATGGATTTGTATTGCATCACTGCCTGTTACACATATACGGTTTGTTGAATAGGCGTTAAATATATTGCTACGACAACGAAGACGAATGTCGCCTTTAATACACTGTTCGCTATATCATGCTGAAGAAATGTCGGTAAGTGTCTGTCCCACGAACACACGTAGGAAGTCGATTCGGGCTGGCCTGGGTGGGTAACGAACCCACAGCTATTGGCTTACGAGTCAAACGCATTGACAACTCAGCTACCACGTCAGTAGTGTATTGCGACTGTTTACGGACAGCGGGAAAATACATTACAAATCCCCTTGGGGATGTTTATGGACAAGGTTTTTCAGATCACCCTGGGGCTGTTTACGGACTGACACCAATGTGGCAAGGATGTAACCTCAATACGCACTAATCGAGAGAGAGAGACAGACAGACAGACAGACAGACAGAGAGAGAGAGAGAGAGAAATACAGTAGACATATAGATATAGACATATATAATATATACATAGATTGATGAACATCAATATATCATACCTTAACTATAAAATCGACAACAAATATTTAGGGAAGACAGCAAATCGTTTTTGTCTTCTTTTTTAGTTTCTTCTTTTACTCCACCATTTTCTTAGTATTGTACTCGCTGTTGTGTTCTTCTTTTTTCATTTTTTCCTCCTCCTGTTTTTGTTTCTTGTCTTTCTCGTTCTTTCTTTAATTTTTTCTTTCTTTTCTATTTAATTATTCCTGTCTCTCATCTTCTGTATGTCTTCTTCATTTTCCTTCTCCTCCTTTTCTTATTTAATCAGCTCTCTTAACATATCCTTAAAAATGTCGTGGGCCACTATAGCGTCAATGGTTATTGAAAGGTCGTGGGTCACTATATCGTCAAGGGGAATTTATCATGGTGAATATGAATGGGCTACTATAGCGTGAATGGGAATTGAACATAGGGAGATTGAATGAACCATTTTGGTGTCATCGGGAATCGAACATGGGAATATTGGGGTTGTATACTCGTTATGTGTTAGCTTAAAATGTACAGCTACAACTGGTGGGAAATTTCTTTGAAAAAACCCCCTATTTCTAGCCTCAACTTGTATGACGTTCCTGTTTAAAAATCCTAGTATCTATCTATAGCTACAACCTGTGGAAAAACCCAAGTCTATATTTATAGTTTCCAAAATTCCAGCTTCAATGCTGTCACTCTACTGGACACTAGGGGAATAATGGCAACAGTGTTGCTATAGGCTGACCTGAATATGCGTTACTGTAGGTAGGTAGGTAGATAAAATAAATTTGATAGATATGAAGGGAGTTTTATAGGGAAAGACAAAGACAAATACACACACACACACAAACAAACGTACGGGCGCACGCATACACATAAAAACAAACACACAAACCAAACGCACGCCTGCATACAAAAACATACATCCACAAACGTATGAGTGCGCTCGAACACACACACTACACAAAGGGAAGAAGAAACACAAACCCAAAATATGCCATCCACACGGGGGTGGGGTTGGGGCCGAGTGGCCGAGTGGTCTAAAGCGCTCTCCGTTACGGATCACTGACATCTCACCTCTCTCTGTGTAGGTTCGAGTCTAGGATTCGGCCAATGTGGGTATGTGAGAAATCTTGCCAGTAGCTTGTCGTGGGTCGGTGGTTCTTCCCGGGGGTTTTCCGGATTCTTCCTCCACCATTAATACTGGCCGCCATGCATAGCCTATCGTGTGCTGAAAAATGGCGTTAAACCCCACAACAACAACAACCATCCACACAGAAGGAAGATGAAGAAAAAAACAAATATACTATCTACTATCCACACAAACGTACGTGAACGCATACAAACCCCAAATATACTATCCACACAAACGTACGCGAACGCATACAAACACTATAATATCCACACAAACGTACGCAAACGCATAGAAAACACAGACTCTACTATCTACACAAATGTACGCAAACGAATAGAAGCACTATAATATCCACACAAACGTACGCAAACGCATAGAAAACACACACTCTACTATTCACACTAAAGTAAAGAAAACAAGCCGAAAATATACTATCCACAAACGGGAAGGAGAAAAAACAACTCCCAAAATATATCTCCACACAGAGAAGAGGAAAAAAAAACCATATAAACTATCCACACAGAAGGATGTAGAAAAACAAAAACCCAAATACACTATCGACACAGAGGGAATATGAGAAAGAAAGTCAAATATACTATCCACACAAACGTTCGCGAACGCATACAAACAAATTATCCACTATCCACACAAACGTACGTGAACGTATTCAAACCCTAAATATACTACCCACACAAACGTAAGCGAACGCATACAAACCCCAAATATACTATCCACACAAACGTACGCGAACGCATACAAACACAATATCTACTATCCACACAAACTGACGCGAACGCATACAAACACAATATCTACTAAGCACACAAACTTACATGAACGAAAACAAACCTCAGATGCACAATCCACAGAAACTTACGTGAACACATACAAACACAATATCTAATATCTACACAAATGTACGTGAAGGCATACACACCCAAATATACTAGGCACATTTACGTACGCGAACGCATACACAATATCTACTATACACACAAACGTACGCGAACGCGTACAAACACAATATCTACTAACCACAGAAACTTACGTGAACGTATACAAACCCCTTATGTACAATCCACACAAGCTTACATGAACACATAAAAACACAATATCTAATATCTACACAAATGTACGTGAAGGCATACACACCCAAATATACTAGGCACATTTACGTACGTGAACGCATACACAATATCTACTATCCACACAAACGTACGCGAACGCGTACAAACACAATATCTACTAACCACAGAAACTTACGTGAACGTATACAAACCTCTTATGTACAATCCACACAAGCTTACATGAACACATAAAAACACAATATCTAATATCTACACAAATGTACGTGAAGGCATACACACCCAAATATACTAGCCACATTTACGTCCGCGAACGCATACACAATATCTACTATCCACACAAACGTACGTGAACGCATACAAACACAATATCTACTAATCACACAAACTTACGTGAACGCACATAATCCCCAGATGTACAATCTGCACAAACTTACGTGAACCCTTACAAACACAATATCTACTATCCACACAGGGAAGAGGAAAACAAATCAAACCCCAAATCTACCATCCGCTCAGAAGTGAGAAATAGAAAACAAACCTCATATCTACTATGCACACAGAGGGAAGAAGAAAAAATAACCCAATATACACTATCCACACAGAGGAAAGAAGAAAACAACAAATAGATACTATCCACACAGAGTGAAGAAATAAACCATTATATATACTTTGCACACAGAGTGAAGGAGAAATAATAACCCAATATATACTATGCACACAGAGGGAAGAAGATAACCCATTATTCGATCAGCACAGAGTGAAGACGAATTGTTTCGGAAAGCACCTAAGCCCTCAGCTACAATGACCAACTCTACCAAACACACACACCGACACAGACACTGCAAAACCCATTTAACCCGTTATTCTATGGCGTCAGTGTGTGACTTTAGAAACATTCCAGACTCAAAATGATGGATGGACAGACTGACTGGTTTGTGCCCACTTGCATGCCTAAAGTGCGTGCGTGAAGGAAAACATCCATTCAAATTTAAAGTCTAGCTAAACGTGATGCAGAGGGATAGAGAGAGGTGAAAGAGCACAAATTCATATATTGTCAATCAAAACAAAATACACCATCCTTATTATAAAAAGTCAAGACCAAGAGACACTAACGTTCTCTTTCTGGTCAGGTCTCTTTTAGAAGTTAGTATGAAATTTCACATCAGGGCAACGCATCAAATTGTCAATTTTTCCATTTCCACCTCTTCACTGGCACAAGTTCTTTCTCATCAATGTTTTCTTCTTCCTAACCCCTCTCTTGTGGCCTGAAGTTCCGAATGTATCGATGTATCTATAAAGATTCAGCTATTTTGCAACATACTCAATGGTCTCCGCACTGTCCTTACCTTTCTATGGCCTTTCCACCCATCCAGAGAAAGAGTTAGAGGGTTACAAAAATATTTTTTAAAAATGTACACTTAGTTCTAGAGGAACCTTCAGAACGATTTGTGATGTGCAAGTTAGTGGCTAAACCATTTAGATTCGCCACTGGGATACGATCAGTTTTGTGCAGGAAGTAACACTAATTGCCTCCAACAAACAGAGGTATAAAAACGGGCTAGCGGGCCACGACTTTTATCAGTAGAGATACAACAGGTTCCATGGAAGGAAATCAATGACAGTATTCAAACTGTGGAGGACTACAAAAACTTATTACAAGAACCATGGATTTCATGTGTTGCCTCCCTTGGTATGTAATGGCAACTAACCATTAGCGTGATGCAATGTACATCGGCCAAAAACTGTGTGGCAATTGACCTACAAAGGATACTTTGTAACTTTAACATCGAAAATATGACTATGTACAAGAGCGAAGCCATTACAGGTGTATGTGAGTGAAAGGTATTTGTGCAGGCAGGGACCGGCACTGGAAAATTCCTTATTTATCAGTGCATTCAGGTTGTGTGCTCCACTTTTCTCGATCATGTAGGAACATCGTTTAAATTTGAACAATATAGACAATAATATAATATTAATCTTAGTGTTACATGTACTTTATTCAAGACTTCTTTCAGCAACGGAAACTTAACATTGGGAGACATGTATCAACGACAGAGTTAATCTGATTACTTACCTTACGTCACGATATGAATTAATTATTGGTTTTGGATACATTTGAAGAAAACAAAATGTGGTAGCTCCTGAGGGGAACATTTTACGTTTTTGTACTAATATGTTGGCCGCTGGTCGCTTTAGAGGGGTGGCCGTTCTTGAAGGGTATTTTCGAATACAAATTCGTCGGTGACAAGGGATTATGGCTGTAAGAGCCGGATGGCCGCTGGTCAGGGGGAGCCGTTCAAGAGGTGGACTACTTTAATTGTATTATACTATATTTAAATAGCTGTCAAACTATTCTGTTGTCGTTCCTTGACATGATGTTTTTGGAATCTCCGCTTCGTACTGATTATTTGCTGCATTTTTGTGGGTGGGTAGGTGGAGGTGGTTTTGTTATAGTCTTTTTAAAATGGCACACAATTTCTCAACTATGGAAGTCGGGATAAGTCTCAAAGTTGATTAAATGAGAACACATTGTCGACGTGTCAACATAATGGAACAAGTTTGACTGGACATTATTAGTGGCTGAGAGAAACATGTAGATATGTGCAGGATGCAAAGTAAATAGGCGACAAAATTCTCATAATTAAAGGCGAAGATACAACGTGTCTAACACTATTTCCAAGAACGTGACAATTAGAGAACCAAAGACACATACGATGCATATTTAAGAAAGACCGAGATCCTTAAGTTAGTTATCCATTTAATAATTTTCGGTTATCGATTCAATATTGTTCTAGTATATTCCAGTATTCCTTGTTTCCAGGTTTGATATTTAAAACTACAAAAAACGTAAATCCCGCGAGCCGGATTTGAACCGGCGACCTAAGGATAGCTTTCAACTTTTTCTACAGTCCTCCGCTCTACCAACTGAGCTATCACGGGATCATATGAGAACAACATATGTCATATGAATTATACCTCATACTATTTCCTGAGTTATGTTACGTATTGCATGTTTCTTGTCTTGTCTCGCGAGAACGATCATTGTTGGCTGGTGACACAACTGTTTGACAGTTGATGGATTGGTTCTGCATCGCTGACTAATTCTAAAAATGCATTGCCGTATAATGGCATTATTAGACTGCGTATCTATATTATAATACAAAATATGTATTACAATCTGTATAAATAAACTCATGATCTGTCACAGTGTCCATGAAGCGCCATTACAATGTCTTTGCATCAACCGTTCAGAGAGACTCCTAGTAGAGTGGATGACATATTCTCTTGGATGAACTCATTCTGGGTGTTGCAAGTTGGAAATCTCTATTCCGGTTGGAATGAGGACTGATTGGAAATGCATCCTCTTTAACAAAGTCATAAAGGAGTTCATACAATTGGAACATTTGACTGGACATTAGTGGTGCCTGATAAAAACACGAACATATACGTTGGATGGAAAGCAAATGGGCGGCAATTCTCATGGTTAAAGAAGAGGATACATTTTGTCGAACAATATTCCCCCAAGAATCCGACAAATTGAAAACCAGTGACACAAAGGATGCATATGGTGCCTAGTGCTTTATGGCAGTTTATAAAGCTGTATATGACTCCCAATAATGGTATTTGGACCGAAGCAAATCTGGAGTCCATAAGCCTTTTTGAAAGGTCACTGATTGGTCCTTAAATTGCCATTGGGTTTTTCAGTGCCATGCCATAGTTATTATATTAACGGAATGCGATGAATCTATTTTGCAAGGAAGCTTGTTAGTACTGTATAACAGTCTGCAACGAGCATAACGTAATATCATCGTGCAGTTTAACTCTTTAAACATTTCATCAATTGTAAGTCGAATTGCAATCAATTCTCGTGTTACGATTGAATTTTGAGGGAATTTGCACAAAATGTCATTCGTATTGTTAACAGTTAAATTTGTATGATTTTGAATCAATCTGAATTTGTATTACTTCAACAGTACTGAAATTCACATTCTAGAAAAATATTAGTGATTCATACTGTACTACAAGCTAGGTGAGCAGGAGAGTTTCATGACGACAAGGTTAGGGTTAATAAGCTTACGTCAGCAAATCGCTCCACAACATATATAGGATGAAGACATATACCAGAGGGCGCTACCTTTGACGGGAACACTGTTTTGGATAAACGGAATTCGTGATAAAACAAGTCTCGTAACTTTCCATATCTCCGGAAAACGAATCTTGCTTGAAGGGTTAAAACTATGTGCCTTGTTATTGCAGCCTTGAAAATGTGTGTGTGTGTGTGTGTGTGTGTGTATAAGCAAAGAGCTTATAAGAAAAGAGCTTGGTCAAAACGCTATAAAGCATATGAAATTAGACATCATCTTGCAGGTAAGATAAATGAAATGTATCTCATTACAGTCTAAAGACATCCTCTTAGTGCCAGAAAGCATTTATATGTTTTTGGAAAACAAAGCTGGAAAGTATTTTATTCTTTCTTGAAGCATTCATTTTTGTTATACTATAATATAAAGTGTGAACTATAATGTTTTATATATTGTTTGTACTTTATTATGAATTGTAATGGTAGATTATTCTTACCAAAAGGCTTCCTGAAAACTTCATGCTCTTTGATTGCTAGTTTAGAAACAAAATACCTTTAACACATTAAACCCTGGCGACGAGTTAACGTGGCAGGAGGTAGTAGCCTACTTCCGAGCTTTGTAGCGTTAAGGTCATGCATGATACACTAAAGTGGTGGTATTATAGAAAGGTAGTCAGATGTACCTCTACAATGATACCAAATAATCTAACACAACTAGGCAGTAGGTTATTGGAAAATCACCTGGAAGTTGATGTCTTAGCATGCATTCAGAAAAAGCTTTCAAAATGTGTTTCCTACTCGAATTTCATGCGAAAACGATTAAAACCTCAAGGGTTTAATGTTACAAAACGTGATATTTCGGTATTTAAGGTAAAGCTTTTAATCACTTGTCATTACGACCAATGATTCTGGTATTACTACTATTGTAAATATATTTTGAATATCTTTGATTTTTACGCCATAGATTAAAAAGACATACATTTCAGAACCGAATGAGGTTGGTCAGCTTTGTATGAGTATCAAAATAGAATATCATTATTTTGATTTTAAAGAGTAATTCTCCATACTGAGCTCTACTTTAATTCAATAAAAAAGTGTACTATAGAATTCTGACTTTCTCTTGCACTTCGAACCCTTTACCTTGAACACCAGCAATGTAACCATCGAAATCGCAAGGAATGACCCATCCGGAAGCTTAGGCCGTAATAATACTACTCTCTCTCTCTCTCTCTCTCTCTCTCTCTCTCTCTCTCTCTCTCTCTCGCTCTCTCTGAGAGCAGTCCCACGAATAATTGAGACATGATGGAAACAACTGACCTAAATAATGCTTTACACAAATACCCTTACATAAATAATAACTGGGGAAAACATTCTTATTATTAAAGCATCTTTACACAATAACAATAATTGGCACGATAATTGGAAGATTGGTAGAAAAATTTCATCCATGATAACTAGTGAAAATGTCATTAATAATGACCTTAACCTTTGACGCCTTCCCATAAATACATTATGAAGCGTTCGTAGTTTTCTTCTTTGACAATTTGTGCTGATTCTAATGATGTGTAAAAAGAGAAATAGCCAACAATACTATTTTTCATTCCTCGACAATGATGGGAAAACGCCACAAATGAATCAAGGAAGAGCGATCAATGAACGAAGGAAGTTATCGATACTCCATTGTCCTGAATAGAAAAAGCCATAACGTGCCACATTAATTCAATTACCCATTCATTCAATTATCCATGAAATTATAGACTATTATCTAACCAGTTACATTTAATTGTCTATTTCATATTATATTCAAAACTATTCAATAATCGATTCAACATTATTTCAATATTTTCTGCTTCCAAAGAATCGATTGCTTCCCAGATGAATATAACCAGACTTTAAAGAATTAAAACGTAGCTCCCGCGAGCCGCATTCGAACCAATGACCTAAGGTTAGCCATCAACCTCCTTTATCGTCATGTGCTCTACCAACTGAGTTATCACGTGAACCTATTGCAAAAGTATATCACAAATCATTTCTTAAAATATAGTACTTAATGCTCGTGTCTTGCTTTTTCTAACAATGGATGGATTTGTATTGCATCACTGCCTGTTACACATATACGGTTTGTTGAATAGGCGTTAAATATATTGCTACGACAACGAAGACGAATGTCGCCTTTAATACACTGTTCGCTATATCATGCTGAAGAAATGTCGGTAAGTGTCTGTCCCACGAACACACGTAGGAAGTCGATTCGGGCTGGCCTGGGTGGGTAACGAACCCACAGCTATTGGCTTACGAGTCAAACGCATTGACAACTCAGCTACCACGTCAGTAGTGTATTGCGACTGTTTACGGACAGCGGGAAAATACATTACAAATCCCCTTGGGGATGTTTATGGACAAGGTTTTTCAGATCACCCTGGGGCTGTTTACGGACTGACACCAATGTGGCAAGGATGTAACCTCAATACGCACTAATCGAGAGAGAGAGACAGACAGACAGACAGACAGACAGAGAGAGAGAGAGAGAGAAATACAGTAGACATATAGATATAGACATATATAATATATACATAGATTGATGAACATCAATATATCATACCTTAACTATAAAATCGACAACAAATATTTAGGGAAGACAGCAAATCGTTTTTGTCTTCTTTTTTAGTTTCTTCTTTTACTCCACCATTTTCTTAGTATTGTACTCGCTGTTGTGTTCTTCTTTTTTCATTTTTTCCTCCTCCTGTTTTTGTTTCTTGTCTTTCTCGTTCTTTCTTTAATTTTTTCTTTCTTTTCTATTTAATTATTCCTGTCTCTCATCTTCTGTATGTCTTCTTCATTTTCCTTCTCCTCCTTTTCTTATTTAATCAGCTCTCTTAACATATCCTTAAAAATGTCGTGGGCCACTATAGCGTCAATGGTTATTGAAAGGTCGTGGGTCACTATATCGTCAAGGGGAATTTATCATGGTGAATATGAATGGGCTACTATAGCGTGAATGGGAATTGAACATAGGGAGATTGAATGAACCATTTTGGTGTCATCGGGAATCGAACATGGGAATATTGGGGTTGTATACTCGTTATGTGTTAGCTTAAAATGTACAGCTACAACTGGTGGGAAATTTCTTTGAAAAAACCCCCTATTTCTAGCCTCAACTTGTATGACGTTCCTGTTTAAAAATCCTAGTATCTATCTATAGCTACAACCTGTGGAAAAACCCAAGTCTATATTTATAGTTTCCAAAATTCCAGCTTCAATGCTGTCACTCTACTGGACACTAGGGGAATAATGGCAACAGTGTTGCTATAGGCTGACCTGAATATGCGTTACTGTAGGTAGGTAGGTAGATAAAATAAATTTGATAGATATGAAGGGAGTTTTATAGGGAAAGACAAAGACAAATACACACACACACACACAAACAAACGTACGGGCGCACGCATACACATAAAAACAAACACACAAACCAAACGCACGCCTGCATACAAAAACATACATCCACAAACGTATGAGTGCGCTCGAACACACACACTACACAAAGGGAAGAAGAAACACAAACCCAAAATATGCCATCCACACGGGGGTGGGGTTGGGGCCGAGTGGCCGAGTGGTCTAAAGCGCTCTCCGTTACGGATCACTGACATCTCACCTCTCTCTGTGTAGGTTCGAGTCTAGGATTCGGCCAATGTGGGTATGTGAGAAATCTTGCCAGTAGCTTGTCGTGGGTCGGTGGTTCTTCCCGGGGGTTTTCCGGATTCTTCCTCCACCATTAATACTGGCCGCCATGCATAGCCTATCGTGTGCTGAAAAATGGCGTTAAACCCCACAACAACAACAACCATCCACACAGAAGGAAGATGAAGAAAAAAACAAATATACTATCTACTATCCACACAAACGTACGTGAACGCATACAAACCCCAAATATACTATCCACACAAACGTACGCGAACGCATACAAACACTATAATATCCACACAAACGTACGCAAACGCATAGAAAACACAGACTCTACTATCTACACAAATGTACGCAAACGAATAGAAGCACTATAATATCCACACAAACGTACGCAAACGCATAGAAAACACACACTCTACTATTCACACTAAAGTAAAGAAAACAAGCCGAAAATATACTATCCACAAACGGGAAGGAGAAAAAACAACTCCCAAAATATATCTCCACACAGAGAAGAGGAAAAAAAAACCATATAAACTATCCACACAGAAGGATGTAGAAAAACAAAAACCCAAATACACTATCGACACAGAGGGAATATGAGAAAGAAAGTCAAATATACTATCCACACAAACGTTCGCGAACGCATACAAACAAATTATCCACTATCCACACAAACGTACGTGAACGTATTCAAACCCCAAATATACTACCCACACAAACGTAAGCGAACGCATACAAACCCCAAATATACTATCCACACAAACGTACGCGAACGCATACAAACACAATATCTACTATCCACACAAACTGACGCGAACGCATACAAACACAATATCTACTAAGCACACAAACTTACATGAACGAAAACAAACCTCAGATGCACAATCCACAGAAACTTACGTGAACACATACAAACACAATATCTAATATCTACACAAATGTACGTGAAGGCATACACACCCAAATATACTAGGCACATTTACGTACGCGAACGCATACACAATATCTACTATACACACAAACGTACGCGAACGCGTACAAACACAATATCTACTAACCACAGAAACTTACGTGAACGTATACAAACCCCTTATGTACAATCCACACAAGCTTACATGAACACATAAAAACACAATATCTAATATCTACACAAATGTACGTGAAGGCATACACACCCAAATATACTAGGCACATTTACGTACGTGAACGCATACACAATATCTACTATCCACACAAACGTACGCGAACGCGTACAAACACAATATCTACTAACCACAGAAACTTACGTGAACGTATACAAACCTCTTATGTACAATCCACACAAGCTTACATGAACACATAAAAACACAATATCTAATATCTACACAAATGTACGTGAAGGCATACACACCCAAATATACTAGCCACATTTACGTCCGCGAACGCATACACAATATCTACTATCCACACAAACGTACGTGAACGCATACAAACACAATATCTACTAATCACACAAACTTACGTGAACGCACATAATCCCCAGATGTACAATCTGCACAAACTTACGTGAACCCTTACAAACACAATATCTACTATCCACACAGGGAAGAGGAAAACAAATCAAACCCCAAATCTACCATCCGCTCAGAAGTGAGAAATAGAAAACAAACCTCATATCTACTATGCACACAGAGGGAAGAAGAAAAAATAACCCAATATACACTATCCACACAGAGGAAAGAAGAAAACAACAAATAGATACTATCCACACAGAGTGAAGAAATAAACCATTATATATACTTTGCACACAGAGTGAAGGAGAAATAATAACCCAATATATACTATGCACACAGAGGGAAGAAGATAACCCATTATTCGATCAGCACAGAGTGAAGACGAATTGTTTCGGAAAGCACCTAAGCCCTCAGCTACAATGACCAACTCTACCAAACACACACACCGACACAGACACTGCAAAACCCATTTAACCCGTTATTCTATGGCGTCAGTGTGTGACTTTAGAAACATTCCAGACTCAAAATGATGGATGGACAGACTGACTGGTTTGTGCCCACTTCCATGCCTAAAAGTGCGTGCGTGAAGGAAAACATCCATTCAAATTTAAAGTCTAGCTAAACGTGATGCAGAGGGATAGAGAGAGGTGAAAGAGCACAAATTCATATATTGTCAATCAAAACAAAATACACCATCCTTATTATAAAAAGTCAAGACCAAGAGACACTAACGTTCTCTTTCTGGTCAGGTCTCTTTTAGAAGTTAGTATGAAATTTCACATCAGGGCAACGCATCAAATTGTCAATTTTTCCATTTCCACCTCTTCACTGGCACAAGTTCTTTCTCATCAATGTTTTCTTCTTCCTAACCCCTCTCTTGTGGCCTGAAGTTCCGAATGTATCGATGTATCTATAAAGATTCAGCTATTTTGCAACATACTCAATGGTCTCCGCACTGTCCTTACCTTTCTATGGCCTTTCCACCCATCCAGAGAAAGAGTTAGAGGGTTACAAAAATATTTTTTAAAAATGTACACTTAGTTCTAGAGGAACCTTCAGAACGATTTGTGATGTGCAAGTTAGTGGCTAAACCATTTAGATTCGCCACTGGGATACGATCAGTTTTGTGCAGGAAGTAACACTAATTGCCTCCAACAAACAGAGGTATAAAAACGGGCTAGCGGGCCACGACTTTTATCAGTAGAGATACAACAGGTTCCATGGAAGGAAATCAATGACAGTATTCAAACTGTGGAGGACTACAAAAACTTATTACAAGAACCATGGATTTCATGTGTTGCCTCCCTTGGTATGTAATGGCAACTAACCATTAGCGTGATGCAATGTACATCGGCCAAAAACTGTGTGGCAATTGACCTACAAAGGATACTTTGTAACTTTAACATCGAAAATATGACTATGTACAAGAGCGAAGCCATTACAGGTGTATGTGAGTGAAAGGTATTTGTGCAGGCAGGGACCGGCACTGGAAAATTCCTTATTTATCAGTGCATTCAGGTTGTGTGCTCCACTTTTCTCGATCATGTAGGAACATCGTTTAAATTTGAACAATATAGACAATAATATAATATTAATCTTAGTGTTACATGTACTTTATTCAAGACTTCTTTCAGCAACGGAAACTTAACATTGGGAGACATGTATCAACGACAGAGTTAATCTGATTACTTACCTTACGTCACGATATGAATTAATTATTGGTTTTGGATACATTTGAAGAAAACAAAATGTGGTGGCTCCTGAGGGGAACATTTTACGTTTTTGTACTAATATGTTGGCCGCTGGTCGCTTTAGAGGGGTGGCCGTTCTTGAAGGGTATTTTCGAATACAAATTCGTCGGTGACAAGGGATTATGGCTGTAAGAGCCGGATGGCCGCTGGTCAGGGGGAGCCGTTCAAGAGGTGGACTACTTTAATTGTATTATACTATATTTAAATAGCTGTCAAACTATTCTGTTGTCGTTCCTTGACATGATGTTTTTGGAATCTCCGCTTCGTACTGATTATTTGCTGCATTTTTGTTGGTGGGTAGGTGGAGGTGGTTTTGTTATAGTCTTTTTAAAATGGCACACAATTTCTCAACTATGGAAGTCGGGATAAGTCTCAAAGTTGATTAAATGAGAACACATTGTCGACGTGTCAACATAATGGAACAAGTTTGACTGGACATTATTAGTGGCTGAGAGAAACATGTAGATATGTGCAGGATGCAAAGTAAATAGGCGACAAAATTCTCATAATTAAAGGCGAAGATACAACGTGTCTAACACTATTTCCAAGAACGTGACAATTAGAGAACCAAAGACACATACGATGCATATTTAAGAAAGACCGAGATCCTTAAGTTAGTTATCCATTTAATAATTTTCGGTTATCGATTCAATATTGTTCTAGTATATTCCAGTATTCCTTGTTTCCAGGTTTGATATTTAAAACTACAAAAAACGTAAATCCCGCGAGCCGGATTTGAACCGGCGACCTAAGGATAGCTTTCAACTTTTTCTACAGTCCTCCGCTCTACCAACTGAGCTATCACGGGATCATATGAGAACAACATATGTCATATGAATTATACCTCATACTATTTCCTGAGTTATGTTACGTATTGCATGTTTCTTGTCTTGTCTCGCGAGAACGATCATTGTTGGCTGGTGACACAACTGTTTGACAGTTGATGGATTGGTTCTGCATCGCTGACTAATCCTAAAAATGCATTGCCGTATAATGGCATTATTAGACTGCGTATCTATATTATAATACAAAATATGTATTACAATCTGTATAAATAAACTCATGATCTGTCACAGTGTCCATGAAGCGCCATTACAATGTCTTTGCATCAACCGTTCAGAGAGACTCCTAGTAGAGTGGATGACATATTCTCTTGGATGAACTCATTCTGGGTGTTGCAAGTTGGAAATCTCTATTCCGGTTGGAATGAGGACTGATTGGAAATGCATCCTCTTTAACAAAGTCATAAAGGAGTTCATACAATTGGAACATTTGACTGGACATTAGTGGTGCCTGATAAAAACACGAACATATACGTTGGATGGAAAGCAAATGGGCGGCAATTCTCATGGTTAAAGAAGAGGATACATTTTGTCGAACAATATTCCCCCAAGAATCCGACAAATTGAAAACCAGTGACACAAAGGATGCATATGGTGCCTAGTGCTTTATGGCAGTTTATAAAGCTGTATATGACTCCCAATAATGGTATTTGGACCGAAGCAAATCTGGAGTCCATAAGCCTTTTTGAAAGGTCACTGATTGGTCCTTAAATTGCCATTGGGTTTTTCAGTGCCATGCCATAGTTATTATATTAACGGAATGCGATGAATCTATTTTGCAAGGAAGCTTGTTAGTACTGTATAACAGTCTGCAACGAGCATAACGTAATATCATCGTGCAGTTTAACTCTTTAAACATTTCATCAATTGTAAGTCGAATTGCAATCAATTCTCGTGTTACGATTGAATTTTGAGGGAATTTGCACAAAATGTCATTCGTATTGTTAACAGTTAAATTTGTATGATTTTGAATCAATCTGAATTTGTATTACTTCAACAGTACTGAAATTCACATTCTAGAAAAATATTAGTGATTCATACTGTACTACAAGCTAGGTGAGCAGGAGAGTTTCATGACGACAAGGTTAGGGTTAATAAGCTTACGTCAGCAAATCGCTCCACAACATATATAGGATGAAGACATATACCAGAGGGCGCTACCTTTGACGGGAACACTGTTTTGGATAAACGGAATTCGTGATAAAACAAGTCTCGTAACTTTCCATATCTCCGGAAAACGAATCTTGCTTGAAGGGTTAAAACTATGTGCCTTGTTATTGCAGCCTTGAAAATGTGTGTGTGTGTGTGTGTGTGTGTGTATAAGCAAAGAGCTTATAAGAAAAGAGCTTGGTCAAAACGCTATAAAGCATATGAAATTAGACATCATCTTGCAGGTAAGATAAATGAAATGTATCTCATTACAGTCTAAAGACATCCTCTTAGTGCCAGAAAGCATTTATATGTTTTTGGAAAACAAAGCTGGAAAGTATTTTATTCTTTCTTGAAGCATTCATTTTTGTTATACTATAATATAAAGTGTGAACTATAATGTTTTATATATTGTTTGTACTTTATTATGAATTGTAATGGTAGATTATTCTTACCAAAAGGCTTCCTGAAAACTTCATGCTCTTTGATTGCTAGTTTAGAAACAAAATACCTTTAACACATTAAACCCTGGCGACGAGTTAACGTGGCAGGAGGTAGTAGCCTACTTCCGAGCTTTGTAGCGTTAAGGTCATGCATGATACACTAAAGTGGTGGTATTATAGAAAGGTAGTCAGATGTACCTCTACAATGATACCAAATAATCTAACACAACTAGGCAGTAGGTTATTGGAAAATCACCTGGAAGTTGATGTCTTAGCATGCATTCAGAAAAAGCTTTCAAAATGTGTTTCCTACTCGAATTTCATGCGAAAACGATTAAAACCTCAAGGGTTTAATGTTACAAAACGTGATATTTCGGTATTTAAGGTAAAGCTTTTAATCACTTGTCATTACGACCAATGATTCTGGTATTACTATTATTGTAAATATATTTTGAATATCTTTGATTTTTACGCCATAGATTAAAAAGACATACATTTCAGAACCGAATGAGGTTGGTCAGCTTTGTATGAGTATCAAAATAGAATATCATTATTTTGATTTTAAAGAGTAATTCTCCATACTGAGCTCTACTTTAATTCAATAAAAAAGTGTACTATAGAATTCTGACTTTCTCTTGCACTTCGAACCCTTTACCTTGAACACCAGCAATGTAACCATCGAAATCGCAAGGAATGACCCATCCGGAAGCTTAGGCCGTAATAATACTACTCTCTCTCTCTCTCTCTCTCTCTCTCTCTCTCTCTCTCTCTCTCTCGCTCTCTCTGAGAGCAGTCCCACGAATAATTGAGACATGATGGAAACAACTGACCTAAATAATGCTTTACACAAATACCCTTACATAAATAATAACTGGGGAAAACATTCTTATTATTAAAGCATCTTTACACAATAACAATAATTGGCACGATAATTGGAAGATTGGTAGAAAAATTTCATCCATGATAACTAGTGAAAATGTCATTAATAATGACCTTAACCTTTGACGCCTTCCCATAAATACATTATGAAGCGTTCGTAGTTTTCTTCTTTGACAATTTGTGCTGATTCTAATGATGTGTAAAAAGAGAAATAGCCAACAATACTATTTTTCATTCCTCGACAATGATGGGAAAACGCCACAAATGAATCAAGGAAGAGCGATCAATGAACGAAGGAAGTTATCGATACTCCATTGTCCTGAATAGAAAAAGCCATAACGTGCCACATTAATTCAATTACCCATTCATTCAATTATCCATGAAATTATAGACTATTATCTAACCAGTTACATTTAATTGTCTATTTCATATTATATTCAAAACTATTCAATAATCGATTCAACATTATTTCAATATTTTCTGCTTCCAAAGAATCGATTGCTTCCCAGATGAATATAACCAGACTTTAAAGAATTAAAACGTAGCTCCCGCGAGCCGCATTCGAACCAATGACCTAAGGTTAGCCATCAACCTCCTTTATCGTCATGTGCTCTACCAACTGAGTTATCACGTGAACCTATTGCAAAAGTATATCACAAATCATTTCTTAAAATATAGTACTTAATGCTCGTGTCTTGCTTTTTCTAACAATGGATGGATTTGTATTGCATCACTGCCTGTTACACATATACGGTTTGTTGAATAGGCGTTAAATATATTGCTACGACAACGAAGACGAATGTCGCCTTTAATACACTGTTCGCTATATCATGCTGAAGAAATGTCGGTAAGTGTCTGTCCCACGAACACACGTAGGAAGTCGATTCGGGCTGGCCTGGGTGGGTAACGAACCCACAGCTATTGGCTTACGAGTCAAACGCATTGACAACTCAGCTACCACGTCAGTAGTGTATTGCGACTGTTTACGGACAGCGGGAAAATACATTACAAATCCCCTTGGGGATGTTTATGGACAAGGTTTTTCAGATCACCCTGGGGCTGTTTACGGACTGACACCAATGTGGCAAGGATGTAACCTCAATACGCACTAATCGAGAGAGACAGACAGACAGACAGACAGACAGACAGAGAGAGAGAGAGAGAGAAATACAGTAGACATATAGATATAGACATATATAATATATACATAGATTGATGAACATCAATATATCATACCTTAACTATAAAATCGACAACAAATATTTAGGGAAGACAGCAAATCGTTTTTGTCTTCTTTTTTAGTTTCTTCTTTTACTCCACCATTTTCTTAGTATTGTACTCGCTGTTGTGTTCTTCTTTTTTCATTTTTTCCTCCTCCTGTTTTTGTTTCTTGTCTTTCTCGTTCTTTCTTTAATTTTTTCTTTCTTTTCTATTTAATTATTCCTGTCTCTCATCTTCTGTATGTCTTCTTCATTTTCCTTCTCCTCCTTTTCTTATTTAATCAGCTCTCTTAACATATCCTTAAAAATGTCGTGGGCCACTATAGCGTCAATGGTTATTGAAAGGTCGTGGGTCACTATATCGTCAAGGGGAATTTATCATGGTGAATATGAATGGGCTACTATAGCGTGAATGGGAATTGAACATAGGGAGATTGAATGAACCATTTTGGTGTCATCGGGAATCGAACATGGGAATATTGGGGTTGTATACTCGTTATGTGTTAGCTTAAAATGTACAGCTACAACTGGTGGGAAATTTCTTTGAAAAAACCCCCTATTTCTAGCCTCAACTTGTATGACGTTCCTGTTTAAAAATCCTAGTATCTATCTATAGCTACAACCTGTGGAAAAACCCAAGTCTATATTTATAGTTTCCAAAATTCCAGCTTCAATGCTGTCACTCTACTGGACACTAGGGGAATAATGGCAACAGTGTTGCTATAGGCTGACCTGAATATGCGTTACTGTAGGTAGGTAGGTAGATAAAATAAATTTGATAGATATGAAGGGAGTTTTATAGGGAAAGACAAAGACAAATACACACACACACACAAACAAACGTACGGGCGCACGCATACACATAAAAACAAACACACAAACCAAACGCACGCCTGCATACAAAAACATACATCCACAAACGTATGAGTGCGCTCGAACACACACACTACACAAAGGGAAGAAGAAACACAAACCCAAAATATGCCATCCACACGGGGGTGGGGTTGGGGCCGAGTGGCCGAGTGGTCTAAAGCGCTCTCCGTTACGGATCACTGACATCTCACCTCTCTCTGTGTAGGTTCGAGTCTAGGATTCGGCCAATGTGGGTATGTGAGAAATCTTGCCAGTAGCTTGTCGTGGGTCGGTGGTTCTTCCCGGGGGTTTTCCGGATTCTTCCTCCACCATTAATACTGGCCGCCATGCATAGCCTATCGTGTGCTGAAAAATGGCGTTAAACCCCACAACAACAACAACCATCCACACAGAAGGAAGATGAAGAAAAAAACAAATATACTATCTACTATCCACACAAACGTACGTGAACGCATACAAACCCCAAATATACTATCCACACAAACGTACGCGAACGCATACAAACACTATAATATCCACACAAACGTACGCAAACGCATAGAAAACACAGACTCTACTATCTACACAAATGTACGCAAACGAATAGAAGCACTATAATATCCACACAAACGTACGCAAACGCATAGAAAACACACACTCTACTATTCACACTAAAGTAAAGAAAACAAGCCGAAAATATACTATCCACAAACGGGAAGGAGAAAAAACAACTCCCAAAATATATCTCCACACAGAGAAGAGGGAAAAAAAACCATATAAACTATCCACACAGAAGGATGTAGAAAAACAAAAACCCAAATACACTATCGACACAGAGGGAATATGAGAAAGAAAGTCAAATATACTATCCACACAAACGTTCGCGAACGCATACAAACAAATTATCCACTATCCACACAAACGTACGTGAACGTATTCAAACCCCAAATATACTACCCACACAAACGTAAGCGAACGCATACAAACCCCAAATATACTATCCACACAAACGTACGCGAACGCATACAAACACAATATCTACTATCCACACAAACTGACGCGAACGCATACAAACACAATATCTACTAAGCACACAAACTTACATGAACGAAAACAAACCTCAGATGCACAATCCACAGAAACTTACGTGAACACATACAAACACAATATCTAATATCTACACAAATGTACGTGAAGGCATACACACCCAAATATACTAGGCACATTTACGTACGCGAACGCATACACAATATCTACTATCCACACAAACGTACGCGAACGCGTACAAACACAATATCTACTAACCACAGAAACTTACGTGAACGTATACAAACCCCTTATGTACAATCCACACAAGCTTACATGAACACATAAAAACACAATATCTAATATCTACACAAATGTACGTGAAGGCATACACACCCAAATATACTAGGCACATTTACGTACGTGAACGCATACACAATATCTACTATCCACACAAACGTACGCGAACGCGTACAAACACAATATCTACTAACCACAGAAACTTACGTGAACGTATACAAACCTCTTATGTACAATCCACACAAGCTTACATGAACACATAAAAACACAATATCTAATATCTACACAAATGTACGTGAAGGCATACACACCCAAATATACTAGCCACATTTACGTCCGCGAACGCATACACAATATCTACTATCCACACAAACGTACGTGAACGCATACAAACACAATATCTACTAATCACACAAACTTACGTGAACGCACATAATCCCCAGATGTACAATCTGCACAAACTTACGTGAACCCTTACAAACACAATATCTACTATCCACACAGGGAAGAGGAAAACAAATCAAACCCCAAATCTACCATCCGCTCAGAAGTGAGAAATAGAAAACAAACCTCATATCTACTATGCACACAGAGGGAAGAAGAAAAAATAACCCAATATACACTATCCACACAGAGGAAAGAAGAAAACAACAAATAGATACTATCCACACAGAGTGAAGAAATAAACCATTATATATACTTTGCACACAGAGTGAAGGAGAAATAATAACCCAATATATACTATGCACACAGAGGGAAGAAGATAACCCATTATTCGATCAGCACAGAGTGAAGACGAATTGTTTCGGAAAGCACCTAAGCCCTCAGCTACAATGACCAACTCTACCAAACACACACACCGACACAGACACTGCAAAACCCATTTAACCCGTTATTCTATGGCGTCAGTGTGTGACTTTAGAAACATTCCAGACTCAAAATGATGGATGGACAGACTGACTGGTTTGTGCCCACTTCCATGCCTAAAAGTGCGTGCGTGAAGGAAAACATCCATTCAAATTTAAAGTCTAGCTAAACGTGATGCAGAGGGATAGAGAGAGGTGAAAGAGCACAAATTCATATATTGTCAATCAAAACAAAATACACCATCCTTATTATAAAAAGTCAAGACCAAGAGACACTAACGTTCTCTTTCTGGTCAGGTCTCTTTTAGAAGTTAGTATGAAATTTCACATCAGGGCAACGCATCAAATTGTCAATTTTTCCATTTCCACCTCTTCACTGGCACAAGTTCTTTCTCATCAATGTTTTCTTCTTCCTAACCCCTCTCTTGTGGCCTGAAGTTCCGAATGTATCGATGTATCTATAAAGATTCAGCTATTTTGCAACATACTCAATGGTCTCCGCACTGTCCTTACCTTTCTATGGCCTTTCCACCCATCCAGAGAAAGAGTTAGAGGGTTACAAAAATATTTTTTAAAAATGTACACTTAGTTCTAGAGGAACCTTCAGAACGATATGTCATGTGCAAGTTAGTGGCTAAACCATTTAGATTCGCCACTGGGATACGATCAGTTTTGTGCAGGAAGTAACACTAATTGCCTCCAACAAACAGAGGTATAAAAACGGGCTAGCGGGCCACGACTTTTATCAGTAGAGATACAACAGGTTCCATGGAAGGAAATCAATGACAGTATTCAAACTGTGGAGGACTACAAAAACTTATTACAAGAACCATGGATTTCATGTGTTGCCTCCCTTGGTATGTAATGGCAACTAACCATTAGCGTGATGCAATGTACATCGGCCAAAAACTGTGTGGCAATTGACCTACAAAGGATACTTTGTAACTTTAACATCGAAAATATGACTATGTACAAGAGCGAAGCCATTACAGGTGTATGTGAGTGAAAGGTATTTGTGCAGGCAGGGACCGGCACTGGAAAATTCCTTATTTATCAGTGCATTCAGGTTGTGTGCTCCACTTTTCTCGATCATGTAGGAACATCGTTTAAATTTGAACAATATAGACAATAATATAATATTAATCTTAGTGTTACATGTACTTTATTCAAGACTTCTTTCAGCAACGGAAACTTAACATTGGGAGACATGTATCAACGACAGAGTTAATCTGATTACTTACCTTACGTCACGATATGAATTAATTATTGGTTTTGGATACATTTGAAGAAAACAAAATGTGGTGGCTCCTGAGGGGAACATTTTACGTTTTTGTACTAATATGTTGGCCGCTGGTCGCTTTAGAGGGGTGGCCGTTCTTGAAGGGTATTTTCGAATACAAATTCGTCGGTGACAAGGGATTATGGCTGTAAGAGCCGGATGGCCGCTGGTCAGGGGGAGCCGTTCAAGAGGTGGACTACTTTAATTGTATTATACTATATTTAAATAGCTGTCAAACTATTCTGTTGTCGTTCCTTGACATGATGTTTTTGGAATCTCCGCTTCGTACTGATTATTTGCTGCATTTTTGTGGGTGGGTAGGTGGAGGTGGTTTTGTTATAGTCTTTTTAAAATGGCACACAATTTCTCAACTATGGAAGTCGGGATAAGTCTCAAAGTTGATTAAATGAGAACACATTGTCGACGTGTCAACATAATGGAACAAGTTTGACTGGACATTATTAGTGGCTGAAAGAAACATGTAGATATGTGCAGGATGCAAAGTAAATAGGCGACAAAATTCTCATAATTAAAGGCGAAGATACAACGTGTCTAACACTATTTCCAAGAACGTGACAATTAGAGAACCAAAGACACATACGATGCATATTTAAGAAAGACCGAGATCCTTAAGTTAGTTATCCATTTAATAATTTTCGGTTATCGATTCAATATTGTTCTAGTATATTCCAGTATTCCTTGTTTCCAGGTTTGATATTTAAAACTACAAAAAACGTAAATCCCGCGAGCCGGATTTGAACCGGCGACCTAAGGATAGCTTTCAACTTTTTCTACAGTCCTCCGCTCTACCAACTGAGCTATCACGGGATCATATGAGAACAACATATGTCATATGAATTATACCTCGTACTATTTCCTGAGTTATGTTACGTATTGCATGTTCCTTGTCTTGTCTCGCGAGAACGATCATTGTTGGCTGGTGACACAACTGTTTGACAGTTGATGGATTGGTTCTGCATCGCTGACTAATCCTAAAAATGCATTGCCGTATAATGGCATTATTAGACTGCGTATCTATATTATAATACAAAATATGTATTACAATCTGTATAAATAAACTCATGATCTGTCACAGTGTCCATGAAGCGCCATTACAATGTCTTTGCATCAACCGTTCAGAGAGACTCCTAGTAGAGTGGATGACATATTCTCTTGGATGAACTCATTCTGGGTGTTGCAAGTTGGAAATCTCTATTCCGGTTGGAATGAGGACTGATTGGAAATGCATCCTCTTTAACAAAGTCATAAAGGAGTTCATACAATTGGAACATTTGACTGGACATTAGTGGTGCCTGATAAAAACACGAACATATACGTTGGATGGAAAGCAAATGGGCGGCAATTCTCATGGTCAAAGAAGAGGATACATATTGTCGAACAATATTCCCCCAAGAATCCGACAAATTGAAAACCAGTGACACAAAGGATGCATATGGTGCCTAGTGCTTTATGGCAGTTTATAAAGCTGTATATGACTCCCAATAATGGTATTTGGACCGAAGCAAATCTGGAGTCCATAAGCCTTTTTGAAAGGTCACTGATTGGTCCTTAAATTGCCATTGGGTTTTTCAGTGCCATGCCATAGTTATTATATTAACGGAATGCGATGAATCTATTTTGCAAGGAAGCTTGTTAGTACTGTATAACAGTCTGCAACGAGCATAACGTAATATCATCGTGCAGTTTAACTCTTTAAACATTTCATCAATTGTAAGTCGAATTGCAATCAATTCTCGTGTTACGATTGAATTTTGAGGGAATTTGCACAAAATGTCATTCGTATTGTTAACAGTTAAATTTGTATGATTTTGAATCAATCTGAATTTGTACTACTTCAATAGAACTGAAATTCACATTCTAGAAAAATATTAGTGATTCATACTGTACTACAAGCTAGGTGAGCAGGAGAGTTTCATGACGACAAGGTTAGGGTTAATAAGCTTACGTCAGCAAATCGCTCCACAACATATATAGGATGAAGACATATACCAGAGGGCGCTACCTTTGACGGGAACACTGTTTTGGAAAAACGGAATTCGTGATAAAACCAGTCTCGTAACTTTCCATATCTCCGGAAAACGAATCTTGCTTGAAGGGTTAAAACTATGTGCCTTGTTATTGCAGCCTTGAAAATGTGTGTGTGTGTGTGTGTGTGTGTGTGTGTGTGTGTGTGTGTATAAGCAAAGAGCTTATAAGAAAAGAGCTTGGTCAAAACGCTATAAAGCATATGAAATTAGACATCATCTTGCAGGTAAGATAAATGAAATGTATCTCATTACAGTCTAAAGACATCCTCTTAGTGCCAGAAAGCATTTATATGTTTTTGGAAAACAAAGCTGGAAAGTATTTTATTCTTTCTTGAAGCATTCATTTTTGTTATACTATAATATAAAGTGTGAACTATAATGTTTTATATATTGTTTGTACTTTATTATGAATTGTAATGGTAGATTATTCTTACCAAAAGGCTTCCTGAAAACTTCATGCTCTTTGATTGCTAGTTTAGAAACAAAATACCTTTAACACATTAAACCCTGGCGACGAGTTAACGTGGCAGGAGGTAGTAGCCTACTTCCGAGCTTTGTAGCGTTAAGGTCATGCATGATACACTAAAGTGGTGGTATTATAGAAAGGTAGTCAGATGTACCTCTACAATGATACGAAATAATCTAACACAACTAGGCAGTAGGTTATTGGAAAATCACCTGGAAGTTGATGTCTTAGCATGCATTCAGAAAAAGCTTTCAAAATGTGTTTCCTACTCGAATTTCATGCGAAAACGATTAAAACCTCAAGGGTTTAATGTTACAAAACGTGATATTTCGGTATTTAAGGTAAAGCTTTTAATCACTTGTCATTACGACCAATGATTCTGGTATTACTACTATTGTAAATATATTTTGAATATCTTTGATTTTTACGCCATAGATTAAAAAGACATACATTTCAGAACCGAATGAGGTTGGTCAGCTTTGTATGAGTATCAAAATAGAATATCTATATTTTGATTTTAAAGAGTAATTCTCCATACTGAGCTCTACTTTAATTCAATAAAAAAGTGTACTATAGAATTCTGACTTTCTCTTGCACTTCGAACCCTTTACCTTGAACACCAGCAATGTAACCATCGAAATCGCAAGGAATGACCCATCCGGAAGCTTAGGCCGTAATAATACTACTCTCTCTCTCTCTCTCTCTCTCTCTCTCTCTCTCTCTCTCTCTCGCTCTCTCTGAGAGCAGTCCCACGAATAATCGAGACATGATGGAAACAACTGACCTAAATAATGCTTTACACAAATACCCTTACATAAATAATAACTGGGGAAAACATTCTTATTATTAAAGCATCTTTACACAATAACAATAATTGGCACGATAATTGGAAGATTGGTAGAAAAATTTCATCCATGATAACTAGTGAAAATGTCATTAATAATGACCTTAACCTTTGACGCCTTCCCATAAATACATTATGACAATTTGTGCTGATTCTAATGATGTGTAAAAAGAGAAATAGCCAACAATACTATTTTTCATTCCTCGACAATGATGGGAAAACGCCACAAATGAATCAAGGAAGAGCGATCAATGAACGAAGGAAGTTATCGATACTCCATTGTCCTGAATAGAAAAAGCCATAACGTGCCACATTAATTCAATTACCCATTCATTCAATTATCCATGAAATTATAGACTATTATCTAACCAGTTACATTTAATTGTCTATTTCATATTATATTCAAAACTATTCAATAATCGATTCAACATTATTTCAATATTTTCTGCTTCCAAAGAATCGATTGCTTCCCAGATGAATATAACCAGACTTTAAAGAATTAAAACGTAGCTCCCGCGAGCCGCATTCGAACCAATGACCTAAGGTTAGCCATCAACCTCCTTTATCGTCATGTGCTCTACCAACTGAGTTATCACGTGAACCTATTGCAAAAGTATATCACAAATCATTTCTTAAAATATAGTACTTAATACTCGTGTCTTCCTTTTCTAACAATGGATGGATTTGTATTGCATCACTGCCTGTTACACATATACGGTTTGTTGAATAGGCGTTAAATATATTGCTACGACAACGAAGACGAATGTCGCCTTTAATACACTGTTCGCTATATCATGCTGAAGAAATGTCGGTAAGTGTCTGTCCCACGAACACACGTAGGAAGTCGATTCGGGCTGGCCTGGGTGGGTAACGAACCCACAGCTATTGGCTTACGAATCAAACGCATTGACAACTCAGCTACCACGTCAGTAGTGTATTGCGACTGTTTACGGACAGCGGGAAAATACATTACAAATCCCCTTGGGGATGTTTATGGACAAGGTTTTTCAGATCACCCTGGGGCTGTTTACGGACTGACACCAATGTGGCAAGGATGTAACCTCAATACGCACTAATCGAGAGAGACAGACAGACAGACAGACAGAGAGAGAGAGAGAGAGAGAGAGAAATACAGTAGACATATAGATATAGACATATATAATATATACATAGATTGATGAACATCAATATATCATACCTTAACTATAAAATCGACAACAAATATTTAGGGAAGACAGCAAATCGTTTTTGTCTTCTTTTTTAGTTTCTTCTTTTACTCCACCATTTTCTTAGTATTGTACTCGCTGTTGTGTTCTTCTTTTTTCATTTTTTCCTCCTCCTGTTTTTGTTTCTTGTCTTTCTCGTTCTTTCTTTAATTTTTTCTTTCTTTTCTATTTAATTATTCCTGTCTCTCATCTTCTGTATGTCTTCTTCATTTTCCTTCTCCTCCTTTTCTTATTTAATCAGCTCTCTTAACATATCCTTAAAAATGTCGTGGGCCACTATAGCGTCAATGGTTATTGAAAGGTCGTGGGTCACTATATCGTCAAGGGGAATTTATCATGGTGAATATGAATGGGCTACTATAGCGTGAATGGGAATTGAACATAGGGAGATTGAATGAACCATTTTGGTGTCATCGGGAATCGAACATGGGAATATTGGGGTTGTATACTCGTTATGTGTTAGCTTAAAATGTATAGCTACAACTGGTGGGAAATTTCTTTGAAAAAACCCCCTATTTCTAGCCTCAACTTGTATGACGTTCCTGTTTAAAAATCCTAGTATCTATCTATAGCTACAACCTGTGGAAAAACCCAAGTCTATATTTATAGTTTCCAAAATTCCAGCTTCAATGCTGTCACTCTACTGGACACTAGGGGAATAATGGCAACAGTGTTGCTATAGGCTGACCTGAATATGCGTTACTGTAGGTAGGTAGGTAGATAAAATAAATTTGATAGATATGAAGGGAGTTTTATAGGGAAAGACAAAGACAAATACACACACACACACAAACAAACGTACGGGCGCACGCATACACATAAAAACAAACACACAAACCAAACGCACGCCTGCATACAAAAACATACATCCACAAACGTATGAGTGCGCTCGAACACACACACTACACAAAGGGAAGAAGAAACACAAACCCAAAATATGCCATCCACACGGGGGTGGGGTTGGGGCCGAGTGGCCGAGTGGTCTAAAGCGCTCTCCGTTACGGATCACTGACATCTCACCTCTCTCTGTGTAGGTTCGAGTCTAGGATTCGGCCAATGTGGGTATGTGAGAAATCTTGCCAGTAGCTTGTCGTGGGTCGGTGGTTCTTCCCGGGGGTTTTCCGGATTCTTCCTCCACCATTAATACTGGCCGCCATGCATAGCCTATCGTGTGCTGAAAAATGGCGTTAAACCCCACAACAACAACAACCATCCACACAGAAGGAAGATGAAGAAAAAAACAAATATACTATCTACTATCCACACAAACGTACGTGAACGCATACAAACCCCAAATATACTATCCACACAAACGTACGCGAACGCATACAAACACTATAATATCCACACAAACGTACGCAAACGCATAGAAAACACAGACTCTACTATCTACACAAATGTACGCAAACGAATAGAAGCACTATAATATCCACACAAACGTACGCAAACGCATAGAAAACACACACTCTACTATTCACACTAAAGTAAAGAAAACAAGCCGAAAATATACTATCCACAAACGGGAAGGAGAAAAAACAACTCCCAAAATATATCTCCACACAGAGAAGAGGGAAAAAAAACCATATAAACTATCCACACAGAAGGATGTAGAAAAACAAAAACCCAAATACACTATCGACACAGAGGGAATATGAGAAAGAAAGTCAAATATACTATCCACACAAACGTTCGCGAACGCATACAAACAAATTATCCACTATCCACACAAACGTACGTGAACGTATTCAAACCCCAAATATACTACCCACACAAACGTAAGCGAACGCATACAAACCCCAAATATACTATCCACACAAACGTACGCGAACGCATACAAACACAATATCTACTATCCACACAAACTGACGCGAACGCATACAAACACAATATCTACTAAGCACACAAACTTACATGAACGAAAACAAACCTCAGATGCACAATCCACAGAAACTTACGTGAACACATACAAACACAATATCTAATATCTACACAAATGTACGTGAAGGCATACACACCCAAATATACTAGGCACATTTACGTACGCGAACGCATACACAATATCTACTATCCACACAAACGTACGCGAACGCGTACAAACACAATATCTACTAACCACAGAAACTTACGTGAACGTATACAAACCCCTTATGTACAATCCACACAAGCTTACATGAACACATAAAAACACAATATCTAATATCTACACAAATGTACGTGAAGGCATACACACCCAAATATACTAGGCACATTTACGTACGTGAACGCATACACAATATCTACTATCCACACAAACGTACGCGAACGCGTACAAACACAATATCTACTAACCACAGAAACTTACGTGAACGTATACAAACCTCTTATGTACAATCCACACAAGCTTACATGAACACATAAAAACACAATATCTAATATCTACACAAATGTACGTGAAGGCATACACACCCAAATATACTAGCCACATTTACGTCCGCGAACGCATACACAATATCTACTATCCACACAAACGTACGTGAACGCATACAAACACAATATCTACTAATCACACAAACTTACGTGAACGCACATAATCCCCAGATGTACAATCTGCACAAACTTACGTGAACCCTTACAAACACAATATCTACTATCCACACAGGGAAGAGGAAAACAAATCAAACCCCAAATCTACCATCCGCTCAGAAGCGAGAAATAGAAAACAAACCTCATATCTACTATGCACACAGAGGGAAGAAGAAAAAATAACCCAATATACACTATCCACACAGAGGAAAGAAGAAAACAACAAATAGATACTATCCACACAGAGTGAAGAAATAAACCATTATATATACTTTGCACACAGAGTGAAGGAGAAATAATAACCCAATATATACTATGCACACAGAGGGAAGAAGATAACCCATTATTCGATCAGCACAGAGTGAAGACGAATTGTTTCGGAAAGCACCTAAGCCCTCAGCTACAATGACCAACTCTACCAAACACACACACCGACACAGACACTGCAAAACCCATTTAACCCGTTATTCTATGGCGTCAGTGTGTGACTTTAGAAACATTCCAGACTCAAAATGATGGATGGACAGACTGACTGGTTTGTGCCCACTTCCATGCCTAAAAGTGCGTGCGTGAAGGAAAACATCCATTCAAATTTAAAGTCTAGCTAAACGTGATGCAGAGGGATAGAGAGAGGTGAAAGAGCACAAATTCATATATTGTCAATCAAAACAAAATACACCATCCTTATTATAAAAAGTCAAGACCAAGAGACACTAACGTTCTCTTTCTGGTCAGGTCTCTTTTAGAAGTTAGTATGAAATTTCACATCAGGGCAACGCATCAAATTGTCAATTTTTCCATTTCCACCTCTTCACTGGCACAAGTTCTTTCTCATCAATGTTTTCTTCTTCCTAACCCCTCTCTTGTGGCCTGAAGTTCCGAATGTATCGATGTATCTATAAAGATTCAGCTATTTTGCAACATACTCAATGGTCTCCGCACTGTCCTTACCTTTCTATGGCCTTTCCACCCATCCAGAGAAAGAGTTAGAGGGTTACAAAAATATTTTTTAAAAATGTACACTTAGTTCTAGAGGAACCTTCAGAACGATATGTCATGTGCAAGTTAGTGGCTAAACCATTTAGATTCGCCACTGGGATACGATCAGTTTTGTGCAGGAAGTAACACTAATTGCCTCCAACAAACAGAGGTATAAAAACGGGCTAGCGGGCCACGACTTTTATCAGTAGAGATACAACAGGTTCCATGGAAGGAAATCAATGACAGTATTCAAACTGTGGAGGACTACAAAAACTTATTACAAGAACCATGGATTTCATGTGTTGCCTCCCTTGGTATGTAATGGCAACTAACCATTAGCGTGATGCAATGTACATCGGCCAAAAACTGTGTGGCAATTGACCTACAAAGGATACTTTGTAACTTTAACATCGAAAATATGACTATGTACAAGAGCGAAGCCATTACAGGTGTATGTGAGTGAAAGGTATTTGTGCAGGCAGGGACCGGCACTGGAAAATTCCTTATTTATCAGTGCATTCAGGTTGTGTGCTCCACTTTTCTCGATCATGTAGGAACATCGTTTAAATTTGAACAATATAGACAATAATATAATATTAATCTTAGTGTTACATGTACTTTATTCAAGACTTCTTTCAGCAACGGAAACTTAACATTGGGAGACATGTATCAACGACAGAGTTAATCTGATTACTTACCTTACGTCACGATATGAATTAATTATTGGTTTTGGATACATTTGAAGAAAACAAAATGTGGTGGCTCCTGAGGGGAACATTTTACGTTTTTGTACTAATATGTTGGCCGCTGGTCGCTTTAGAGGGGTGGCCGTTCTTGAAGGGTATTTTCGAATACAAATTCGTCGGTGACAAGGGATTATGGCTGTAAGAGCCGGATGGCCGCTGGTCAGGGGGAGCCGTTCAAGAGGTGGACTACTTTAATTGTATTATACTATATTTAAATAGCTGTCAAACTATTCTGTTGTCGTTCCTTGACATGATGTTTTTGGAATCTCCGCTTCGTACTGATTATTTGCTGCATTTTTGTGGGTGGGTAGGTGGAGGTGGTTTTGTTATAGTCTTTTTAAAATGGCACACAATTTCTCAACTATGGAAGTCGGGATAAGTCTCAAAGTTGATTAAATGAGAACACATTGTCGACGTGTCAACATAATGGAACAAGTTTGACTGGACATTATTAGTGGCTGAAAGAAACATGTAGATATGTGCAGGATGCAAAGTAAATAGGCGACAAAATTCTCATAATTAAAGGCGAAGATACAACGTGTCTAACACTATTTCCAAGAACGTGACAATTAGAGAACCAAAGACACATACGATGCATATTTAAGAAAGACCGAGATCCTTAAGTTAGTTATCCATTTAATAATTTTCGGTTATCGATTCAATATTGTTCTAGTATATTCCAGTATTCCTTGTTTCCAGGTTTGATATTTAAAACTACAAAAAACGTAAATCCCGCGAGCCGGATTTGAACCGGCGACCTAAGGATAGCTTTCAACTTTTTCTACAGTCCTCCGCTCTACCAACTGAGCTATCACGGGATCATATGAGAACAACATATGTCATATGAATTATACCTCGTACTATTTCCTGAGTTATGTTACGTATTGCATGTTCCTTGTCTTGTCTCGCGAGAACGATCATTGTTGGCTGGTGACACAACTGTTTGACAGTTGATGGATTGGTTCTGCATCGCTGACTAATCCTAAAAATGCATTGCCGTATAATGGCATTATTAGACTGCGTATCTATATTATAATACAAAATATGTATTACAATCTGTATAAATAAACTCATGATCTGTCACAGTGTCCATGAAGCGCCATTACAATGTCTTTGCATCAACCGTTCAGAGAGACTCCTAGTAGAGTGGATGACATATTCTCTTGGATGAACTCATTCTGGGTGTTGCAAGTTGGAAATCTCTATTCCGGTTGGAATGAGGACTGATTGGAAATGCATCCTCTTTAACAAAGTCATAAAGGAGTTCATACAATTGGAACATTTGACTGGACATTAGTGGTGCCTGATAAAAACACGAACATATACGTTGGATGGAAAGCAAATGGGCGGCAATTCTCATGGTCAAAGAAGAGGATACATATTGTCGAACAATATTCCCCCAAGAATCCGACAAATTGAAAACCAGTGACACAAAGGATGCATATGGTGCCTAGTGCTTTATGGCAGTTTATAAAGCTGTATATGACTCCCAATAATGGTATTTGGACCGAAGCAAATCTGGAGTCCATAAGCCTTTTTGAAAGGTCACTGATTGGTCCTTAAATTGCCATTGGGTTTTTCAGTGCCATGCCATAGTTATTATATTAACGGAATGCGATGAATCTATTTTGCAAGGAAGCTTGTTAGTACTGTATAACAGTCTGCAACGAGCATAACGTAATATCATCGTGCAGTTTAACTCTTTAAACATTTCATCAATTGTAAGTCGAATTGCAATCAATTCTCGTGTTACGATTGAATTTTGAGGGAATTTGCACAAAATGTCATTCGTATTGTTAACAGTTAAATTTGTATGATTTTGAATCAATCTGAATTTGTACTACTTCAATAGTACTGAAATTCACATTCTAGAAAAATATTAGTGATTCATACCGTACTACAAGCTAGGTGAGCAGGAGAGTTTCATGACGACAAGGTTAGGGTTAATAAGCTTACGTCAGCAAATCGCTCCACAACATATATAGGATGAAGACATATACCAGAGGGCGCTACCTTTGACGGGAACACTGTTTTGGAAAAACGGAATTCGTGATAAAACCAGTCTCGTAACTTTCCATATCTCCGGAAAACGAATCTTGCTTGAAGGGTTAAAACTATGTGCCTTGTTATTGCAGCCTTGAAAATGTGTGTGTGTGTGTGTGTGTGTGTGTGTGTGTGTGTGTGTGTGTGTGTGTGTGTGTGTGTATAAGCAAAGAGCTTATAAGAAAAGAGCTTGGTCAAAACGCTATAAAGCATATGAAATTAGACATCATCTTGCAGGTAAGATAAATGAAATGTATCTCATTACAGTCTAAAGACATCCTCTTAGTGCCAGAAAGCATTTATATGTTTTTGGAAAACAAAGCTGGAAAGTATTTTATTCTTTCTTGAAGCATTCATTTTTGTTATACTATAATATAAAGTGTGAACTATAATGTTTTATATATTGTTTGTACTTTATTATGAATTGTAATGGTAGATTATTCTTACCAAAAGGCTTCCTGAAAACTTCATGCTCTTTGATTGCTAGTTTAGAAACAAAATACCTTTAACACATTAAACCCTGGCGACGAGTTAACGTGGCAGGAGGTAGTAGCCTACTTCCGAGCTTTGTAGCGTTAAGGTCATGCATGATACACTAAAGTGGTGGTATTATAGAAAGGTAGTCAGATGTACCTCTACAATGATACGAAATAATCTAACACAACTAGGCAGTAGGTTATTGGAAAATCACCTGGAAGTTGATGTCTTAGCATGCATTCAGAAAAAGCTTTCAAAATGTGTTTCCTACTCGAATTTCATGCGAAAACGATTAAAACCTCAAGGGTTTAATGTTACAAAACGTGATATTTCGGTATTTAAGGTAAAGCTTTTAATCACTTGTCATTACGACCAATGATTCTGGTATTACTACTATTGTAAATATATTTTGAATATCTTTGATTTTTACGCCATAGATTAAAAAGACATACATTTCAGAACCGAATGAGGTTGGTCAGCTTTGTATGAGTATCAAAATAGAATATCATTATTTTGATTTTAAAGAGTAATTCTCCATACTGAGCTCTACTTTAATTCAATAAAAAAGTGTACTATAGAATTCTGACTTTCTCTTGCACTTCGAACCCTTTACCTTGAACACCAGCAATGTAACCATCGAAATCGCAAGGAATGACCCATCCGGAAGCTTAGGCCGTAATAATACTACTCTCTCTCTCTCTCTCTCTCTCTCTCTCTCTCTCTCTCTCTCTCGCTCTCTCTGAGAGCAGTCCCACGAATAATTGAGACATGATGGAAACAACTGACCTAAATAATGCTTTACACAAATACCCTTACATAAATAATAACTGGGGAAAACATTCTTATTATTAAAGCATCTTTACACAATAACAATAATTGGCACGATAATTGGAAGATTGGTAGAAAAATTTCATCCATGATAACTAGTGAAAATGTCATTAATAATGACCTTAACCTTTGACGCCTTCCCATAAATACATTATGAAGCGTTCGTAGTTTTCTTCTTTGACAATTTGTGCTGATTCTAATGATGTGTAAAAAGAGAAATAGCCAACAATACTATTTTTCATTCCTCGACAATGATGGGAAAACGCCACAAATGAATCAAGGAAGAGCGATCAATGAACGAAGGAAGTTATCGATACTCCATTGTCCTGAATAGAAAAAGCCATAACGTGCCACATTAATTCAATTACCCATTCATTCAATTATCCATGAAATTATAGACTATTATCTAACCAGTTACATTTAATTGTCTATTTCATATTATATTCAAAACTATTCAATAATCGATTCAACATTATTTCAATATTTTCTGCTTCCAAAGAATCGATTGCTTCCCAGATGAATATAACCAGACTTTAAAGAATTAAAACGTAGCTCCCGCGAGCCGCATTCGAACCAATGACCTAAGGTTAGCCATCAACCTCCTTTATCGTCATGTGCTCTACCAACTGAGTTATCACGTGAACCTATTGCAAAAGTATATCACAAATCATTTCTTAAAATATAGTACTTAATACTCGTGTCTTCCTTTTCTAACAATGGATGGATTTGTATTGCATCACTGCCTGTTACACATATACGGTTTGTTGAATAGGCGTTAAATATATTGCTACGACAACGAAGACGAATGTCGCCTTTAATACACTGTTCGCTATATCATGCTGAAGAAATGTCGGTAAGTGTCTGTCCCACGAACACACGTAGGAAGTCGATTCGGGCTGGCCTGGGTGGGTAACGAACCCACAGCTATTGGCTTACGAATCAAACGCATTGACAACTCAGCTACCACGTCAGTAGTGTATTGCGACTGTTTACGGACAGCGGGAAAATACATTACAAATCCCCTTGGGGATGTTTATGGACAAGGTTTTTCAGATCACCCTGGGGCTGTTTACGGACTGACACCAATGTGGCAAGGATGTAACCTCAATACGCACTAATCGAGAGAGACAGACAGACAGACAGACAGAGAGAGAGAGAGAGAGAGAGAGAAATACAGTAGACATATAGATATAGACATATATAATATATACATAGATTGATGAACATCAATATATCATACCTTAACTATAAAATCGACAACAAATATTTAGGGAAGACAGCAAATCGTTTTTGTCTTCTTTTTTAGTTTCTTCTTTTACTCCACCATTTTCTTAGTATTGTACTCGCTGTTGTGTTCTTCTTTTTTCATTTTTTCCTCCTCCTGTTTTTGTTTCTTGTCTTTCTCGTTCTTTCTTTAATTTTTTCTTTCTTTTCTATTTAATTATTCCTGTCTCTCATCTTCTGTATGTCTTCTTCATTTTCCTTCTCCTCCTTTTCTTATTTAATCAGCTCTCTTAACATATCCTTAAAAATTTCGTGGGCCACTATAGCGTCAATGGTTATTGAAAGGTCGTGGGTCACTATATCGTCAAGGGGAATTTATCATGGTGAATATGAATGGGCTACTATAGCGTGAATGGGAATTGAACATAGGGAGATTGAATGAACCATTTTGGTGTCATCGGGAATCGAACATGGGAATATTGGGGTTGTATACTCGTTATGTGTTAGCTTAAAATGTATAGCTACAACTGGTGGGAAATTTCTTTGAAAAAACCCCCTATTTCTAGCCTCAACTTGTATGACGTTCCTGTTTAAAAATCCTAGTATCTATCTATAGCTACAACCTGTGGAAAAACCCAAGTCTATATTTATAGTTTCCAAAATTCCAGCTTCAATGCTGTCACTCTACTGGACACTAGGGGAATAATGGCAACAGTGTTGCTATAGGCTGACCTGAATATGCGTTACTGTAGGTAGGTAGGTAGGTAAAATAAATTTGATAGATATGAAGGGAGTTTTATAGGGAAAGACAAAGACAAATACACACACACACACAAACAAACGTACGGGCGCACGCATACACATAAAAACAAACACACAAACCAAACGCACGCCTGCATACAAAAACATACATCCACAAACGTATGAGTGCGCTCGAACACACACACTACACAAAGGGAAGAAGAAACACAAACCCAAAATATGCCATCCACACGGGGGTGGGGTTGGGGCCGAGTGGCCGAGTGGTCTAAAGCGCTCTCCGTTACGGATCACTGACATCTCACCTCTCTCTGTGTAGGTTCGAGTCTAGGATTCGGCCAATGTGGGTATGTGAGAAATCTTGCCAGTAGCTTGTCGTGGGTCGGTGGTTCTTCCCGGGGGTTTTCCGGATTCTTCCTCCACCATTAATACTGGCCGCCATGCATAGCCTATCGTGTGCTGAAAAATGGCGTTAAACCCCACAACAACAACAACCATCCACACAGAAGGAAGATGAAGAAAAAAACAAATATACTATCTACTATCCACACAAACGTACGTGAACGCATACAAACCCCAAATATACTATCCACACAAACGTTCGCGAACGCATACAAACACTATAATATCCACACAAACGTACGCAAACGCATAGAAAACACAGACTCTACTATCTACACAAATGTACGCAAACGAATAGAAGCACTATAATATCCACACAAACGTACGCAAACGCATAGAAAACACACACTCTACTATTCACACTAAAGTAAAGAAAACAAGCCGAAAATATACTATCCACAAACGGGAAGGAGAAAAAACAACTCCCAAAATATATCTCCACACAGAGAAGAGGAAAAAAAACCCATATAAACTATCCACACAGAAGGATGTAGAAAAACAAAAACCCAAATACACTATCGACACAGAGGGAATATGAGAAAGAAAGTCAAATATACTATCCACACAAACGTTCGCGAACGCATACAAACAAATTATCCACTATCCACACAAACGTACGTGAACGTATTCAAACCCCAAATATACTACCCACACAAACGTAAGCGAACGCATACAAACCCCAAATATACTATCCACACAAACGTACGCGAACGCATACAAACACAATATCTACTATCCACACAAACTGACGCGAACGCATACAAACACAATATCTACTAAGCACACAAGCTTACATGAACGAATACAAACCTCAGATGCACAATCCACAGAAACTTACGTGAACACATACAAACACAATATCTAATATCTACACAAATGTACGTGAAGGCATACACACCCAAATATACTAGGCACATTTACGTACGCGAACGCATACACAATATCTACTATCCACACAAACGTACGCGAACGCGTACAAACACAATATCTACTAACCACAGAAACTTACGTGAACGTATACAAACCCCTTATGTACAATCCACACAAGCTTACATGAACACATAAAAACACAATATCTAATATCTACACAAATGTACGTGAAGGCATACACACCCAAATATACTAGGCACATTTACGTACGTGAACGCATACACAATATCTACTATCCACACAAACGTACGCGAACGCGTACAAACACAATATCTACTAACCACAGAAACTTACGTGAACGTATACAAACCTCTTATGTACAATCCACACAAGCTTACATGAACACATAAAAACACAATATCTAATATCTACACAAATGTACGTGAAGGCATACACACCCAAATATACTAGCCACATTTACGTCCGCGAACGCATACACAATATCTACTATCCACACAAACGTACGTGAACGCATACAAACACAATATCTACTAATCACACAAACTTACGTGAACGCACATAATCCCCAGATGTACAATCTGCACAAACTTACGTGAACCCTTACAAACACAATATCTACTATCCACACAGGGAAGAGGAAAACAAATCAAACCCCAAATCTACCATCCACTCAGAAGTGAGAAATAGAAAACAAACCTCATATCTACTATGCACACAGAGGGAAGAAGAAAAAATAACCCAATATACACTATCCACACAGAGGAAAGAAGAAAACAACAAATAGATACTATCCACACAGAGTGAAGAAATAAACCATTATATATACTTTGCACACAGAGTGAAGGAGAAATAATAACCCAATATATACTATGCACACAGAGGGAAGAAGATAACCCATTATTCGATCAGCACAGAGTGAAGACGAATTGTTTCGGAAAGCACCTAAGCCCTCAGCTACAATGACCAACTCTACCAAACACACACACCGACACAGACACTGCAAAACCCATTTAACCCGTTATTCTATGGCGTCAGTGTGTGACTTTAGAAACATTCCAGACTCAAAATGATGGATGGACAGACTGACTGGTTTGTGCCCACTTGCATGCCTAAAGTGCGTGCGTGAAGGAAAACATCCATTCAAATTTAAAGTCTAGCTAAACGTGATGCAGAGGGATAGAGAGAGGTGAAAGAGCACAAATTCATATATTGTCAATCAAAACAAAATACACCATCCTTATTATAAAAAGTCAAGACCAAGAGACACTAACGTTCTCTTTCTGGTCAGGTCTCTTTTAGAAGTTAGTATGAAATTTCACATCAGGGCAACGCATCAAATTGTCAATTTTTCCATTTCCACCTCTTCACTGGCACAAGTTCTTTCTCATCAATGTTTTCTTCTTCCTAACCCCTCTCTTGTGGCCTGAAGTTCCGAATGTATCGATGTATCTATAAAGATTCAGCTATTTTGCAACATACTCAATGGTCTCCGCACTGTCCTTACCTTTCTATGGCCTTTCCACCCATCCAGAGAAAGAGTTAGAGGGTTACAAAAATATTTTTTAAAAATGTACACTTAGTTCTAGAGGAACCTTCAGAACGATTTGTGATGTGCAAGTTAGTGGCTAAACCATTTAGATTCGCCACTGGGATACGATCAGTTTTGTGCAGGAAGTAACACTAATTGCCTCCAACAAACAGAGGTATAAAAACGGGCTAGCGGGCCACGACTTTTATCAGTAGAGATACAACAGGTTCCATGGAAGGAAATCAATGACAGTATTCAAACTGTGGAGGACTACAAAAACTTATTACAAGAACCATGGATTTCATGTGTTGCCTCCCTTGGTATGTAATGGCAACTAACCATTAGCGTGATGCAATGTACATCGGCCAAAAACTGTGTGGCAATTGACCTACAAAGGATACTTTGTAACTTTAACATCGAAAATATGACTATGTACAAGAGCGAAGCCATTACAGGTGTATGTGAGTGAAAGGTATTTGTGCAGGCAGGGACCGGCACTGGAAAATTCCTTATTTATCAGTGCATTCAGGTTGTGTGCTCCACTTTTCTCGATCATGTAGGAACATCGTTCAAATTTGAACAACTTAATTTTGATTGGATGCGGTGGCTTGCCGCCGCATCAAATGAAATTCACAGACCGGAAGCACATAAATATCTGCTCGATATGCCATGGTGAAGATATGAGTGCTGGAACCTTGGCTAGCGAAACTGAGACTCCTGAAGGTGCGGTAAAAAAATAAAAAAATAAAAAATCTGAAAACATACCTCCGACCAGTTTGTTTTTTATATATACTTTCTTTCTTTGTTTTGTTTTATTCTTCATGCTATATTATTCCATTATCATTAGTTAAGGGAATATATAAGGGACCGTACAATCGATCGTTTCAAACGTCAATATAATTTGCATCTGAAATACAAAAAGTAATCCCGCGAGCCGGATTTGAACCAGCGACCTAAGGATAGCAATATTTCTTCTCTACAGTCCTCCGCTCTACCAACTGAGCTATCACGGGATATGGCTATTACACTGTCGTGATCTACAGTGTTTATTATTTGTTTCTATTTCGGTTGGGGGCAATAGAGAGTGACCATTACATCTCCTGTCGCCTATGCTTGACAGTTCATGGATTGGTATTGGTTGCAATATAGTGGACTGATAATTTCTTCGATACGCTTAGAATATATTAATATTACTTCTGGGACGACTACATTAAAGTCTAGGACCACTTTAAGGACGATGACGACGATGACGACGAAACGGCGCACATCGGACTGACACATTGGCTTCAAAATAGAAACTATAATAACTACAGGGGCTCGTTACAAAGAAAATCTGGAGTATCCATCCATGAATCAAGGGATTGGGATTCTAACTTGTAACAATATAACACAAGCGAAGACACGGGGCCGCACCATCGCTAGTTCCAACACTGCTAGTCTATCCTAATTGCGTCTGCTAATTTCTAACTTAAGCCAGTCCTAATCAAGAATAGTTCAATATTCAAAACAGCTCGACACACTTCGTTCAGTTTGTGACATAATGGAGAAAATGCAATAATTGTTCGCCGATTTGTACGTTTGGACAAATGCAGGCAAGAAGTGCCGTTATGCATTCTGATAGTCTTGGATTTCACCATTGACCGAAAGGTAAGATCCGAACAACCCAAAGCCCGCAGTAAATATCGTTAATGTACATTGTGATGCGTTTTAATTTTGGTGACAAAACAAATATTGATTTTGGCAAATTTGGTGCTAATTGCTTGTAACATTGTTGCACAGTGCATTGTTAACTCCTGAAACATTCTGATTGCTTGAAAATACATGTCAATACTTATTAATTGATTATAAAATAACAACTCAAAAATGAAACCCCGAGACCATAACTTTCCCAAAATTATTCTTTCATTAACATTCATTGATCAGTAAAATAATATATAACTACACATTTTATGATATTCCGGTAGCTTTACTTCGAATCGTATAAACATTTTATAGACATTGCCATGTTTGCAAAGGCAATGCCAGATAATACTGCCGTTATCGTCTAAGTGTATTAATTCCTTTACAAGCTTGATGAAAGCAATTTGACGAGATGTGATCGGAAGTCTGATCGAGTTGCGCGTAAAGTTGTTATTCATTAAGATGACGAAGAGAAGGGGGAGCAAAGTGTTTTCCAAATGGTTAGGAATTTGTACGGAAGATTGATGAAGGTCTGTAATTTGACAGGTAAGCTTTGTTGTCAGGTAAGGTTAACTTTAAATGGCTCATATGCTTCTTAATAGTGTTTTTTTTTATAACAGAAAAGCATTGATATATGCCACACACACACACACACACACTCAGATATATATATATATATATATATATATATATATATATATAATTTCAAAATAATTATATCTCCACATTTTCGAACCATTAAAAAGAAAGATAGCCATTTCAAGTTGGTGAATGTGGAATAATTTTTTTATTAAGTTAATTAGTAATTGCCTATGTAATTTCATTCCGTATCAGTTGCTGGAATTTCAACAAATGATAAAAAGCCCTCATTGATGGATGGCCGGTCAAAATAAAAACTACATCGTTAGATTAACTTTGTTTTAGAAAATATCGAAGCAGCTCCAAGATATCAAATAAAAAAATGTCCTCTCGTGGTCTTAAACTGTGAACCTATAATATAATGGGTATCTTAAAACTGTGCATCTATATTATAATATTACAGTGGTCCCCTTCTTATACGACCACCCCTTCTGCACAGGGAAAGTGACATTATAAGACGGGTGGCCTTTCCAGAGGGGTACTACATTTTGTTGTGAGAAGTATATGTAATGTACGTAGTAGGAAAGCTACATACTTCAAAGCATTTAATATCTTCATTTAATATCTTCGTTTAAAAGTAAAATTAGGTATTAAAATGTTCTTCTTGTTATAATAATAGACTTATTTCAACTGAATATACATTAATTGTTCTTATTCTTGGCGTAGGCGTAAAATGCAAGCATATATTGTTGTCAGGCACATTGCAAAACCATTCAGAAACGTCATTTGAATCTTGGTACATACATAATTATCTTTCCATTTGCTCCATTTTCTCACTGCTGCTGAATGACCTCATTATCGGTTATGATATTGTTTATTCCATTCTTTTCAACGTAATTTTTTTTATTTGAGTCTTTTCTACATAAAATTGTTCGGCAAGTCCCCCCTCCACACCTGACCTGATATCATCGAGTAGAATAACCGACTTTATTCTAAAATAATACGTATCCGTTTATGTGATGACATGTTAATGTTTACTAATGATTTATTCAGATGTTGCTAACTGTATGCGATTTAATTTTGCAGACGAAACTTTTGTCGAGTGAACGAAATGGCTTCTTCTAAAAGGAAGCGATAAATGTGTTGTCACGTGATTTTTCGGTCTTTGTTACCCGTTTTTTTTTTTCAAGGCCAAGGTTAATCTCTATGTGTGTGTGGGGTGTGTGTTAATGCACAAAATATAATTTTAGCCTATGCTTACCTTGTGATGATCTTGACAATTACGTCCGGTTGTAATCATCAAAGATAAAAAGTCGACAGATGTGCGAATACCAAAATTCTATCATAACATTTTTGAGCCCATTTCCATTAAATATCGGCTTTTATAGACAATATTATAATATTAATCTTACTGTTACATGTACTTTATTCAAGACTTCTTTCAGCAACGGAAACTTAACAGTGGGAGATATGTATCAACGACAGAGTTAATCTGATTACTTACCTTACGTCACGATATGAATTAATTATTGGTTTTGGATACATTTGAAGAAAAAAAAATGTGGCAGCTCCTGAGGGGAACATTTTACGTTTTTGTACTAATATGTTGGCCGCTGGTCGCTTTAGAGGGGTGGCCGTTCTTGAAGGGTATTTTCGAATACAAATTCGTCGTTGACAAGGGATTATGGCTGTAAGAGCCGGATGGCCGCTGGTCAGGGGGAGCCGTTCAAGAGGTGGACTACTTTAATTGTATTATACTATATTTAAATAGCTGTCAAACTATTCTGTTGTCGTTCCTTGACATGATGTTTTTGGAATCTCCGCTTCGTACTGATTATTTGCTGCATTTTTGTGGGTGGGTAGGTGGAGGTGGTTTTGTTATAGTCTTTTTAAAATGGCACACAATTTCTCAACTATGGAAGTCGGGATAAGTCTCAAAGTTGATTAAATGAGAACACATTGTCGACGTGTCAACATAATGGAACAAGTTTGACTGGACATTATTAGTGGCTGAGAGAAACATGTACATATGTGCAGGATGCAAAGTAAATAGGCGACAAAATTCTCATAATTAAAGGCGAAGATACAACGTGTCTAACACTATTTCCAAGAACGTGACAATTAGAGAACCAAAGACACATACGATGCATATTTAAGAAAGACCGAGATCCTTAAGTTAGTTATCCATTTAATAATTTTCGGTTATCGATTCAATATTGTTCTAGTATATTCCAGTATTCCTTGTTTCCAAGTTTGATATTTAAAAACTACAAAAAAAAAACGTAAATCCCGCGAGCCGGATTTGAACCGGGGACTTAAGGATAGCTTTCAACTTTTTCTACAGTCCTCCGCTCTACCAACTGAGCTATCACGGGATCATATGAGAACAACATATGTCATATGAATTATACCCCATACTATTTCCTGAGTTATGTTACGTATTGCATGTTTCTTGTCTTGTCTCGCGAGAACGATCATTGTTGGCTGGTGACACAACTGTTTGACAGTTGATGGATTGGTTCTGCATCGCTGACTAATCCTAAAAATGCATTGCCGTATAATGGCATTATTAGACTGCGTATCTATATTATAATACAAAATATGTATTACAATCTGTATAAATAAACTCATGATCTGTCACAGTGTCCATGAAGCGCCATTACAATGTCTTTGCATCAACCGTTCAGAGAGACTCCTAGTAGAGTGGATGACATATTCTCTTGGATGAACTCATTCTGGGTGTTGCAAGTTGGAAATCTCTATTCCGGTTGGAATGAGGACTGATTGGAAATGCATCCTCTTTAACAAAGTCATAAAGGAGTTCATGCAATTGGAACATTTGACTGGACATTAGTGGTGCCTGATAAAAACACGAACATATACGTTGGATGGAAAGCAAATGGGCGGCAATTCTCATGGTCAAAGAAGAGGATACATATTGTCGAACAATATTCCCCCAAGAATCCGACAAATTGAAAACCAGTGACACAAAGGATGCATATGGTGCCTAGTGCTTTATGGCAGTTTATAAAGCTGTATATGACTCCCAATAATGGTATTTGGACCGAAGCAAATCTGGAGTCCATAAGCCTTTTTGAAAGGTCACTGATTGGTCCTTAAATTGCCATTGGGTTTTTCAGTGCCATGCAATAGTTATTATATTAACGGAATGCAATGAATCTATTTTGCAAGGAAGCTTGTTAGTACTGTATAACAGTCTGCAACGAGCATAACGTAATATCATCGTGCAGTTTAACTCTTTAAACATTTCATCAATTGTAAGTCGAATTGCAATCAATTCTCGTGTTACGATTGAATTTTGAGGGAATTTGCACAAAATGTCATTCGTATTGTTAACAGTTAAATTTGTATGATTTTGAATCAATCTGAATTTGTATTATTTCAACAGTACTGAAATTCACATTCTAGAAAAATATTAGTGATTCATACTGTACTACAAGCTAGGTGAGCAGGAGAGTTTCATGACGACAAGGTTAGGGTTAATAAGCTTACGTCAGCAAATCGCTCCACAACATATATAGGATGAAGACATATACCAGAGGGCGCTACCTTTGACGGGAACACTGTTTTGGAAAAACGCAATTCGTGATAAAACAAGTCTCGTAACTTTCCATATCTCCGGAAAACGAATCTTGCTTGAAGGGTTAAAACTATGTGCCTTGTTATTGCAGCCTTGAAAATGTGTGTGTGTGTGTGTGTGTGTGTGTGTGTGTATAAGCAAAGAGCTTATAAGAAAAGAGCTTGGTCAAAACGCTATAAAGCATATGAAATTAGACATCATCTTGCAGGTAAGATAAATGAAATGTATCTCATTACAGTCTAAAGACATCCTCTTAGTGCCAGAAAGCATTTATATGTTTTTGGAAAACAAAGCTGGAAAGTATTTTATTCTTTCTTGAAGCATTCATTTTTGTTATACTATAATATAAAGTGTGAACTATAATGTTTTATATATTGTTTGTACTTTATTATGAATTGTAATGGTAGATTATTCTTACCAAAAGGCTTCCTGAAAACTTCATGCTCTTTGATTGCTAGTTTAGAAACAAAATACCTTTAACACATTAAACCCTGGCGACGAGTTAACGTGGCAGGAGGTAGTAGCCTACTTCCGAGCTTTGTAGCGTTAAGGTCATGCATGATACACTAAAGTGGTGGTATTATAGAAAGGTAGTCAGATGTACCTCTACAATGATACCAAATAATCTAACACAACTAGGCAGTAGGTTATTGGAAAATCACCTGGAAGTTGATGTCTTAGCATGCATTCAGAAAAAGCTTTCAAAATGTGTTTCCTACTCGAATTTCATGCGAAAACGATTAAAACCTCAAGGGTTTAATGTTACAAAACGTGATATTTCGATATTTAAGGTAAAGCTTTTAATCACTTGTCATTACGACCAATGATTCTGGTATTACTACTATTGTAAATATATTTTGAATATCTTTGATTTTTAAGCCATAGATTAAAAAGACATACATTTCAGAACCGAATGAGGTTGGTCAGCTTTGTATGACTATCAAAATAGAATATCTATATTTTGATTTTAAAGAGTAATTCTCCATACTGAGCTCTACTTTAATTCAATAAAAAAGTGTACTATAGAATTCTGACTTTCTCTTGCACTTCGAACCCTTTACCTTGAACACCAGCAATGTAACCATCGAAATCACAAGAAATGACCCATCCGGAAGCTTAGGCCGTAATAATACTACTCTCTCTCTCTCTCTCTCTCTCCCTCTCTCTCTCTCTCTCTCTCTCTCTCTCTCTCTCTCTGAGAGCAGTCCCACGAATAATTGAGACATGATGGAAACAACTGACCTAAATAATGCTTTACACAAATACCCTTACATAAATAATAACTGGGGAAAGCATTCTTATTATTAAAGCATCTTTACACAATAACAATAATTGGCACGATAATTGGAAGATTGGTAGAAAAATTTCATCCATGATAACTAGTGAAAATGTCATTAATAATGACCTTAACCTTTGACGCCTTCCCATAAATACATTATGAAGCGTTCGTAGTTTTCTTCTTTGACAATTTGTGCTGATTCTAATGATGTGTAGAAAGAGAAATAGCCAACAATACTATTTTTCATTCCTCGACAATGATGGGAAAACGCCACAAATGAATCAAGGAAGAGCGATCAATGAACGAAGGAAGTTATCGATACTCCATTGTCCTGAATAGAAAAAGCCATAACGTGCCACATTAATTCAATTACCCATTCATTCAATTATCCATTAAATTATAGACTATTATCTAACCAGTTACATTTAATTGTCTATTTCATATTATATTCAAAACTATTCAATAATCGATTCAACATTATTTCAATATTTTCTGCTTCCAAAGAATCGATTGCTTCCCAGATGAATATAACCAGACTTTAAAGAATTAAAACGTAGCTCCCGCGAGCCGCATTCGAACCAATGACCTAAGGTTAGCCATCAACCTCCTTTATCGTCATGTGCTCTACCAACTGAGCTATCACGTGAACCTATTACAAAAGTATATCACAAATCATTTCTTAAAATATAGTACTTAATGCTCGTGTCTTGCTTTTTCTAACAATGGATGGATTTGTATTGCATCACTGCCTGTTACACATATACGGTTTGTTGAATAGGCGTTAAATATATTGCTACGACAACGAAGACGAATGTCGCGTTTAATACACTGTTCGCTATATCATGCTGAAGAAATGTCGGTAAGTGTCTGTCCCACGAACACACGTAGGAAGTCGATTCGGGCTGGCCTGGGTGGGTAACGAACCCACAGCTATTGGCTTACGAGTCAAACGCATTGACAACTCAGCTACCACGTCAGTAGTGTATTGCGACTGTTTACGGACAGCGGGAAAATACATTACAAATCCCCTTGGGGATGTTTATGGACAAGGTTTTTCAGATCACCCTGGGGCTGTTTACGGACTGACACCAATGTGGCAAGGATGTAACCTCAATACGCACTAATCGAGAGAGAGAGACAGACAGACAGACAGACAGAGAGAGAGAGAGAGAGAGAAATACAGTAGACATATAGATATAGACATATATAATATATACATAGATTGATGAACATCAATATATCATACCTTAACTATAAAATCGACAACAAATATTTAGGCAAGACAGCAAATCGTTTTTGTCTTCTTTTTTAGTTTCTTCTTTTACTCCACCATTTTCTTAGTATTGTAATCGCTGTTGTGTTCTTCTTTTTTCATTTTTTCCTCCTCCTGTTTTTGTTTCTTGTCTTTCTCGTTCTTTCTTTAATTTTTTCTTTCTTTTCTATTTAATTATTCCTATCTCTCATCTTCTGTATGTCTTCTTCATTTTCCTTCTCCTCCTTTTCTTCTTTAATCAGCTCTCTTAATATATCCTTAAAAAAATCGTGGGCCACTATAGCGTCAATGGTTATTGAAAGGTCGTGGGTCACTATATCGTCAAGGGGAATTTATCATGGTGAATATGAATGGGCTACTATAGCGTGAATGGGAATTGAACATAGGGAGATTGAATGAACCATTTTGGTGTCATCGGGAATCGAACATGGGAATATTGGGGTTGTATACTCGTTATGTGTTAGCTTAAAATGTATAGCTACAACTGGTGGGAAATTTCTTTGAAAAAACCGCCTAATTCTAGCCTCAACTTGTATGACGTTCCTGTTTAAAAATCCTAGTATCTATCTATAGCTACAACCTGTGGAAAACCCCAAGTCTATATTTATAGTTTCCAAAATTCCAGCTTCAATGCTGTCACTCTACTGGACACTAGGGGAATAATGGCAACAGTGTTGCTAGAGGCTGACCTGAATATGCGTTACTGTAGGTAGGTAGGTAGGTAAAATAAATTTGATAGATATGAAGGGAGTTTTATAGGGAAAGACAAAGACAAATACACACACACACACACAAACAAACGTACGGGCGCACGCATACACATAAAAACAAACACACAAACCAAACGCACGCCTGCATATAAAAACATACATCCACAAACGTATGAGTGCGCTCGAACACACACACTACACAAAGGGAAGAAGAAACACAAACCCAAAATATGCCATCCACACGGGGGTGTTGTTGGGGCCGAGTGGCCAAGTGGTCTAAAGCGCTCTCCGTTACGGATCACTGACATCTCACCTCTCTCTGCGTAGGTTCGAGTCTAGGATTCGGCCAATGTGGGTATGTGAGAAATCTTGCCAGTAGCTTGTCGTGGGTCGGTGGTTCTTCCCGGGGGTTTTCCGGATTCTTCCTCCACCATTAATACTGGCCGCCATGCATAGCCTATCGTGTGCTGAAAAATGGCGTTAAACCCCACAACAACAACAACCATCCACACAGAAGGAAGATGAAGAAAAAAACAAATATATTATCTACTATCCACACAAACGTACGTGAACGCATACAAACCCCAAATATACTATCCACACAAACGTACGCGAACGAATACAAACACTATAATATCCACACAAACGTACGCAAACGCATAGAAAACACAGACTCTACTATCTACACAAATGTACGCAAACGAATAGAAACACTATAATATCCACACAAACGTACGCAAACGCATAGAAAACACACACTCTACTATTCACACTAAAGTAAAGAAAACAAGCCGAAAATATACTATCCACAAACGGGAAGGAGAAAAAACAACTCCCAACATATATCTCCACACAGAGAAGAGGAAAAAAAAACCCATATAAACTATCCACACAGAAGGATGTAGAAAAACAAAAACCCAAATACACTATCGACACAGAGGGAATATGAGAAAGAAAGTCAAATATACTATCCACACAAACGTTCGCGAACGCATACAAACAAATTATCTACTATCCACACAAACGTACGTGAACGTATTCAAACCCCAAATATACTATCCACACAAACGTAAGCGAACGCATACAAACCTCAAATATACTATCCACACAAACGTACGCGAACGCATACAAACACAATATCTACTATCCACACAAACTTACGCGAACGCATACAAACACAATATCTACTAAGCACACAAACTTACGTGAACGAATACATACCTCAGATGCACAATCCACAGAAACTTACGTGAACACACACAAACACAATATCTAATATCGACACAAATGTACGTGAAGGCATACACACCCAAATATACTAGCCACATTTACGTCCGCGAACGCATACACAATATCTACTATCCACACAAACGTACGTGAACGCATACAAACACAATATCTACTAATCACACAAACTTACGTGAACGCACATAATCCCCAGATGTACAATCTGCACAAACTTACGTGAACCCTTACAAACACAATATCTACAATCCACACAGGGAAGAGGAAAACAAATCAAACCGCAAATCTACCATCCGCTCAGAAGTGAGAAAAAGAAAACAAACCTCATATCTACTATGCACACAGAGGGAAGAAGAAAAAATAACCCAATATACACTATCCACACAGAGGAAAGAAGAAAACAACAAATAGATACTATCCACACAGAGTGAAGAAATAAACCATTATATATACTTTGCACACAGAGTGAAGGAGAAATAATAACCCAATATATACTATGCACACAGAGGGAAGAAGATAACCCATTATTCGATCAGCACAGAGTGAAGACGAATTGTTTCGGAAAGCACCTAAGCCCTCAGCTACAATGACCAACTCTACCAAACACACACACCGACACAGACACTGCAAACCCATTTAACCCGTTATTCTATGGCGTCAGTGTGTGACTTTAGAAACATTCCAGACTCAAAATGATGGATGGACAGATTGAATGGTTTGTGCCCACTTGCATGCCTAAAGTGCGTGCGTGAAGGAAAACATCCATTCAAATTTAAAGTCTAGCTAAACGTGATGCAGAGGGATAGAGAGAGGTGAAAGAGCACAAATTCATATATTGTCAATCAAAACAAAATACACCATCCTTATTATAAAAAGTCAAGACCAAGAGACACTAACGTTCTCTTTCTGGTCAGGTCTCTTTTAGAAGTTAGTATGAAATTTCACATCAGGGCAACGCATCAAATTGTCAATTTTTCCATTTCCACCTCTTCACTGGCACAAGTTCTTTCTCATCAATGTTTTCTTCTTCCTAATCCCTCTCTTGTGGCCTGAAGTTCCGAATGTATCGATGTATCTATAAAGATTCCGCTATTTTGCAACATACTCAATGGTCTCCGCACTGTCCTTACCTTTCTATGGCCTTTCCACCCATCCAGAGAAAGAGTTAGAGGGTTACAAAAATATTTTTTAAAAATGTACACTTAGTTCTAGAGGAACCTTCAGAACTGTTTGTGATGTGCAAGTTAGTGACTAAACCATTTAGATTCGCCACTGGGATACAATCAGTTTTGTGCAGGAAGTAACACTAATTGCCTCCAGCAAACAGAGGTATAAAAACGGGCTAGCGGGCCACGACTTTTATCAGTAGAGATACAACAGGTTCCATGGAAGGAAATCAGTGACAGCATTCAAACTGTGGAGGACTACAAAAACTTATTACAAGAACTATGGATTTCATGTGTTGCCTCCCTTGGTATGTAATGGCAACTAACCAATAGCGTGATGCAATGTACATCGGCCAAAAACTGTGTGGCAATTGACCTACAAAGGATACTTTGTAACTTTAACATCGAAAATATGACTATGTACAAGAGCGAAGCCATTACAGGTGTATGTGAGTGAAAGGTATTTGTGCAGGCAGGGACCGGCACTGGAAAATTCCTTATTTATCAGTGCATTCAGGTTGTGTGCTCCACTTTTCTCGATCACGTAGGAACATCGTTCAAATTTGAACAACTTAATTTTGATTTGATGCGGTGGCTTGCCGCCGCATCAAATGAAATTCACAGACCGGAAGCACATAAATATCTGCTCGATATGCCATGGTGAAGATATGAGTGCTGGAACCTTGGCTAGCGAAACTGAGACTCCTGAAGGTGCGGTAAAAAAATAAAAAAATAAAAAATCTGAAAACATACCTCCGACCAGTTTGTTTTTTATATATACTTTCTTTCTTTGTTTTGTTTTATTCTTCATGCTATATTATTCCATTATCATTAGTTAAGGGAATATATAAGGGACCGTACAATCGATCGTTTCAAACGTCAATATAATTTGCATCTGAAACACAAAAAGTAATCCCGCGAGCCGGATTTGAACCAGCGACCTAAGGATAGCAATATTTCTTCTCTACAGTCCTCCGCTCTACCAACTGAGCTATCACGGGATATGGCGATTACACTGTCGTGATCTACAGTGTTTATTATTTGTTTCTATTTCGGTTGGGGGCAATAGAGAGTGACCATTACATCTCCTGTCGCCTATGCCTGACAGTTCATGGATTGGTATTGGTTGCAATATAGTGGACTGATAATTTCTTCGATACGCTTAGAATATATTAATATTACTTCTGGGACGACTACATTAAAGTCTAGGACCACTTTAAGGACGATGACGACGATGACGACGAAACGGCGCACATCGGACTGACACATTGGCTTCAAAATAGAAACTATAATAACTACAGGGGCTCGTTACAAAGAAAATCTGGAGTATCCATCCATGAATCAAGGGATTGGGATTCTAACTTGTAACAATATAACACAAGCGAAGACACGGGGCCGCACCCTCGCTAGTTCCAACACTGCTAGTCTATCCTATTTGCGTCTGCTAATTTCTAACTTAAGCCAGTCCTAATCAAGAATAGTTCAATATTCAAAACAGCTCGACACACTTCGTTCAGTCTGTGACATAATGGAGAAAATGCAATAATTGTTCGCCGATTTGTACGTTTGGACAAATGCAGGCAAGAAGTGCCGTTATGCATTCTGATAGTCTTGGATTTCACCATTGACCGAAAGGTAAGATCCGAACAACCCAAAGCCCGCAGTAAATATCGTTAATGTACATTGTGATGCGTTTTAATTTTGGTGACAAAACAAATATTGATTTTGGGAAATTTGGTACTAATTGCTTGTAACATTGTTGCACAGTGCATTGTTAACTCCTGAAACATTCTGATTGCTTGAAAATACATGTCAATACTTATTAATTGATTATAAAATAACAACTCAAAAATGAAACCCCGAGACCATAACTTTCCCAAAATTATTCTTTCATTAACATTCATTGATCAGTAAAATAATATACAACTACACATTTTATGATATTCCAGTAGCTTTACTTCGAATCGTATAAACATTTTATAGACATTGTCATGTTTGCAAAGGCAATGCCAGATAATACTGCCGTTATCGTCTAAGTGTATTAATTCCTTTACATGCTTGATGAAAGCAATTTGACGAGATGTGATCGGAAGTCTGATCGAGTTGCGTGTAAAGTTGTTATTCATTAAGATGACGAAGAGAAGGGGGAGCAAAGTGTTTTCCAAATGGTTAGGAATTTGTACGGAAGATTGATGAAGGTCTGTAATTTGACAGGTAAGCTTTGTTGTCAGGTAAGGTTAACTTTAAATGGCTCATATGCTTCTTAATAGTGTTTTTTTTTATAACAGAAAAGCATTGATATATGCCCCCCCACACACACTCATATATATATATATATATATATATATATATATATATATATATATATATATATATATATATATATATATATATAATTTCAAAATAATTATATCTCCACATTTTCGAACCATTAAAAAGAAAGATAGCCATTTCAAGTTGATGAATGTGGAATAATTTTTTTATTAAGTTAATTAGTAATTGCCTATGTAATTTCATTCCGTATCAGTTGCTGGAATTTCAACAAATGATAAAAAGCCCTCATTGATGGATGGCCGGTCAAAATAAAAACTACATCGTTAGATTAACTTTGTTTTAGAAAATATCGAAGCAGCCCCAAGATATCAAATAAAAAAATGTCCTCTCGTGGTCTTAAACTGTGAACCTATAATATAATGGGTATCTTAAAACTGTGCATCTATATTATAATATTACAGTGGTCCCCTTCTTATACGACCACCCCTTCTGCACAGGGAAAGTGACATTATAAGACGGGTGGCCTTTCCAGAGGGGTACTACATTTTGTTGTGAGAAGTATATGTAATGTACGTAGTAGGAAAGCTACATACTTCAAAGCATTTAATATCTTCATTTAATATCTTCGTTTAAAAGTAAAATTGGTATTAAAATGTTCTTCTTGTTATAATAATAGACTTATTTCAACTGAATATACATTAATTGTTCTTATTCTTGGCGTAGGCGTAAAATGCAAGCAGATATTGTTGTCAGGCACATTGCAAAACCATTCAAAAACGTCATTTAAATCTTGGTACATACATAATTATCTTTCCATTTGCTCCATTTTCTCACTGCTGCTGAATGACCTCATTATCGATTATGATGTTGTTTATTCCATTCTTTTCAACGTAATTTTTTTTTCATTTGAGTCTTTTCTACGTAAAATTGTTCGGCAAGTCCCCCCTCCACACCTGACCTGATATCATCGAGTAGAATAACCGACTTTATTCTAAAATAATACGTATCCGTTTATGTGATGACATGTTAATGTTTACTAATGATTTATTCAGATGTTGCTAACTGTATGCGATTTAATTTTGCAGACGAAACTTTTGTCGAGTGGACGAAATGCCTTCTTCTAAAAGGAAGCGATAAATGTGTTGTCACGTGATTTTTCGGTCTTTGTTACCCGTTTTTTTTTTTTCAAGGCCAAGGTTAATCTCTATGTGTGTGTGGGGTGTGTGTTAATGCACAAAATATAATTTTAGCCTATGCTTACCTTGTGATGATCTTGACAATTACGTCCGGTTGTAATCATCAAAGATAAAAAGTCGACAGATGTGCGAATACCAAAATTCTATCATAACATTTTTGAGCCCATTTCCATTAAATATCGGCTTTTATAGACAATAATATAATATTAATCTTACTGTTACATGTACTTTATTCAAGACTTCTTTCAGCAACGGAAACTTAACATTGGGAGACATGTATCAACGACAGAGTTAATCTGATTACTTGCCTTACGTCACGATATGAATTAATTATTGGTTTCGGATAAATTTGAAGAAAAAAAAATGTGGTAGCTCCTGAGGGGAACATTTTACGTTTTAGTACTAATATGTTGGCCGCTGGTCGCTTTAGAGGGGTGGCCGTTCTTGAAGGGTATTTTCGAATACAAATTCGTCGGTGACAAGGGATTATGGCTGTAAGAGCCGGATGGCCGCTGGTCAGGGGGAGCCGTTCAAGAGGTGGACTACTTTAATTGTATTATACTATATTTAAATAGCTGTCAAATTATTCTGTTGTCGTTCCTTGACATGATGTTTTTGGAATCTCCGTTTCGTACAGATTATTTGCTGCATTTTTGTGGGTGGGTAGGTGGAGGTGGTTTTGTTATAGTCTTTTTAAAATGGCACACAATTTCTCAACTATGGAAGTCGGGATAAGTCTCAAAGTTGATTAAATGAGAACACATTGTCGACGTGTCAACATAATGGAACAAGTTTGACTGGACATTATTAGTGGCTGAGAGAAACATGTACATATGTGCAGGATGCAAAGTAAATAGGCGACAAAATTCTCATAATTAAAGGCGAAGATACAACGTGTCTAACACTATTTCCAAGAACGTGACAATTAGAGAACCAAAGACACATACGATGCATGTTTAAGAAAGACCGAGAGCCTTAAGTTAGTTATCCATTTAATAATTTTCGGTTATCGATTCGATATTGTTCTCGTATATTCCAGTATTCCTTGTTTCCAGGTTTGATATTTAAAAACTACAAAAAAACGTAAATCCCGCGAGCCGGATTTGAACCGGCGACCTAAGGATAGCTTTCAACTTTTTCTACAGTCCTCCGCTCTACCAACTGAGCTATCACGGGATCATATGAGAACAACATATGTCATATGAATTATACCTCATACTATTTCCTGAGTTATGTTACGTATTGCATGTTTCTTGTCTTGTCTCGCGAGAACGATCATTTTTGGCTGGTGACACAACTGTTTGACAGTTGATGGATTGGTTCTGCATCGCTGACTAATCCTAAAAATGCATTGCCGTATAATGGCATTATTAGACTGCGTATCTATATTATAATACAAAATATGTATTACAATCTGTATAAATAAACTCATGATCTGTCACAGTGTCCATGAAGCGCCATCACAATGTCTTTGCATCAACCGTTCAGAGAGACTCCTAGTAGAGTGGATGACATATTCTCTTGGATGAACTCATTCTGGGTGTTGCAAGTTGGAAATCTCTATTCCGGTTGGAATGAGGATTGATTGGAAATGCATCCTCTTTAACAAAGTCATAAAGGAGTTCATACAATTGGAACATTTGACTGGACATTAGTGGTGCCTGATAAAAACACGAAGATATACGTTGGATGGAAAGCAAATGGGCGGTAATTCTCATGGTCAAAGAAGAGGATACATATTGTCGAACAATATTCCCCCAAGAATCCGACAAATTGAAAACCAGTGACACAAAGGATGCATATGGTGCCTAGTGCTTTATGGCAGTTTATAAAGCTGTATATGACTCCCAATAATGGTATTTGGACCGAAGCAAATCTGGAGTCCATAAGCCTTTTTGAAAGGTCACTGATTGGTCCTTAAATTGCCATTGGGTTTTTCAGTGCCATGCAATAGTTATTATATTAACGGAATGCGATGAATCTATTTTGCAAGGAAGCTTGTTAGTACTGTATAACAGTCTGCAACGAGCATAACGTAATATCATCGTGCAGTTTAACTCTTTAAACATTTCATCAATTGTAAGTCGAATTGCAATCAATTCTCGTGTTACGATTGAATTTTGAGGGAATTTGCACAAAATGTCATTCGTATTGTTAACAGTTAAATTTGTATGATTTTGAATCAATCTGAATTTGTATTACTTCAACAGTACTGAAATTCACATTCTAGAAAAATATTAGTGATTCATACTGTACTACAAGCTAGGTGAGCAGGAGAGTTTCATGACGACAAGGTTAGGGTTAATAAGCTTACGTCAGCAAATCGCTCCACAACATATATAGGATGAAGACATATACCAGAGGGCGCTACCTTTGACGGGAACACTGTTTTGGAAAAAGGGAATTCGTGATAAAACAAGTCTCTAACTTTCCATATCTCCGGAAAACGAATCTTGCTTGAAGGGTTAAAACTATGTGCCTTATTATTGCAGCCTTGAAAATGTGTGTGTGTGTGTGTGTGTGTGTGTGTATAAGCAAAGAGCTTATATATATATATATATATATATATATATATATATATATATATATATATATATATATATATATAAGAAAAGAACTTGGTCAAAACGCTATAAAGCATATGAAATTAGACATCATCTTGCAGGTAAGATAACACATTAAACCCTGGCGACGAGTTAACGTGGCAGGAGGTAGTAGCCTACTTCCGAGCTTTGTAGCGTTAAGGTCATGCATGATGTACTATAGAATTCTGACTTTCTCTTGCACTTCGAACCCTTTACCTTGAACACCAGCAATGTAACCATCGAAATTCCAAGGAATGACCCATCCGGAAGATTAGGCCGTAATAATACTACTCTCTCTCTCTCTCTCTCTCCCTCTCTCTCTCTCTCTCTCTCTCTGAGAGCAGTCCCACGAATAATTGAGACATGAGGGAAATAACTGACCTAAATAATGCTTTACACAAATACCCTTACATAAATAATAACTGTGGAAAACATTCTTATTATTAAAGCATCTTTACACAATAACAATAATTGGCACGATAATTGGAAGATTGGTAGAAAAATTTCATCCATGATAACTAGTGAAAATGTCATTAATAATGACCTTAACCTTTGACGCCTTCCCATAAATACATTATGAAGCGTTCGTAGTTTTCTTCTTTGACAATTTGTGCTGATTCTAATGATGTGTAAAAAGAGAAATAGCCAACAATACTATTTTTCATTCCTCGACAATGATGGGAAAACGCCACAAATGAATCAAGGAAGAGCGATCAATGAACGAAGGAAGTTATCGATACTCCATTGTCCTGAATAGAAAAAGCCATAACGTGCCACATTAATTCAATTACCCATTCATTCAATTATGCATTAAATTACAGACTATTATCTAACCAGTTACATTTAATTATCTATTTCATATTATATTCAAAACTATTCAATAATCGATTCAACATTATTTCAATATTTTCTGCTTCCAAAGAATCGATTGCTTCCCAGATGAATATAACCAGACTTTAAAGAATTAAAACGTAGCTCCCGCGAGCCGCATTCGAACCAATGACCTAAGGTTAGCCATCAACCTCCTTTATCGTCATGTGCTCTACCAACTGAGCTATCACGTGAGCCTATTACAAAAGTATATCACAAATCATTTCTTAAAATATAGTACTTAATGCTCGGGTCTTGCTTTTTCTAACAATGGATGGATTTGTATTGCACCACTGCTTGATACACATATACGGTTTGTTGAATAGGCGTTAAATATATTGCTACGACAACGAAGACGAATGTCGCCTTTAATACACTGTTCGCTATATCATGCTGAAGAAATGTCGGTAAGTGTCTGTCCCACGAACACACGTAGGAAGTCGATTCGGGCTGGCCTGGGTGGGTAACGAACCCACAGCTATTGGCTTACGAGTCAAACGCATTGACAACTCAGCTACCACGTCAGTAGTGTATTGCGACTGTTTACGGACAGCGGGAAAATACATTACAAATCCCCTTGGGGATGTTTATGGACAAGGTTTTTCAGATCACCCTGGGGCTGTTTACGGACTGACACCAATGTGGCAAGGATGTAACCTCAATACGCACTAATCGAGAGAGAGAGAGAGACAGACAGACAGACAGAGAGAGAGAGAGAGAGAGAGAGAGAGAGAGAAATACAGTAGACATATAGATATAGACATATATAATATATACATAGATTGATGAACATCAATATATCATACCTTAACTATAAAATCGACAACAAATATTTAGGCAAGACAGCAAATCGTTTTTGTCTTCTTTTTTAGTTTCTTCTTTTACTCCACCATTTTCTTAGTATTGTAGTCGCTGTTGTGTTCTTCTTTTTTCATTTTTTCCTCCTCCTGTTTTTGTTTCTTGTCTTTCTCGTTCTTTCTTTAATTTTTTCTTTCTTTTCTATTTAATTATTCCTATCTCTCATCTTCTGTATGTCTTCTTCATTTTCCTTCTCCTCCTTTTCTTCTTTAATCAGCTCTCTTAACATATCCTTAAAAATGTCGTGGGCCACTATAGCGTCAATGGTTATTGAAAGGTCGTGGGTCACTATATCGTCAAGGGGAATTTATCATGGTGAATATGAATGGGCTACTATAGCGTGAATGGGAATTGAACATAGGGAGATTGAATGAACCATTTTGGTGTCATCGGGAATCAAACATGGGAATATTGGGGTTGTATACTCGTTATGTGTTAGCTTAAAATGTATAGCTACAACTGGTGGGAAATTTCTTTGAAAAAACCCCTTATTTCTAGCCTCAACTTGTATGACGTTCCTGTTTAAAAATCCTAGTATCTATCTATAGCTACAACCTGTGGAAAACCCCAAGTCTATATTTATAATTTCCAAAATTCCAGCTTCAATGCTGTCACTCTACTGGACACTAGGGGAATAATGGCAACAGTGTTGCTAGAGGCTGACCTGAATATGCGTTACTGTAGGTAGGTAGGTAGGTAAAATAAATTTGATAGATATGAAGGGAGTTTTATAGGGAAAGACAAAGACAAATACACACACACACACACAAACAAACGTACGGGCGCACGCATACACATAAAAGCAAACACACAAACCAAACGCACGCCTGCATACAAAAACATACATCCACAAACGTATGAGTGCGCTCGAACACACACACTACACAAAGGGAAGAAGAAACACAAACCCAAAATATGCCATCCACACGGGGGTGTTGTTGGGGCCGAGTGGCCGAGTGGTCTAAAGCGCTCTCCGTTACGGATCACTGACATCTCACCTCTCTCTGCGTAGGTCCGAGTCTAGGATTCGGCCAATGTGGGTATGTGAGAAATCTTGCCAGTAGCTTGTCGTGGGTCGGTGGTTCTTCCCGGGGGTTTTCCGGATTCTTCCTCCACCATTAATACTGGCCGCCATGCATAGCCTATCGTGTGCTGAAAAATGGCGTTAAACCCCACAACAACAACAACCATCCACACAGAAGGAAGATGAAGAAAAAAACAAATATACTATCTACTATCCACACAAACGTACGTGAACGCATACAAACCCCAAATATACTATCCACACAAACGTACGCGAACGCACACAAACACTATAATATCCACACAAACGTACGCAAACGCATAGAAAACACAGACTCTACTATCTACACAAATGTACGCAAACGAATAGAAGCACTATAATATCCACACAAACGTACTCAAACGCATAGAAAACACACACTCTACTATTCACACTAAAGTAAAGAAAACAAGCCGAAAATATACTATCCACAAACGGGAAGGAGAAAAAACAACTCCCAAAATATATCTCCACACAGAGAAGAGGAAAAAAAAACCATATAGACTATCCACACAGAAGGATGTAGAAAAACAAAAACCCAAATACACTATCGACACAGAGGGAATATGAGAAAGAAAGTCAAATATACTATCCACACAAACGTTCGCGAACGCATACAAACAAATTATCTACTATCCACACAAACGTACGTGAACGTATTCAAACCCCAAATATACTATCCACACAAACGTAAGCGAACGCATACAAACCCCAAATATACTATCCACACAAACGTACGCGAACGCATACAAACACAATATCTACTATCCACACAAACGTGCGCGAACGCGTACAAACACAATATCTACTAACCACACAAACTTACGTGAACGTATACAAACCCCTTATGTACAATCCACACAAGCTTACATGAACACATAAAAACACAATATCTAATATCTACACAATGTACGTGAAGGCATACACACCCAAATATACTAGCCACATTTACGTCCGCGAAACGCATACACAATATCTACTATCCACACAAACGTACGTGAACGCATACAAACACAATATCTACTAATCACACAAACTTACGTGAACGCACATAATCCCCAGATGTACAATCCGCACAAACTTACGTGAACCCTTACAAACACAATATCTACAATCCACACAGGGAAGAGGAAAACAAATCAAACCCCAAATCTACCATCCGCTCAGAAGTGAGAAATAGAAAACAAACCTCATATCTACTATGCACACAGAGGGAAGAAGAAAAAATAACCCAATATACACTATCCAAAACAACAAATAGATACTATCCACACAGAGTGAAGAAATAAACCATTGTATATACTTTGCACACAGAGTGAAGGAGAAATAATAACCCAATATATACTATGCACACAGAGGGAAGAAGATAACCCATTATTCGATCAGCACAGAGTGAAGACGAATTGTTTCGGAAAGCACCTAAGCCCTCAGCTACAATGACCAACTCTACTAAACACACACACCGACACAGACACTGCAAAACCCATTTAACCCGTTATTCTATGGCGTCAGTGTGTGACTTTAGAAACATTCCAGACTCAAAATGATGGATGGACAGACTGGCTGGTTTGTGCCCACTTGCATGCCTAAAGTGCGTGCGTGAAGGAAAACATCCATTCAAATTTAAAGTCTAGCTAAACGTGATGCAGAGGGATAGAGAGAGGTGAAAGAGCACAAATTCATATATTGTCAATCAAAACAAAATACACCATCCTTATTATAAAAAGTCAAGACCAAGAGACACTAACGTTCTCTTTCTGGTCAGGTCTCTTTTAGAAGTTAGTATGAAATTTCACATCAGGGCCAACGCATCAAATTGTCAATTTTTCCATTTCCACCTCTTCACTGGCACAAGTTCTTTCTCATCAATGTTTTCTTCTTCCTAATCCCTCTCTTGTGGCCTGAAGTTCCGAATGTATCGATGTATCTATAAAGATTCCGCTATTTTGCAACATACTCAATGGTCTCCGCACTGTCCTTACCTTCCTATGGCCTTTCCACCCATCCAGAGAAAGAGTTAGAGGGTTACAAAAATATTTTTTTTTAAATGTACACTTAGTTCTAGAGGAACCTTCAGAACGATTTGTGATGTGCAAGTTAGTGACTAAACCATTTAGATTCGCCACTGGGATACAATCAGTTTTGTGCAGGAAGTAACACTAATTGCCTCCAGCAAACAGAGGTATAAAAACGGGCTAGCGGGCCACGACTTTTATCAGTAGAGATACAACAGGTTCCATGGAAGGAAATCAATGACAGTGTTCAAACTGTGGAGGACTACAAAAACTTATTACAAGAACCATGGATTTCATGTGTTGCCTCCCTTGGTATGTAATGGCAACTAACCATTAGCGTGATGCAATGTACATCGGCCAAAAACTGTGTGGCAATTGACCTACAAAGGATACTTTGTAACTTTAACATCGAAAATATGACTATGTACAAGAGCGAAGCCATTACAGGTGTATGTGAGTGAAAGGTATTTGTGCAGGCAGGGACCGGCACTGGAAAATTCCTTATTTATCAGTGCATTCAGGTTGTGTGCCCCACTTCTCTCGATCATGTAGGAACATCGTTCAAATTTGAACAGCTTAATTTTGATTGGATGCGGTGGCTTGCCGCCGCATCAAATGAAATTCACAGACCGGAAGCACATAAATATCTGCTCGATATGCCATGGTGAAGATATGAGTGCTGGAACCATGGCTAGCGAAACTGAGACTCCTGAAGGTGCGGTAAAAAAATAAAAAAATAAAAAATCTGAAAACATACCTCCGACCAGTTTGTTTTTTATATATACTTTCTTTCTTTGTTTTGTTTTATTCTTCATACTATATTATTCCATTATCATTAGTTAAGGGAATATATAAGGGACCGTACAATCGATTGTTTCAAACGTCAATATAATTTGCATCTGAAACACAAAATGTAATCCCGCGAGCCGGATTTGAACCAGCGACCTAAGGATAGCAATATTTCTTCTCTACAGTCCTCCGCTCTACCAACTGAGCTATCACGGGATATGGCGATTACACTGTCGTGATCTACAGTGTTTATTATTTGTTTCTATTTCGGTTGGGGGCAATAGAGAGTGACCATTACATCTCCTGTCGCCTATGCCTGACAGTTCATGGATTGGTATTGGTTGCAATATAGTGGACTGATAATTTCTTCGATACGCTTAGAATATATTAATATTACTTCCGGGACGACGACATTAAAGTCTAGGACCACTTTAAGGACGATGACGACGATGACGTCCAAACGGCACACATCGGACTGACACATTGGCTTCAAAATAGAAACTATAATAACTACAGGGGCTCGTTACAAAGAAAATCTGGAGTATCCATCCATGAATCAAGGGATTGGGATTCTAACTTGTAACAATATAACACAAGCGAAGACACGGGGCCGCACCCTCGCTAGTTCCAACACTGCTAGTCTATCCTAATTGCGTCTGCTAATTTCTAACTTAAGCCAGTCCTAATCAAGAATAGTTCAATATTCAAAACAGCTCGACACACTTCGTTCAGTCTGTGACATAATGGAGAAAATGCAATAATTGTTCGCCGATTTGTACGTTTGGACAAATGCAGGCAAGAAGTGCCGTTATGCATTCTGATAGTCTTGGATTTCACCATTGACCGAAAGGTAAGATCCGAACAACCCAAAAGCCCGCAGTAAATATCTTTAATGTACATTGTGGTGCGTTTTAATTTTGGTGACAAAACAAATATTGATTTTGGCAAATTTGGTGCTAATTGCTTGTAACATTGTTGCACAGTGCATTGTTAACTCCTGAAACATTCTGATTGCTTGAAAATACATGTCAATACTTATTAATTGATTATAAAATAACAACTCAAAAATGAAACCCCGAGACCATAACTTTCCCAAAATTATTCTTTCATTAACATTCATTGATCAGTAAAATAATATACAACTACACATTTTATGATATTCCAGTAGCTTTACTTCGAATCGTATAAACATTTTATAGACATTGTCATGTTTGCAAAGGCAATGCCAGATAATACTGCCGTTATCGTCTAAGTGTATTAATTCCTTTACAAGCTTGATGAAAGCAATTTGACGAGATGTGATCGGAAGTCTGATCGAGTTGCGCGTAAAGTTGTTATTCATTAAGATGACGAAGAGAAGGGGGAGCAAAGTGTTTTCCAAACGGTTAGGAATTTGTACGGAAGATTGATGAAGGTCTGTAATTTGACAGGTAAGCTTTATTGTCAGGTAAGGTTAACTTTAAATGGCTCATATGCTTCTTAATAGTGTTTTTTTTTTATAACAGAAAAGCATTGATATATGCCCCCCCCACACACTCAGATATATATATATATATATATATATATATATATATATATATAATTTCAAAATAATTATATCTCCACATTTTCGAACCATTAAAAAGAAAGATAGCCATTTCAAGTTGATGAATGTGGAATAATTTTTTTATTAAGTTAATTAGTAATTGCCTATGTAATTTCATTCCGTATCAGTTGCTGGAATTTCAACAAATGATAAAAAGCCCTCATTGATGGATGGCCGGTCAAAATAAAAACTACATCGTTAGATTAACTTTGTTTTAGAAAATATCGAAGCAGCCCCAAGATATCAAATAAAAAAAATGTCCCCTCGTGGTCTTAAACTGTGAACCTATAATATAATGGGTATCTTAAAACTGTGCATCTATATTATAATATTACAGTGGTCCCCTTCTTATACGACCACCCCTTCTGCACAGGGAAAGTGACATTATAAGACGGGTGGCCTTTCCAGAGGGGTACTACATTTTGTTGTGAGAAGTATATGTAATGTACGTAGTAGGACAGCTACATACTTCAAAGCATTTAATATCTTCATTTAATATCTTCGTTTAAAAGTAAAATTAGGTATTAAAATGTTCTTATTGTTATAATAATAGACTTATTTCAACTGAATATACATTAATTGTTCTTATTCTTGGCGTAGGCGTAAAATGCAAGCAGATATTGTTGTCAGGCACATTGCAAAACCATTCAAAAACGTCATTTAAATCTTGGTACATACATAATTATCTTTCCATTTGCTCCATTTTCTCACTGCTGCTGAATGACCTCATTATCGGTTATGATATTGTTTATTCCTTTCTTTTCAACGTAATTTTTTTTTTATTTGAGTCTTTTCTACATAAAATTGTTCGGCAAGTCCTCCCTCCACACCTGACCTGATATCATCGAGTAGAATAACCGACTTTGTTCTAAAATAATACGTATCCGTTTATGTGATGACATGTTAATGTTTACTAATGATTTATTCAGATGTTGCTAACTGTATGCGATTTAATTTTGCAGACGAAACTTTTGTCGAGTGGACGAAATGCCTTCTTCTAAAAGGAAGCGATAAATGTGTTGTCACGTGATTTTTCGGTCTTTGTTACCCGTTTTTTTTTTTCAAGGCCAAGGTTAATCTCAATGTGTGTGTGGGGTGTGTGTTAATGCACAAAATATAATTTTAGCCTATGCTTACCTTGTGATGATCTTGACAATTACGTCCGGTTGTAATCATCGAAGATAAAAAGTCGACAGATGTGCGAATACCAAAATTCTATCATAACATTTTTGAGCCCATTTCCATTAAATATCGGCTTTTATAGACAATAATATAATATTAAACTTACTGTTACATGTACTTTATTCAAGACTTCTTTCAGCAACGGAAACTTAACATTGGGAGACATGTATCAACGACAGAGTTAATCTGATTACTTACCTTACCTCACGATATGAATTAATTATTGGTTTTGGATACATTTGAAGAAAAAAAAATGTGGTAGCTCCTGAGGGGAACATTTTACGTTTTTGTACTAATATGTTGGCCGCTGGTCGCTTTAGAGGGGTGGCCGTTCTTGAAGGGTATTTTCGAATACAAATTCGTCGGTGACAAGGGATTATGGCTGTAAGAGCCGGATGGCCGCTGGTCAGGGGGAGCCGTTCAAGAGGTGGACTACTTTAATTGTATTATACTATATTTAAATAGCTGTCAAACTATTCTGTTGTCGTTCCTTGACATGATGTTTTTGAAATCTCCGCTTCGTACTGATTATTTGCTGCATTTTTGTGGGTGGGTAGGTGGAGGTGGTTTTGTTATAGTCTTTTTAAAATGGCATAAAATTTCTCAACTATGGAAGTCGGGATAAGTCTCAAAGTTGATTAAATGAGAACACATTGTCGACGTGTCAACATAATGGAACAAGTTTGACTGGACATTATTAGTGGCTGAGAGAAACATGTAGATATGTGCAGGATGCAAAGTAAATAGGCGACAAAATTCTCATAATTAAATGCGAAGATACAACGTGTCTAACACTATTTCCAAGAACGTGACAATTAGAGAACCAAAGACACATACGATGCATATTTAAGAAAGACCGAGATCCTTAAGTTAGTTATCCATTTAATAATTTTCGGTTATCGATTCAATATTGTTCTAGTATATTCCAGTATTCCTTGTTTCCAGGTTTGATATTTAAAAACTACAAAAAACGTAAATCCCGCGAGCCGGATTTGAACCGGCGACCTAAGGATAGCTTTCAACTTTTTCTACAGTCCTCCGCTCTACCAACTGAGCTATCACGGGATCATATGAGAACAACATATGTCATATGAATTATACCTCATACTATTTCCTGAGTTATGTTACGTATTGCATGTTTCTTGTCTTGTCTCGCGAGAACGATCATTGTTGGCTGGTGACACAACTGTTTGACAGTTGATGGATTGGTTCTGCATCGCTGACTAATCCTAAAAATGCATTGCCGTATAATGGCATTATTAGACTGCGTATCTATATTATAATACAAAATATGTATTACAATCTGTATAAATAAACTCATGATCTGTCACAGTGTCCATGAAGCGCCATTACAATGTCTTTGCATCAACCGTTCAGAGAGACTCCTAGTAGAGTGGATGACATATTCTCTTGGATGAACTCATTCTGGGTGTTGCAAGTTGGAAATCTCTATTCCGGTTGGAATGAGGACTGATTGGAAATGCATCCTCTTTAACAAAGTCATAAAGGAGTTCATACAATTGGAACATTTGACTGGACATTAGTGGTGCCTGATAAAAACACGAAGATATACGTTGGATGGAAAGCAAATGGGCGGTAATTCTCATGGTCAAAGAAGAGGATACATATTGTCGAACAATATTCCCCCAAGAATCCGACAAATTGAAAACCAGTGACACAAAGGATGCATATGGTGCCTAGTGCTTTATGGCAGTTTATAAAGCTGTATATGACTCCCAATAATGGTATTTGGACCGAAGCAAATCTGGAGTCCATAAGCCTTTTTGAAAGGTCACTGATTGGTCCTTAAATTGCCATTGGGTTTTTCAGTGCCATGCAATAGTTATTATATTAACGGAATGCGATGAATCTATTTTGCAAGGAAGCTTGTTAGTACTGTATAACAGTCTGCAACGAGCATAACGTAATATCATCGTGCAGTTTAACTCTTTAAACATTTCATCAATTGTAAGTCGAATTGCAATCAATTCTCGTGTTACGATTGAATTTTGAGGGAATTTGCACAAAATGTCATTCGTATTGTTAACAGTTAAATTTGTATGATTTTGAATGAATCTGAATTTGTATTACTTCAACAGTACTGAAATTCACATTCTAGAAAAATATTAGTGATTCATACTGTACTACAAGCTAGGTGAGCAGGAGAGTTTCATGACGACAAGGTTAGGGTTAATAAGCTTACGTCAGCAAATCGCTCCACAACATATATAGGATGAAGACATATACCAGAGGGCGCTACCTTTGACGGGAACACTGTTTTGGAAAAACGGAATTCGTGATAAAACAAGTCTCGTAACTTTCCATATCTCCGGAAAACGAATCTTGCTTGAAGGGTTAAAACTATGTGCCTTGTTATTGCAGCCTTGAAAATGTGTGTGTGTGTGTGTGTGTGTGTGTATAAGCAAAGAGCTTATAAGAAAAGAGCTTGGTCAAAACGCTATAAAGCATATGAAATTAGACATCATCTTGCAGGTAAGATAAATGAAATGTATCTCATTACAGTCTAAAGACATCCTCTTAGTGCCAGAAAGCATTTATATGTTTTTGGAAAACAAAGCTGGAAAGTATTTTATTCTTTCTTGAAGCATTCATTTTTGTTATACTATAATATAAAGTGTGAACTATAATGTTTTATATATTGTTTGTACTTTATTATGAATTGTAATGGTAGATTATTCTTACCAAAAGGCTTCCTGAAAACTTCATGCTCTTTGATTGCTAGTTTAGAAACAAAATACCTTTAACACATTAAACCCTGGCGACGAGTTAACGTGGCAGGAGGTAGTAGCCTACTTCCGAGCTTTGTAGCGTTAAGGTCATGCATGATACACTAAAGTGGTGGTATTATAGAAAGGTAGTCAGATGTACCTCTACAATGATACCAAATAATCTAACACAACTAGGCAGTAGGTTATTGGAAAATCACCTGGAAGTTGATGTCTTAGCATGCATTCAGAAAAAGCTTTCAAAATGTGTTTCCTACTCGAATTTCATGCGAAAACGATTAAAACCTCAAGGGTTTAATGTTACAAAACGTGATATTTCGGTATTTAAGGTAAAGCTTTTAATCACTTGTCATTACGACTAATGATTCTGGTATTACTACTATTGTAAATATATTTTGAATATCTTTGATTTTTACGCCATAGATTAAAAAGACATACATTTCAGAACCGAATGAGATTGGTCAGCTTTGTATGAGTATCAAAATAGAATATCTATATTTTGATTTTAACGAGTAATTCTCCATACTGAGCTCTACTTTAATTCAATAAAAAAGTGTACTATAGAATTCCGACTTTCTCTTGCACTTCGAACCCTTTACCTTGAACACCAGCAATGTAACCATCGAAATCGCAAGGAATGACCCATCCGGAAGCTTAGGCCGTAATAATACTACTCTCTCTCTCTCTCTCTCTCTCTCTCTCTCTCTCTCTCTGAGACCAGTCCCACGAATAATTGAGACATGATGGAAACAACTGACCTAAATAATACTTTACACAAATACCCTTACATAAATAATAACTGGGGAAAACATTCTTATTATTAAAGCATCTTTACACAATAACAATAATTGGCACGATAATTGGAAGATTGGTAGAAAAATTTCATCCATGATAACTAGTGAAAATGTCATTAATAATGACCTTAACCTTTGACGCCTTCCCATAAATACATTATGAAGCGTTCGTAGTTTTCTTCTTTGACAATTTGTGCTGATTCTAATGATGTGTAAAAAGAGAAATAGCCAACAATACTATTTTTCATTCCTCGACAATGATGGGAAAACGCCACAAATGAATCAAGGAAGAGCGATCAATGAACGAAGGAAGTTATCGATACTCCATTGTCCTGAATAGAAAAAGCCATAACGTGCCACATTAATTCAATTACCCATTCATTCAATTATCCATGAAATTATAGACTATTATCTAACCAGTTACATTTAATTGTCTATTTCATATTATATTCAAAACTATTCAATAATCGATTCAACATTATTTCAATATTTTCTGCTTCCAAAGAATCGATTGCTTCCCAGATGAATATAGCCAGACTTTAAAGAATTAAAACGTAGCTCCCGCGAGCCGCATTCGAACCAATGACCTAAGGTTAGCCATCAACCTCCTTTATCGTCATGTGCTCTGCCAACTGAGCTATCACGTGAACCTATTACAAAAGTATATCACAAATCATTTCTTAAAATATAGTACTTAATGCTCGTGTCTTGCTTTTTCTAACAATGGATGGATTTGTATTGCATCACTGCCTGATACACATATACGGTTTGTTGAATAGGCGTTAAATATATTGCTACGACAACGAAGACGAATGTCGCGTTTAATACACTGTTCGCTATATCATGTTGAAGAAATGTCGGTAAGTGTCCGTCACACGAACACACGTAGGAAGTCGATTCGGGCTGGCCTGGGTGGGTAACGAACCCACAGCTATTGGCTTACGAGTCAAACGCATTGACAACTCAGCTACCACGTCAGTAGTGTATTGCGACTGTTTACGGACAGCGGGAAAATACATTACAAATCCCCTTGGGGATGTTTATGGACAAGGTTTTTCAGATCACCCTGGGGCTGTTTACGGACTGACACCAATGTGGCAAGGATGTAACCTCAATACGCACTAATCGAGAGAGAGAGAGAGAGACAGACAGACAGACAGACAGACAGACAGACAGAGAGAGAAATACAGTAGACATATAGATATAGACATATATAATATATACATAGATTGATGAACATCAATATATCATACCTTAACTATAAAATCGACAACAAATATTTAGGCAAGACAGCAAATCGTTTTTGTCTTCTTTTTTAGTTTCTTCTTTTACTCCACCATTTTCTTAGTATTGTAATCGCTGTTGTGTTCTTCTTTTTTCATTTTTTCCTCCTCCTGTTTTTGTTTCTTGTCTTTCTCGTTCTTTCTTTAATTTTTTCTTTCTTTTCTATTTAATTATTCCTATCTCTCATCTTCTGTATGTCTTCTTCATTTTCCTTCTCCTCCTTTTCTTCTTTAATCAGCTCTCTTGACATATCCTTTAAAATGTCGTGGGCCACTATAGCGTCAATGGTTATTGAAAGGTCGTGGGTCACTATATCGTCAAGGGGAATTTATCATGGTGAATATGAATGGGCTACTATAGCGTGAATGGGAATTGAACATAGGGAGATTGAATGAACCATTTTGGTGTCATCGGGAATCGAACATGGGAATATTGGGGTTGTATACTCTGTGGAAAAACCCAAGTCTATATTTATAGTTTCCAAAATTTCAGCTTCAATGCTGTCACTGTACTGGACACTAGGGGAATAATGGCAACAGTGTTGCTAGAGGCTGACCTGAATGTGCGCTACTGTAGGTAGCTAGGTAGGTAGGTAGGTAAAATAAATTTGATAGATATGAAGGGAGTTTTATAGGGAAAGACAAAGACAAATACACACACACACACAAACAAACGTACGGGCGCACGCATACACATAAAAGCAAACACACAAACCAAACGCACGCCTGCATACAAAAACATACATCCACAAACGTATGAGTGCGCTCGAACACACACACTACACAAAGGGAAGAAGAAACACAAACCCAAACTATGCCATCCACACGGGGGTGGGGGTGGGGCCGAGTGGCCGATTGGTCTAAAGCGCTCTCCGTTACGGATCACTGACATCTCACCTCTCTCTGCGTAGGTTCGAGTCTAGGATTCGGCCAATGTGGGTATGTGAGAAATCTTGCCAGTAGCTTGTCGTGGGTCGGTGGTTCTTCCCGGGGGTTTTCCGGATTCTTCCTCCACCATTAATACTGGCCGCCATGCATAGCCTATCGTGTGCTAAAAAATGGCGTTAAACCCCACAACAACAACAACCATCCACACAGAAGGAAGATGAAGAAAAAAACAAATATACTATCTACAATCGACACAAACGTACGTGAACGCATACAAACCCCAAATATACTATCCACACAAACGTACGCGAACGCATACAAACACTATAATATCCACACAAACGTACGCAAACGCATAGAAAACACAGACTCTACTATCTACACAAATGTACGCAAACGAATAGAAGCACTATAATATCCACACAAACGTACGCAAACGCATAAAAAACACACACTCTACTATTCACACTAAAGTAAAGAAAACAAGCCGAAAATATACTATCCACAAACGGGAAGGAGAAAAAACAACTCCCAAAATATATCTCCACACAGAGAAGAGGAAAAAAAAGCCATATAAACTATCCACACAGAAGGATGTAGAAAAACAAAAACCCAAATACACTATCGACACAGAGGGAATATGAGAAAGAAAGTCAAATATACTATCCACACAAACGTTCGCGAACGCATACAAACAAATTATCTACTATCCACACGAACGTACGTGAACGTATTCAAACCCCAAATATACTATCCACACAAACGTAAGCGAACGCATACAAACCCCAAATATACTATCCACACAAACGTACGCGAACGCATACAAACACAATATCTACTATCCACACAAACTGACCCGAAAGCATACAAACACAATATCTACTAAGCACAGAAACTTACGTGAACGAATACAAACCTCAGATGCACAATCCACAGAAACGTACGTGAACACATACAAACACAATATCTAATATCTACACAAATGTACGTGAAGGCATACACACCCAAATATACTAGCCACATTTACGTACGCGAACGCATACACAATATCTACTATCTACACAAACGTACGCTAACGCGTACAAACACAATATCTACTAACCACAGAAACTTACGTGAACGTATACAAACCCCTTATGTACAATCCACACAAGCTTACATGAACACATAAAAACACAATATCTAATATCTACACAAATGTACGTGAAGGCATACACACCCAAATATACTAGCCACATTTACGTCCGCGAACGCATACACAATATCTACTATCCACACAAACGTACGTGAACGCACACAAACACAATATCTACTAATCACACAAACTTACGTGAACGCACATAACAGGGAAGAGGAAAACAAACCAAACCCCAAATCTACGATCCGCTCAGAAGTGAGAAATAGAAAACAAACCTCATATCTACTATGCACACAGAGGGAAGAAGAAAAAATAACCCAATATACACTATCCACACAGAGGAAAGAAGAAAACAACAAATAGATACTATCCACACAGAGTGAAGAAATAAACCATTATATATACTTTGCACACAGAGTTAAGGAGAAATAATAACCCAATTTATACTATGCACACAGAGGGAAGAAGATAACCCATTATTCGATCAGCACAGAGTGAAGACGAATTGTTTCGGAAAGCACCTAAGCCCTCAGCTACAATGACCAACTCTACCAAACACACACACCGACACAGACACTGCAAAACCCATTTAACCCGTCATTCTATGGCGTCAGTGTGTGACTTTAGAAACATTCCAGACTCAAAATGATGGATGGACAGACTGGCTGGTTTGTGCCCACTTGCATGCCTAAAGTGCGTGCGTGAAGGAAAACATCCATTCAAATTTAAAGTCTAGCTAAACGTGATGCAGAGGGATAGAGAGAGGTGAAAGAGCACAAATTCATACATTGTCAATCAAAACAAAATGCACCATCCATATTATAAAAAGTCAAGACCAAGAGACACTTACGTTCTCTTTCTGGTCAGGTCTCTTTTAGAAGTTAGTATGAAATTTCACATCAGGGCCAACGCATCAAATTGTCAATTTTTCCATTTCCACCTCTTCACTGGCACAAGTTCTTTCTCATCAATGTTTTCTTCTTCCTAACCCCTCTCTTGTGGCCTTAAGTTCCGAATGTATCGATGTATCTATAAAGATTCAGCTATTTTTGCAACATACTCAATGGTCTCCGCACTGTCCTTACCTTTCTATGGCCTTTCCACCCATCCAGAGAAAGAGTTAGAGGGTTACAAAAATATTTTATAAAAATGTAAACTTAGTTCTAGAGGAACCTTCAGAACGGTTTGTGATGTGCAAGTTAGTGACTAAACCATTTAGATTCGCCACTGGGATACAATCAGTTTTGTGCAGGAAGTAACACTAATTGCCTCCAACAAACAGAGGTATAAAAACGGGCTAGCGGGCCACGACTTTCATCAGTAGAGATACAACAGGTTCCATGGAAGGAAATCAATGACAGTATTCAAACTGTGGAGGACAAGAAAAAACTTATTACAAGAACTATGGATTTCATGTGTTGCCTCCCTTGGTATGTAATGGCAACTAACCATTAGCGTGATGCAATGTACATCGGCCAAAAACTGTGTGGCAATTGACCTACAAAGGATACTTTGTAAGTTTAACATCGAAAATATGACTATGTACAAGAGCGAAGCCATTAAAGGTGTATGTGAGAGAAAGGTATTTGTGCAGGCAGGGACCGGCACTGGAAAATTCCTTATTTATCAGTGCATTCAAGTTGTGTGCTCCACTTTTCTCGATCATGTAGGAACATCGTTCAAATTTGAACAACTTAATTTTGATTGGATGCGGTGGCTTGCCGCCGCATCAAATGAAATTCACAGACCGGAAGCACATAAATATCTGCTCGATATGCCATGGTGAAGATATGAGTGCTGGAACCTTGGCTAGCGAAACTGAGACTCCTGAAGATACGGTAAAAAAATAAAAAAATAAAAAATCTGAAAACATACCTCCGACCAGTTTGTTTTTTATATATACTTTCTTTCTTTGTTTTGTTTTATTCTTCATGCTATATTATTCCATTATCATTAGTTAAGGGAATATATAAGGGACCGTGCAATCGATCGTTTCAAACGTCAATATAATTTGCATCTGAAACACAAAAAGTAATCCCGCGAGCCGGATTTGAACCAGCGACCTAAGGATACCAATATTCTTTTTCTACAGTCCTCCGCTCTACCAACTGAGCTATCACGGGATATGGCGATTACACTGTAGTGAACTACAGTGTTTATCATTTGTTTCTATTTCGATTGGGGGCAATAGAGAGTGACCATTACGTCTGCTGTCGCCTATGCGTGACAGGTCATGGATTGGTATTGTTAGAATATAGTGGACTGATAATTTCTTCGATACGCTTAGAATATATTATTATTACTTCTGCGACGACTACAGTTAAGTCTAGGACCACTTTAAGGACGATGACGACGAAACGGCACACATCAGACTGACACACTGGCTTCAAAATAGAAACTATAATAACTACAGGGGCTCGTTACAAAGAAAATATGGAGTATCCATCCATGAATCAAGGGATTGGGGTTCTAACTTGTAACAATATAACAGAAGGGAAGACACGGGGCAGCACCCCTCGGTAGTTCCAACACTGCTAGTCTATCCTAATTGCGTCTGCTAATTTCCAACTTAAGCCAGTCCTAATCAAGAATAGTTCAATATTCAAAACAGCTCGACACACTTCGTTCAGTTTGTGACATAATGGAGAAAATGCAATAATTGTTCGCCGATTTGTACGTTTGGACAAATTCTGGCAAGAAGTGCCGTTATGCATTCTGATAGTCTTGGATTTCACCATTGACCGAAAGGTAAGATCCGAGCAACCCAGAGCCCGCAGTAAATATCGTTAATGTACATTGTGATACGTTTTAATTTTGGTGACAAAAACAAATATTGATTTTGGCAAATTTGGTGCTAATTGCTTGTAACATTGTTGCACAGTGCATTGTTAACTCCTGAAACATTCTGATTGCTTGAAAATACATGCCAATACTTACTGATTGATTATAAAATAACAACTCAAAAAGAAAACCCCGAGATATATATATAAAATTTGAAAATAATTTTATCTCCACATTTTCGAACCATTAAAAAGAAAGATAGCCATTTCAAGTTGATGAATGTGGAATAATTTTTTTATTAAGTTAATTAGTAATTGCCTATGTAATTTCATTCCGTATCAGTTGCTGGAATTTCAACAAATGATAAATAACCTGCATTAATGGATGGCCGGTCAAATTAAAAACTACATCGTTAGATTAACTTTGTTTTAGAAAATATCGAAGTAGCCCCATGATATCAAATAAAATAAATGTCCCCTCGTGGTCTTAAACTGTGAACCTATAATATAATGGGTACCTTAAAACTGTGTATCTATATTATAATATTACAGTGGTCCCCTTCTTATACGACCACCCCTTCTGCACAGGGAAAGTGACATTATAAGACGGGTGGCCTTTCCAGAGGGGTACTACATTTTGTTGTGAGAAGTATATGTAATGTACGTAGTAGGAAAGCTACATACTTGAAAACATTTAATATCTTCATTTAATATCTTCGTTTAAAAGTAAAATTAAGTATTAAAATATTCTTCTTGTTATAATAATAGACTTATTTCAACTGAATATTCATTAATTGTTCTTATTCTTGGCGTAGGCGTAAAATGCAAGCAGATATTGTTGTCAGGCACATTGCAAAACCATTCAAAAACGTCATTTAAATCTTGGTACATACATAATTCACTTTCCATTTGCTCCATTTTCAGACTGCTGCTGAATAACCTCCTTATTGGTTATGACGTTGTTTATTCCATTCTTTTCAACATAATTTTTTTTTTATTTGAGTCTTTTCTACATAAAATTGTTCGGCAAGTCCCCCCCCCCTCTCCCCACCTCACCCGATATCATCGAGTAGAATAACCGACTTTATTCTAAAATAATACGTATCCGTTTATGTGATCACATGTTAATTTTACTAATGATTTATTCAGATGTTGCTAACTGTATGCGATTCAATTTTGCAGACGAAACGTGTATAGACTGGACCAAATTCCTTCTTGGATAAGGAAGCGATAAATGTGTTGTCACATGATTTTTCGGTCTTTGTTCCCCGAAATGTGGCCGCTCGTGAGGGGAACAATTTACATTTTCGTACTAATATGCTGGCCGCTGGTCGCGTTAGAGGGGTGGCCGTTCTTGAAGGGTACTTTTGAATACAAACTCGTCGGTGACAAGGGATTCTGGTTGTAAGAAGCGGGTGGCCGCTGGTCGGGGGAGCCGTTCAAGAGGTGGACTACTTTATTTGTATTATACTATATTTAAGTAGCTGTCAAATTATTCTGTTGTCGTTCCGTTACATGATGTTTTTGGAATCTCCGCTTTGTAATGATTAGTTGTTGTATTCTTGTGGGTGGGTGTGGGATGTTTTATTATAGTATTTTTTTTAATATGGCACACAATTTCTCAACTACCGAAGTCGGGATAAGTCTCAAAGTTGATTAAATGAGAACACATTGTCGACGTGTCAACATAATGGAACAAGTTTGACTGGACATTATTAGTGGCTGAGAGAAACATGTACATATGTGCAGGATGCAAAGTAAAAAGTCGATAAAATTCTCATAATTAAAGGCGAAGATACAACGTGTCTAACACTATTTCCAAGAACGTGACAATTAGAGAACCAAAGACACAAAGGATGCATGGTTAAGAAAGCCCGAGAGCCTTAAGTTAGTTATCCATTTAATAATTTTCGGTTATCGATTCGATATTGTTCTAGTATATTCCAGTATTCCTTGTTTCCAGGTTTGATATTTACAAACCACAAAAAATAATAAATCCCGCGAGCCGGATTTGAACCGGCGACCTAAGGATAGCTTTCAACTTTTTCTACAGTCCTCCGCTCTACCACTGAGCTATCACGGGATCATATGAGAACAACATATGTCATATTAATTATACCTCAGAATATTTCCTGAGTTATGTTACGTATTGCATGTTTCTTGTCTTGTCTCGCGAGAACGATCATTTTGGCTGCTGACACCACTGTTTGACAGTTGATGGATTGCTTCTGCATCGCTGACTAATGCTAAAATGGCAGGGCCGGCGCTACCATATAGGCGAACTAGGCAGCCGCCTAGGGCACTGATTTCAGGGGGAGCATTTTTAAAAAATTTATTCTTTATAAATTTTGAAATTGATATTTTCCGCGGGGGGGGGGGGGGGCAGAATCTAACCTTGACTTGGGCGCCAGATAGTCTGGCCGGGTCGTATAATGGCATTATTAGACTGTGTATCTATATTATAATATAAAATAGGTATTACAATATGTTTATATAACCTCAGGATCTGTCACAATGTCTATGAAGCGACATCACAATGTCTTTGCATCATCCGTTCAGACAGACTCCTAGTAGAGTGGAGGACATATTCTCTTGGATAAACTCATTCTGGGTGTTGCAAGTTGGAAAGCTCTATTCCGGTTGGAATGAGGACTGATTGGAAATGTATCCTCTTCAACAAAGTCATAAATGAGTTCATACAATTGGAACATTTGACTGGACATTAGTGGTGCCAGATAAATACATGGACATATACATTGGATGGAAACCAAATAGACGGCAATTCTCATGGTCAAAGAAAAGGATACATATTGCGAACAATATTCCCCCAAGAATCCGACGAATTGAGAACCAGTGATAGAAAGGATGCATATGGTGCCTAGTCCTTTATGGCAGTTATAATAATAATAATAATAATAATAATAATGACCTTATTTAAAGAGGGTAACACAATTAGCTAAAAACTAATCTACCTTGAGGCCCTCATACAAAGGAATTCATTTATTTAAGCTGCATCTCTGAAGCCACTGGATATATTGGGTTTGGAAGAAGGAAATAAAGTGGGCATTTCTAATCTCAACTGGAATACTATTCCAGAGCAGAGTTCCAGAGTATTGGAAACTTTCTTAAATAACTCCAGTTTAGGAACCTGTATATGACTTCCAATAATGGTATTCCGACCAAAGCAAATCTGAGTCCATATACCTTTTTGAGGGGTCACTGATTGGTCCTTAAATAGCCACTGGGTTTTTCAGTGCCATGCAATGTTTATTATATTAACCGAATGCGATGAATCTCTTTTGCAAGGAAGCGTGTTATTACTGTATAACATTCTGCAACGAGCATGACGTCATACCATCGTGCAGCTTTACCCTTTAAACATCCAATCGATTGTAAGTCAAATTGCAATCAGTTCTCCTGTGTTACGATTGAAGTTTGTGGGAATTTTTTAAAAATGTAATTCGTACTGTTAGCACTTAAATTTTTATGATTCTCAATCAATCTGAATTTGTAGTACTTCAACAGTACTGAAATTCACATTCTAGAAAAATATTGGGGATTCATACTATATTACAAGCGTGAGAGTTTCATGAGGATAAGCTTACGTCAGCAAATTCCTTCACAAAATAGATAGGATGAAGACATATGGGTGTTTTACGGTTGCAACCGAGTTACTGATCGTAGCGCCTAAAATTACCTCCCTTAGCTCCTTAGATTCAGTCTCCATACTTACATTATATCATATAATTAAATATGTACTTTCCATACTTAAATGATATCAAATAATTCAATTAAATACACTGTCCATACCTGATAATATAAATTAATTATCCTAATTTCAGATACATTTGTAGGAATATTTCACACTGCTCTCCACTTTTAAACATTTATCGCACATTTTTGGTCATATAACTTTAACAAAAACAATCTCAACAATTTGCATTTTTCATATGTTGATATAACCTTCTTTCTCATTTATTTTCGCAAGGCTAATAGTTCGTTTATAACACGTGTTAAGAAAGTTATAACACAATTTTAATAAGAAAATTATAACACGAATTCGATACGTCAGCTGATTTGTATTGCTGAATATTTTAAACCAGAAAAGTTGCTGTTTTTTTTAAAAATGGAACACAGTATTTTAGTGTATTCAGATGAACTTAACAAAGCAAAAATGACATTAGCTATCATAACGACAAATGAGTGTAATTAATGCAGACGAAATATTTATTCATATTTGGGTGTAAAATATCGTACAATATCCAGAATAAATAACATGCCCAGTGACGTTCCTTTGTTGTTTCATTTTCTTTTTAACTTTTGAAACATCAAATATCGAACGGAACATGCAATAACTGTCAGAATGATTTTTCTTTGCTTATGCTGACACGTAATAACTCTCATATTTGCTGGGGTCTTTAGACAATATTTCTGATTGCCACCAGCAAATTCATCTAGAACAGCCTTCTTAAAATTAGTTTAATTCTGTTTAACGTTCCTTGCATCAAATATGTAAGTTTTAAAGATCCAATTATTTCACAGATTCCGTCATATTACTTTGGTTCGCCTTTTAAATCAATATTGATCCACGTGACCGAATGTAAAATTGCAAACAGTATGATTTTAAAAAGAGACTGCTTGTAAGAACATATTCTACAAGTCAATAATAAATGGATACTGATAAATATTTATATTTGTTGTCTTTATCTATCAGTCACTCTTTCTAACTTAGCATCATTTTATACTCGTTTTTAACCAGAAGTATGTTTATGTACTATATGTATGCGAATACAGTCATTCGAGGATATACATACCCATGCACCAGATGAAAGAAGACAGATATACAGACATACAGATAGGCGAGAGCCACACATATCCTATACATGCATAGTGCGTCTAACATTGATATTTCTCCAAATTGTATACTCTAAAATTTCCACCCGTTCAAGGAAATAAAATTAAAATAATCATCAAGGAGACTCGTACGTGCACCTGTCTGTTCAAGGGTGGTTGACATTTGTGCATTTTGAAAAAACTCAAGTTATTTCATGAAAAATATAATGAACATTAATAGAAAAGCAACAGTCTAAATCAATAATAAAAAAACCTTAAGAAGTTGCAATTTTTTCTCGTTGTCGTTCAACCTCCATTAACTGCTATGATTGAATCTGTACAAAATAAACATATTTTCATTATTCTTCAAGCGAGATAAATTGCAAAAACTTTTTACGCAGCCATACACTTTCGCACAATCAAATAATACAAACTAAAGCATAAGGTAGTAATGGAAAGATAATGAAGTTCTGAAATGGGCAGATAATATTTATTTGAAAGCTGGGAGCTGCGCAAGTTAGTGAAAAAATATAAGATGTAAAAAATTTGATCAAATATTGATAGGATTTCTTTTTAAGATAGTGAGATATCGATCCTCCTTGCATAATGTGAGTGGTCTGTCACCTTTTTAATTGATTGAACTGGAAGTGAATTGCACCGATAAGCCCTCTGGTGTTTTCAATGGGAGATACTAGTCGTGAAACCCCCTATAACAGTGGAAGGAAGATCATGAACTCAGGTAGAGGGCGCTACCTTTGACGGGAAAACTATTTAGCTTTAAGGGTTAAAACTATGTGCCTTGTCATTGTGGCCTTGAAGCTGTGTGTTTGTGTGTGTGTATGTGTGTGTATATATATATATATATATATATATATATATATATATATATATATATATATGAATTCGTACATCGTCATGCAGGTAAGAAAAATGAAATGTATCTAATTACAGTCTAAAGACATCCTCTTAGTGTCACAAAGCATTTAATTGTTGTTGAAAAACAGAGCTGGAAAGTATTTTATTCTTTCTTTGTTATACTATAATATTAAGTGTGAACTATAATGTTTTATATATTGTTTGTACTTTATTATGAATTGTAATGGTAGATTATTCTTACCAAAAGGCTTCCTGACAACTTCATGCTCTTTGATTGCTAATTTAGAAACAAAATACCCTCAACACATTCAACCCTGGCGACGAGTTAACGTGGCAGGAGGTAGTAGCCTTCTTTCGAGCTTTGTAGCGTTAAGGTCATGCATGATACACTAAAGTGGTGGTATTATAGAAAGGTAGACAGATGTAGCTCTACAGTGATACCAAACAATCTAACACAACTAGGCATTAGGTTATTGGAAAATCACCTGGAAGTTGATGTCTTAGCATGCATTCAGAAAAAGCTTTCAAAATGTGTTTCCTACTCGAATTTCATGCGAAAACGACAAAACCTCCAGGGGTTAGTGTTACAAAACGTGATATTTCGATATTTAAGGTAAAGCTTTTAATCACTTGTCATTGCGACCAAATGATTTTGTTATTAATACTATTGTAAGTATATTTTGAATATCTTTCGATATATTTACGCCATAGTTTAAAAAGACATACATTTCGGAACCGTATGTGGTTGGTCAGCTTTGTATGAGTATCGAAATGGTATATCTATATTTAGAATTTAAAGAGTAATTCTCGATACTGAGTACTGTTTAATTCAATAAAAAATGTGCTACATAATTCTGACTTCCTCTTGCACTTCGAACCTTTTACCTTTGCACATCAGCAATGTAACCATCGAAATCGCAAGGAATGACCCATCCGCAAACGTAGGCCGTAATAATACTTCTCTCTCTCTCTCTCCTTCGATCTGAGAGCAGTCCCACGAATAATTGAGACATGAGGAAAAAAAACTAACCAAAATAATGCTTTACACAAATAACCCTTACATAAAAAATAAGTGGGGAAAACATTCTTATCATTAAAGCATCTTTACACAATAACAATAATTGGCACGATAATTGGAAGATTGGTAGAAAAATCTCACCCATGATAACTAGTGAAAATGTCATTAATAATGACCTTAACCTTTGACCCCTTCCCATAAATACATTATGAAGCGTTGGTAGTTTTCTTCTTTGACATGTTGTGCTGATTCTAATGATGTGTAAAAAGAGAAATAGCCAACAATACTATTTTTCATTCCTCGACAGTGATGGGAAAACGCCACAAATGAATCAAGGAAGAGCGATCGATCAACGAAGGAAGTTATCGAGACTCCATTTGTCCTGATTAAAAAAGCCATAACGTGCCAAATTAATTCAATTGCCCATTCATTCAATTATCCATTAAATTATAGACGTTTAGTTATCTATTTCATATTAAATTCAAAACTATTCAATAATTGATTCTACATTATTTCAATATTCTCTGCTTCCAAAGATTCGATTGCTTCCCAGATGAATATAACAAGACTTGAAAAAATTAAAACGTAGCTCCCGCGAGCCGCATTCGAACCAGTGACCTCCAACCAATGACCTAAGGATAGCCATCAACTTCCTTTATCGCCCTCGGCTCTACCAACTGAGTTATCACGTGAATCTATTGCAATAGTATATCACAAATCATTTCTTAAAATATGGTACTTAATGCTCGTGTCTTGCCTTTTCTGACAATGGATGGATTTGTATTACATCACTGCCTGATACACATATACGGCTTGTTGAATAGGCGTTGAATATACTGCTACGATAACGAAGACGAATGTCACGTTTAATACACTGTTCGCTGTATCATGCTGAAGAAATGTAGCTAAGTGTCTGTCCCACGAACACACGTAGGAAGTCGATCCGGGCTGGCTTGGGTTGGTAACGAACCCACAACTATTGGCTTACAAGTCAAACATATTGACAACTCATTTACCACGGCAGTAGTGTATTGGGGGCTCTTTACGGACAGTGGGAAAATACATTACAAATCCCCTTGGGGCTGTTTACGGACAAGGTTTTTAAGATCACCCTGGGGCTGTTTCCGGACTGACAACAATGTGGCAAGGGTGTAACCTGAATACGCGCTACTCTAGAGAGAGAGAGAGAGAGAGAGAGAGAGAGAAATACAGTAGACATATATACATATACATATATAACACATACATAGATTGATGAACATCAATATATCATACCTTAACTATAAAATCGACAACAAATATTTAGGCAAGACAGCAAATCGTTTTTGTCTTCTTTTTTAGTTTCTTCTTTTACTCCACCATTTTTTTAGTATTGTAATCGCTGTTGTGTTCTTCTTTTTTCATTTTTTCCTCCTCCTGTTTTTGTTTCTTCTCTTTCTCGTTCTTTCTTTCATTTTTCTTCATTTTCTGTTTAATTATTCCTATCTCTCATCCTCTGTATGTCTTCTTAATTCTCCTTCTCCTTCTTTTCTTCTTTAATCAGCTCTCTTATCATATCCTTAAAATGTCGTGGGCCACTATAGCGTCAAGGGTTATTGAAAGGTCGTCGGTCACTATATCGTCAAGGGGAATTGAACATAGGGAAAATGAATGGACTATTTTGGTGTCATCGGGAATCCAATCATGGCAATATTGGTGTTGTATAGTCGTTATGTGTTAGCTTAAAATGTATAGCTACAACTGGTGGGAAATTCCTTTGGAAAACCCTACTATTTCTAGCCTCAACTTGTATGACGTTCCTGTTTTTATAGCTACATTCTGTGGAAAAACCCAAGTCTATATTTATAGTTTCCAAAATTTCAGCTTCAATGCTGTCACTGTACTGGACACTAGGGGAATAATGGCAACAGTGTTGCAAGAGGCTGACCTGAATATGCGCTACTGTAGGTAGGTAGGTAGGTAGGTAGGTAAAATAAATTTGATAGGTATGAACGGAGTTTTATAGGGAAAAACAAAGACAAATACACACACAAACAAACGTACGCGCGCACGCATTCACATATAAACAAACATACAAACTAAACGCACGCGTGCACACAAAAACATACACACACAAACGTACGAGTACGCTCGCACACACACACACACACTTCACAGGGGGAAGAAGAAACAAAGACCGAAAATATACTATCCACACATTAGGAAGATGAAGAAAAAAAAATCAATATACTATCTACTATCCACACAAACGTACGTGAACGCATTCAAACCCCAAATATACTATCCACACAAACGTACGCGAACGCATACAAACCCCAAATATACTATCCACACAAACGCAAGCGAACGCATACAAACACAATATCTACTGTCCACACAAACGTACGCGAACGCATACAAACACAATATCTACTAAGCACACAAACTTACGTGAACGCATACAAACCCCAGATGCACAATTCACACAAGCTAACGTGAACACATACAAACTCAATATCAAATATCTACACAAACGTACGTGAGGACATACAAACCCCAAATATACTATCCACACAAACGTACGCGAACGCATACAAACACAATATCTAGTATCCAGACAAACGTGCGAGAATGCGTACAAACACAATATCTACTAACCACAAAAACTTACGTGAACGTATACAAACCCCTCATGTACAATCCTCACAAACTTATGTGAACACATAAAAACACAATATCTAATATCTACATAAACGTACGTGAAGGCACACAAACCCCAAATATACTATCAACACAAACGTACGCGAACGCATACAAACACAATATCTACTAACCACAGAAACATACGTGAACGCATATAAACCCCAGATGTACAATCCGCACAAACGTACGTGAACGCATACGAACCCCAAATATACTATCCATACAAACGTACGCGAACGCATACAAACAAACACTATAATATCCACACAAACGTACACAAACGCATAGAAAACACATACTCTACTATCCACACAAACGTACGCGAACGCATACAAAACAAACACTATAATATCCACACAACGTACGCAAACGCATAGAAAACACACACTCTACTATCCACACTGAAGGGAAGAAAACAAACCGAAAATATACTATCCACACACGGGAAGGAGAAAAAACAATCCCCAAAATATACTATCCACACAGAAGGATGCAGAAAAACAATAACCCAATTACACTTTCAACACAGAGGGAATATGAGAAAAAAGTAAAATATACTATCCACTCAAACGTACGCGAACGCATACAAACACACTATCTACTATCGACACAAACGTACATGAACGCATTCAAACCCCAAATATAGTATCCACACAAACGTACGCGAACGCATACAAACCCCAAATATACTGTCCACACAAACGTACGCGAACGCATACAGACACAATATCTACTATCCAGACAAACGTACGAGAACGCATACAAACACAATATCTACTAAACACACAAACATACGTGAACGCATACAAACCCCAGATGTACAATCCACACAAACTTACGTGAACACATACAAACACAATATCTAATATCTACACAAACGTACGTGAAGGCATACAAACCCCAAATATACTATCCACACAAACGTACGCGAACGCATACAAACACAATACCTACTATCCACACAAACGTACGCGAACGCATACAAACACAATATCTACTAACCACACAAACTTACGTGAACGCATACAAACCCTAGATGTACAATCCGCACAAACTTACGTGAACGCATACAAATACAATATCTACTATCCACACAGGGAAGAGGAAAACAAAACAAACCCCAAATCTACCATCCGCTCAGAGGTGAGAACTAGAAAACAAACCTTATATCTACTATGCGCACAGAGTTGAGAAGTTAAAAACAAACCCCATAACTTCTATGCACACAGAGGGAAGAAGAAAAAATAACCCAATATACACTATCCACACAGAGGAAAGAAGAAGAAAAAATAGATACTATCCACACAGAGTGAAGAAATAAACCATTATATATACTTTCCACACAGGGTGAATTAGAAATAATAACCCAATATACATTATGCACACATAGTGAAGAAGATTACCCATTATTCGATCAGCACAGAGTGAAGACGAATTGTTTTGGAAAACACATAAGCCCTCAGCTACAATAACGAACTCTACCAAACACCCACACCGACACAGACACTCCAAAACCCATTTAACCCGTTATTCTATGGCGTCGGTGTGTGACTTTAGAAAAATTCCAGACTCAAAATGATGGATGGACAGACTGACTAGTTTGTGCCCACTTGCATCCTAAGGTGCGTGCGTGAAGGAAAACATCCATTCACAATTTAAAGTCTAACTAAAAATGATGCAGAGGGATAGAGAGAGGTGAAATAGCACATATTCATACAATGTCAATCAAAACAAAATACACCATCCATATTATAAAAAGTCAAGACCAAGAGACACTTACGTTCTCTTTCTGGTCAGGTCTCTTTTAGAAGTTAATATAAAAATTTCACATCAGGGCCAACGCATCGGCTGAAATTGTCAATTTTTCCTTTTCCACCTCTTCACTGGCACAAGTTCTTTCTCATCAATGTTTTCTTCTTCCTAACCCCTCTCTTGTGGCCTGAAGTTCCGAATGTATCGATGTATTTATAAAGATTCAGCTATTTTGGAACATAATGGTCTCCGCACTGTCCTTACCTTTCTATATTCTTTCCACCCATCCAGAGAAAGTTAGAGGGTTACAAAAATATTTTACACAAACGTAAACTTAGTTCAAGAGGAATCTTCAGAACGGTTTGTGATGTGCAAGTTAGTGACTAAACCATTTATATTCGCCAGTGGGATACGATCAGTTTTGTGCAGAAAGTACACTTATTGCCTCCAACAAAAAGAGGTATAAAAACGGGCTAGCGGGCCACGACTTTTTATCAGTAGTGATACAACAGGTTCCGTGGAAGGAAATCAATGGCAGTATTCAAACTGTGGAGGACTACAAAAACTTATTACAAGAACTATGTCCCATGAATTGGGGTCGACGTGTGGTGGATGTCTTAGTGACCTCCTTTCTGGGATTTCGTTTACCAGCCGATTCCTTGTGGACTCTTTACGAGCATTACCTAATACCAAATAAAACATGAAAGTGGTCCCTTTTAATGTCCACGAGAGACTCATTTTGTTTAAAGCCTTGCGTTTTCATCTGGATACTTCACGACCTTAACGGGAAAAAAAGATTCGTCAACTTTTAGGTACTGAAGATGTGTACGACGATGTGTGTATAGCTTGTGACTTACACCCTCACGTGACAGATGTACGTGCTTGGAAAAGTTGGGTTTCGAGGCATGGACCAATAAAGTGTCCAATTATGCACAAGAGTTGTGATCCTAAATTCAAACGTCCCGTGAGGAAAGGAACTTTTAAATCTGTGTTAACGACAGTGTCAGAAGAAGAAGAACCCGCCACCGACAAAACCACACTTATCATGAGAGGCATGTCTTGGATATTACCGAAAGACCATTCCGGGAGGACACCTGTATGACTGTACTCAATGTAGATACTGTAAGAACATTACGCACTGTCCCTAGGACACCATTGTTACCAAAAATATGTTGTACAGTGACTTGTTTATACTCCACTTTGATCTTTGTGATGTGTATTTTAATGATGTACTTAACCTCTTGGCTATTACGTATTCGTGTTGTTCCATTTTTTTTTAAATCAATAAACGTGTCCTGAAAAAAGTATATAAACTCTTGTTTTGTCTGTTTTCGTGTCAAAATAGCCAACACCTGCACTATGGCTACCTCCGCTGTCTCTGCTTCCTCTTCCTGCACTTTCAAAGTCATCGCTGAACACTTAGATCGTGCCAGTAGGGAGGCCTTAGTAGTGAAGTGGGGCGATTCAGCCTCAAGGGGAATTAGCATTAAAAACCACCCTGGGCCTGTTTAGCCTCTATGTAAATTTAACATGGGCAAAAACCGTGGGCCTGTTTAGCCTCAAGGGAATTTAACATGGAAAAAAATCTTGGGCCTGTTTAGCGTCAAGGGGAAATGGATTAGGGTGGGGACCCTATTTTAATAAGGTTCCGACCTGATGGGTCTATGGAAATGGAACATGGGTCTCTTTTTTTTTTTAAAAAAAGGGGCTAGGCAATGAAAGTCAAGGTCTTTTCGAGACCTATGAGTGGCCCTGAAAAGGGCCTTTGGGTTTCTTCTTCTTCTTCTTCTAACTCCTCCACTTCTTCAACCATCTTCTCACTTTTGCCACTATTCCTGTCTTCTTCTTCTCCTTTTCTGGCATCCAGTCAGAATGGCCTAGAGCTCTGAACTTTTCCTGAACTTTTATCCAATTCTGATTGAGCCTCTCAAACTCTTCCTTTTTCTTTAAATTTTCCTTATCCTTTCTTTCTTTACTCCATTTCTCCTTTATCTTCTTTACTTCTTCCACCATCACTTTTCTAATTAGTTCTTCAGTTTTCTTCAGCTTTTCCAAACCCCCTTTGACAAAGGGCCAATCTGACCATTTCACCATTCCTTTCAAAAAACACCTTACTTCTACAACATCATCCAAGGCCACTTTTAACATTCCAATTTTGACATAGGGAAGATTAATAAACCCTCTCTACTTCTTCACTTCTTCTTCTTCTATTAACTTTTCTATCTTCTCCCTGGCTACTTTTAGTTTGTTAGCAAAGTCCAGACTGTTTCTTATCCTCCATTCTCTTTTTCAATTCTTTCCACTACATATTCACTGTCTATCATCCAATAGTATGTTTCTTTAAGTTGTTGAACAGGTCAGATACAGCTACCATTTTCTTTTCACTTATTCCGTAGAATGGCGCGAACGACGAATGCTATGAGTTCTTATAGGAAAAGCGCGGACGTGAAGGAAAGCATCCCCCTAAGACCCAAAACTTATATTACCTATATCATCACCAAACAACGCGCGAACGTGAAGGAAAACATCCCCTACTTTTCTGATCTCATATTATGTACTATCCACATACGCGAAGCAGCAATAAACAAGCCCAAAATCTTCTATCCACACTCGCAAAGCATTAAAATGAAACCCAGATCTACTATCCACACAAACTTACTTTATCACTTACTAACCCCAATAATCTACTATCCACACAAACGTACGTGAGCGCTTACAAACACAAACACATACACTCACACTAGGAAAAAAGAGTCAGTGTTTATATTCACACTACTCTACATACACACATTGGCAAATCGATTACTATTTCTTTTCTAGAGGTTTGGGTAGCCCTGAAAAGGGCTGTTTTTTTCCAACTCTACAGACACCTGTTAGTGGTTGCACCTCCCCGGCCTGGCACCGCAAACGCATCTCCTACTCCAGTTTCTTTTCACTCTTTTCGCTGGGAGAGCAGAGGTGGAATGAGTGGCTTCAGAATCCCAATCTTCTGTCTCTGGGATTCTGAAATTTCCTTGTTGTGGCTGTGGTACAGCCATTCCTCTCTCCTTTTCCTCCTCTTCTTTTTTTCTTCTCTCCTCCTCTTTTATCCTTCCTTCTTCCACTATAGCCTCTGCGGCCAGCTCATTCAGTATGAGCCTGGCATATTCCAGGTGCACATGAAGTTCTAACAGTTTCGCTAGTCTGGTGTTCATTCTCTAGTGTTGATCAATCAACAAGGGTAGCTAGACTGCCTAGCGGTTTTCAATTTATACGAAAAGCGCGGACGTGAAGGAAAACATCCCTCTAAGACTCAAATCTTATATTACCTAGATCATGACCAAACAACGCGCGGACCTAAAAGAAACACTCACTCACTTTTTTATACTACCCATCACTATTCTAAAAAAATTTACAAGCCATTTAAATAAATGTTATACTATCCACATACGCAAAGCAGTCAAATTAAACCCAAAATCTACTATCCACACACTTCAAACAACAAAAAAAACATTATCATAACCTACTTTCCACACAAACGTACGTGAGTGCTTACAATCACACACACACACATGATTGTTTATATTTACACTACTCTACATTTACACATTGGCAAATTCATAATTATTTCTTTTCTAGAGGTTGGGGTAGCCCTGAAAAGGGCTGTTTTTTTGTTTGCTATGGCCATCTTTTTTTTAGGTGCTAAGACTGTGGCCTCCTTTGACGATAGGCTTTCTCCCAGGATAAGGTCTGCTTCTTCGGAAAGAGAAGAAGAACTCTTTGGTATCGATACGACAATCGGCAAAGCCTCTGTCAGGTTCAGGTTGCTGTTGCTGCTGCTGCTGTTGCTGCTCTCTCTGCTGTTTCTGAAGTCTGTACTTCTCTGTCCATTCTTCTTTCTCCCTGTTCATTTCTTCTCTGAAGAGCTCTTCTATCAGGTCTTCAGTGACTTTTAACATTCTCACATTTTCGTACTCTTCTGGCTTCGGTATCAGACCCTATGCAAATTCACGTAGGCTTCGTTTAGCTTAGCTAGTCTGGAGCACATCGTAGGAGGATGAGTCGACAATGGATGATTAGACTGGAGACTGCCCCCGGTTTTAAAGTCAAAGCGCGGACGTGAAGGAAAACATCCATACACGGTTTTCGAGCCGGAACGTTCAATGAGTGTCATGAGAGGGATAGTAAGAAGTCAAAGAGCATGAATCAAGATTACTATAGCAAAACAAAAGACAAAGGCATTTTTTCTTCAAAACAACATTTTTTATTCAAAATCACTTAACACTAACAAACAACTATAACATTTTTAACAATAATCAAACAATATAACATCAAACATTTTTTTCAAATTACAAACATTTTTTTCAACTAACACATTGCTTTGGACAGGCTGACAACGTTGTGAATGAAATTGTGATTTCCACTGCTGGAAGTCATTAGGCCATTGATGGACACTACGTTTCCTTGCTTGAGACAAAAAATAAGCATAATTGTCACAAAACTATCGATCTACTTTCACATCGTTTCTAGAAGAAGAACGAGGATCAAAATGAGTCACTAAATGTTCTAAGGAATAGCCCAGGATACGATGATGCAGTAAATACACACAATATTGTCCACACACCAAGGAATCTGTGCCTTGTAATTTCACATTATTGAATCGGGTGGTCTGAGCATTTCTTCTCATAAAGTCAATGATATCGTTTTCCAAAGGAGGCAATCCATACGCATCGAAATATTCCACACATCCTTCTTGAGGAAAGTAGACGGCTACCCAGTGGGTTCCTGGGAGATGACTGTCGTCCGTGTTGATCACATAAGCTTGATGGTCTTGAGGTTTGCGATGAGGGAGTTCATCTTTAGCACAGACGACAGGATTCCAAGAAGCCGTGTACGAGCTGTGGTTCAAAAGGTAATAAAGTTCCCAGGTATCCATGTTTTTTCTTCTTCACAGGTAATAATAAGTGATCAATTCAATCCTGACTTTTTGCTTCAAAATGTCTGACAAATAACCGTTTCTTCGCTTCGTTTCCCCACTCTGATTCAGGAGAGCTTCGATACGATGGATCTCTTGAGTGGTCAATGGTGGACAAGAATGTTTACGCAAGTGTTTATACCACTGATGCAACACGACTTCGTCCGAGATGAGACTCCAAGCTTCGTCCAGATACTCGTTAAATTTTTCTTCTTGACTCAGCATCAGGCATGTATCGTGTTGAATTTGACTGGGATGATCGTTTTTACATCCATAGCAATCTTTCTTGATCAATTCCGTCATTTTTTCGACCAAGTGTTTGGCAAAACAGGAGACTAAATGCGCTTCTTGTTCTGGCCATCTCGACTTCATCATAACTTCGTCGTCTTTGTCTTGAGATTCTTCTTCTTCCACAGTTTCCTCACATTCCATGTCCAAGTTTCTCCACTAGGTAAAGAGGGATAACAGTCTTCCATAGCTTCTAATAGTCAAGAATGACTTCTCTCAAACTGTTGATTTCTATGGTATTGTCAAATTCTGCATACAGGATGACGTTCACCGTTTCATCAGGTTCTCGTTTTGCAAACTGAATTTCCACACGAATCTGACCGGATTTTATAGGGTGGAAATGTCCCTCGTCGCTGCCTTGGTCTGAAGTGAAATCAAACGCCCACAAAGCATAGCCTCCTGCATAATCTTCGTACGTAATGCCATGACTGGTGTTGGTTCCTAACTGTCCAGTGGCTTCGTACAGAGACAAGTACGATCTCAAGTAATTCATCTCCGTGGGATTAAAAGTCAGACTCGAAAGGTCTGGTACACAAGGTCTTGCCATCGCGACTGACTTCAATCTTGGACACGCCAAAGTGTCGCAAGTAGAGAGGATTTTTATCGGCAGCTCCGTTGAAGGCTGTATTCTCGACCATACCAACGATTAAACGTTTGGGTAGCTGTCCTTGGAACAGATGATCTTCGATCATGGATCGCTGTCCCCTGGGAATGGTGAAGGTTTTCACTTCCACGCGTCGGATCGGATACTTTGCGGTCGTTCTGCTCAACGTGTGACTGATGTCGTTTCCCACTTTAGGTAACACTTCCACATAGAGTCTAGCTTCCTCGATGATAGTTTTGTAATCGTCAGCACCAGCCATCAAATGGAAAGTGGTACTGCTACGATTCAGTCTCAGGCGAACATCCACCCCGTTCAGCAAATATTTCTCTTCCAACCACATGTCCAAATGCAAACGATCCATCAGTTCTAAACTTTTGTTGACTCCCATGATTCTCTTTCTTCGTTCTACAAATCCCTCATTGTGGTCTTCCTTTGTATTAGTTTCCAATATTTCAAACTGGCCTGCATCGTCAGCTTCCCATACCACACAGGCATTGAGATGAGTGTTTTTGACGTCTATTCCGTAGGTCAAGAGATTTTCCAGGTAGGCACGATAAGGGTAAGTATCCATGCTGCTACTGACTATTTTGTTATTCAAGTACAAGTCCACTCCACTAAACAAGGAATGCATGAAATTGTTGACGGGAGCTACTGCTTCAGTGTTTATATCACCTCCTGTCTTACCTAGAACTTTGACTTTCAGGTACAAGTAACTGCTATTCAGATCGATATAATCTTCGGTTTGTCCTTTGATTTCAAACTCGATGGGAGCTGAGGCTGTCAAAGAGGAGACGGGGTGAAATTCCACCCACTGGGATTCTTGCATGGTCATCATGGTGGGGGGTATGGCAAACAGATCCAGTTCCGACTTGGAACAAGCGCAAGATTCTCGGTGCATCATTTTTCTCTTTCTCAATACTTTAATAATCGAAAACGTCTAGGTCTATAACGGTTCGTCTTTTCTTTGTCTTTCTAGCTTTAGAAGTGTGGAGTCTGGTGAAAGGGTGTTTTCATCGTCGTCTCTTTCTGCCTTGTCCTTGCTGAATGCCTGACTCAGTAGCGTGCAGGGCATTTATAGGTGTTTAAAGGTCTTTACCCGTTTGCATCAAGACATTTTTGCCTGCCCTCAAGAAGGCTTCTTTTGGGTTTTGTTTGTCGATAATGACATTTTGAAGAAATTCTTTGCCTTGTGTCAATGCCGCATCTTTCAAGGCGTGCGATCCGCGTGTCACCATCGGTTTCAAGACTGGGGCCACCGAACGAAAGGCTGATTTCAGTATATCCCCTAAACCGTGTCCTCGCTGTCAAGCAACGCCTCGGTATACTGGATACATGACTTATGACTCGTTAGAGAACCGTTTTCGAAAATGGAGTTTCACCGTGACTTTCCCTTTGGTGAATGGAATATTTTGTCCCCGATCTCCTTTTATAGCAATCCTGACCGTGTCCAAATACAACTTGCTGACCGGCAAATAGTGAGGATGTACAAATTCGCGGTGAACGTGATAGGTGTTTCCACCTTCCAGGTCATTGGTTGCGGTACTATCCACTTTGAAAGGAATGACACGCAGTAACGGTACGGAAGTGTGTCCCACCACGTTATACTCCACCACATCGGAGTACACAAACATCAAATTCAGTCCTTGGTTCAGTTCTACAGGGAATCGAAAAAACTTGTAAAATTCCGTATTGTTGTTGATCTTCGGTTTAAAATTTGGAGCCATTTTTGTGTCTCCACCTAAAATATCAAACAAGTCACGATTAAAACTGATGGACAACGTTTGGTTATCCTGAAATTTCATCAGCAAGCGATGAGCCACTTTATGGTACTCCAGGGTGACACTTTTTTTGATTCTGTTCAGGGCTTTGCCAAAGGCTAACTCGAACCTGTAAGCAATGGTATCCACCAAATATTGCCCACCAAAATATAACCCTGACGGAATTTTCGAGGTGTAGATTAAGAAGGGTGAATTGTTGGCTGGTCTTACATCACCTGAAAACCCCATTTCATTCATGGTTTGTTGCAACTGTTCGGTCATGATTTCGACCTCAAAAGTGTTTTGCTTTACAGTGATGTTTTGGATTTGTGTAGAGTGAATCATTTCCACTAAAGCCACTTCCCAATGGGCTTCGTGATCTAATGGGATGGCCTGAGGTAATTTGGCCGTGTAACAGCACAACGTGTTGTTGGGAAACACCTCCATGGAACTGTCACTGGGTAAGGTTAAGTAAAACTGGTTTTGATGACTCATAATTCCAGAGTTCTGTGGCTGTCCGAGGGGTTACTGGACGTCAGAGGAGTGTCTCCGCCCAAAATGGGGTTGTTGTTGTTCTTGTTGTTGTTGTTGGAGTGGTGACTGACACTGGCACTGGACACAAGGTTCCCGTTGTTCCCGTTGGAAGAGAATTTCAGGGAGGGATTGGGAAGCAGGCAACCGATGCAACTGGTTAATAAAATGGTCCACAATTGTTTGTCTCTTTGTTGCAAACTCAAATTGGCGATGGCTGCCCCGATGACACAATACACCACAAAGATTTGGCAGAAAAAGACGATTTGCGTTTTAGGCACACGTTCTTCACACCACACCCACAAGGGTTGTTTTTGTAATTCTTGCAGAGAAGAACTGGGTGAAGGAGTGGTCGCCGTAGCTGCGTTTGTGTGAAAGGGCATGATGGTCACTTCTTTTTATAGTCGATGACTTGCGAAGCGTCAATCCAAGAATCATAACTGGGTGGAAATCCTTTCCAACGTACTTTGACTTCTTTGACACGTCGTTTGCCCGCTTTACGGGTTCTGCGTTCGAGAATGCTTTCGATGTCGTACATGTCGTCTTCTTTTTTGGTGAGACGTTGTAACTCGGGCAAATAAAATGTTCGTTTGAGCACTTCTCCGTTAATGTCTTCCAATTTATAGACGGCAGGATGACGGCCATGCACTCGTCCAGTGACACGAAACAATTCGGTAGTCCAGTTAGATAAGTAACCTTTGTCGAAAGTTCGTTTGGTTTTGTCAATGCGTATCCAATCTCCTACGGCCAACACTCCACTTTTCTTGGGGACAGCCCTCGTCGGGGACGTACCAAACAGGCGATCAGACACCAACACTTCGTTGTCGGGAGTCACCTCTTGCGGGGCACGTCCAATGCTTCGATGGTAAGATTGGTTGTACGCTTGCACCAGGTGCGGTAAGATGTCGATGTACTTCAGAGTGTGGTGATGCGTAAAATATTTCCACATGCGTTCTTTCAAAGTGCGTTGAAAACGTTCCACGATGCTGGTTTTGGTTTCAGGATTCTCGGTGGTAAAAATGAATGTCACGTTTCTTTAATTCTTTTTGGAAAGCTTGGTTCAGAAATTCGGTACCTTTGTCCGTTTGCAATCGAAGAGGGTGACGACCGCTTTGTTTCAACACCCGTTGCAGGGCTCGCACTAACTCACTGCTCGATTTGGAAGTCAAGGGCACAACTCAGGCAAATTTGGAAAAGACGTCGATGACACACAACAAATATTTGTAGCCGCGATTGTAGCTGGCCAAATGAGAGACATCGGCTAAATCGGCTTGCCATTGATGATCGATGCCTTCCACTCGGGTGCGACTTCTGGAAAACTTGCGTCGAATGGGTTTGTGTAAAGTGTAGGTAGCTTGTTCGTGTAACCATCGTTGCACTTGAGGTAAACAGAGACTTTTCAGTCGAGTTTTGGCAGCACGTTACAATTTTTGAACTCCTGCGTAACCTGCAGGATGGGAGGGATCGTAGTAAATGCTGGCTAACACATTCTCCATTTTTTTGGTTTGTTAATAAGGCACCCACTCTTCGAGGATGCTACTTTGGGTGGGACGAAAGGGTGGTTTGGAAACGGATTTACGTGGGCTACGGGAGGAGAAGTCGAAGGTAGTGGTGGAGGTGGCAATGGAATGGCTTTGGTCTTCTTTTCTTGTTTCACTTCTGGTTTCCCTTCTTTCTTTTTCACTTCTGTCGAAGGAGGAGTAGACATCATATTTTTAACCCCAGCTTTCATTTCTTCTCGTTGGGGTGTGGGGGACGGGGTCAACAAGGATGCTGCAATCTTACTTGAAATGGGAGCCGCTGACGGTGTTTGAAACACTTCTCATATCTCTTCTTCCTTCTGGCAGCCTGTTTTTATATTCTCTTTTTTTTTTTCGGATGCAATACACGTACTTTCTAGCCAGAGGTCTTCGTTCTCCAGTTGGGAATCTAAATGCTCCAAACTGTAACCTACAGTTCAGAGTTCGTTTAGAAGTTTCCTCTTCCACTAAGCAGATTCCACGTAAAATATGTTGGTAATCCTTTAACTTGTCTTCCTCAAAGAGTTGCACTAGGTGAATCTCGAAGTAACCAAAATGATGAACATGTCGATCATTGGCGACCTCGAAGTTTTGAACAATGTCTGACCACTGGAACAATTTCTGACGAATCAGTTCTCTTATAGCATTCAGGTACCAGTGGTTCAAACACCGGTGACGTAACGGATGCAATTGTTCTTTACGTTTGACTTGTATTTTGACCAGTTCTCGTAAATGCGTTCTCTCAACTCCACAGGCAAAGCACGAATGTTCTCTTGTAAAGTATCCATGAATAGGTCAGTCAGTACAATTCACAATCTTCTCCTAGAGCAAAAGTAATCCACATAGTGAGTGATTTCTGACCACTGCCACTCAGGGTAACATCCAAGAATCTCATTGAACTCTTTTGATGTAAACGGTCTAGAGTGATATATTAGGATGAATGCACATTTGACCCAGAGAAAGCTAACACATTGGTTGACTTTTTTCACTTTCCTCTTGTGAATTTCTCGGCCCAAAAGTTCTACAGTTACCCATTGAGATTTCACTCTGGCAAGTCCATGCCAAACTTCCTTGTAAATCTTCTATTGCAGTTCTTTAGGTAATGATTCAATATCGTTTTTGAAATGGAGTTTAAATACTGGTCTCGAATATGTCCAACATTTGACTCCTAACCAATCTGGTTTCTTCTTCTTCCACGACATGGTAAGTTACTTCAATGTCTCGGTCCCACTAAGGGTAAGTAATGACAATTCGGTGACCATCGAGCATGTTCTAGGTAGGCCGAATCTTGTGGTTCCCAGTGGTGAAGTGACACACCGCAACTGAAGCACTTGACTTTATCCCCTTCGCCCAAGTAGAAAAATCCGGCTCTGGCTAATTCTTCGGAGGTCGGTCCTCCCAGATACTTAGGCCATTTTCCTTTGAACGATTGAAGACGATTTTCAAAGTCGCAGTATTCCGACAAACGCACAGGGAACGAATATTCGTCTTTCACAGGTTCGTTTCGATGAGGGTAATGTGACATGGACAGGAGTTTGCTCAGGGCTGGATGACATCCGTAGGGAGGTAGACGTGAAGGTGGACATCCACATTTAAAACAAAACCCAGTAAAGTGTCCAAGAGGACGAGCGGCATCGCTTTCGCATCCCTCAGGTTTGACACGCACAGCATCACTTTCCATGATAGGGGTAGTGACACTAAATTTCCCATGATGCTTTACGGCATCGCTAAGGTCAAAACGTACAGCATCGTTCCCATCGCAAGGCTCACAATCGCATTCTACTTCAGAGTCCCCAAACTTGAATTGTGTCTGTCTGAACTTGTTTTGTGTTTCTCTGAAAGTATTCATCTTGTTCGCTTGGTCTTGGTAGTCACAATGAACTATCGATCTTGACCATAGCCCCTTTTTATACTAGTCGCAATGCAGTCTCAAGCTTGTACATCGTTCCTTTTTTATGTCTAGTTTTGGCAGGTACCGTCTCTAACTTCAGTCCGCAAGCGAAACACTGTATTTCGTATCCCAATCCTGACTCAGGTCCCAAGTAGACAAATCCTGTTCTAGCTAAAACATGCGAAGAAGGTAATCCTTCCCTATCCGTAGGCCATGCTTGAAATGCTTCAATCACAATAGTCATGTAAGAAGCCCGGAAAATGGTAGGGTTTGAACTTGGAGTTCTCACTGGATTTCTCACTCAATTCTTGCTGTGGCGAAGTCATACTTCTTGTGGGTGGCTATCCTCTTACAGCCAATGTTTTATACCGACATGTCCATACGGCAAAGTAAAGTGGTTGGGAAGCCGCAGTCACTTCTGGTACACGATTTGATAGACTTTTTCCAAGGGTCGACTGACGATGTGGTGAGTGGGTAAACGTACAATCTTGTTGGGCTGATAGGTGGTCACTTTAAAGTGTTCATCTTCTCTAGACTGCAAAGCTTCTTTCAATACGCCATTGTTCAAAACTCGACTGGTACGATAATTCAGAGTCAATCCTTTCACTTTACACTTCGTGTGCACTTCTCCTTGTTTGTCCCGGTATTCGTAGCCGTAATTTTTAGGACCGCTACTTGCGACACTTAGAATCTTGTCGTCGGGATGCTCGTCTGTCCAGGCTCCCAAACGGTCTCCATCGATATTAGTGTGCTGTTGACTCGGGTGATCGATGTACATGCAAGTGTCCGTGTCAAAGTACAGGACGCGTTCCCCTAACAGTTCAAAAGCTTCGTACAGTTTTAAGCGAGCATGAGCTGTCAAGTAAGTAGCAATGATGACATTTCCAAAAGGGTCGGCTTCTACAAAGTCCAGATCTTCTTCGTAAATGACTAAGAACAAATCTTCGCGAACGACGTCCAAGTGTTTCATGAATTTAGTTTTGTCGTGAATCATCTGGAAGTAGCGGGAAGGTTCTGTCAAATATTCCGTCTTGGGTAAACACGGTGGTTGTGCCATTTTACCCCACAAGCAATTTAACATCACTTTGGCAAACGATCGCCTGCCTTCGTTTTTCTCGATGTGATCTAAAGTAATGCCTTCTTGTGCCCAGTATTTCTCTTTGAATGTCTTTTGGTCTTCGGGAGTGTGACACCAGGACGGATAACCACTGGCTTCTTGCTTTAGTTTCAAAAAGGCATCCACGTAGTCTGCGAAAATGCCTTTCTGCGTGGGGTCACCCTTGTGGTATTGTTGTGTCTTGGGAAAGTGACAAATTTCGTACACTTCTAACAATTGGTATCCCATGTCCAGAGTTTTGAACAATTCTACGCTGACCCACGTCCCCGTCAAGGCACGTTCTTCCTGGGTGTGCTGACAAGGTTGGTCTTGGTTGCACGTTTCAGCACAAGTACGGCACAAAGGAAACATCAGTTTGTCTTGACAATGGTGAGGTACAACGGCATGATACAAGTCGGTGGAAGGCAAAACTTTACATTTGATCAAGCCTTCGTATTTTCGAATGTTTTTCAAGTCAATGTGTTCCGTTAACAATTGTGGGTGCCCTGCAGGAAAGCGACAATATTTGCACACGTAGGGACACAGCGAACACATGTCCAAATATTTGATTTCTTCTCCTTTCTCTTCGTCGGCTTGGTACAACAAACAGGTGGCATTGGTCCTCCCTCCGTACAAACTATCCCTCGGGTTCAGGGGGTCCATGAACTGGTAACTTTCCACGTTGCGTTTAAACTCGGGATCGTTTTTCAAACGGTTATCGTACTCGTGTTCCCACATTTCCACCACTTGGTATCCTTTGTGTTCTAACTTTAGGCGTCGCTGACAAGTGGCCTGGTACAAGTTTTCCATGGTTCGTTGTAAAAACTGATTTTTAGTGCCACGGTCAGGGTAACAGACGGGGCATCCGTGAAATAAGCAACCGTTAAACTCGTACACGATCTTGGGGTTTTCTAAGTCCCAGCCATCGACCGAATGCGTTCCGATGATCTTTTCGCCCCCTCCGTTGCGGACATGCTGAATCCATTTGTCTTCCTTGTCGCACAAGTAATGTAACCAGGCTTTGACCGAGTATTGACGTTTGACATAGTTGGTCGTTTGAGGACTGATGACAGCCACGGTGTTTTCAGGCATGAATCGTTGCCGGTACACTAAGGAACACGCTTTGGCAATGGTGCAAGCTTCTTTCAAAGGATCGACCCCTCCGTGTTCCATGAACAGTTCTCGAAATTTTCCACAGCATCGCCGTAAAATGTCCACGTCGGAACGACAATACTTTAGCATTTCTTCCTGAAAGTCGAAAGGGTCCGAGGCGTGAGCTTGGTACCAAGCGTAGAAAGCTTCTCGTTGTTCGATACGCATGTTGTCGGGCTCGTAATAGTGAGCCTCAGGCAAATGGGGTAGAACGGCATGTTGATTGGCTTTCGTATTGAAAATGTGAGGAAAGTACCCTTTAGCCATTTAGGTCATTTATGTCATTCCAAACGTTTTAGACATACGACTCAAAGGCGTGGCCAAGTAACTCATCGAATCTTTAAACTGTACTTATCCCACTTGCATGAACATGATTTTGGCTCCGTTCAAAGTGACTTTAGGACGCTCGGTGCCATGTTCTGTATAGAATCTCAAAAGAAACTGTCCATCGTATCCGGAGAAATTGTGAGCCATCACCGTGGCATGACGATGACAATCTCCGTAACGTTCGATGTCCTCTTGGCTCCACGTCTTGTCGATGGGGTCTAAGACCCATCGGGCGAAATCGGCTAGCGTGTTCAGTCCCCGAAAGATTTTTTCACGTCCTCCAGGAATCTTGCTGCAGTGAGGGCAATAACTCAAAATAGGTTCTTGAATGTACTTCTCGCACGCTGAATGAGCCACGCAGAAATTAGGAATGTGAATACCGGTCTCTTGCATGCATTCGAAATCGAAAAAGATGAAATTGCCATTCTTCTTGTGACCGTCCTCTTTGTCTGGTTGGGGTTGGTATTTTTGCACGTAGCATTGGTGTTCCAAGTCCACGATTCGGTGACAAATGTGACATTTTTTCTTTCCTCGACAAACGTGTGCCTTGGTATTATTGGTAAGTATGCCTTGTCCACACGTGGGGCACAATCTCAGGAGTTGACAAGCACATTTCTGCTGTGAACCTTGCGTCTTCAGATGTTGTTGGTAACAGGCAGGACTGACAAACGTGCGCAGACAAGCAGGACAATGCACTCGTTCTTGTCCTTCGTTCAGACAGGGTTGAGAGGCCAAACATCCTGAACATTTCGATCCACAATGTTTCTGTTGCTCTCGAATGTTATAGCCATGGTCACATTGCTCACAGTAATAACTGTATCCCAGGAATGCAGTGATACTGGTAATGGTGTCGAAATGTTCATCGTGATGATAGAGGTGAATGTATTTTCCATCCTTAAAGTCTTTCCCTCGAAACAACAGAGGTCTTGAGGGTGCACTTTCAAGGTGTAGCGTGGAGCTAGGACATCTTGCCACAGGGTTTGTCTTTGGGCAAGCCGGCTTGTTGTAACAGGAGTTCTGTTTCTTTTCGTTGTTTGGCTTGGTCCGATTGTCGAATAGTTTTCCAGGCTCTTTACCATTCTGCCGTGTCGTTTTTGTCGACATAGGTTCGTCCCACCACGATAGCCCTGGCTAAACACATCTGGTCTTGAGGGTTGTGAATTTGGACAAGGCTCTTTTTGGTGCCGCGAAGACCGTTCACCAATAAAACCTTTTTGCGCCGTCCGGTCCCTTGAGGAGGAGAAACGTGGGTCATGTCCAGTGTGGCTTTTCCATCGGTGATGTCAAACTGGTCATTAGATTGTTGTACGTGTTGAATCTTGTCCATGACTTTGGAAGCAGTCAATTCTGCAGGGCTGCTAAACTCGATCCAAACAGGGGATTTCAAGCCGTCGTGTTGTATGGAAAGTCTCAAGCGATCGTCTTCTTTGGGTTAGCATTGTCGCTTGAGTGTGGTGAGCAAAGAATCCCACATCTCGGTGATGAACCCTTCTGCTTTCTCTAACGGTACGTCGGACTTGAAATCTTTAAACTTCACCGTGTATTTGTAAGCCGTAGTTCTAAATTTTCTAGAGGGACGCTTTTCAGTCTCTTCAATGGAATAGTATTTTTCAGGGTTGACTAAGGGTGGTGAACTTTGTTTAGAGTGTTTAAATTCTACTTCACTCATGTCCTCTTCAAAATCACTGGCATGAATCTGTGCCAAGACTTCAGCCCTGGTACGAGGCGATAGATCACGTTTCTGCCTCTTACTTTCTTCTTTCTTCTTGAATGAATTGGATCGTTTCATCTTGATAGCAAAAAGTCAAATGACTAAAGTTTAAACACCATGGGTTACTTTATAGTCATGGCAGACCAGCGTATATAAAGGGTATGTGTTTTGTCCTTTCACTATTCATTTCACTCTCAAACCGAGCACAACGATGGAAAAGACTACACAGATCGAACGTTTCATCAGAGCTTTGCGAGGGGTCATCCGAAAATTCTCTTCACACCAGCCGAGGGACTGCTCACCCTTCTATCGAGATAAAAGTCAGGATACTTGCTATATCTGTCAGAAGAAAGGGCATTGGTCTTCAGAGTGTCCAGGCCGTCAAAAAAGCAAAACAGGGGTAAAAAGAGACAAAAGTCAAGATACCTGTTATCATTGTCAAGAAAAAGGACACTGGTCTCCAGATTGCCCTAAGAAACAACATTAGCAAGAAGAAGAAGAGAAGAGTGATAGAGAGGAAGAAGAGGAAGAAAGCAGACAGCTGAAGAAAAAGAAACAGAAGAAAAGAAGAAGGGAAGAAAGTGAGGAGGAAGAGAAGAAAAGACTGTAACTGTGAAGAAATTGAAGAAAACAGAGAGAGTGAACAATAAGACAGAAGAAGTCTATGAACTTTTTAAAGTGCTATGTTGTGAATTGTGAATTGGATTGTAAATATTTATAAAAGAATATATTCGATATAAAGGTAAGTGCCTTTGGGTTTTGATTTTAAAATAAGAAGCTATACTCACGCACTCATACACAGAAACGTACTATGGGGGTAAAATGTTTTTTTTTTAAGTTATTGGCAATTGAAAGTCTATCTCTTTTCGAGAGACATGGGTGGCCCTGAAAAGGGCCTTTGGGGGTAGGGGTGAGTTTAAGCAATCAACTTTAACTGTCTTAAGCCTTTGCCACGGCCAAGGCCTACTTCTGGACTGCGTAATGTTGATGATGATGATGATGATTTGGTTAAAATCACTAAGGGTGGTACGGTAGGCTTAGTCACATAGTAGGAGTGTTTAGCTCGGAAAGGTCGTATTCTCTTCGGTCGTAATAAAGAAGTCTGATACATTTGTTTCAGACTTCTTAACTCCGCTAAAATGTCTAACAGTACCGTGACTGTTTGACTTTCACACCCTTGTTTCTTTGCTGCTGCTGCTTCTTCTTGTTGTTTTTTTCTTACCTCTTCTTCTTGCTGCTGTTGCTGTAAGAGGAAAACTTGTTCCGCTTTCTTCAATTCTTCTTTCTGTCTCTGTCTAAAATTTTCCACGTGTGGTAAAGAAGGTGGCGAAGGTTCCAGAACAAATTCTTGCGAGGTAAGAAAATCCACAAAATTCCAATTCACCTCTTCTGAAAGTAAGTCCGGGTTCCCTTGGGTAGTCTCCATGGCTGGTGCACCCCAATTTTCTGAGTTTCCGTCATATTGAAAAACTGTCGCATGGATTGACTGTGCACAGGCGCTAGCGAATCTATATAGAACATGTGACGTCACAGACTGCTTTCTTCGGATTGGACGTGGGCTGACTGAATTTTGTTTGGATTGGTCAATGAACTCAATCCGTTTCAATCCTTCCTCTCCCTATAAATAAGCGCAGTTCACTGCATTCCTTTACCTGTTCTCGTGTGGACCGACGTGCAATCATCAATTCTTGTATCTTCCATGATGTTCCGGACGGACATACCAATGTATGTCCGATCCAAGTGGACAAACACCAGCCTGTGGATCAGAAGAATATATGTGGAAAGGCAAGGATGCCTAAAAAGAGTCTTAATATATGGCCCTGCAGTCAGGCACAGCTTGAGGACAAGAAGAAGACCAATGCGGTGCCCTCTGTGTTAACAATAGGGTATGTTAACATAAACCCAAAGGCCCTTTTCAGGGCCACTCATAGGTCTCGAAAAGACCTTGACTTTCATTGCCTAACCCCTTTTTAAAAAAAAAATAGAGACCCTCCCTGTTTCAATTTTCCCATGTTCCATTTCCATAGACCCATCAGGTCGGGACCGTATTAAAATAGGGTCCCGACCCTGTTCCATTTCCCCTTGACGCTAAACAGGCCCAAGATTTTTTTTCCATGTGAAATTCCCTTGAGGCTAAACAGGCCCACGGCTTTTGCCCATGTTAAATTTACATAGAGGCTAAACAGGCCCAGGGTGGTTTTTAATGCTAATTCCCCTTGAGGCTGAATCGCCCCACTTCACTACTGGCCTTGTATCATCGCCATGTTAATTACCAGACCCAGCGGTTCAGGCAAAACCGAATTTTTCAAACGTTTGATCGAATATAAACATCATTTCATTAACCGTCCACCTCAACGGATGGTGTACGAGAAAGTCAAGGTGATGTCATCATGTTTGTGGATGGCATTCCTGGCAAAGACGACAGTGTAGTGTCTGACCCAAGTCGAACCATCTCTTCATCTTCGATGACATGTTAGGAGAAGACGAAGAAGAAATTAAACTGTTTTATACACGCTAAGGGCATCATGGTAATCGCAGTGTCATTTACATCACTCAAATTCTTTTCAACAAAATAAAGCCCATAGCAGCATCAGCCTCAATGCTTCTCACGCGGTCTTGAGTAAAACCCTTAGAGATAAATCACAAGTGCAAGTCTTAGACAAAGAGTTAAGAACGCCATGGATGACTCGTGCGTACGACGATGCAATTCAAGCCCCACACGCCTATTTACTCGTGGATTTAAAACCCACCCACCACGATTATTTGCGATTTCGTACCCATCTATTTCACCACTGGTGCCAAGACGGAGAACATGTCGTGTACACGTTCCCGTCGTCGACTTAACAACAACAACAAACATCTTTACAAACCTCTAACACTTTGGTTCTTTTTCATACAGCGTCAACATACCTTCAGTTTCATCTTCCCATGAAATTGATTCGTGCCTTGTACGGCATCAGTCGTGAAAAAAATCAACAAATACGTGTTCTTGTCTTAGAAGCCAGTCTCAGAGAAGTCTTACGATGGTGTACGGTGACAGCACTCGAATTACTGCAAGGCATCATTCACATTCCTCATCAGCCCAAGCGCTTTTATGAGAGAAACAAAGTAGCCTTGACGCAACTGGCCGAATCCCGCATCGACACTCAAACCAAAAAGCAAATCATTTTGAAACCTGGATGTAGCAGTTCTCTAGGAGGTGTCAACATTCGCTCCCTCCTAAAATGGGATACCAATGTTCCCAAAGTTTTCACGCAGTAAAAGCCACTCCCAAGAAAGCCAAACGAACCCAAAAGAAAATTAGTAGTGGTGTCAAAACCAGGTCACGGCCTCAGATAAAGAAATATCCCATATAAAGAAAAGCCCCAGTAAAAGCATCTACTCACAAGAGAGGCACTTCGACCAGAACGCAACCTTCCGTTCGCAAACCACGATCTGCAGCGACAGTGACCACGTCTCTAGTAGCTTCGAGATCTTCCACTTCCCCATTGCTGGTAATGCCAGCCAAAACTAATTTGACATCCGTTCTTCCACATTTGATGAAACAATGGAAACCAGCGTCTCCATAAACGTCTCCAACGGTGACAACCCTGCCGCTTTAGCTGCAGTATAAGCTGCTCACAAAGTACCTACCCCAAAAATCAAAGTCCAAGAAAGATCTGGCATGTTAGAGAGTTAACTGGATGTATGCAAGCAAGAGCTGTCCCGAGTTAGTCCATTGCGAACCCTTCCGCGACGCATGTTACCTATCATCGAGTTGATACAACGTAAGGACAATCAGTGGCGACGATTTCCAGCATAAAAAGACCTGCGGTAAAGAATGAGAATCAATGTTGTTGTGCTCCAGAACAAACAAATATGTCACCTCCCCGAAGCCATCCCTCTTCTACACCCAAAGGAAAGAAAAGGAAAGGACTTCATCCTCGTTTAGTCAAACATTGGGACGGTTTGTTAACCCCGTCGAAAGCCCCTCCACCCCTGCAAAATAAACTCACTCAAATATCATCCAAAGACGTCGTCGATACCGTGAGTAAATTTTGTCTGAGTGTCTTGAAAGGCACGATACCTTAGTCTCCACAACAGAAAGAATGCTTAGACAAAGCATCGACACGTTCTTCGCCAAATGGTCAAGAAATGGATAGCTGGGAACTTTATTACCTTTTGAAACATTTCGTACACCACTTCTTGGAATCCAGTAATGTGTGCTAAAGATGAACTGCCTCGTCACTAACCTCATGACCATCACGTTTATGTCATCAACACGGACGACAGTCATCTCCCAGGAACCAACTGGGTAGCTGTCTACTTTCCGAAAGTAGAGGAGTATTTTGATTCGTGTGAAGTATCACCTTTGGAAGACGACAACATCGATTTCATGAGAATAAATGCCTAGACGACACGATTCAATAATGTAAAATTAGAAAGCACAGATTATATGGTGTGTGAATAATATTGTGTGAATGTTCTTCATCAACGCAGTCTTGAATATTCTTAGAACATTTAGTGACTTATTTTGATGGTCGCTTTTCTAGAAACGATGACAAAGTAGATCGATGGTTTTGTGACCAATATGGCAAACTTTTGTATTTAGCTAGGAAACGTTGTGTACATCAATGGCCCAATGACTTCCATCAGCGGAAATCTGACTTCACTTCACAACACTGTCAACCTTGTCAAGAATAGTTTGTTTGTTTCATTGTTAATTGTTGGTTGTTAGTTGTTTGAATAAAAATAATGTTTTGAATTTTTATCATTATACATGCTCATTGTCTTCTCTATATCCCTCACCCTAAAGTCAACTATCATAGAGTTCCAACCCAAAAAAAATAGTAGGGATGTTTTCCTTCACGTTCGCGTTTCACAAATATAAAGGAAGCGTTCGTCAGTCTGGCTACCCAGCGTTGACCTATCAACTTAAGACGGTGAACAACAGAATACTGAAATTGATCAAACTCCAAATGCACCTGGAGTATGTCAGGCGCATTTTAGACGAACTGTCTATGGACGCCATAGCCGAACAAGGTAGGATAGAGGAGGAGGAAGACGAAAAAAGAAAAAAGAAGAGGGATCCTGCCTCACCTCATGCTAAGACCTTTGTGTGAGGTCAAGCCTGAGGTGTTGACACCTCTACGACCAGTACCAGTACCACAACCAGTACGGCACAATAGCCACTACCAGTAATGCAGCCTCTACGAGGACAACAGCCAGTATCCGTACAGTTGAGTGCAACTGAGATAAGTAGGTCACAGCTTCCATGAGTGTGTAATAAAGGAAGACAGAGGGAACTCTTCACTATCCCTGAAAGTGAAGATTGGGAGATTAAAGCCAGCCAACCCCCTCTGCGTTACCAGCCACAATATTAAATTGGGAGCAGGACTGGTGCCGGCGATGTGTCTTAGTGTCAGGCTTGGGAGATGTCACAATTACCCTGGTGTATTTGGATTTCAAAAATTAGGCCTTCTCAGGGTTAACCAAATCTTTAGAAAAGAGACTATTCAAGTTGCCAATTTGTGTGAAGGTGGGGTAGTGTGATTATAAACATTCATTCATTTCCTAATATGCGTGTGTGTGTGTGTGTGTGTGTGTGTGAGAGAGAGAGAGAGAGAGAGAGAGAGAGAGTTTGTATGGGTTCGCGTACGTGGTTTTTATAGTAGATATTGTAATTGTATGCACTCGCGTACGTTTGAGTAATAGCAGAGTGTGGATAGTATATTTTGAGGTGTGTATGCGTGCGCGTACCTTGTGTGGATAGTAGATATTGTGTTTGTATGCGATCGCGTACTTTTGTGTGGATAGTATATTTGGGGTTTGTTTTTTCTTCTTCCCGTGTGTGGATAGTATATTTTGGGTTTGTATGCGTTCGCGTACGTTTGTGTTGATAGTAGATATTGTATTTGTATGCGTTCTCGTACGTTTGTGTGGTGAGTCTATTTGGGGTTTGTTTTTTCTCCTTCGCGTGTGTGGATAGAATATTTAGGGTTAGTTTTCGCTCCCTTCTATGTGGATAGTGGAGTGTGTTGTGTTTGTATGCGTTCGCATACGTTTGTGTGGATAGTAGTGTGTGTTTTTGTATGCTTTCGCGTACGTTTGTGTGGATAGTAGATTTGGGGTTTGTTTTCTTCCTCTTCCCGGTGTAGATAGTAGATTGTGTGTTTGTATGCGTTCGCGTATGTTTGTGTGGATAGTAGATATCGTGTTTGTATGCGTTCGCGTATGTTTGTGTGGATAGTACATTTTGGGTTTGTATACCTTCACGTACGTTTCTGTACATATTAGATAGTGTTGTTGTATGAGTTCACGTACGTTTGTGTGGATAGTAGATATTGTGTTTGTATACGTTCGCGTATGTTTGCGTGAATATTATTTTTGGGTTTTATATGCGTTCATGGACGTTTGTGTAGCTAGCATATATTGTGTTTGTTTTTTCATCTTCCCTCTGTGTAGATAGTGTACTTAGGGCTTGTGTTTCCTTCTTCCCTCTGTGCGGATAGTAGATATTGGGTTTGTTTTCCCTCCCTTCTATCTGGATAGTAGATATGGGGTTTGTTTTGTTCCTCTTCCCTTTGTGAATAGTAGATTTGGGGTTTGTTTTTTCTTCTTCCCTCATTGTGGTGTGTGTGTGCTTGTGTGTGTGTGCGCGCACTCGTACGTTTGTGTGTGCATGTGTTTGTGTGCACTCGTAAGTTTGGTTGTTTGGTTTGTGTGTTTGTTTGTGTGTATGTGTGCCCGCGTACGTTAGTTTGTGTATATGTATCGGTTTTTGTTTGTCCCTATAAAACTCCCTTTATCCCTATCAAATTCATTTCAACTACCTACCTACCTACAGTAGAGCATATTGAGGTCAGCCACTTGCAACACTGTTGCCATTATTACCCTATTGTCCAGTACAGAGACGTTATTGAAGCTGGAGATTTTGAGACCATAAATATAGACTTGGGTTTTTCTACAGGTTATAGCTATAAATAAATACTAGCGCTTTTATACAGGAACGTCACACAAGTTGAGGCTATAAATAGATAGTGGGTTTTTTCAGAGGAATTTCCTACAAGTTGTGGCTAAAAATAAATACTATGTTCTTCCAAAGGGATTCCCTACCGGTGGTGATTATAGATATATACTAGCTTTATTCCACATATTATTTTTGGCAGTGTAAGAGTTGGTCTATTTTGTGAGATTTGATCTCCCTCTCTTACATTTTACGCTAACACATATACAACCCCAATATTCCCATGATCAACTCCCCATGACACCAAAGTGGCCTATTCAATTTCCCGTGTTCAATTCCCCTTGATGCTATAGTAGCCCATTCAATTTTCCCATGTTAAATTCCCCTTGACGCTATAGTGACCATCGACCTTGCAATAACCCTTGACGCTATTGTGGCTCTAAGGATATGTTAAGAGGACTGATTAAAGAAGAAAAGGAGGAGAAGAAGAATGAAGAGGACATACAGAGGATGAGAGAATGGTATAACAAAATAGACAAGGAAGATGAAAATCAAAGGAAGAAAGAGGACGAGGAGAAGGATAAACAGGAGGAGGAAAAAGTGAAAAAAGAAGACAACAGCGATTACAAAACTAAGATAATGGTGGAGTAAAAGAAGAAACTAAAAGAACAAGATAAAAAAACTCAAAGGCATCAAAAAGATTTACCTAAAAAATATTTTAGTCGATTTTATAGTTCAGGTATAATAGATTGATGTTCATCAATCTATGCATGTGTTATATATGTCTATTGTAGCGCGTATTCAGGTAACACCATTGCCTTATTGTTGCCAATCTAAAGCATCGTGACGTCACCTCACCTGTTATATTTCAATTCAACCCAACTTTCCCTTATCCTTAAACACGCCCAATATTCCCCATGTTAAATTCCCATTGTCCGTAAACAGCCCCAGGGTGATCTGAAAAATCATGTCCGTAAACAGCAGCCTCAAAGGGTTTTGTTATGTACTTTCCCATACACTACTCATGTCTCCATATTAGCGTCATAGCCGAAACACTGTAAACAATCACTATTCAAAGAACTATTACGCATGACAACGATGACTAATATTGTTGGTGTACTACTATTACTACTTTTGCTTCTTTATTTCTGCTTCTACTATCGCTACAATCGTCGTCATGACGATGATGATGATCGTCATCTTCACAACTACCAGCACCAACCGAAACAGTTAATGGTTAGAAACAGTTTGAAATTAAACGTCAATTATTATTCTTCATTTCTTAAATAGGAGTGGTAGTTGTAGTGATTGTCGGCACGTAGTGCTAATTAAAAGTAGAGCTCAAAAAAGGAGACACAAACGATGGCAAAAGAATAATGACACATAGGAAGTTATGAACGTTACGTAATAAATCATCAAAATTAGAAGATAAAGAAGATGCAATTCTCTAAAACTTATTAAAAAAAATAAAAATAAAACGGTGATATAAGTAAAATTCTTGAAAAATATGGTAGATGGTATATGTAAAAAAAACGTAGAAAGAATAGTAGTATAGAATTAAAAGCTATTCTTTCCCAAAATCGTGCAATTCCCCTGCAGAACATGTTAGCTGCTGATATATTCCACATTAAAGTATAATACAAATCATATAGCACAGGTAGCGAGCTCTCTTTGCATCTCCGCCCTCTCTCCATCTGTGGTCCTATACCTTGACCTTTTCTAATTTTGCACTTCTACAAAACATCTGGTTCATTGAGAATGTGCCACTTAAGTTACAGTAACTTGTTTTATTTATTCATTTGAGGCATTACGTTCAACATTATGCCGGTTCACCATGTATGAAAAATCAACGGTAAATGCCACATGCAGTGCAAATGAGGAAAATAAAGTGGCATCCTCACCAAAACGAATTAGCATTTCAAACGACTGATATCAAGACAATTTAGACCGTACACAGACATATTTAGGAACGCAAACCACGATAAGATAATTTCATAGCTAATTTTTGTCTATCATTGTAGATGATATATTAAGATTATTATTATTTGCGAATAAACATGTCTCATTGCTTTCGAGGTCTAGATACAGCCTCGATTCCGAACCTAGAAGATTCCAGAAGCCGATTTTGTTTATAGTTTGATGGAAAGTTCCATTATGATGACGCTCATCCTGGTCATCAAGTTGTGACTTAGGTTTTTATATTCGAGTTGTTTTTATTAGAATTCCACTTTCCTACCTACACATTTGACCAGTAGAGTCAGTCTTTTAGTTGTGTTCAGTTTTAATTTGAGATTAATTTAAATGAAATTTAAACATTTGAAATTAAATAACCAGATGCAAATAGAATTAAGAAAGCTATAGCTTCCCAATGTGTGCGTGCGTGCGTGGGTGTGTGTGTGTGTGTGTGTGTGATTTGGATTTTTAACGTAGCCTTAAAAATGTTTCAGACATATCGCTACCATGTCTGCACTGTGGCAGTTCACAGTGATAACTAGCACTAGGGCATCATGCCGCAGACACGTAGCGTGATGTCCCATGCAGTCACATTATCCTGACACTGGGCCTGTCAGTCCTAACACTAACCTCTTAGTACTGAGCGTCAATCTAGGCAGCTGATAGTACCATTTTTATACGTCTTTGTTATGATTCAGTCGGGGTTCGAACCCACGAGTTTCCGCATTCGAGGCGGGCACTCTAATCACTTGGGCCATCGGAGCGATCCAGCTTAAGAAGCAATTCAAACTTAGAAACTGGACAGACCCATGTCGTATTTGCAATGGAAAAATATAACTATTTGATGGGTGATGCTCAGCCAAGCTGGTTGATTACAATAATCTCAGAGTGAAAGAACTGTGTCCATAGCGACGTGTAGATCTACCTTGATGTGAAAAAGGTCAGAACTTTAGATCATGCTGCTCGTACAGCTGATGACTATTCCTTAACTCACTAAGTTTAATTTGTCAATTATTCTTCCTCTCAGCAATTTATAAATTTATCGAAACATTGATCAGAATTTCTTTATCTCTGTCTTCGTTCACTTATTATAAGAAGAAGTGGCACCTTATTTCTGATTTCTACAGATTGAAAAACGCAATAGAATAAGGACGAGGCTATTTCAATATGCTCTTTCTATGCAAAATGTCACGGTCATGTATTGAAAGCAATATATTTATTCAATCAAAGCCCGGTCTGATTTTACTACGAAGAATTTCGAACCATTCATGTCGAAAAGTCTTTTATTATCAGGTGCTTTGCCTTTTTTTCTGAGTTCTTTTCTTCCAGTAAAAGTGTTCGTAATCAGGGAGCAGAGAGTGTTTTTTTATTAATATTCCTCTCCATTGTGTCACTTTGGCATCAGACTTTATCTCAGTACCGATGAATGTCGCAACAGAAACTTCTCTAGCCATTGACGTCATTCATTTATTACTAGACAATGATCTAGCTTGAGATACAACTGTGGTTAATTCACTTCTAGCTGACAAGCCTTGTTTGGATTAAACAGTCCGTCCGATTGCGCATTACATTTCTGATTTGTACCCGCTTGTATAGTTGGCAAAAACAGCTCTTAGGAATGATGTTGACCTGGACATGCTTCTTTTAGATGACATGTTTATTGGACACTTTTTTGACGAGGTCACTTTCGCTCCGACTATTGATTAGTCAAGAGGTTTTGATCACAGTGATCCCCTTTGTACTGCTCATTCTCTTTACTTTAATGGGGGTGACAAAAGACAATTTATCATTGTCAATAGGAACAAGATCCTGAGATCTCCTGTTGGTATCAGAGGGCTGTTATGGAGACTGAAGACATGTAAGTAACACATTGTCATTTTCTGTAAAACAAGATCATTATGAGACACTGTAGACCACCTGAGGTACCCGCTTGTACCGAGTTGTCAGTGAGTTTTCAAATTGTTGATCATAGCTCATATCCACATGAAATTCTAGTCAGACCATTAAACTTCTCTGGCTGCTCATTTAGAGATTTTTACCATTTTTATTGGTCTAAAAATAAAGTGATATTTTGAAATATTGTAGATCTGGTCATATTGGTCAAATTGAAGGAAACCCTAAATTAAGCATGAATTAGGTATACACCCGTTTACATATTATGTCAATCGCCGCTTCGTACGTAATTAGTTGCTTTCCTTTTTGGTCTTGTTGCTAATTTTTTAATAACTAAGCATAACATTTCTCTATTACCAAAATCGGGACAAGTTTCAAAGTCTGTGAAATGAGTACACGTTGACTGCGTGTTAACATAATGGAATAAGTTTGACTGGCTAGTGATGGTGCCAGAGAGAAACATGCTTTTTATATATACATGATACAAAGTAAAAAGGTGATACAAATTTCATAATTAAAGAAGATATACCGTATTTTACACTATTTCCCAAGAACGCGACGATTACTGAGCCAATGACAAAAATGAATGCATGTTTATCAAATATTTTATGGCACTGAGAGCCTTAAGTTAACTATCCATTTAATAAAATTCAGTTATCGATGCCATATTAATCCAGTATTCTTTTCTTTAAGGTCAATCTAAGTTTGCATTTAGAAACTACAAACTAATCATCCCGCGAGCCGGATTCGAACCAGCGACCTAAGGATAGCCATCACCTTTTTCTACAGTCTTCCTCTCTACCACTGAGCTATCACGGGATATTAAAACTGAAACATACATCAAATTATTTATGTCTTAGATTATTTTCTGAATTACGTTACTTATTGCTTGTTAATTGCCCTGTCTGACGAGAACGATCATTTGGTCAAGTGGCGCCACTCCCTGACAGTTGATGGATTCGTTCTGCATCAATATCTAATGCTAAAAACGTTGAACAGACATCGACTATGCATTGTCGTATAATGGGTATTTTTAGACTGTGTACCCATATTATAATACAAATTGTATATATAGAATCTATATACATAGCCATAGGATCTGCCAATGTCCATGAAGCGAGATCGCGTTGTCTTTGCATCATCCATTCAGATAGGCTCCTCTTAGAGCGAAGGACACATTCTCTTGGATGAACTCATTTTGGGTGTTAGAAGTTGGAAATCTCCACTCCGTTTAGAATGAGGACTGATTGGAAATGCATCCTCTTCATACAATTGGAACTTTTGACTGTACATAAGTGGTGCCAGATAAAAACATGAACAGGTAAGCAGAATGGAAAGCAAATGTGCGTCCATTCTCATGGCTAAAAAAGAGGATACTTATGATCCAACAATATTCCCCCAAGAATCCGACGAACACAGATCCAGTGACACAAAGGATGCATATGGTGCTGACTGATTTTTGGCAGTTTATGAACCTGTGTATCACCCGCATGAGCGGTATTTGGACCGAATCGAATCTGGAATCCATATGCCTTTTTGAGGGGTCACTGATTGGTCCTTAAATAGCCATTTTGTTTTTCAGTGCCATGCAATATTTATTATATTAACCAAATGCAATGAATCTCTTTTTTAAGGAAGCCTGTTAGTACTGTATAATATTCTGCAATGATCATGACTTCATATCCTCGTGCAGTGTTACTCTTTAAACATCTCATCTGTTGTAAGACAAATTGCAACCAATACTCATGCGTTATGATTGAATTTCCAAGAAAACTTCACAAAATGCAATTTTTCTTGTTATAACTAATTTTCATTTTTATGTTCATGAAAATCAGAGTTTTGTAGTAATTATATAGTACATAAATTCAGAATATTAATTATGAACTATAATGTTTTATATATTGTTATAACTTCACCATGTATTGTAATCATAGTGTTAGATTATTCTTAAAACAACTTGCTGCCAGCTTCATGCTCTATGATTATTATTTTAGACATGAAATAGCGGTCAAGTTTCAAAACGTGATATTTCGGTATTTAAGCTGCGTTATTAATTTATCATTACGACAAAATTAGTTTGGTATTAGTTAAAAATTTTGAATTAATACTATTTTAAGTATATTTTGAATATCTTTGACACGTTCGTATGACGTTGATACGTTTTGAATAATTATAATAATTATATATCTATTTATATATTTAGAATATTTAATTTAAAGCGTAATTTTCTATATTAAGTGTTGTTTGATTTCAATAAAAACAGTGCTACACCATAGAACTTAGGACCTCCTATGTCTAAATCAGGCACCGAGAACGTACTAGCGCATTTACCACATTAAAGTATAATACAAATACAATTAGCAGAGGTAGCGAGCTCTCATTGCATCTCCGCTAGGGGTTCGATCTGTGAGTCCTATATATAGAGTCACTCTTATAGTTATGTTCAGTTTATTTAAATTATTCATTGGAATTGCAAAGTGTTCAATAATTCTTTCGGACTAATTCCAGGTTATTGGTACGTCACCACTTGCAAGATTGGAATTCATTCGGAACACCACTGGAATTCGATCAGAACACCTATAACATTGGACTTGTGAAAGAACATACGTTTCTTTACCATTATTACGTTGTATTCCTTGGAACTAAATTATTTGTAGAATTTTTTAAAAAAAACTTGTTGTTTTTCGCTCTTTTCTGTTACTTAGTTATAAGACCATAGATCCGTAACATAAACTTGGGGACTCGTACGGGATACGAATTTCTGTAAAAATACTGAAGAGAATTGTTTTTCTTTTAGTCAGTGGTATTTTGATTTCACGTAGTTGAGAAATCTTTAGTGAAACCAACTAACTTTGGCAATGTCATCTACAGTTGAGAACTTTCTTTTAAATTGTACCATTGAAGGGTTAGATTCCTTGGACAAGGACGAATTGTTCCAGCTTGCCAAACATTATAATCTTTTTGAAGCGAAAGCTTCTTTAATATATAAGAAATAAAAAATATTTTGGTCCAGTAGCTGGTAGAAAGGAATCATTAGGATAAAGGTGCTTTGGGATTAATTAGTAAGTCTCTGTTTGGCTTTGAAATAAATTAAAACACTTGAAATGAAAACACCAGCTGGAAATAGTTTTAGAAAACTTCAGCTTCAAAAAGAAATCCGAAATAAAAATAGTCAGAATCATGTTGATTTTGCAATGCAAAAGAACAAGTATTTGATAGGTGTTGCTAATCCATGATGATTACGGGCGTCCATAGTGACGTCAAGATCTAACTTGATGAATAAAAGGTAAAAACGTTAGAAAATGCTGCTCGTACAACTGATGTCTATTCCTTAAGTCACAAAGTATACTTTTTCAATAATTCTTCCTCTCAGTAGTTTGTTATTGTTAGTGAGAGACTGATCAGAAATCCTTATCTATTCCCTCGTGCACTTACTGTAAGAAGAATGGGCACGTTCTTTCTGATTGCTACAGATTGAAATAAACACGGGACTATTTTAAACACTCATTTATTTCCAAGATGCACGGTCATATATTGAAAGCAATATATTTGTTCGATCAGACAAACCCCATTCTGATTTTATTATGGAGTATTACGAACCATTCATATCGAAAAATTCTATATAACATGTTGGTGATTCTGTCAAGCACATCCCTATTAAAATATTAAGAGACACATGAGATTCTCAGGGTCTTTTATTATCAGATCCTTTGCCTTTATCTAAGTAGTCTACTGACAGTAAAAGCATTCGTAATCAGAGAATAGAGTGCGGTTTTTGTTCACTTTCCTCTCCATAGCGTCAATTTTGCATCATACTTAGTCTCAGGACCGGTGACAGTCCCAACAGTGGCTTCTTTACTCATTGACGGTATTTTTTATTACTAGATAATGACCTAGCCTGAGGTAAGGTTGAGATTAATCCACTTGTAACTGGCAAGCCATGTTCAGATAAAATAGTCCGTCCTATTTGAACTTAATTTTATAATCAGCTTTTGCATTTACAAGAGCTATGGCAAAAAGAGCTCTTCATAATGATTTTGACCTGGACATTATTCGTTTAGTTGACACATTTATTGGTAAGTTATTGTATGAGGTCACATTTGCTCCAAGTATTGATCAGTCAAGAGCTTTTGATTATAGTGATCCTCTTCGTACTGCTCATTCACTTTATTTTAATGAGGGTGACAAAATACATTTACTCATTTTCAAACAGGAACATGATCCTGGGATCTCCTGTTTGTTTTAGAGGGCTATTAGCGAGACTGAAGCCACAATAGTACCAGATTGTTATTTTCTGTAAACTAAGGTCTTTATGAAAGAAAATAGACCACCCGAGGTACCCGCTTGTACCGAGTTGCCAGTGAGCTTTGAACTAATTGATCATAAGACATACCGACAAGAAATACTAAGTCTAGCCGATGAAACTTCCCTGGCTGGTCATTTAGAGATCTTTAACCATTTTCATTAGTCAAAAATTGAAAATTATGTTTTGAAATACTGTAAATCTTATCATATTGGTCAAATTGTAACTAACCCCACTCAGAAGCTATCTGAGGCTCGTCTGCAACCTATTTCTGGATATGCTGAACCATTTAGCAGAATAATGCTAGATTGTGTTGGTCCCTTACCTAAACCCAAGTCAGACAATTAATACTTATTGACCATAATGTGTGAGTCGACAAGATTTCCAAAAGCAATTCCTTTTAGGAATAAGAAAAATAAAACCATAGTAAAGCTTTTCATAAATTTTCTTTTTCCTCTTTTTGGCCTTTCGTTTAACCAGGTCTAGGACAAAACTTGTGTCTTGAATATTCCAGCAAGTTATGCATGAATAAGCCATCCAGCCGTTTAAGTATTATGTCAATCACCCTGAAGGTCGATTGAGTTTAGAAAGATTTCATCAATTTTTGAAGAATATAATTTGGCCATATTGCTTTGATAAAGAAAAAAGACTGGAACGAAGTGTTCATTTACTATTGTTACCTGTTACGGAATCAGTTCAAGAATCATTAGTATTTGATCCTTTTGAACCAATATTTTGACAATGCGTGGACTACTGAGGTTACTGAAAGGCAAATTTCTTTCAACGTTAAATTCAGAAATTAATCTTCTAGACTATGTCTCTGATTTTAAATATAAGTTGCAAGAACTAATCTACACTGTGTAGCCAATTAAAGTTGATGACTGTGCATTGATTAGTCTTTAAAATACGAAGTGAAAGAGTTAAAAAAATAACTTACATTATGGTGACTGAATTCCTAAAGTCTTATATGTTCTATCAGTTCTGAATGTTTCGAATAATCTGATTGAGTCGCAAAGGTGTTCCAAATGATAATCTGTATTGTAAAATGTATAAAGATCAATGCTATAATTCCAAAATGTCTTTAAATGAATTCACAGTAATTACGTACAGCTATGAATCCAGAGTGTCCTTAAATTAATTCACAATATACCATACAGCTATTGTATATCCAGTTGTTCTTAAATGAATTCACAATAATTCCGCACAGCTAATATATAACCAAATAGTCTTTAACTGAACGATGGAGCCTATAATTCCAACGAATGATTAAATTAAACATAATAAGCAACTTTGGTAATATAACAGTTCAAAGACTGACAGTACTACTTGTCACATAATTAGGCAAAGAAATAACTTGGTTTTGCCTTAGAACTATTCGAATATTTCTCGTTGTACATGCGTACAACGTTATCTAGGGTGAATACGTGTTTTTCCAGGTAAGCTACTGTATTAACATGTACCTCGCCAGAAATTACTTGTAACATTACTAACATGATATGCACGGGTATTTTACCATGACGTTTGCTCACTCTCCTATGGATTTAAGCAAGATCAATTTCTAAAACCGACACTGGTCGTTTTGGATCACGTTGAGGAGTGTACGCTCTCCGTTGTTCTCCAGCCATAGGGGTAAATGTTAAATTTGCATTTTCATTTCATATGCGAAGCTAATTTGGTTTGTAATGTCTTATCGCGTAATAATGCATTTATTAAAACGCAGATTTGAACTTTGAATTACAAGTCACTATTAGAGGTTAAAGTATTATCATATATCTAGAGATTTTACAGAAACTATTATTATGACCAATTTGGTTTTATTGTAGCTGATTGTGTCTGTCGCTGTGATTGTGACTGTCACTGTGATTTGTGACTGTGAATATGACTACAGCTGTCTGAAGCTGTCTAAAGTTGTTTAGAGCTGTCTGGAGTTTCCAGAGTATTTAAGGCTGCGTGCTGTCGAAACGTATGTATGTATGTACCTATGTCTGTGCCACGGACGTAGACGTAGCAAATTAAAAAGGGTGCTGTATGCTGTCTGTACGTGTTTATACGTATGACTGTACATGTGGTGAATCCATAAAGGTGCGAGCGGCCGATAAGAGTGTGGGCCAACCCAAGGAATCGTGCGACTGTACAAGAGGTCTAGGAGCATACCTTTGGTTCAATTGTTGTTCCAATTGCATTTTTATGTTCGTAAGATTATTTTGAATATTCGTTGTGTTCATAAGATTATTTTGAATCTTAGTTGTGTTCATAAGATTATTTTGAATCTTAGTTGTGTTCATAAGATTATTTTGAATTTTAGTTGTGTTCATAAGATTATTTTGAATTTTAATAGAGTTCGTATTCGAGATTATGTGAATCTCTCTTATAGTGTAAAATACTGTTTGAAGCGTATCTGCAGTCCATGAGGTTTCTTGGATCTGTACTTCATATTGATTTAATATTTTGGTTTATTTTCAATGTGTGAATGTTGTGTAAAGTGATTTGAGTCAATCGCATGTTGAGAGCGTGAGAGAATCATTGTATTTTTACATCATATATTTTTCTTTATTAATTCATTTCATAAATTTCCATCTTTCTCACATTGTCTTTGTCTTATTCATTTAGTCCAAAAACCCACTCGGTTTCTATTATGCGACAATAATGCAAAATTCTAAGTATCATGTCCCTTAAATAGAATGCTAATACGCAATAGAGACAATTCAATACCAGAATTTTAATGGAATGAATAATCGTAGCATTTTCGAAATCACTTTCCAAGTAAACAGCGTCACGTGGTTCAAACTAACTATCAAATTAGGCCAGCCTGTTCTTTCAGAACTCATGGCCTGAAAGTAAATCACGAGATGTTTACTTGGAGTTGACAGCTCTACTCATTACTCATGACTCATCTTTAAAGTGAAAACTACGTTTATAGTATATTAGTATTGCAAATGTCATTAACAAACATTATATATATAATAACAATATTATTAAATTGTGGACCTATATTATAATTTAAAGTGTATTTAAAACTGTTTACCTATGCTACAATATTATGGGTATTATAATATGCTGACGTAGATTTCAAATTAATCTGAACCAAATTGTTAGTTCCTTTCTATGAAACTCGGTTCGGTACGCGAGAAGCTTTCTTTTTTAACACTGTATACAATTTCTCATGGACCAAAGTCGGGAAAAGTCGAAACGTCGTTGAAATGAGAACACAGTGTATGCGCATCAACGGTTCAGACAGGATCTACGGACAGTGGAGGACATCCTCAATTCCAAACAAGGCGCATTCATTCGTGGTGTTAGAAGCTGGAAATCTCCGTCGCCTTTGAAATGAGGACTGTTTGGAAATGTGTTCTCTTCCACAATGTAGTAAAAGATTCAAAACAGTAGGAAAAGTGTAAGTGGTCATTATTGGTGTCAGAGATAAGCATGTACGTGTACACAGGATTGATAGCAAATGGCGACGCCTTTCCTGGTTAAAGATGATACATGGTATCTAACGCTATTCCTCAAAAAATGCAACCATTAGACACCAAAGACACCTAAGATGCATCTTTAGCAAATATTACCTGGTGCTGAAGGCGATAAGGTCGATCATAGACCTGTTAATGGTATTTTGACCGAGGCGGATCTGGGGTCACAAATAATTATAGAAGATCAGAGATATGGATACTGCTCCAATTAATTAGAAGAGAAAACCTATACCCAAATCATAAATCCCCTCCCCAAAACCATTACCTTTCTCAAAATGATTCTTTCCATAACATTCAGTTATCCCTTCAATAATATTCAACTACCCATTCTATTTTATTCCAGTAGTCTTTGCTTGGATAGAATCGATTACATTACAAGTCAATATAGCTGGACATTAAAACAAAAATGCAAAAAACGTAGTTCCCGCGAGCCGGATTTGAACCAGCGACCTAAGGATAGCCATCAACTTTCTACAGTCCTCCGCTCTACCAACTGAGCTATCACAGGATCATATAACAGATATATATTTCAAATTATTTATTGATTTCTGTTACTTATTGCTTGTTTCTTTTCATATCTTGCAGGAACGATCATTTTGCCTGGTGATACCACCGTCTGACAGATGATGGATAGGTTCTGCATCACTAACTGTGCTAAAAACTTTTAATTGACACCGAATACATATAATGGGCATTATTAAATTGTGGGCTTGTGTTATAATATAATGGGTAATATAATTATCATGTGTTCAAATATAAATTAAAACTGTATATCTATATTCTAATACAATTGGTGTTGTAATCCGTTTAAATAACCTCAGGATCTGTCACGATATATATGACGTGAGAAAACAATGTCTGCGCATCGTAAGTTCAGACAGACTCCTATTGCAGTGGAGGGCACATTCTCGTGAATGAATTCATTTTGGGTGTTGGAAGATGTAAATCTTTATTCCGGTTGAAGTGAGGACTCATCGGAAATTTATTTTCTTCAACAAGGTCATAAAATATTTTTTTACAATGATACATATTTGTCTGGACATAGTGGTGCCAGAAAAAATCATGAACAGGTACGCAGGATGGAAAACAAAGGGGGGGGGGGGGAATTCTCGTTGTTAAATAAGAGAATACATCTTATCCAGCATTATTCCCCAAAAAAATCCGATTGATAGAAAACCAGTGACACAAAGGATATACATTTAACAATATTGCATGGTTCTTAGTGCATTATGGCAGTTTATGGACCTATAAAATTGTATAAATATTTAATTTGCGTTGTTTGTTTGTTAACTGTTTATAGTTTTCATTTTCATTATATGCTATGGATAATTGTATTTTGTTGTTTACTACATTTTATATTAAAAGTTTAGAAATAGACTTCTAATTCCAACCTAGATTTTTCTCTTGTAAACATTTGGAGTCTTCCAGAAGAAAACTTTTCATTAGGTAATATTTTTTTTTTATTTTTTCAGAAAATGCTAATTGTGACCTGAGGCCAGGTAGAGGACTATATAATATTGTTTTCCTAGAAATTAATTATTTGTGATGTAAGATCAAAGCACAATTAGGTGTATTATTGTTGTGTCCATTAATTATTTGGAGCTGGAATTTATTTATTCGAATTGTTTATTCACTGGAAACACAAACGTGGACTTCCTAGAAACAGAGACTTGGATTTATCTTGAAATTTCAAAATAAGAATATATTTTTGGATTGTATTATTGTGATCCGACAAAAGACACTGGCCACCACAGGTATATCAACGCTTCCAGCAATGGAATTAATTTGGATTTCACTAAAGTTTATTCAGAACTTTAATAATTAGGACCTGTGTCTGTAATTCTAGGATTATTTCGGATTTAATTCGCGATAACGTAAATTCCTTTTTCTACATTTACCCGTTGTATTCTAGGGACATAAATTATTTAAGTTTACAAATTTTGTTCCTTCTCACCCGTTTCTATTACCTAATTTAAGATCGTGGAACCGTAATACTATCACCCCACGAATGGTGTTTGAGTCGAAACAAATCTGGAGTCCACATACTTACGGTAAGTCACTGACTGGTCCATGAAGTGAAATTAGGTTTTTCAGTACCATGCAATATTTATTATATTATCCGACTAAAATGAATTTCTTTTGTATGGAGGCGTATTAGCATTGTATGACGTCGTGCAAGCAGATTGACGTCATACTCTCCTAGAGTGTTTGTAAACATCCATTTATTGTAAGATGAATTGCAGTCAAGAGTAATGTAATAACCTTAACCTTTGCAGTCAAGAGTAATGTAATAACCTTAACCTTTGCAGTCAAGAGTAATGTAATAACCTTAACCTTTGCAGTCAAGAGTAATGTAATAACCTTAACCTTTGCAGTCAAGAGTAATGTAATAACCTTAACCTTTGCAGTCAAGAGTAATGTAATAACCTTAACCTTTGCAGTCAAGAGTAATGTAATAACCTTAACCTTTGCAGTCAAGAGTAATGTAATGACCTTAACCGTAATGACCTTAACCTTTCACCCTTTCCGATCACTAATTTTTAACGCGTTCGACTTGACATTTTGTGATGATTCTTATGAACTGTAAAAAGAGAAATAGCCAACAATATTATTGTTTCATTCATTGACAACGCTGGGAAGGATGCGACAAATGAATCAATCAAGAGCGATCGATGGACGAAAGAAGATATCGAAAGGGTTCCTACTGGTCAGAGAAAAACTCACCTTGTTTTACCATAACCATTCATTCAATTATTAATTTTAATAATAGTCAATATTCCAGTGAACACAATCTAACTATCGATTCGATATTATTCTTGTATTCTTTGTTTCCAAAGAATAGATTGCTTGACGGGTCAATCTAGGCGGATTTTACAAATTTGGAAAAATGTATCTCCCGCGAGCCGGATTCGAAAAAGCGACCTAGGGATAGAAATCAATGGTGCACGGCTCGACTGAGCTATCACGGAATTCAATAACTGCAATATATCATAAATCATTTCCTGAAATACGGTACTTATTATTTGTTTCTTGTCCTGTCTCGCGAAGACGATAATTTTGGCTGGTGACGCCACTGTCTGACAGTTGATTGATTTATATCGTATCACTAGCTAGTGCACATATACAGTTGTTTAATGGGCGTTGATTATACGACAACGACGACGACGATGATGATAACAATAAACGACGACTTTTAAAATGTTACTTGTATAATTTATTGCATTATGGACAGCATTTTTAACACCTTGTTCTTTAATTGAGTGATAGCCACAACATTAAAAACAAGTACTATTCCACTATTACTATGGTATTATATTACTCGCCACTACGATGACTAATACTGTTGGCGTACTACAAGTACTACTATAGATTTTCTGCTGCTGTTAGTATTACCGCCACCACTAAAATAATCATCATCATTCTCATTTCCATCGCCAGCCGACAAGGTTAGACATATTTGAAAACTGTAAATCAATAAAACATCAATTATTTTTCTTCAGCTCTTAAGAAGCAGTGACAGTTGACAGTTGTAGAGTTCATCGGCACAACACTGGCTATACAGTACCGATTAAAATTAGAGCTCTAAAAATATAGACGCAAAGGATTGCAACAAAAAAGACACATGAAGATGGAACCTTAAAAAAGCATATGCATTACGTACAAAACCACAAAGGTTAAAAGTTAAAAATGATAACATTCTCTAAACATATTTTTAAATAAATAAGAGAAAGGTACAATATGTAAAATCCTTGAAAAATATAGTAGGTGATGCAAAAAGGTGTAAAAAGAACGATATATAATATTTAAAGTTAGTGTTTCCCAAAATTGTTCAATTATCAACAGAACATGATGCCGGCGGCACTATGCACATTAAAGTATAATACAAATGCACACTGGCGCAGATCAAAATTATTTCAATTATTTTATTTTTTATAATCTTGGCATTTGTTCCTCAGTACTGAACTTTCCCCTATGCCCAGATCCTAATAAATCATATGATAACCTAAACTACTTTCAGTGATGAACTGGAGGTGATCATGAAGTTCTTGCCACAGGTTATCCGGCATTCTTTTTCTCTAAAAATAGACTGTGACTACACTTGTAGGTAATGAACCGGAAGCAATAATTGCGACCCGAGTATTATTAGGCCAACTCATTTATAGCCAAATTTAGTAAAACTTTTATATTTGCATGCCACACTTATTTCAACTTTACTCAGGGATGTCTTTTGAATTTCACAGCAAATAAGGAGTGTGACAGCTGTCAGAAAGTGTACACAGGTTTATTCCGGCAAAATTGCACATTGTAATGAACATGTGACATCATACCCACAATATCGTCCATAAGCATCAAAATAGACTTGGGTGTGTGTGTGATTTATCAGTCTAAATTTGACCTATCAACAACGGTGCAGGGACAGAAAAAAACTGAAGAACAATGGACAAGGAAGACATCGTTAAGAGTGACGAAAATTAATTTAAAAAACCAGTTACCCAAAGATTGTCCATTGGCAGTTGATCCTATGAACCGTAGTGATTGACTCTTTAAAGCATCAGTTATACATTTTATATTATTTCATGACTATTAAATGAAAAAAAAAGGAAAACGAAAAAGAGGATCATCCTTAACGTTTATTGAGCAATCCTCCGTTTTGCCAACGGCGCAATCACGAGAATGCAAGATATATTTCATTCCAAATTATTTCATCATGTATTTTTTATACTTTGTGTATTGCTTGATCGTAATATAATCAGCAAAGAGTGAGAATTATGTTTAATAATTAGTACTTTTTAAAAATTAAATATATAGAGAGACGGTAATTTTAAAGCAAAGGGAGAAACTTTTGAGTTCAAATTAAAATTTGTTTCAAAATTGTATTTCCAAATGCCGTGCACGCAGAGGGCCCAGCCAGAATGACCCAAATCGGGCCTCACTTTTGCTTAGGCCGTTCCTGTTTGACATTTGATGGATCTGTAATGCCTAGTTTGGATTACACTTCCAGATCGTTTAATTAGCATAGTCGTAACATCAAACACAACAACCACACAACTAGCTATTAAGCACGACGATTATGACCGCTGTGATTGTTGTTGCTGTTACTGCTACTTCTGTTGCTGCCACGAATAGTTAATACATGTCATCTTCATAATTATCACAACCGTGATCAATCGACAAAGCTATCCGGATTCTATGATATTTTAAAATTATGCAATATATGAAATAGCAAGCATTGTTTCATATGTAGAAATATCATACCGTACATCCGGCAACTTGGAACATGGAGGCATCTTTGACACGGGGGTTTTAGTATGAACTCAGGCATGTCGGTCAGTTTGCGTTCTATCTTGTCAACAATTAAAAGGACACGTCGAGTAAAAACAAAAATGTAGATTACTTAGACATACATGTTTAAAGTATTTTACGTTTTTAAAAGCCGTGCATAATTAAAGCTGAGCTTAAGACATTTTTACAGTTATATCTTCCTTCAAACGTACCCACCCACCCACCAAAAGTTATTTTTAGTTAATTAAAACTTGGAAGAATCTACCAAAACTGTTAACTTTCCCTAGTAATTGTAAAGATTTGCATGTATTAAATCGGTGCAGGACTGAAATTGTACTTTTACATTTCCATGCAATTGAAAACATAGAAGTTTCATTTCAGATTGTTCGGAAATCTGGGAAGCAGGAACATTCAGGTCCTAATATGAGTCGTTTTCATTTTGTTTGTTAGTCTTATGTATTTTCAGTTTATTTAAATAAACGTTTCTTGAACTTCTACGTTTCCTCTATATATTACCAACCGATTGTTTGGCGACTGTCCCCCTGATAAACTGGTATGATTTCAATATTTGGTGATGTAATACATGAAGCTAGTAAAAACTGAGGATTCATATTCAAACGAGAATAATAAACGAGTGTAATAATTTCATAATTTCAAGTCTTTGTATTACATTGGAAACTATTTTGATTTTATTACTTAAAACAGTGATAATTTTAGGACTTTTCAAGTAGCAGTACATATTAGATATAGAATTTACAATACCATGAATTTCGTTTTGCTCAAGGATAAAGAACTTAACTGTCTGGATTTTAATTCGTTATAATGGTTAATATTAAAAATAAATCAAGCTGCATTTCCACCTATTTTCAGTTGCAATCTTAACTGAGTGATTGTCTATGTCTGTCATGAAAGTTCGCCGTTCTTCAAGCTTTCTTCACCGTCGCAATGCACGGGTAACAATTCCAGACGCTCATTTATCACAGTGGCCACGTGTGCGGAGATTTCCTAGTTTCTCGTATGAAAGTCATAGACTAAGTTTGTTTTGTTTAATTTTTAAGTTAGTAAACAGTTTCTAAAAGATCATGGTCAAGGCTTGTTACGAATCGGTAACGCGAGGGAATGTTTCTTGGATATCATCGGCTCCGACAGGTTCCTCTTGAAATGGAAGAAACTGTTCCCACAGAAAAGAGATGGATTCTGTGTCCTGGAAATTGGAAGTTCTCATTTCCTGTTGGAATGAGGACTGGATCGAATTGGGTTATCTTCGAAAAGGTTGTCAGTGAGAGTATACAATGCGATGATTTTTGATCGGATATTAGCAGTAGTGAAGGGGGAGGCACTTTACGGACAAAGGAAAGCCCAGTCAAGATTGTGGGCAAGATTACGGACACTTGAATATGGGAATATTGGGGCTGTTTACGAACACGATTTATACGGACAAAAGTTTGGGGCTGTATACGGACAACGGAAAGTTTGTTTTCTGTATTGGATTAATATAAATGGAACAGGTGAGGTGACGTCACGGTACTGGACATTGGCAACAATGTTGCAACGAACTGACCTGAATACGCGCTACCTTAGGTGGAGACAAATACAGTAGAGGCATAAGACAAGCATACTATATACATATATTTATGAACATAACTCTATCACACATAAAATATAAAATCAAAAAAAAAAAAATTAGGCAAGAGAGCAAATTTCATTTTGAGGCAAACATAGAAAATATAAAATCGACTAAAATATTTTGGGCAAGAGAGCAAAACGTTTCGAGACAGTGTAGTGGCCCTGAAAAGAGCCGTTGGCTTTTTTGTCAACAACATTCCGTTAACATAGAGGGCATCGCATAGGTCTTCTTCTCTTCCTGAAACTTCTTCTGACTTATGGACCGAAAATGACGACTCTCTTCAGACAGCCTTGTCTCCCGACAAAGATCCTTCTTTTCCAAACGCTGGTATCGGTGATCCGGATGATTGTCCATGATGATTTGACATACATGGGTGAGTCTGTACGGAACAGCATCCACGATACGTGAGTAGATGATTCAACGTTAGTCCACATTTTGTGGCGAGAACAGGTGAAGGCAATGAAGTGACCCGCTCTTATTTATGGTGGAAAAGTTTAACGAAACGGATTGAGTTTTTTCACCAATCCTTACACGCGTTACAAAATTTAGTCACAGCGTGGAGTCTGTCTTGCAATCGGAAGAGAGCTGATTGTGACGTCACATTCCTCTATAGATGCGCTAGCGTCTGTGCGCAGTGAATCAATGCGACGGAGTCTGTAAATATAACGCAAACTAAGAAGACGATGAATTGGGGTGCACCGGCCGTTGAAACGAGAAGCGATGTCTTAGCAGTGGCTACTAAAGTCAACACAGTCTTACTTAAAGAAGAGACCAATGTTCATTCGCAAGTATGTGTTGCGGTACAGCACCTTCGCCACCTTCTCCTTCCTCACCACACGTCGAAGATTTTAAACAGAGACAGAAAGAAGAATTGTATACATTTTTACATCAGCAGAAAGAAGCAGAACAAGTTTTTCTCCTTCAACAGCAAAACAGCAAGACGTAGAGGCAAGAAGAAGGAGACGACAGGAAGAAGAAGAAGCATCAGCAGAGAAGAAACAAGGTCTAGTAGAGACGGAGGACAGTGAAAGTCAAACAGTAACGGTACTCTTAGACATTTTGGCAGTGTTAAGGAGTCTGAAACAAATGTATCAGACCTCTTTAATACGAACCAAAGAAGAAACAACATTCCAGAGCCAAACAGCCCAATCTTGTTACCACACCTGAGATACCAGCCGTAGTGGTTTCAAATAATCCACAGGACCAAGTCCAGAAGTGGGCCTTGGTTGTGGCAAAGGCTTGAGGCGGTTAAAGCTGATAGCTTCCAGTTCCTAGGTTTGTTTTTGTAAAACAAAACAAACACCAAACGGTCCAATTCAGGGACACCCACTTCTTTCGAAAAGAGATAGTATTTATTTTGCCAAAATCAATTAAAATTTTAAAAAAAAAATTCCTCCCATGCTGAATGTGTGTGAGTGCGTGAGTGTAGATCCTTATTCTAGGAAAGCAAAACCAAGCGACACTTAAGATTTCTGTCTGCTATATTCTGGTACAAATTTTACAATCCACTTCATATAAAAACCATTTGAAAAGGTTCATTGACTTCATCTGTGCATTTGTTCACTCTCTCTGTATTTTGAATTTCTTCACTTTCACAGGTTTTTCCACTTCATCCTCACTTTTTCCTCGTCTTCTCTTCCTCACCTTTTTCTCTTTCTGGACGTGTCTGGGTTCTTCCTTTCGGATGGGTACTCTTCTTCTTCCTGTTCGGAACCCGTCTCTTCCTCTTGATCTTGTTCTTTCTTAGGGCAGTCTGAAGACCATTTTCCTTTCTCTTGACAATGATAACAGGTATCTTGACTTTTGTCTCGTCTGACACCTGTCTTGTTTTTTGACGGTCTGGACATTCTGTAGTGGAATGCCCGTTTTTCTTACAGATAGTTTAAGTAATTTGACTTTTATCTCCAAAGGAGGGGGAGTTGACCGTCAGCATGTCTGAAGAAAACTTTCGTATGACACCTCACAAAGCTCTGATCAGAAGTTAGATCTGTTTTGGTTATTCCATCGTTCTAATAGGTTTGATAGAGAAATGAATATTGGAAGGGAAGACATTGACACTTTATATAGAGAACATACCGGCCTGACATGGATATAGGGCTCCATAGTTTTTAAAATGTAGTTATTTGACTTATTTCAGTCAAGATGAAACGATCGCGTCATTTCGTGGAGAAATTGGAAGAAAGTAAGAGGCAGAAATCTGACCTATCGCCTTGCACAGTAGGTGAAGTCTTGGCTCAAACTCATGCCAGCGATTATGAAGATGACATGAGTGAGTCAAAATCCAGACCAATGGAGTCTACGCCAAACCAAAGTTGACCACCACCACTGTTAAACCCTGAAAAGTACTACCTATTCAACAGACGGAAAGCGCTCCTCTAGAAAATTTAGAACCATGGCCTACACGTACACGGTGACGTTAAAAGATTTCAAATCCGTCGTAACATCGGAGAAAGCAGAGGGGTTCATCACCGAGTTGTGGGATTCTCTTTAATCCACACTGAAACGACAATGTCAAGCCAAAGAAGGCAATCGCTTCAGACCTTCTCTTGATCACGACAGTCTGAAGTCCTCTTGTTTGAATCAAGTTTAGCCTATTAGAACTGACACCTTCCAAAGTCATCGACAAGATTCAACACTTACAGCAATCCAATGACAAGTTTCACATCACCGATGGAAACGCGACACTGTTCATGACACATTTTTCTCTTCTCCAAGGGACAGGAAAGCAAGATGGTGTTATTTGTAGACGACCTTGGAAGCACCAAAAGGAGTCTCATCCCAATTAACAACCCTCAAGACAAGATGTGTTTAAACCGTGCCATCGTCGTGGGACGAATGTATGCCGACAAGAACGACACGGCAGAATGAAAAAGAGTTTCGCAAACTATTCAAAACTCGAATCGAGCCAAACAACAAAGAGACGCAGAACGCCTGTTACAGCAAGCAGGGCTATCTAAAGACACACTTTGTGGCATTCCTGAAATGCAAAAACTGCAAGACATATTGGCTCCACGCTACACCTTGAAAGTACACCCTCAAGAAGTGCGTGGACCTCTGTTGTTTCGAGGCAAAATGTCAAAGACAGAAAATACATTCACGACTATCATCACGATGAACATTTCGATACCATTACCAGTATCCCCAGATTCCTGGGGTACATTATTACTGAGAGAAATGTGACTATGGGTATAACAATCGAGAGCAATACAAGCATTGAGGATCCAAATGTGAGAGATGTTTGGCCTCTAAACCCGGTCTTGACGAAGGACAAGAACGAGTGCATTGCCTTGCTTGTCAGCACACTTTTGTCAGCCCAACCAGTTACCAACAACATTTGAAGAAGCAAGGTTCACAGCGGAAAAGTGCTTGTCAACTACTGAGATTTTGCCCTACTTGTGGACAAGACATACGTAGAAATAATGCCAAGGCTCATATATGTTCAGGAAAGAAACGATATCACATTTGTTAGCAAATGGTATTCTCGGAACACGATTGCCACATTCAAAATTATCATTCCAAACATCAAGAGGAAGAAGATAATCAGAAGAAAGGCAATTTCATCTTTTCGCTTTCAAATGCATGCAATAGACCGGTATTCACATTCCAAATTTCTGCGTTAATCATCGAGCTTCCAAGACGCGCATCCAAGAGCCTATCTTTAGTCATTGTCCTCACTGCGGATAGATTCATGGAGGATGTGAAAAATCTTTCGGGGACCTAACACGCTGGCCAGTTTTGCCAAATGGATCATCGACGACACGTGGAGCCAAGTGGACATCGAACATTTACGGTGATTATCATCGCAATGCCACGGTGATGGCTCACAATTTCTCGGGATACGATGGACAGTTTCTTTTCAGATACTATACGGAACAAAGTACCGAACGTCCGAAAACGTTCCATCGGTCAGACATTGTTGAACTGGACGAGGACCTGACGACCTTCGTGGCTACTAATTCTACTACTTACAAGGTGGCCATGCAACATCGAATTACAGCGGAAATGTTAAATGAATTCCAAAATCTTTTACGCTGTCAAAGTTTGTCTGTCGAGAAAAATGTTGTGCTGTGTTTGACGTGTGAACTAGTGACTAAGCGATTTGGATACGACGACGGAGTACGATCAGTTTTGTGCAAAACGTAAATTTATTACCTCCGACAAAAGAGAGTACTAAAATGGACTACCATGCCAAGACCTTTATCACTCGTGATACAACGATTCCCATGGAAGAAAATCAATGACAATTTTCAAACAGAGGAGGATTACCATCTTTTTATTCGAGCACTGAGTCCAATGAATTTGGGTCGTCCTGTAGTGTCTGTCTTAGTGACTTGATTTCGTTTACTAGCCGATGTGTACATTGAGGTACCGCCAAAAAACATGAAAGTGGTACCTTTCAATATCCACTAGAGACACCTTATTTTAAAAGCCTTGCGATTTCATCTGGATACTTCTCGACCTATATGGGAACATTTCGAATAATAAGATTGAGTTGCAAAGGTATTCCAAACGATAATCTGTCTTGTAATGACGTAACAAGAATACCGAAGGATCACTGTTATAATTACAAAATGTCTTTAAATGCATTTACAGTAATTATGTACAGCAATGAATCGAATGTGTCCTTAAATTGATTTACAAAATACCGTACAGCAATTCTATATCCAACTCTTCTTAAATGAATTCACAATAATTCAGCACATTTAATATAAATCCAAATAGTTTTTAACTGAATGATGGAGCAATATAATTACAATGAATGATTAAATTAAATATAATAAGCAGCCCTGGTAATATAAAAGTTCCAAGACTGACATTACTACTAAATATGCCAAATTCTAAGTATCATCTCTCTTAAATAGAATTCAAATACGCAATAGAGAGAATGCAATACCAGAATTTTAATGGAATGAACAATCTTGGCATTTTCGAAATCACTTTCCAAGTAAACAGCGTCACGTGGTTTAAACTAACTAATCAAATTAGGCCAGCCTGTTCTTTCAAAAATCGTGTCCTGCAAGTAGATCGCATGATATTTACTTGGATTTAATAGTTCTACTCATTAAACATGAGTCACCTTTAAAGTGAAAACTACGTTTATATGATATTAGTATTAAAAATGTCATTAACTAACATTGTGTATAGATAGTGATACTGCTTCAATTAATTAAAAGAGAAAACCCAAACCCAAATCATAAACCCCCTCCCCCAAACCATTAACTTTCTCAAAATGATTCTTTCCATAACATTCAGTTATCCCTTCAATAATATTCAACTACCCATTCTATTTTATTCCAGTAGTTTTTGTTTGGATAGAATCGATTACAGTAGAGCTCAATGTAGTTGGACATTAAAACGTAAAACAAAATACTTATCTCCCGCGAGCCGGATTTAAACCAACGACCTAGAGATAGCCATCAGCTTTCTACAGTCCTCCGCTCTACCAACTGAGCTATCACGGGATCATATAAGATCAAATTTATTTCACAATATTTATTGATTTATGTTACTTATTGCTTGTTTCTTGTCGTATCTTGCAGGAACGATCAGTTTTCTGGTGACGCCACCGTTTGAAAGTTGATGGATTGGTTCTGCATCACTAACTGTGCTAAAAACTTTTAATTGGAGCCAAATACATATAATGGGCATTATTAAATTGTGGGCTTGTGTTATAATATAATGGGTAATATAATTATTATGTGTTCAAATAAATTAAAACCGTATATCTATATTCTAATACAAATTGGTGTTGTAATCCGTTTAAATAACCTCAGGATCTGTCACGATATCTATGACGTGAGAAAACAATGTCTGCTCATCGTAAGTTCAGACAGATTCCTATTGCAGTGGAGGACACATTCTCGTGAATGATTTCGTGTTGGGTGTTGGAAGATGTAAATCTTTAGTCCGGTTGAAGTGAGGACGTCTGCTGTTGCTGTTGAAGGAGAAAAGCTTGCTCTGCTTCTTTTTGCTGATGTAAAAATTTAACCAATTCTTCTTTCTGTCTCTGTTTCAAATCTTCGACGTGTGATGAAGAAGGAGAAGGTGGCGAAGGTGCTGTAACGGAACACATTCTTACGAAGAAGAGAAAAAGTCCACTAAATCCCAATTAAATTCGATCTCTTCTGGAAGTAGGACTGTGTTGACTTTAGTAACTACTGCAATTACATCGCTTCTCGTTTCAAGGGCCGGTGCACCCCAATTCATCGTCTTCTTAGTTTGCGTCATTTTTAAAAACTCCGTCGCATTGATTCACTGCGCACAGACGCTAGCACATCTATATAGGGAATGTGACGTCACAATCAGCTCTCTTCCGATTGCAAGACAGACTCCACCCTGTCACTAAATTTTGTAACGCATGTAAGGATTGGTGAAAAAAGCTCAATCCGTTTCGATCCGCTCTTCCACTGTAAATAACAGTGGTTCACTTCATTGCCTTCACATGTTCTCGCCACAAGATGTGGACTAATGTTGGACAAAAATCATCGCATTGTTTATTCTCGCTGACAACGTTTTCGAAGATAACCCAATTCGATCCAGTCCTTATTCCAACGTGAAAGGAGAATTTCCACTTTCCAGGACACAGAATCCATCTCTTTTCTGGGGGAACAGTTTCTTCCATTTCAAGAGGAACCAATCAGAGCCGATGATGTCCTAAAAACATTCCCTCGCGGTACCGATTCGTAACAAGTTTTGATTGTGATCTTTTAGAAACTGTTTACCAACTCAAAAATTAAACAAAACAAACTTAATCTATGATTTTAATACGACAAACGCGGAAATCTCCGCACTCGTGGCCACTGTGATAAATGAGCGTCTGGAATTGTTTCCTGTGCATTGCAACGTTTAAGAAAGCTTGAACAACGGCGAACTTTCATGACAGACATAGACAATCACTCAGTTAAGATTGCAACTGAAAATAGGTGGAAATGCAGCTTGATTTATTTTTAATATTAACCATTATAACGAATTAAAATCCAGACAGTGAAGTTCTTTATCCTTGAGCAAAACGAAATTCATGGTATTGTAAATTCTATATCTAATATGTACTGCTACTTAAAAAGTCCTAAAATTGTCACCGTTTTAAGTAATAAAGTCAAAATAGTTTCCATTGTAATAAAAAGACTTGAAATTATGAAATTATTACACTCGTTTATTATTCTCGTTTGAATATGAATCCTCTGTTTATACTAGTTTTATGTATTACATCACCAAATATTGAAATCATACCAGTCTATCAGGGGGACAGTCGCCAAACAATCGGTCGGTAATATATAGAGGAAACGTAGAAGTTCAAGAAACATTTATTTAAATAAACTGAACATACATAAGACTACCAAACAAAATGAAAACGACTCATATTAGGACCTGAATGTTCCTGCTTCCCAGATTTCCGATCAAACTGAAATGAAACTTCTACGTTTTCAGTTGCATGGAAATGTAAAAGTACAATTTCAGTCCTGCACCGATTTAATACATGCAAATCCTTAAAAGTACTAGGGAAAGTTTACAGTTCTGGTGGACGCTTCCAAGTTTTAATTAACTAAAAATAACTTTTGGTGGGTGGGTGGGTACGTTTGAAGCAAGATATAACTGTAAAAATGTCTTAAGCTGACCTTTAATTATGCACGGCTTTTAAAAACGTAAAATACTTTTAACATGTATGTCTAAGTAATCTACATTTTTGTTTTTACTCGACGTGTCCTTTTAATTGTTGACAAGAGAGAACGCAAACTGACCGACATGCCTGAGTTTATACTTAAACCTCCTTGTCAAAGATGCCGCCATGTTCCAAGTTGCCGGATGTACGGTATGATATTTCTACATATGAAACAATGCTTGCTATTTCATATATTGCATAATTTTAAAATATCATAGAATCCGGATAGCTTTGTCGATTGATCACGGTTGTGATAATTATGAAGATGACATGTAGTAATTATTCGTGGCAGCAACAGAAGTGGCAGTAGCAGCAACAACAATCACAGCGGTCATAATCGTCATGCTTAATAGCTAGTTGTGTGGTTGTTGTGTTTGATGTTACGACTATGCTAATTAAACAATCTGGAAGTGTAATCCAGACTAGGCATTACAGATCCATTAAATGTCAAACAGTCAAGGACGGCCTTAGCAAACGCGGGGCCCGATTTGGATCATTCTGGCGGGGCCCTCTGCGGGAACGGCATTTGGAAATTAAATTTTGAACAAATTTCACCGGATGTTGAACATAAAAGTTTCTTCCATTTCTTTAAAATTACCTTCTCTCTATATATTTAATTTTTAAAAAGTACTAATTATTAAACATAATTCTCACTCTTTGCTGATTATATTACGATCAAGCAATACACAAAGTATAAAAAATACATGATGAAATAATTTGGAATGAAATATATCTTGCATTCTTATGATTGCGCCGTTGGCAGAACGGAGTACTGTTTAATAAACGTTAAGGATAATCCTCATTTTCGTTATATTTTTCATTAAATAGTCATGGAATAATATAAAATGTATAACTGATGCTTTAAAGAGTCAATCACTACGGTTCATAGGATCAACTGCCAATGGACAATTTTGGGGTAACTGGTTTTTTAAATTAATTTTCGTCACTCTTAACGATCTCTTCCCTTGTCCATTGTTCTTCAGCTTTTTTCTGTCCCTGCACCGTTGTTGATAGGTCAAATTTAGACTGATAAATCACACACATACCCAAGTCTATTTTGATGCTTATGGACGATATTGTAGGTATAATGTCACATGTTCATTACAATGTGCAATTGTGCCAGAATAAATCTGTGTACACTTTCTGACAGCTGTCACACTCCTTATTTGCTGTGAAATTCAAAAGACATCCCTGAGTAAAGTTGAAATAGATGTGGCATGCAAATATAAAAAGTTTGACTAAAATTGGCTATAAATGAATTGGTCTTTTAATACTCGGGCCACAATTATTACTTCCGGTTCATTACCCACGAGTGTAGTCCCAGTATATTTTTAGAGAAAAAGAGTGCCGGATTACCTATGGCAAGAACTTCACCTCTAGCACATCTTTGAAGGTAATTTAGTTTATCATATGCTTTTTGGAGGATTTGGACATAGGGGAAAGTTCAGTACTGATGAACAAATGCTAAGATTATAAAAAATAAAAGATTTGAAATAATTTTGATCTGCGCCAATGTGTATTTGTAATATACTTTAATGAGTATAGTGCAGCCGCCAGCATGTTCTGTCGATAATTGAACAATTTTGGGAAACACTAACTTTAAATATTATAGATCGTTCCTTTTACAGCTTTTTACATATACCACCTACTACATTTTTCAAGGATTTTACATATTGTACCTTTCTCTTATTTTTTTAAAATATGCTTATCGAATGTTATCATCTTAAACTTGTAACCTTTGTGGTTTATCACCTAATGCATATGCTTTTTTTTAAGGCTCCATCTTCAAGTGTCTTTTTTGTTGCAATCCTTTGCGTCTATATTTTTAGACCTCTGTATAGCCAGTGTTGTGCCGATGAACTCTACAAATGTCAACTGTCACTGCTTCTTAAGAGCTGAAGGAAAATAATTGACGTTTTATTGATTTACAGTTTCAAATATGTCTAACCAGTAACTTTGTCGGCTGGCGATGGAAAGGAGAATGATGATAATGATGACGATGATTATTTTAGTGGTGGCGGTAGTAGTACAGCAGCAGAAAATCTATAGTAGTACTTGTAGCACGCCAACAATATTAGTCATCGTAGTGGTCAGTAATAGTATCATAGTAATAGTGGAATAGTACTTGTTTTTAATGTTGTAGCTTTCACTCAATTAGAGAACAAGGTGTTATATATATATATATATATATATATATATATATATATATATATATATATACGGCACTAAATTATACAAGTAGGATTTTAATTTTCGTCGTTTATTGAAATCATCATCATCGTCGTCGTTGTCGTATATTCAACGCCCATTAAACAACTGTATATGTGCACTAGCTAGTGATGCAATATAAATCCATCAACTGTCAGACTGTTGCGTCACCAGCCAAAATTATCGTTTTCGCTAGACAGGACAAGAAACAAGTAATAAGTACCATATTTCAGGAAATGATTTATGATATATTGAAGTTATTGAATCCCATGATAGCTCATTCGGTAGAACCGAGGACTGCTCATTGCTATCCTTAGGTCGCTGGTTCGATTCGCGAGATATACATTTTTCTTAGTTTGTTAAATCCGCCTAGATTGACCCGTCATGCAATCGATTCTCTGGAAGCAAAGAATACTAGAATAATATCGAATCTATAGTTAGATTTTGTTCATCGGAATATTGACTATTATTAAAATTAATAATTGAATGAATAATTCGGATAAAACTAGGTGGGTTTTTTCTGACCAATAGGGACCCTTTCGATATCTTCTTTCGTGCATCGATCGCTCTTCATTGATTCATTTGTGGCATCCTTCCCATCGTTGTCAAAAAAATAGTAGTGTTGGCTATTTCTCTTTTTACAGTTCATGAGAATCATCACAAAATGTCAAAAAAGAAAGTTGAACGCGTAAAAAAATAGTGATAGGAAAGGGTCAAAGGTTAAGGTTATTACATTACTCTTGACTGATGTTCATCTTATAATAAATATGGTGTTTACAAACACTCTAGGAGAGTATGCCATCAATCTGCTTGCAAGACGTCATAAAATACTATCTCGCCTCCTTACAAAAGAGATTCATTATCAGTTAGATAATATAATAAAAACTGCATTGCACTGAAAAACTTAATTTCACTTTACGGACCAGTCAGTGACCCACCAAAGGTAAGTGGACTCCAGCTTTGTTTCGGCTGAAATACCATTGATGTGGTGATAGTATTACGGCTCCATGGTCTTAAATTAAGTAATGGAAACGAGTGAGACGCAACAAACTTTGTAAACTTAAACAAATAATTTATGTCCCCAGAATACAAAGTATAAATGTAAAAACAGCAATTTACTTTATTACGAATTAACTCCCAAATAATCCTAGAATTACAGACACAGGTTCTAATGATTAAAGTTCTGAATAAACTTTAGTAGAATTACAAATTAAATCCATTGCTGGAAGCGTTGATGTACCTGTGGTGGCCAGTGTAGTGGGGATGTACCAACAGTCTTTTGTTGGATCAAAACAATACAATCCAAAAATATATTCTTATTTGAAATTTCAATATAAATTCAAGTGTCTATTTCTAGGAAGATCACGTTTGTGTTTCCAGTGAATAAACAATTCGAATAAATAAATTCCAGCCCAAATTAATTAATGGACACAACAATAATACACCTGATTGTGCTTTGATCTTACATCACGAATAATTAATTTCTAGGAAAACAATATTATATAGTCCTCTACCTGGCCTCAGGTCACATTTAACATTTTCTGAAGAAATAAAAAAACTATTACCTAATGTAAAGTTTCCTTCTGGAAGACTCCAAATGTTTACAAGAGAAAAATCTAGGTTGGAATTAGAAGTCTATTTCTAAACTTTTAATATAAAATGTAGTAAACAACAAAATACAATTATCCATAGCATATAATGAATATGAAAAATATAAACAGTTAACCAACAAACAATGCAAAGTAAATATTTATACAATTTTATAGGTCCATAAACTGCCATAAAACACACAGAACCATGCAATATTGTTAAATGTATATCCTTTGTGTCATTGGTTTTCTATCAATCGGATTTTTTTGGGGAATAAAGCTGGATAAGATGTATTCTCTTCTATAACAACGAGAATTCCCGCCCATATGCTTTCCATCCTGCGTACCTGTTCATGATTTTATTTGGCACCACTAATGTCCAGACAAAAATGTATCATTCTAAAAAAATATTTTATGACCTTGTCGAAGAAAATAAATTTCAGATGAGTCCTCACTTCAACCGGAATAAAGATTTACATCTTCCAACACCCAAAATGAATTCATTCACGAGAATGTGTCCTCCACTGCAATAGGAGTCTGTCTGAACTTACGATGCGCAGACATTGTTTTCTCACGTCATATATATCGTGACAGATCCTGAGGTTATTTAAACGGATTACAACACCAATTGTATTAGAATATAGATATACGGTTTTAATTTATATTTGAACACATGATAATTATATTACCCATTTTATTATAACACAAGTCCACAATTTAATAATGCCCATTATATGTATTTGGTTCCAATTAAAAGCTTTTAGCACAGTTAGTGATGCAGAACCAATCCATCAACTTTCAAACGGTGGCGTCACCAGGAAAACTGATCGATCGTTCCTGGAAGATAAGGCAGGCAATAAGTAACATAAATCAATAAATAATTTGAAATATGTTTCTCTTATATGATCCCGTGATAGCTCAGTTGGTAGAGCGGAGGACTGTAGAAAGTTGATGGCTATCCTTAGGTCGCTGGTTCAAATCCGGCTCGCGGGAACTACGTGTTTTGTTTTATTTTTAATGTTCAACTAAATTGACCTGTAATGTAATCGATTCTATCCAAGCAAAGACTACTGGAATAATATAGAATGGGTAGTTGAATACCGTTGAAGGGATAACTGAATGTTATGGAAAGAATAATTTTGAGAAAGTTAATGGTTTGTGGAAGGGGGTTTATGATTTGGGTATGGGTTTTCTCTTTTAATTAATTGGAGCAGTATCCATATCTCCGATCTTCTATGATTCATTTGTGACCCCAGATTCGCCTCGGTCAAAATACCATTAGCTGGGTGATTAACAGGTCTATGCTCGTCCTTAACGCCTTCAGCACCAGGTAAAGATACATCTTTGGTGTCTTTAGTGTTTAATGATGACGTTTTCTGAGGAATAGCGTTAGATACCATTTATCTTCTTCTTTAACCAGGAGAAGTGTCACCATTACTTTCAATCCTGTGTACACGTACATGTTTTTCTCAAATCTTTTCCCATTTTATAAAATCTTTTACTACATTGTGTAAGAGAACACATTTCGAAACAGTCCTCATTTCAAAGGCGATGGAGATTTCCAGCTTCCGACACCACGAATGAATGCGTCTTGTTTGGAAGGGAGGATGTCCTCCACTGTACGTAGTGCATGTCTGAACCGTTGATACCCATACACTGTGTTCTCATTTCAACGACGTGGAGTCTGTCTTGCAGTAGGATGAGAGCTGATTATGACGTCACATTCCCTATATATAAGCGCTAGCGTCTGTGCGCAGTGAATCACTGGGAACAAGTTTTTAAAAATGACGCAAGCTAAGAAGACGATGAACTGGGGTGCACCGGCCGTTGAAACGAGAAGCGATGTCATAACAGTGGCTACTAAAGTCAACACAGTCCTACTTAAAGAAGAGACCGATTTTAATTGGGATTTAGTGGATTTTCTCTCTTCTTCGCAAGAATGTGTTCCAGTACAGCACCTTCGCCACTTTCTCCTTCCTCCCCACACGTCGAAGATTTTAAAGAGAGACAGAAAGAAGAATTGTATACATGTTTACATCAGCAGAAAGAAGCAGAACAAACTTTTCTCCTTCAACAGCAACAGCAAGACGTAGAGGCAAGAAGAAGGACATGACAGGAAGAAGAAGAAGCATCATCAGAGAAGAAACAAGGTCTAGGAGAGAAGAAGGACAGTGAAAGTCAAACAGTGACGGTACTTTTAGTCATGTTGGCAGTGTTAAGGAGTCTGAAACAAATGTATCAGACCTCTTTAATACGAACCAAGAGAAGAAACAAACATTCCCGAGCCAAACAACCCAACCCTGCTACTACACCTGAGATACCAGTCCTAATGATATCTACCAAATCATCGACTGGAGCAAGTCCAGAAGTGGGCCTAGGCCGTGGCAAAGGCTTACGGCAGTTAAAGCTGATTTCTTTCCGTTCCTCAGTTTGTTTTTGTAACAGAAAACAAACACCCAACGGTCCCTTTCAGGCCCACCCACTTATCTCGAAAAGAGATAGTATTTATTTTGCCAAAATCAATTAAAATTAAAAATTCTTTTTTTGTCCCATGCTGAACGTGTGTGAGTGGTTGAGTATAGATCATTATTCTAGAAAACAAAAACCAAGAGACACTTAAGTTTTCTGTCTGCTCTATTCTGGTACAAATTTTACGATCCAGTTCACAACAAAACTCTTCAAATGGTTCATAGACTTCATCTGGTTACTTTTTCACTCTCTCTGTATTTTGAATTTCTTCACTTTCACAGGTTAGTCCTCTTTTTCCTCACATTTCCTCGTCTTCTCTTCTTCAACTTTTTCTCTTTCTGGACGTGTCTGGGTTCTTCCTTTCGGATGGGTACTCTTCTTCTTCCTGTTCGGAACCCGTCTCTTCCTCTTGCTCTTCTTCTTTCTTAGAACAGTCTGAAGACCATTGTCCTTTCTCTTCACAATAATAACAGGTATCTTGACTTTTGTCTCGTCTGACACCTGTCTTGGTTTTTTTGACGGTCTGGATATTCTGTAGTCCAATGCCCTTTTTTCTGACAGATATGGCAAGTATTTTTACTTTTATTTCGAAAAGAGGGGGAGTAGACCGTCGGCTTGACTGAAGAAAACTTTCGTATGACACTTCACAAAGCTCTGATCAGAAGTTAGATTTGTTTTAGTTCTTCCATCGTTCTAATAGGTTTGAAAGTGAAATGAATACTGGAAGGGAAGACATTGACACTTTATATAGGGAAGATACTTGCCTGACATGGATATAGGGCTCCATAGTTTTTAAAATGTAGTTATTTGACTTTTTGCAGTCAAGATGAAACGATCGCATCATTTCGTGGAGAAATTGGAAGAAAGTAAGAGGCAGAAATCTGACCTATCGCCTTGCACATTAGGTGAAGTCTTGGCTCAAACTCATGCCAGCGATTATGAAGATGACATGAGTGAGTCAAAATCCAGACCCAGGTAGTCTACGCCAAACCAAAGTTGACCACCACCACTGTTAAACCCTGAAAAGTACTACCTCATTCGACAGACGGAAAGCGCTCCTCTAGAAAATTTAGAACCACGGCCTACACGTACACGGTGACGTTAAAAGATTTCAAGTTCGTCCTACCATCGGAGAAAGCAGAGGGGTTAATCACCGAGGTGTGGGATTCTCTTTTAGTCACACTGAAACGACAATGTCAAGAATAAGAAGGCAATCGCTTCAGACCTTCTCTTGATCACCACAGGCTGAAGTCCCATCGTTTAGCAGCCTATCAGAACTGACACCTTCCAAAGTCATCGACAAGAATCAACACTTACAGCAATACAACGACAAGTTTCACATCACCGATGGAAACGCAACACTGTTCATGACACATTTTTCTCTTCCCCAAGGAACAGGAAAGCAAAATGGTGTTATTTGTAGACGACCTTGGAAGCACTAAAAGGAGTCTCATCAGAATTAACAATGCTCAAGACAAGATGTGTTTAAACTGTGCCATCGTGGTGGGACGAATGTATGCCGACAAGAACGACACAGCAGAATGAAAAAGAGTTTGGCAAACTATTCAAACAACAAAGAGACGCAGATCTGTTACAGCAAGCGGGGCTATCTAAAGACACACCCTGTGGCATTTCTGAAATGCAAAAACTGCAAGACATATTGGCTCCACGCTACATCTTGAAAGTACACCCTCAAGAAGTGCGTGGACCTCTGTTGTTTCGAGGCAAAAAATTTCAACGACAGAAAATACATTTACGACTATCATCACGATGAACATTTCGATACCATTACCAGTATCGCCGGATTCCTGGGATACATTATTACTGTGAGAAATGTGACTATGGAATATAGGTATACAATCGAGAGCAATACAAGCATTGAGGATCCACATGTGAGAGATGTTTGGCCTCTAAACCCTGTATTGACGAAGGACAAGAACGAGAGCATTGCCTTGCTTGTCAGCACACTTTTGTCAGCCCAACCAGTTACCAAAAACATTTGAAGAAGCAAGGTTCACAGCGGAAATGTGCTTGTCAACTACTGAGATTTTGCCCTACTTGTGGACAAGACATACGTAGAAATAATGCCAAGGCTCATATATCTTCAGGAAAGAAACGATGTCACGTTTGTCAACAAATCGTATTCTTGGAACACGAATGCCACATTCAAAAATATCATTCCAAACATCAAGAGGAAGAAGATAACCAGAAGAAAGGCAATTTCATCTTTTCGCTTTCAAATGCATGCAATAGACCGGTATTCACATTCCAAATTTCTGCGTTAATCATCGAGCTTCCAAGACGCGCATCCAAGAGCCTATCTTTAGTCATTGTCCTCAATGCGGAAAGATTCCTGGAGGATGTAAAAAAAATCTTTCGGGGACCTCACACGCTGGCCAGGTTTCCCAAATGGATCTTAGACGTCACCGACGACACGTGGAGCCAAGTGGACATCGAACATTTACGGTGATTATCATCGCAATGCCACGGTGATGGCTCACTATTTCTCGGGATAAGATGGACAATTTCTTTTAGGATACTATACGGAACAAAGTACCGAGCGTCCGAAAACGTCAGACATTGTTGAACTGGACGAGGACCTGAGGACCTTCGTGGCTACTCATTCTACTACTTACAAGGTGGCCATACAACATCGAATTCCGACGGAAATGTTAAATGAATTCCAAAATCTTTTACGCTATCAAAGTTTGTCGAAACAAAATTGTGCGGTGTTTGACGTGTGAACTAGTGACTAAACGATTTGTATATGACGACGTAAATTTATTACCTCCGACAAAAGAGAGTATAAAAATGGACTACCATGCCAAGACCTTTACTCGTGATACAACGATTCCCATGGAAGAAAATCAATGACAGTTTTCAAACAGAGGAGGATTACAATCTTTTAATTCGAGCACCGAGTCAATGAATTTGGGTCGTCCTGTAGTGTCTGTCTTAGTGACTTGATTTCGTTTACCAGCCGATTCCTTGTGGGCTCTGTACGATGTGTACATTGAGGTACCGCCAAAAAACATGAAAGTGGTACCTTTCAATGCCCACTAGAGACACATTCTTTTTAAAGCCTTGCGATTTCATCTGGATACTTCTCGACCTATATTGGAAAAAAAAGATTCGTCAACTTTTAGGTACTCAAGATGTTCACGACGATGTGTGTGTAGATTGTGTCTTACACCCTCACTGGACAGATGTACCTGACTGGAAACGTTTGGGCTTCGAGGCTTGAACAAGCATTGTGATCCTAAATTCAAACGTCCAAGTGAAAAACGTAACTTCTAACCTGTGTTAGTGACAGTGTCAGAAGAAGAACCCGTCAATGAGGAAAACCACTACCTTCAGGACAGGACTGAAATGCGAGAAAGTCAAGGTGATTCCATCGTGATTGTAGAAGGCATTCCTGGCGAAGACGAAGTCCGACCCCAGCCAAATTCGTCTGGTCATCTTCGACGACATGTTAGGAGAAGACCACGAAGAAATTATACTGTTTTACGCGCAAATGGCATCATCGTAATGCCAGTGTCATTTACATCACTCCAAATTTCCTTCAACAAAGTAAAGCCTATCGCACCATCAGTCTCAATGTTCATTACGTGCTCTTGTTTAAAAGCCCTGGAGATAAATCGCAAGTGCAAGTCTTAGCCTAACAGTTAGGAACGCATTGGCTGACCCATGCGTACGACGATGCCACTCAAAGCCCACACGCCTACTTACTCGTGGATTTGAAACCCATCTGTTTCACCCTTTCTTCAACTTAAAAACAACAACAACAAATCTATAAAAACCTCAGACACTTTGCGTCTGTCGCATACAGAGTCAACATGACGTCCCTTCAGTCTCATCTTCCCGTCAATTTCATTCATGCCTTGTACCGCATCAGTCGCGAAAAAAATCCATAAATACGTGCTCGTGTCTTAGAAGCAAGTCGCAAAGAAGTCTTACGATGGTTTACGGTGACAGCACGGTCAATTACTGCAAGGCATCATTCACATTCCACATCAAACCAAATGCTTTTTTGATAGAAACAAAGTAGCCTTGACGCAACTGGCCAATCCTCGTATTTACATTCAAACACTCAAACCATAAAAAAGATCATTGTAAAACCTGGGGGAAGTGGTTCTCTAGGAGGTGTCATCATTGGCTCCCTCTTAAAATAGGATCCCAATGTCCCCCAAAGTCCTCCCCAAGAAGAAAGCCACTCCTCAAAGAATCCAGAGAATTACAAAGAGCAACGGTGTCAAGACCAGGTCACAGCCTCAGAAAAAAGAAATGTCTCCGGACGAAAAGGCCCCAGAAAACAGTTTCTACGTGCAGAAGAGTCACTTCGGCCAGGACGCCACCGTACATTCGCAAACCACGACCTGCAGCGACGATGACAGCGTCTCCAGTAGGATCATGTTCTTCCACTTCTCCGTTGCTGGTGATGCCTGCCAAACCCAATTTGACAGCCGTTTTCCTCATTTGATGAAACAATGTAAACTCACATCTCCAAAATCTTATCCTTCAGCGGTGACACCCTCTTCCTCTTTAGCTGCAGTGGCAGCTGCTTACAGAGTACCTGCCCCCAAAATCAAAGTCCAAGAGAGATCGAGCAAGTTACAGTGTTTACTGGATTTTTACAAAAACAAAATGTCTCGATTTAGTCCGTTGCTAACCCTTTCACGACGTGTGATGCCTGTCATCAAGGTGATACGACGTAAAGACAATCAGGGGCCACGCATTCCAGTATAAAAGAGACACGAGACAAAGGATGACGATGAGTGTTATTGTGCTCTGAATGCTCAAAGATGTCCCCAAAAATAAGTTCGCACCGTCGCCATCGTTGTTCTTCTGTCCAAAACGGAAAATGAAAACGACAAGGACAGTCTCGTCATTCATTAAAACACTTAGCCAAGCATCGACGTCTACCCCTAAAAGGACCCAGTCGTCCAAAGAAAAAGAGGAGCAACCAAACAGGATGATTTTTTCTTTCAAACTTTATCAGACAAATAAGATAAAAAGACTCATGTCAAGACATGGACTTCAGTGTATTTTTTGCTCCTTAACCAACAAATTTCCCCTAAAAGAAATGTGCACCACCCTCTGACTACAAAGAAATCGAAAGAACTTCCTACTCGTTTAGCCAATCATTGGGACATCTTGTCTGTCCTGTCCAAAGCTTCTTCACCCATGGGACAATAACTCATTCCATCCGCCTCCAAAGATGTAATCGATACCGTGAGCGAATGTTGTCCGAATGTCTTGAAAGGAACGATACCTTTGTCTAAGCACCAGACAGAATGCAAAGGCAAACATCGGCACGTTCTTCCCCAAATCGTCCAAAGGAAAATACCCATCCGTCAAAAGAAACAGATCACCCCGGATAATCTTTTTAGGATCTCATTTCAAAGGAATAGCGTGAGCCATGCTGGGAGGTCTACTGGGAGTTGCTTTACCCTTAGGTTCAAGATAGCAAGGGTCCAGAAGATAACACGGATCTCTGGAGTCAAAAGATCTCAGACGTGACCTTTGGAATCGGATGGAAGGACGAAAACTGGCTTTTGTTCCTTACAAACGATGGATAAAACACCATCGTTGGCAAGAACAATGAACCGCGCATTTGCCTCCCAATCATGATTTGACCAAGATGTCCCGGTTAAAACACGAATTGCAATCGTTGATGGATCGCAACGATTTGTCTGAAACAGAAAAATCACAAAGGTACGGTCAACTGTTGCCACGACTCATTCACCAGAGAGCTATAGACGAAACAACTCTGCCATCTCTGAAAGATGTTTAGACCCATATGAAAAGTCCATCACCACCACCACTAGCGATGTAGAGAGAGGCAGCGCCATGAATTCCTGAGAAGAAGAGGCCCCCAGAAGTCTTTCAAACACCATAAGCACCTCCCATTTTAAGTACGATTGCAGCGTCCCCAACGAGAAGAACTTAAAGCTTCGGTTAAAAAGATTATGTCCGCTCCTCCTTCGACAGAAGACAAAAAGAAAGAAGGGAAATCAGAAGTGAAAAAAGAAAAAAATAGTAAAACCATCCCATTACCACCACCACCGCCACAACTGCCTTTGACTTTTACTTCCGTGACACATCGAACTATTCTTACCATCGGCGCATCGGATATGCCCCCAAGACGTTACTCACGACAACGAAGTGACCATCCTTGAGTGTCTGTTTTTTTACGTCCCCGAAGGTGGCTGTCCCCAAAAAAGGTAGAGTGTTGTTAATAAGAGATTGGATGCGCAAAGGTTACTTACTCAACTGGACCTCCGAATTGTTTCGTGTCGCTGGCCACGTGCGTGGCCGTCATCATGCCGTCTATAAATTGGAAGACATGAACAGATTAGTGTTTAAAGGAACGTTTTACCTGCCTGAGTTACAACCCGTGACTAAGAAAGAAGACGAAGTGTATGACATCAAAAGCATTCTCGAACGAAGATCCCGAACAGTGGGAAAACCAAGTGTCAAAGAAGTCAAAGTACGTTGGAAAGGATATCCTCCCTGTTTTGATTCTTGGATCGATGCTTGGCAAGTCATCGACTATAAATAAAAGTGACCATCATGCCCTTCAATCCAGCCTCAGCTGCCACTACAGCCGTGACCACTCCTTTACGCTATTCTTCTCTGCAAGATCTACAAAAGCAACCCTTGTGTGTGTTTTGTGGAGAAAGTGTGTTTAAAACGCAAATCGTCTTTTTCTGCCAAATCTTTGTGTTGTATTGTATCATAATTGCTGCTATTGCTACTTTGAGTTTGCAACAAGAAAACAAACTATTGTGGACCATTTTACTGAGCGGTCGCCTCGATTACTTTCTTCCCAACCCTTCCCTGAAATACTCATCGAACGGGAACAACGAGAGTCTTGTGCGCAACGCCAGTCACCACCCCAACAACAACCACCACAATAAACCTATTTTAGATACTCATCTCACTTCGAATGACCCTCGGACAGTAGAATTCTGGAATTATAAACAACAACCAATTTTACTTAACGTTACCCAGTGACAGTTCCATGGAGGTGTTTCCCAACAACACTTCGTGCTGTTTCACGGCCAAATTTCCTCAGACTATCCAATTAGACCACGAAGCTCATTGGGAAGTGGCTTTGGTAGAAATGATTCATCCTACACATGTCCAAAACATCACAAAAATCAAAACACTTTTCATGTCGAAATCCTGAACGATCAAGTGCAGCAAGAGTTGACTACCCAAGATAATAGATTTTATGAAAGAAAATCTAAGCAGCAAAAGCTACTTTGAGCATCTACAAGATGGAAATTTCCGGAGGCTATTATTTTAGCAGTCAACATTTGGTGGCCACGATTGATCGTATTTTCAATGCTCAGTTTAGCAATGTCTTTGCCAGACTGAAAACAAAACTGTCACGATAAAGTAGCTCCTCGCCTGCTGATGATTTTTTGCGGATGCCAAAACGTTGTCTAATACATTTTGTCCTGAATTGTTTGACATTTTAGGTGGAGACCTCAAACTGTACCCCAATTCCAGAGACATTAACAACAACGATCGGTTTTAAAAGAGTTTTTAATTTATTGATAAGTTATTTTATGAGGTCGCTTTTGCTCCAAGTATTGATCAGTCAAGACCTTTTGATTACAATGATCCTCTTCGTACTGCTCATTCACTTTATTATAATGAGGATGACAAAAGACAATTACTCATTTTCAAACCGGAACAAAATCATGGGATCTCCTGTTTGTTTCAGAGCAATATTAGCGAGACTGAAGCCACACTAGTAGCAGATTGTCATTTTCTGTAAAATAAGGTCTTTATGAAAGAATGTAAGCCATTCGAGGTACCCGCTGGTACCGAGCTGCCAGTGAGCTTTGAACTTGTCGATCATAAGTCATACCGACAAGAAATATGCAGTATAGCCCATGAAACTCCCCTGACTGGAAATTTCGAGATCTTTAACTACTTTTTTTAGTCAAAAATTGAAAATTATGTTTTGAAATGATCTACATCTTGTCATATTGGTCACATTTTAACAAACCCCAATCACGTGACATATGAGGTTTCTCTGCAACCTATTTCTGGGTCTGACGAACCATTTTGCAAAATAACGCTAAATTGTGTCCATCCCTTACCTAAACCCAAGTCAGAATATTAATACTTATTGAACATAACGTTTGAGTCGACAAGATTTCCAGAGGCGATTCTTTTTAGAAATATGAAAAATAAAACCATGGTAAAAACTTTTCATAAATTTTCTTTTTCCTCTTTTTGGCCTTTCGACATTTGCCTAATCAGGTCAAGGATAAAAATTGTGTCTTGAATTTTCCAGCAAGTTATGCATGAATTAGCCATCCAACCGTCTGAGTTATGCATGAATTAGCCATCCAACCGTTTAAGTTATGCATGAATTAGCCATCCAACCGTTTAAGTTATGCATGAATTAGCCATCCAACCGTTTAAGTATTATGTCAATTACCCTGAAGGTCGATGGGGTTTAGAAAGATTTCATCAAACTTTGAAGAATATAAATTGGCCATATTGCTTTGATAAAGAAAAAAGACTGGAACGAGGTGTTCATTTACTAGTGTTGTCTGTTACGGAATCAGTTCAAGAATCATTAGCATTTGATCCTTTTGAACCAGTGTTTTGACATACAATACGTGGACCGTAGAGGTTACTGAAAGGAAAATTTCTTTCAAAGTTAAATTCAGAAATTAATCTTCTTGACTATGTCTTTGATTTTAAAAATAAGTTGCAAGAACTATTCTACACTGTGTAGCCAATTGAAGTTGATGACTGTGCATTGATTTGTCGTTAAAATACGAAGTGAGAGAGTTAAAAAAAAATAACTTACAGTATGGTGACTGAATTTCTAAAGTATTATATGTTCTATCAATTCTGAATGTTTCGAATAATCCAAACAAGACGCACTCATTCGTAGTGTTAGAAGCTGGAAGTCTCCATCACTTTGAAATAAAGACTGTTTGGAAATGTGTTCTCTGCCACAATGTAGTAAAAGATTTAATACAATGGGAAAAGTTTGAGTGGCCATTATTGATGACAGACAAAAACATGTACGTGTACACAGGATTAAAAGCAAATGGCGACACTTTTCCTGGTTAAAGAAGAAGATACATGGTATCTAAAGCTATTCCTCAGAAAACGTCCCCATTAGACACCAAAGACACCTAAAGATGCATCTTCAGCAAATATTACCTGGTGCTCAAGACGTTAAGGACGATCATAGTCCTGTTAATCACCCCAATAATGGTGTTTTGACCGAGGCGAATCTGGGGTTACAAATGAATCATATAAGATCGGAGATATGGATACTTCTCCAATTAATTAGAAGTGAAAACCCAAACCCATATCATAAACCCCGTCCCCCAAACCATAACTTTCTCAAAATAAGTCTTTTCATAACATTCCATTATCCCTTCAATAATATTCAACAACACATTCTATATTATTCCAATAGCCTTTGCTTGGATAGAATCGATTACATTACAGCTGGACATTAATAAAATTAAAGAAAAACGTAGTTCCCGCGAGCCGGATTTGAACCAGCGACCTAAGGATAGCCATCAACTTTCTACAGTCCTCCGCTCTACCAACTGACCTATCACGGGATCATATAAAAGATACATATTTCTTGCGGGAACGATCATTTTGCATGGTGACGCCATTGTCTGATAGTTGATGGATTGGTTCTGCATCACTAAATGTGCTAAAAACGTTTAATTGGAACCAAATACATATAATGGGCATTATTAAACTGTGGACTTGTGTTATAATATAATTTGTAATATAGTTATCATGTGTTCATATAAATTAAAACCATATTTATATATAGTCTAATACAATTGGTGTTGTAACCCTTTTCAATAATCTCAGGATCTGTCACGAGATCCATAACGCGTGAACAAAATGTCTGCGCATCAAATTCTGCTTGGAGTGAGGACTCATGGGAAATTAATTTTCTTCGACAAGGTCATAAAATACTTTTTTAACAATGAGAATTTTTTGTCTGGCCATTGGTGGTGTCAGATAAATCGTGTACAGGTACGCAGAATCGAAAGTAAATGGGTGGGAATTCTCGTTGTTAACAAGCGTATACATCTTATCTTACATTATTCACCAAAACTCCGTCCAATAGAAAACTAGTGACACAAAGGATGAATATTTATCCTTGTTGCATGATTCCGTATGCTTTATGGCAGTTTACGGACCTGTATAATTTTATGTATATTTAATTTGCAATGTTTGTTTGTTGATTGTTTATATTTTTCATTTTCATTATATGCTAATGATAATAATATTTTGTTGTTTACTAGATTTTTATTAAAGGTTTAGAAATAGACTTTTAATTCCAACCAAGATTTTATCTTGTAAACATTTGGAGCCTTCCAGAAGAAAACGCTCCATAGGTAATAGTTTTTTTCTTCTTCAGAAAATGCTAATTGCGACCTGAGGCCAGGTAGATAATTATATAAAATTGTTTTTCTAGAAATTAAGTATTCGTGATGTAAGATCAAAGCACAATCAGGTGTATTATTGTTGTGTACATTAATTAATTTGGGCTGGAATTTATTTATTCGAATTATTTATTCACTGGAAACACAAACGTGATCTTCCTAGATATAGAGACTTGGATTTATATTGAAATTTCAAATAAGAATATATTTTTGGATTGTATTATTGTGATCCAACAAAAGACTGTTGGCACATCCCCACTACACTGGCCACTACAGGCACATCAAGGATTCCAGCAATGGATTTAATTTGGATTTCCACTAAAGTTTATTCGGAACTTTAACCATTAGGACGTGTATCTGTAACTCTATGATTTTATAGGATTTAATTTGCAATAATGTATATCATTTCTTATCTTTTACATTTAAACTTTGTATTCTGGGGACATAAGTTATTTGTTTAAGTTTACAAAGTTTGCTGCTTCTCACTCGTTTTTATTACTTAATTTAATATCGTAGAGCCGTAATAAAATTACCCCAAGAATAGTGTTTACCTTTGGTGGGTCACTGACTGGTCCGTAATGTAAAATTAGTTCTTTAGTGCCATGCAATATTTATTATCCGACTGAGAATGAATTTCTTTTGAAAGGCGGAGTGTTAGTTCTGTATGAAGTCCTGCGAGCAGAATGACGTCATACTCTCGTAGAGTATTTGTAAACAGCCTATCTATTATAAGATGAACTGTGGTCAAAAATAATTTAATAATTTTAACATTGGATCCTTTCCCATCACCAATTTTAGAACTGTTCGACTTTCTCTTCTTTGACATTTTATGAACTGTAAAAAGAGAAATAGCCAACAATACTATTTTTTCATTCATTGTCAATGATGGGAAAGATGCGACAGATGAATCAGTGAATAGCGATTGATGGACGAAAGAAGATATCAAAAGGGTTCCTATTGGTCAGAAAAAAACCCACCTAGTTTTAACCGAATTATTCATTCATTTATCCATTTTAATAATAGTAAATATTCCAATGAACAGTATTTAACTATCGATTCGAAATTGTTATTGTATACTTTGCTTCCAAATAATCGGTTGCATGACGGGTCAATCTAGGTAGACAATACAAATTTTTTAAAAAATTATCTCCCACGAGCCGGATTCCAATCAACATTCTCTGCAATCCTCCGCTCTACCGACTGAGCTATCACGGAATTCAATAACTGCAATATATCATAAATCATTTCCTGAAATATGGTACTTATTACTTGTTTCTTTTCCTGTCTCGCGAAAACGATAAATTTGGCTGGTGACCCCACTGTCTGACAGTTGATGGATTTATATTGCATCACTAGCTAGTGCACATATACAGTTGTTTATCGGGCGTTGAATATATGACAACGACAACGACGACGATGATAACAATAAACGACGACTATTAAAATGTTACTTGTATGATTTACTGATATATATATATATATATATATATATAGATAGATAGATAGATATATATATATATATATATATATATATATATATATATATATATATATATATATATATATATATATATATATATATATATATATATATATATATATATATATATGTGTGTGTGAGTGTGTGTGTGTGTGTGTGATGGACAGCACTTTTAACACAATGTTCTCTACTTGAGTGATATCAACAACATTAAAAACAAGTACGATTCCAGTATTGCTATGGTACTATATTATTCGCCACTACGATGACTAATATTGTTGGCGTCCTACAAGTACTATTCGACTATTAATAATATACTATAGGTGGCGCTCTACAGTGTCGTATTTTGTATAGAATTGTTTTTAAAAAAATGTTTTCCCGTGTTTCCTCACTGGTTATAATGGCTATTTATAAAAGACCTTGTATATCTTAGATATTGTTCAAAGAAGCTTTAATTCCCTTTGTTTTGGTTAGCATTGATGTGTGTAATATGGGTTATACAGTATACAGCTTAGCTTTACTTCAGATATGCATCTTTCAAAAACTGCTAGCTCCGTTTGGTCACTTCCAATTCCTGGACTTCAGAGGTAAATTGTAATAAAAAAGCAGATAGCTTTTGTTTCATTTTATTTATGTAGTAATTCATCCATTGCACGTTCAGACGCTGGTATTTTCTAGTTGGGCAAACGTCATTTTCCCTATTTTAATAGGTACTAAAGATAGTGAACTTTAGACTAATTCAGGCTGATTTTTTTAGCATAAGGGAGCAGTCATTTTAGTTAGCAGTGTGCTTAGATCATGTACAATTTCCATAAGTACAATACAATATCAAAAGAAATTGTTGTTGTTGTTGTTGTAGGGTTTAACGCCATTTTTCAGCACACGATAGGCTATACATGGCGGTCAGTATTAATGGTGGAGGAAGAACCCGGGAAAACCTGGAAAGAACCACCGACCCTCGAGAAGCTACTGGCAAGCTTTCTCACATAACCACATTGGCCGAATCCGAGACTCGAACCTACGCAGACAGAGGTGAGATGGCAGTGATCCGTAACGGAGAGCGCTTTAGACCATTCGGCCACTCGGGGCCCCTTCAAAAGAAATGTCAGCCACATTACATCAAAGTAGCATAGAGGTATGCCAACATTATCTCTACTGTGCATGTTTCAAATGTAAACAACTTCACCTTACATACGTCACTGTCTCAAAAGTATATAATAACTGGTGAGCGCACCCATTACTCGCAATTACGATAACTAAAATCGTTGGCGTCCTACAAGTACTACTATATATTTTCTGCTGTTGTTACCACTACCTAAAACCTAAACTGAACTTTCTCCTATGTCCAAATCCTAATAAATCATATGATAAACTAAACTACCTTCAAAGATGAACTGGAGATGAAGTTCTTGTCACAGGTTTTCCTGCATTCTTTTGCTCTAGAAAAAGACTGGGGCAACACTCGTGGGTAATGAACAAGAAGTACTAATTGTGACCCGAGTATTATAAGGCCAGCTCATTTATAGCCAATTTTTATATTTGCATGCCACGCCTATTTCAACTTTATTCAGGGATGTCTTTTGAATTTCACAACAAATAAGGAGTGGGACAGCTGTCACAAAGTTTGAAGCGCTGGTGTTGCACATCGTGCAAGTTTAGATCCAACTGCTCTTGCGAAGTCAAAACTAAATGCGCTATATCGTCCTTAGTTATATAAATTTTTTAATGCAGTAAAATCTTAATTGAAATATAAGATAATTTCTATCTGAAAATCTAACTGAAATATAAAAACAATCATAAATTAAATTTTAACAGAATTTAAAATAAACTTTTAAATTAGAAAACTAAACTTTAATGTAAAATTAAATAACGTAGCTGTTTCCGTTGGCGGAAAGGCCCGAGATGTTACGACTGGTATTCATCTCAGGTGCTTTTGACCTCAAGGAGATATTAGCACTTAAATATATGATTTTTCATCTATTAAGCAAATTTAGCTGCATCCTTTCTTTCGTTAAAGCTATACGTCTGTCAAAGATTACAACAATGCACAGGTGGGTGAGACTAAAAGGAAATAGTGGATCTATCAATTACAGCAAATTTATTGCTGTGACAGAACGGAGACTCCTTTAATAATTTCGATTAAATTCCATTGATTTAATTACAAGAGATATTATTTTTGGTGAAATCTGTATTCAGGATCTGATAGAATGAAAAGAATCACTTCATTTATTTCCTTGAAATATTTTCTGCTGATAATTTTGTGTTCGTGTACGTATACGAAATCTACGAAGCGCTTGCCATATTTGACCGTGACATTTGAACTTTAAGTAGCATACCTATATATAAACATAATTTCCAAGTAGGGTTTCCAGTCAAAAAACAACCTGTCTACTTAAGGATGAAATATAATCACTGTTGACCTTGTTCATTTGAACTTTCACCTCTTTCAGTGTCTCAAGATGCAAGGGTTTATTTTCATTACTTGTGTGTTTGTTCTCATAAAATCAAAGAGAAGAAACGACCAAAAGAAAAGAAATGTATAATTTGGCCTAGACCAATGAATGAGCCCCTCCCCTGTCATGATATTGATTTTTATTTTAGGGGCTGATATCACCTATTAATTCAAAGTTGAAAAAATATGCAGTCAATTTTGACTGCACACTTAACTGGTAAACATTTTAGTCACATGTCGGTATTTTTTGGGGCTGTGGAGCTACCATTGGCTGAAAGGTTATTTTGGTAACATGTACATGTCCGGAGAAAATCCTATGTTTGATGACTTGACCTGGAATAGCACAACCATCCGTCCTGTGGCCTTTTGAATTTCGCGCTAGAGATGGATGTTACCAATTACCGGTATGTGTCTAAAGTTTACATAGGTTTGTTCCGGAAAGATCTGCATATAGCAAAATTGAACATTTTAATGAACATGTGACATCAGACCCACACTATAATCCATAAGCATCAAAACAGACTTAGGGGGTTGATTTCTGAGACTAAATTTGACCTATCAACAGCGGTTCGAAGGACATAACAAACTGAAGAATAATGGACAAGGGAAGACATTGTTTACAGTGACGAGAATTAATTAAATAAACCAGTTACCCAAAGATTGTCCATGGGCAGTTGATCCTATGACCCATAGTGATTGACTCTTTAAAACATCAGTTATACATTTTATATTATTAAATGACTATTAAATGAAAAATAAAACGAAAAAGAGGATTCCTTAACTTTTATTGAACAGTCCTCCGTTTTGCCAACGGCGCCATCACGAGAATGCAAGATATACTTAATTCCAAAATATTTCATCATGTATTTCTTATTCTGTGTGTATTGCTTGATTGGAATATAATCAGCAAAATGTGTGAATTATGTTTAATAATTAGTAATTTTTAAAAATTATATCTATAGAGAGAAGGTCATTTTAAACCACAGGAAGAAACTTTTAAGTTTAATATCCGGCAAAATTTGTTTCAAAATTGTATTTCCAAATGCCAGAGCACTTCCACACCCTCTTCCGCACTAGCCGTACAGTCCACGAGGCAGCTATTGATCGCATCCTACAACAGCCACTGAAGATGAAACTTGATGAGGCACCCACACTGCAACAGACTGTAAAAGTCATAGAACAGCTGAAGACAGGAAGGGCTGCAGGAAAAGATGGTATCCCACCAGAGATATGGAAGTGAGGATACCTAGCATTGCACACCAAACTCCACGAGTTCTTCGTTTGCTGCTGGGAGCGAGGGAAACTTCCACAAGACCTCCAAGATAGTAATCATCACCTTGTACAAAAACAAGGGAGAACAGTCTGACTGCTCAAACTACCATGGGATAACTCTGTTCTCCATTGCAGGCAAATTCCTTGCTAGATTGTTGCTAAACAGACTTGTGTCCACCATTGCAGAAGAACATGCAACACATTGTCAATGTGGCTTCAGAGCCAATAGGGACACAACTGACAAGGTGTTCGTCCTAAGACAGATCCATGAAAAATGCCGAGAACAAAACAAAGGACTGTACATCACATTTGTGGACCTGACGAAGGCATTTGATACGGCGAGAAAAACTGGACTGTTGAAAATCCTTGAAAAGCTCTGATGTCCTCCTAAATTCCTTACCATGGTGATCCAACTACATGAAGACCAGCTTGGTCAGGTCAGAAACAATAACGACCTGTCACAGACCATACTCATTGCAAATGGCATGAAACAGGGCTGCGTTTTGGGCCCCATACAGTTCTGTCTTCTTTAGCATGTTTCTATAAAAATCTAAACAGAAGACCTTGATGACGAAGATGGCGTCTAAATCCGATTTCGTACTGATGGCAACCTATTCAACTTAAGGCGACTTCATGCCCACACCAAGACCTTAAAAAAACTGATTAGAGAACTTCGAACTTCTCTTTGCAGACGACGCCGACTTTGTTGCCCACATGGAAGCTGCCTTACAGCGCGTAACATCCTGCTTTGCAGACGCTTGCTAGTTCTTAGGTCTTCAGGTCATCCTAATGAAAACTGAGGTACTTCACCAGCCTGCTCCCAAGAAAGAGTACTGACCATGAATCATCTTCATTGATCAGACAGAGCTGAACGTAGTCCACCAGTTCACCTACCTGGGCTGTGTGATATCCTCTGAAGCCAAGATCGACAAGGAAATGGACAACAGAATGGCCATGGCAAACATCGCCTTCGGCGGACTCTACAAACGAGTCTGGGACAACGCCAGTCGCAAGAGAGATACAAAGATCAGCGTCTCCAGAGCTATCGTACTGACCACCCTCCTATATGGCGCCGAATACTGGGTCACCTACAGCCGCCACCTCCGCTTCCTTGAACGCTTTCATCAGCACTGCCTCCGCACCATCCTCAACATATACTGGATTCACTTCGTCACCAACACTGAAGTCTTCAAACAAGCATGGATCACCAGCGTTCAGACCAAGCTCATGACGATACAGCTTCGCTGGGTAGGCCACGTGTCCAGGATGGACACGCTTGCCAAAGATGGCACTGTATGGTGAGCTGTCAACTGGCCACCGTGATAGAGGGACACTTCAAAAGAGATATAAAGACTCCTTGAAAAAGACCCTCACCACCTGTGGCATCGATCACCGCCAATGAGCATTACAAGCTGCTGACCGTGAAAGCTGGCGACATACAGTTCACCAGGCCGCTCGCACTTTTAGACAAAACAGACGGGCCATCGTTATGGAAAAACGATGGCGAGGAATAAACCGGGAACCATCGGCAGCACCCACCACGACCCAGACATTCCTCTGCGGCCTCTGTGGACGAACGTACCTGTCGAGTATTGGACTTGTCAGCAACCAGAGCGCGTGCAATATACTTGGACATCCCCCTTCCGAATCTTTGCAGGCGAAGTCAAGCCAACAATATTTAAAAATTATATCTACAGAGAGAAGGCAATTTTTAAGCAACGGAAGAAACTTTTAAGTTAAATATCCCGTAAAATTTGTTTAAATTTTTTATTTCCCAATGCCGTGCCCGCAGGGTGCCCCGTCAGAATGATCCAAATTGGGCCCCTCGTTTGCTAAGGCCGTTCCTGACTGTCTGACATTTGATGGATTCTGCAATGCCTAGTTTGGTGTACACTTCCAAATCGTTTAATTAGCATAGTCGTGACGCTAAACACAACAACCAAACCACTAGCTATTAAGCACGACGATTACGACCGCTGTGATTGTTGTCGCTGCTACTGTGAGGTCTGCTACTTCCACGAACAGTTAATATATGTCATTACCATGATTATCACAACCGTAATCAATCGACAAAGCTATCAGGATTCTATAATAGTCTGAACTTATGCAATATATGAAATTGCAAGCATTGTTTCATATGTAGTAAAGATCATACCGTACATCCGGCAACTGGGAAGAGGGAGGCATCTTTTATAAGAAGGTTTCAGTATGAACTCATGTCGGTCAGTTTACGTTATTTATTGCAAGTTGTGCATTGACAGCAATTAAAAGTAAAAGGAAACGTCGAGTAAAAAAGTGTAAATTACTTAGACATGCATCTTCAAAGTATTTTATGTTAAAAAATGCCGTGAGTAATTAGCGTAAGTGATTTTTACATTTATATCTTGCTTCAAACATACCCACCCACCCACCCACCCGCCAAAAGTATTATTAGTTAATTAAACATTGGAATCGTCCACCAAAACTGTAAACTTTCCCTAGTAATTGTAAGGATATGCATGTATTATATCAATGCTGAAGTGAAATTGTACTTTTACATTTCCATGCAATTGAAAACATAGGAGTTTCATTTTAGTTTGATCGGAAATCTGAGAAGCAAGAACAGTCAGATCCTAATATGAGTCGTTTTCATTTTGTTTGGTAGTCTTATGTATGTTCAGTTTATTTAAATCAAAAGTTTCTTGAACTTCTACGTTTCCTCTATATATTACCAACCGATTGTTTGGCGACTGTCCCCCTGATAGACTGATATGATTTCAATAGTTGGTGATGTAGAGGATTCATATTTAAACGAGAATAATAAACGAGTTTAATAATTTCATAGTTTCAAGTCTTTTTATTACATAGGAAACTATTTTGATTTTATTACTTAAAACAGTGATAAAATTTTAGGACTTTTTAAGTAGCAGTACATATTAGGCATCGAAGTTACACGATCATGAATTTCGTTTCGCACAAGGATGAAGAATTTCACTGATTACATTTTAATTTATTATGATGCTTAATATTAAAATGTCATTCAGCTGCATTTCCATATATTTTCATTTGGAATGTTATCTGAGTAAATGTCTATGTCAGTCATGAAAGTTCGCCATTGTTCAAGATTTCTTCATCGTCGCAATGCGCAGGAAACAATTCCAGAAGCTCATTTATCACAGTGGCCACGTATGCGGAGATTTCCTTGTTTCTCGTGTTAAAATCATAGATTAAGTTTGTTTTGTTTAGTTTTTCAGTTGGTAAACAGTTCCTAAATGATCACAATCTTGACTTGTTACTAATCGATAACACGATGGAATGTTTCTCGGACATCGGCTTTGACAGGTTCCTCTTGGAATGGAAGACACTGTTTTCCAGAAAAGAGATGGATTCTGTGTCATGGAAAGTGGTAATCTCCTTTCATTTTGGAATGAGTACTGGATCGAATTGGCTTATCTTCGAAAAGGTTGTCAGCGAGACTATACAATGCGATGATTTTGATCGGACATTAGCAGTAGTGAAGGGGGAGACACCTTTACGGACAATGGAAAACCCAGTCAAAAAGGTCGTGGGCAAGATTACGGACTATGGGAATTTGACATGGGGAAATTTAACATGGAGTGAATGGGAAATTGAACATGGAAATACTGGAGCTTTTCATGGAAACGATTTATACGGACAAAAGTTTGGGGCTGTTTACGGACAAGATTTTTACGGATAAAAAGGTTGGGCATGTATACGGACAAGGGAAAGTTGTATTTTTGTATAGGATTAATAGGAATGGAACAGGTGAGGTGACCTCACGGTACTGGACATTGGTTTAGGAGCCAGTCAGAACTGATACATTCCAAAGTCATCGACAAGATTCAACACGTGCAACAATCCAACGACAAGTTTCACGTCACCGATGGAAAAGCGACACTGTTCATAACCCAGGTTTCTCTTCCCCAATGGTGTTATTTGTAGACGACCGTCGCAGCATCAAAATGAGTCTCGTACGAATTAACAACGCTCAAGACAAGATGTGTTTAGCCCGTTACATCGTAGTCGTCCAAAGAAAAAGAAGAGCAACCAAAAGACAGGATTTTGTCTTTTAAAAAATATAAAAAAACGCATGTCAATCCATGGACTTCAGTGTATTGTTTGCTCCTGAACCAAAAAGATGTCCCCCTAAAAGAAGTGCACACCACTCTATGGCTAAAAAAGGAAAGAAAAGAAAAGGACTGCCTCCTCGTTTAGCCAAACATTGGGACATACTGCCTGTCGTATCCAACGCTCATTCACCCATGCGAAAACAACTCATTCGAAAAGCCACCAAAGATGTAATCAATACCGTGAGCGAATGTTGTCTGAATGTCTTGAAAAGAACGATACCTTTCTCTAAACACCAGAAAGAATGCTTAGCCAAACATCGACACGTTCTTCGCCAAATAGTCTAAACGAAAATACCCATCCGTCAAAAGAAAAAGATGATGGTGCAACGCGGAGGATCTTTTTAGGACCTGTTATCAAAGGAATAGCGTGAGCCATGATGGGAGGTCTCATGGGAGGTGTTTTACCCATGGATCCAAGATAACAAATGTCTAAAAGATAAAAGGGACCTCTGGAGTCAAAAGATCTCAGACGTGACTTTTGGAATCCAATGAAAGGACGAAAACTGGTTTTAGTTCGTTACAAAGGATGGATGGAATACCATCGTTGGCAAGAACAACGTACCCCGCATTTATCTCCCAATACTCATTTGACCGACATGTTCCAGCTAAAACACGAATTGCAATCGTTGATGGATTGCAACGATTTGTCAGAAACAGAAAAATCGAAAAGGTAGGTCAACTATTGCACCGACTGCAACTCTTTCACCAGAAAGCTATAAACAAAACGCTCTGCCAATTCTGAAAGATTTTAAGACCCTGATGAAAAGTCCATCACCACCACACACCAACGGTGAAGACAGACGCAGCTCCATGAATGCCAGAGGAAGAAGAGGTTCCCAGAAGTCTTTCAAACATCGTCAGCTGCTCTCATTCCCAGTAAGATTGCAGCGTCCTTGGTGACCCATTCCCCCACTCCCCAACGAGAAGAACCGAAAGCTTGGGTTAAAAAGATGATGACGACTCCTCCTTCGACAAAAGTCAAAAGAAATCAGAAGTGAAAAAAGAAAAGAACACTAAAGCCATTCCATTACCACCACCACCACCACCACCACCATCACCACAACTACCCTTGACTTCCGCTCCTGTGGCACATCGAACACGTAAAGCCGTTTGCAAACCACCATTTCGCCTCATCCAAAGTAGCATCAGTGAAGAGTGGATGAGTTATTAAAAAATGAAGGTGTTGTGCAGCATCTACTACGATCCATCTCATCCTGCAGGTTACATAGGAGTTCAGAAATTGTATCGTGCTGCCAAACCCAGCTCAAACGTGTCCGTTAACCTCAAGTGCAACGATGGTTACAAAAACAAGCCACGTACACTTTAGACAAACCCATTTGACGAACATTTTCCAGAAGCCGCACCCGAGCGGAGGGCATCGATCATAAATGGCAATCCGATTTAGCCGATGTCTCTCATTTAGCCACCTACTATCGTGGCTACAAATATTTCTTTTGTGTCATCGACGTTTTTTATAAATTTGCCTGGGTCGTGTCATTGACTTCCATATCGAGCAGTGAGTTAGTGCGTGCCCTGAATCTGGTTCTGAAAAAAAGTGGCCGTCACCCTCTTCGATGGCAAACCGACAAAGGCACAGAATGTCTGAACCAAGATTTCCAAAAAGAATTGAAGAAACGAGACATTCATTTTTCACCACCGTGAATCTCGAAAGCAACGCCAGCATTGTGGAACGTTTTAAACGCACCTTGAAATAACGCATGTGGAAATATTGTACGCATCAACACACTCTTAAGTACATCGACTTCTTACCGCACCTGGTCCAAGAATACAACCAATTCTACCATCGACGCATCGGATGTGCCCCCCAAGAAGTGACCTCCGACAACGAAGTGACCATTTCGAGCGTCTGTTTGGTACGTCCCCGAAGGTGGCTGTCCGCACAAAAAGGTGGGAGTGGTGGCAACAGGAGATTGGGTGGACATTGGCAAAACCAAACACACTTTCGACAAAGGTTACTTACCCAACTGGACCACCGAATTGTTTCGTGTCACTGGACGAGTGCGTTGCCATCATCCTGTCGTCTTTAAATTGGAAATTATGAACAGGGAAGTGTTAAAAAGAACGTTTTACTTGCTCGAGTTACAACGCGTAACTAAAAAAGAAGACGAAGTGTACGACATCGAAAGCATTCTCGAACGAAGAACCCGAAAAGTGGGAAAACAGGTGCCAAAGAAGTCAAAGTACCTTCGAAGGGATATCCTCTCATTTTTGATTCTACAAAGAAGTGACCATCACGCCCTTCAACACAGCCTCAGCTGCCACGACATCCGTGACCACTCCTTCACGCAGTTCTTCTCTGCAAGATCTACAAAAGCAACCCTTGTGGGTGTGGTGTGGAGAACGCGTGCCTAAAATGCAAATCGTCTTGTGTCATAAGTGCTGCCATTGCTAATTTGAGTTCGCAACAAAAAGGCAGACTAGTGTTGACCATTTTACTGAGCAGTTGCATCCGATACCTTCCTCCTAATCCTTTTCTGAAATACTCGTCACACGTGAACAACGTGAGCCTTATGCCCAACGCATAGCATACCCCAACAACCACCACCACAATACCTTTATGATACTCCTCTCACTTTTAATGACCCCTCGGACAGGAGAACTCTGGAATTATGAATAACAACAACCAATTTTACTTAACGTTACCCAGTAACAGCTCCATGAAGTTCCACAGCCAATTACCTTAGGTTATCCAATTAGACCACGAAATCCATTGCGAAGTGGCTTTGGTAAAAATGATTCATCCTACACAAGTCCAATCACTAAAAATCAAAACCCTTTTCATGTTGAAATCCTGAACTATCAAGTGCAACAAGAGTTGACTACCGAAGATAATAGATTTTATGAAAAGAAAGTCTCAGCAGCAACAAAAGCTACTTTAAGCATCTATAAGATGGAAATTTCCGAAGGCTATTATTTTAGCGGTCAACATTTGGTGGCCTCGATTGATTGTATTTTTATCGCTCAGTTTAGCGCTGTCCTGGCCCGACTGAACAAAATTGTCACGACTGAGCACCATAAAGTAGCTTGTCGCCTGCTTGGTGAAATTTTCTTATGGCAAAACGTTTTCCATTAGATTTTGTCCTGAATTATTTGGCATTTTGGGTGGAGACCTCAAACTGTACCCCAATTCCAGAGACATTAACAACAACGATGGATTTTAAAAGAGTTTTAAAGCCCCTCTTGAACTGAACCGATGATTAAAGTTTTGATTTTTGTGTGCTCCAATGTGATGGAGTACAATGTGGTGAGACACACCTCCGTACCGTTACTGCGTGTCATTCCTTTCAAAGCGGATTCTGCCACGACCAATGACCAGGAAGGTGGAAACACCTATCACAACGTTCTCTGCGAATTTATACATTCTCACTATCTGCCTGTCAGCAAGTCGTATTTTGGCAGTGTCAACATTGCTATAAAAAGAAGATCTGGGGAAAAATAATATATTCACCAAAAGGAAAGTCACGATGAAACTCCATTTTCGAACACGATTCTCTAACGAGTTGTAACGAGTTGTAAGTCATGTATCCAGTGTACAAAGGAGTCGCTCGAGAACGAGGACATAGTTTAGGAGATATGTTACAATCGGCCTTTCGTTCGATGACCACGTTGTGAAACCGATGGTGGCACGAGGATTGCCCGAGGATTGCACGCTTTGAAAGATGCCGCTTTGACGCAAGGCAAAGAATTTCTCCAAAATGTCATCATCAACAAACAAATCCCCAAAGAAGCTTTCTTGAGAACAGGAAAACATGTCTTACTTCAAACGGGTAAAGACAATTTTGGACCGTCGAGAAACTCCTATAAATGCTCTTGACGCTACCGAGTCAGGCATTCCTACTTCACTGATGAGACAAAAAAAGATACCTCAAAGAGGCCTTCACACTCATAAAGCTAGAAATACCAAGAAAAGATGAACCGTCCGAGACTTAGACGTCTTTTATTACTAAGAAATCACAGAGAGAAAGAAAGAAAGAAAAAGATGCATAGGGGGTATTACGCCTGTTCCAAATTGGAACAGGATCTGTTTGCCTAGCCGCCCACTATGATTCAGCTCCCATCGAGTTTGAAATAAAAGGACAGCCCGAAGATTACATATATCTGAATAGCAGTTACTTGTACCTTAAAGTCAAAGTTCTATATAAAAGTGGAAGTTCTATAGACGACAGTGAGAAAGTAGACCCGTCAACAATTTCACGTATTCCTTATTCAGTGGAGTGGATTTGTATTTGAATAACAAACTGGTCAACATCAGCATGGATAATTATCCTTTCTACGCCTTCCTAGGAAACCTGTTGACGTACGGAACAGACGCTAATTACACTCATCAGGGTGTCTAAGTGCTATGGAAACCTGAAGACGCGGACAAGATTGACACAATATCGGAGGAAAATGATGGATTTGAAAAGCGACGAAACAAAATCAAAGATGGACAGATTTTAGAACTAATTGATCGTTTGCATTTGGACATGTGGTTGCAGGGGTAATATTTGCTGGACGGTGTGAATGTCCGCCTGAATCTGAATCGAAGCAGTACCGCTTTCCATTTGATGGCTGATAGTCCCGATTACAACACCAAAATCGAGGAATCCAGACTCTACGTGCCACGCGTCACCGCTCCGGTGGACTAGTGGTTAAAGCGTCTGCCTCGTATGCGGGAGTCGTGGGTTCGATCCCCGACCGAGTCATACCAAAGATTTAACAAAAATGGTACTAACAGCTGCTTCGCTTGGCGCTCAGCATAAAGAGGTTAGTGTTAGGACTGGTCAGCCTGATGTCAGGATAATAAGACTGGGTGGGACAGTTTGCGGCATGATGCCCCAGTGCTAGACATAGCTATAAACTGTCACACTAAAGTCATTGTAGCGATATGACTGAAAAAAAAATGCAAATATACCTTAAAAGTCCAAATCACACACACATATACACAAGTGCGACGCGAGGAAGTGTTGCCTAAAGTGGGAAACGAAATCAGTCACACGTTGAGCAGAACGACCGCCAAGTATCCGATAAGAAGAGTGGAAGTGAAATATTTCATTATCCCCGAAGGACAGCAATCCATGACTGAAGATCATCTGTTCCAAGGATAGTTATCCAAACTTTTAATCATTGGCATCGTCGAGAATTCAGCCTTCAACGGAGCCCCCAATACATCAACACTGACGACAGTCATCTCCCAGGGACCCACTGGGTAACCGTCTACTTCTTTAAAGACGGTTTAGTGGAGTATTTTGATTTGTATGGATTACCACCTTTGGAAGACGATATCATCGACTTTATGAGAAGAAATGCTCAGACGACAAGATTCAATAATGTGAAATTACAAGGCACAGTTTCCATGGTGTGTGGACAATATTGTATGTATTTTCTTCATCAATGCAGTCTTGGATATCCCTTACAACACTCAGTGACTTATTTTGGTCGTAACTCTTCTAGAAATGATGACAAGGTAGATCGATGGTTTTGTGACCATTATGGCTATCTTTTGTTTTCAGCTAGGAAATGTAGTGTACATCAATGGCCCAATGAATTCCATTCACGGAAATCTGACTTCACTTCACAACGTTATCAACCTTGTTAAAAATAATTTGTTTGCTAGTTTCTTTGAAATTGTTTCATTGTTAGTTGTTGTCTGAATAAAAAACCACTCAGATCAATGGAACAATGACTGGAGCCGTCGATGTGTCTGTGGTGCCCGGCCCGTGAGATGTTACCATTAACCAGATGCATCTGAAGTTCTACAAAAAAAAGTCCTTCGCATGGTTAACCAGATCTCTAGAAAAGAAACACTATTCAAGTTGTCAATTTGTGTAAATGTGGAGTAGTGCGACTATAAACACTAACCCCTTTACTGATATGCTTGTGTATCTGTGTGTGTGTTTGTATGAGTTCGCGTACGTTTGTGTGGATGGTAGATAATGTGGTTTTTTTCCCTTCCCTTCTGTGTAGAGAGTAGAGTGTGTGTTTTTATGCGTTCGAGTACGTTTGTGTGGATAGTAGATATTGTGGTTTTTCCCCTATGCTTCTGTCTGGATAGTAGAATGTGTGTTTGTATGCGCACGTGTATGTTTGTGTAGATATTAGGTATTGTGGTTTTATCCCCTTCCCTTCTGTGTGGATAGTAGATAATATGCGAAGTTAGTGTAAGGAATGTTTTCCTTCACGTCCGTGCTTGAGATATATAAAGTCGAGCGTTCGTCATTCGCGCCATTCAACATTAAATAGTCAGCCATGGAGACAAAAATATTAACAAGAACAGGTTACAGGATGTGATAGACAATTTGAGAATGATAGAGGAGATGCTAGTAAAACTAGATAATGATTATTATTACAGTCCCCATCGAGTGAAAATGGAGATCAACAATCTGAGACAATCAAAGGAAATTTTGAAGAAAATGATAAAAAAAGAAAAAGAGGAAAACGAGAATGAAGAGGATATAATACGAATGAGGGAATGGAACGAAAAGATAGGAAAGGAAGACGAAAATGAAAGATGAAGAAAGAGGAGGAAAAGGAGAAACAGGATGAGAAAAAGAATGATAAAAAAACAGTGTAGGACAGAAAATAAGAAGCCGGTGGAGAAAAAGATGGAATTAGAAGACAGAAGTAGAACAAGAAAACCAAAGGCCATTTTTCAGGGCCATTCCATTGCATCGAAAAGATACGCTCTCTTTCCTGAAACATTTTAGTCGATTTTATATTTAAGTTTTCCTCCAAAACAAATTCCTCCCTTGCCTAATATTTTTCCTGTTGATTTTATATTTTATGTGTGATAGCTTTTATGTTCATAGATCTATCTATATGTTATACATGTCTATGTCTCTGCTGTATTTGTCTCTACCTAGGGTAGCGCGTATTCAGGTCAGCCCCTTGCAACATTGTTGCCAATGTACAGTACCGTGACGTCACCTCACCAGTTCCATTCCAATTAATCCTATACAAAAACCCAACTTTCCCTTGTCCGTATACAGGCCCAACCTTGTGTCCGTATAAATCTTGTCCGTAAACAGCCCAAACTTTTGTCCGTATAAATCGTGTCCGTAAACAGCCCCTAAATTCCCATATTCAAATCCACATTCACTCCATGTTAAATTTCCCTATGTTAAATTACCACTGTCCGTAATCTTGCCCACGACCTTTTTGACTGAGTTTTCCATTGCCCGTAAAGTGCCCCCTTCACTACTATTAGCAGTGCTGGATAAAAACATGTACGTGTAGAACGGATGTGAAGCACATGAGTGAGACATTCTTCCCGGATAGAAACATGTGCATTAGTGGAAAATTCGTATGGCCAAAGAAGAGGATAAACGACAGTATTCACCGGCACTTGACTATCAGCTGACCAAATACACCAAAAGATATATAATCAAGTGTACAAAGCAAAGGTAGTTAGAATAGCGCATTTTCAAGAGGAAGCTGTGGGCAATGATAAACGAAAAGGTAAAGCGCAATAAAGGCATCGAATATTGGAATCTCAAGATCTTGGTTTCAAAATCCTTTTACAGCTAACCTCGAATCTGATTTTTTAACTACCAAGAATAGATTATTCAGTATTCTTTAAAATAGGCCTAATTTGCATTATCTGCTACGGATGGCTACATATTCAAAAGCATATGCTGGAAGAGAGAAACGGAGAGATGCCATCGGAAATTATCAAACATACGAAATCGTGCAAAATGTGCAAGAAAGTTCGCCGATCGTAGAAGATTGAAAGGTCTCACAAATAATTGTAAAATGATATTTTAAGCTAAAATAGGAACACACAATGTCATGGAAATGCATTAGAGATGCTATGTTGAGAAATAATTGGTTGCTTTTGTGAAGTTTACAACCATATTTCAGCACACGATACATGTCGGTCGGTTTATTTGGAGGAGGAAGAACTCGGAAAGACTGTGAGAAGAATCACAGACCCACGGGATGCTACTGGCAAGCTCTCTTGCATACCTACGTTGGTCGATTCGAGATTTGAACCAACGCGGACAGAGGTGAGCAGTAAATGATCTATAACGGTGAACACCTTAGAGCACTCGGCCAACCTGAGCTCAAACCAAAAAGAAAACGTTCAATCATTGCCGTGCCCGTGGGAATTCTCGTTGAAGTTGTGTAAATTATGGTACGTAGAAAACTTCGATGAAAAAATAAAATGTATTTTATTATAAAGTTTTCTAAAATTGTATCTTAGCTGAGACTGTTATCCTAAACCATAAGGTTTGTACAGTCTTGTTGGAGTTCATTGTCTCTTTGTATGGGAGGGAGGAAAAACTTTGAAAGCATTGTGTTCTCAAGTGGTGGTTGAAGTAGGTCACAAGTGAAGGATATATGATGCTACAAATTGAAACTATGGATGGATGAATAATGTAGTTGAAAGAAGAGGGTCATAAAGGAATTTAACATAATGAATACAAGCCATACGTGGTTTTTTAATAATGAAAACGAAAAGGTAAACGTGATAGTGGACATTGGTGAGTAACAACGGCCGTTCACTTGACTGCGAGGTTCCATCTTCCAAGCTAGCCATGGTTCGTCTATCCACTTCAGCTCAGTATGGAACGAAGTTGTTGACGTACCTTGCTTAGCGAAGATGGGGGACCTATATGCTTTACAATAGCTCTGTTTATTGTGATTATCTAAAGCAGGGCTTCCGCCGAAAATGACTGTTCCAAAATGCAGCCAGATTTCAACGTCGAGCAGTTATATACTGATCATATTCGATATTACATTTCACAAATAGGCACTGAGATCACATGCATAAGCAGTTAAAAGTGTAATCCATAGATAATCTGAAATCATGTCAACTTCTACCTAAATGAACTGAACAAATCTTTCTGAAAAAGTTCAAATACAAATCATAAATGTATGACACATATATAGAAAACAAAATAAACTTCTATTATTTCTGAGGTCATGATAAAGTTATATGAATTAAATACTGAATTTTATCCGATCGACTAGTTTCATCTTGTAATTTATGGTTTGCTGTACACTTTTACAGGAACTTTTATTAAATATTATTCCAATTGGATTCATGTTTTGTCAATTTTAACTTTTTGCCTATCGACTATTTTTTAATACAGGTAACCAAACTTGTTTGTATAATTTATGTGGTTATGGCACTAATAACATCGATTTCATTTTATTCTACCATAAATCATATATTCCTGCTTATTTTAAAAAAGATATTATAAGCGTTGTCCATTTAGGGTCAATACGGACAGAATCAGCACCAATGCGCATCGTTTGGTGAAAGTATGAGATTTCGCCTCTGACGGAAGCTCCGTGCTAAATAGGCATTTGGAACTACCTCGGCTATTTCTGTAAGACTAAAATATTCCTGGCATGTATGTCGACGCAGTAATTTACAGAAAAATCATACAAGTTTTTAGGTGGACATTTCTCTACATCAAGAAACCTTAATGTATTTGGACTGCTTTGGCTATTTCTGCAATTGGAAAACTCTAATCTATTAAGACTACCTTGGTTATTTCTGCAACTGGATTGACTGTAGTATTGCCCGAGGTGCTACGAATGAAAAAAAAATAGTTCATCATAACCTTGTTCGGTAAATAGCCAAAGTTGTCCGATTGGGAACTATCGACTTATATTCGACTTATATTCTAGGTATGATCTGTGCGATTGACCTCGAAGTTGATAATGATTAAACAGAGTCACTGTTTACATGCCTCTAACGGAGATTTACATCGTTACATTGTTAGAAGTTGCTGACCTTCAGTGGGAATATTATATTGATTGTTACATTGTTAGAAGAGGGACCTTACTGCCACAAACGCAAATTTAACATGGGAATGTAGTGACAATACTCAGTAATCTAATTTCTATCAATCCACGATATACCATCAACATCTCGTGCGTCGTGACCAATACCCTTCATATACTATCCATCAATCCACGACATACCATCAAGATCCCGTGCGTCGTGACCAATACCCTTCATCTTCTATCCAGTAATCCACGACATACCATCAAGATCCCGTGTGTCGTGACCAATACCCTTCATATTCTATCCATCACACTGTGTGTAGTGATCACACACTGTCATCAACTATTCAAAACCATACATTATATCATAAACGTACAGTGTGTTGTGAGCAATATTCAACGTCTACTAGTCAATATTATTTGTTGTTATACATATTTAATTTATTTTGCGTCCCTGAACTTTTTCAGAGTTTTGGTACATACCTAATCTTTGTCTTGTCAGTGAGCTATAAATATGTTGTTTACATGCGCCTACGTTCAAGACTCAGACTTCATTGTGTTCCTAGATGACTGCTTTCTAACCTTTCCCTGTATGAAGACCCCTTTATAACTTCAAAAATAAAAAATAAACAAAAATGAAAAATATTCGCGGATCCCACGTGCTATTAGTGGTATTTTAAAGCTCCCTTGGAGAAACCCAGCGGCCTTGGTACCGAGGCCAACAGGTTGGGTAATATGCCTTAGAAGGTACTATAACGTAATTGTCTTTGCAGTTTTGGGATAAATTTCTATTAAAATGGTTGATTTTCTTTGAAACATTTATTTTAATTGCAACAGAGATAAAGCTGGGATCAACAAGATATATCATTTCATGTTTTCAGTGACCAACACCCTACACTTAATAATGAACGAAAAGGTAGATATACAACTATCCGATATGGTCCATACTATGAAATAGCAAACCGTTTCATACGAAAAAACGCGATTTCGGTCTCCTAGATCCCTTCGCCCCCCGCCCCCCCCCCCCCACACAGTCATCTTTCGAAATAAATTTGATGAATCTTAGCCGCAAAGTTGCATTTTTGTTTGTTTGTTTGTTTGTTTATTTGTCTGTTTTACTTTCTTGACCAACGCAATTTAATTAAGCCTGCAATCAGTATGTCTGAATAGGATACAGTCCTGCTCAAAGCTCAGCTAAATCTGTCGCCGGGTCATGTAGCTGATATGGAGGCAATTAAAACTTGAGGCGTTTTGAAATAAACAGCCACCTTTCAGAGATTCCTTGACTGTCTGACAATGGTTATGCCTGCTAGGGTGATGTGTCAAATTCTGCTGCGGGGAGTCCATTTCGCTAAATTGCATAGGAAAACTACACACTGTAGAACGACCTAATTCGTTTGAAGTTAAGTACATCAAAGGGTCATGCTGAAGAAACTTATGTTTTTTACGTATCACTGCAATGAATGAGATTGTTGAGACTATCATTAATAAAGTTTTGTGATCAGCGGTAACGTTTCTCTGAAGTTTGATTTTTTACTCCATATATACAATGCTAGCATGATTATTTCCGTTGTCGGAATAGTGTTCAACTGTGATTCATTTTTAAATAGTGCAGTTCGGGAAGCATTACGCTTATCAGCAAAGTCGAGCAAAAACCGAATTTCAAACCCAAGGATCACGGAAACTTTCGTTGTCCAGCACAGCAGCAAGTGGACCATTCACTGCACATACTGCAAACATATCTAAATGAGTCCGAATGAAGTATGCAACATCAGTCGAAATAGGAACACCATCCGTATGTACCGTGTTCGACATGCTGAATTGAATATTCTCTTTATTCTCAGTTCTTAATCTTCTTACAATACTAACTTTTAATTGAGCCATGCATTTCGTCATGATTTCATCCATTAAAAAGATTGATTGAAAAACAGTATCAAGCACTTGCTTGTGTTTGCACGGTTGACTTGTGTTGATAAAGCGTGAACACCCGAACTGGACAGAGGCATTTATTATTGCTGTATTACCCTTACAGACCCCATTAAGCTTAAAAACTTAAATTATGTTCTCCCTCATTCCCCACTGAAATGGTCAGCCCCAAATGTGATATATGTTCAGTTGTCTATAAAGACAAGCATATCTCGTGGTCAAACTGCATCAGATAAAATTCTGACAATGCTAACGTTATGGTCATCATGAACAATTTAGTTCTGAGAATACAGCAAGGACGTTTGGACAACATTACCATCCAGTCTCTAGTGATTGCAAAGATGTATACCAATGAGACTTGCATTGCCTTCAAAAGCCCTATATTGAAATCCTGAGGCTAGCAAAGACTGCATTAGATTAAGCAGATATTTTGCCATCCAATGGATTTTTAATTTGATGTATAATTTTATTTGTGTCAGCGTGGTTATGATTATGTGTGTGTTTATACATCTAGATGTGAATGCCATTGACTTTTGACAATGCCAAATCTACCCATTATTTTTTTAATTTTTTGTAACTGTATTAAATGCTGAAAAAAGGCATTGTTTTCATATTTGAATTTCCAAACATTTTCTATATGCTTATATGAAAAGATGGCTAAATCTTGGTTCCACATTATCAGTTATTTTTTAAAAATATTTTTTGGTCACGCACAATGTCCCCTTTGGAACCTCTAACCACGTTTATTGAGACTAAAATAAATCCCAAAACCCACCAACATTGTCCGGGAATAAAGCAGGTATACCAACACCCCACATGTACAATCCAACAACTCACACTCACTATCCAACATGCCACGTTTGTCTGTTAATGTGTGGGTGCTACCGCAGTAGTGAAATTCATTATCGTTTGTCACTATATTGCGTGCTACTATATAATTGTTAAAGTCAGTTTCTTGACTGAATTTGTACCTTATTGCAACAACGCCAGCTTCTACCACGGGCAATTCGTCAAATATATGGAGATATTTCGAGAAATGGAAATTTCATGTTCTTAATTATATCCATGACTCTAAAAATACTGAACCAGTCAGATTTGATGCAATTTGGCACAAATTCAAATACTAGACCAATCAGACAAAAGGATCTAATTACGAACAAAACATAATCTACTGTCCAGCTAAAGTTTGTACTACTGGAGCCGTAAAGGTCACTGTAACTGCAGATCTATAAGGAAATCCTAGTTCTTTATTCTTTCGAACAGCAGAATGGGAATCTTACAGTTTGGATCAATACCAGTATCCCTTGCCATGTAAAAGCTCAATAACATTATCTATTGCCATGCTAAAGCCCAATAGCATCATTCATTGTCCTGCTAAAATTCAATAGTATTATTCCTTGCTAGGCAAAAGCTCACTAATATTATTCCTTGCCATGTAAAACTCCAATAACATTATCCCTTGCCAAATTAAATTCAATAACATTAACCCTTGCCATGCAAAGCTCAATAACTATTTTCCCCTTCGATGCAAAACATAAAAAATATATTCTTTGCCATGCTAAAGTTCAATAACATTATTCCTTGCCATGCTAAATCTCATACAATATGAGCAGAAACTGCCTATCACTTCACTAGGGGCTAGGTTGACTTTTACAACAGAGACGTTTATTCATTAGCGTGAGGTAGCATTAGGAGTGGTCACTGGAAGCGTAAACCAGACGTCAGCTTTCATCGTACATATTCTATCATATTTGCCGGTATACTTATAGGCCGCTCTGAAAGCAGAGACACGAATTCAAGAACGCTATTTAAGTATGTGCCTTTTTGGAACTGAGGTCAACAGATGAAAATTTCATATATATATATATATATATATATATATATATATATATATATATATATATATATATATATATATATATATATATATATATATATATATATATAACTGAAATAATAACTTTTAAAATAATAAATAAATAAAATGCATTATTTATATGTGATTTTGTTCATTGAATTAAGTGTGAAGTGTTTCTACAAGGAAAAGCTAACAAATATTTTGTCATTTTCTGCGAAACTTAAGTTTTAGTAATAATTATCAATGTATATCGGCAAACCATAAACGTTTTTATTCTAAAATTAACGGCCACTTCCATTTTAAAGGGAAACTTGTTGATTTTATTTATTAAATAATGGTATTTGGGTGCTATTTTCATTTTCGTGCATTTTCAGCTTCTTGGTCAATCCTGCGGATCACATCTTGCTCATATTTTGTCTCACAATAATAGCCAAGGTGGTCCGAATGTATCCGCTGCAGTCGATCGGAATATCACTCTGTCATTTCCGTCCAGTTGAGAACTAATCTCAGATATGATTGTAGGAATACACATTTGTTGGGTTGTTGAAATGAGTCGCCTCCACATATGAATGCGATAGAAAAGGCCAATCTTATTGTGCAGTGTGAACAAAAGTAGTTCAAAATATAGTTCTCTATGGCAGGAATTTACACCTGAGGTTCCTTTCCCAACTTAACGTGAAAGGCCCCGAATGTTCCGAATTTCATTAAAATAAAGAGAGTACTGCCTTATTGGACTGTCTTTTTCATCATCTTCCTAAAAGGGTTTGTTATATTAGGCCAAACCATTTACCTGGCACGCACGATGTAAGTAAAACAGCGTGTCAAGCAATATTGCACTCTAGTTTTGTTTATTCAAGAGAAATGTTGATTATAACGGACAAAATTGGTATACTCGGCAAGAGCGATATGAAGAAAACAGAGTACCCGACAAGAATATATTTATATCGGTATCTTTTTTCCCTTCCTACTTTCCGCTTTAAGGGTGTTAGGGTGGTCTACCAAATCGTGCGAAACAAATTAACAATTATTTGCTTCAATCATTGATCGTATTTGGCAGCCTTCTTAAAGTCAATGTCTTCGCACATACATGACTGGACGAGGGGTGGGGTATGTGTGTGTGTGTGTGTGTGTGTGTGTGTGTGTGTGTGTGTGTGTAAAGACCTGAGCTGAATTGTTGAAGTTTTAAATCTGAATATTATCAGCTAAAATTAATTGTGAAACGCCAGCAAACACAGGTCCAAACTGGTGCAAAGAAAACTTCCTCGTTACTTGGCCACCCAGCCTCCTCAACTTCTCGAACTGTATTCCTAGCAAGCAAATAAAAATACTAGCCATGCCAATTCAAGTAAGCGAAATAAGAATTTCTCATATTTGTATATTTTAACGAATTAAATAGTATTTATTGCAGCTAAACAACTTTATCGTGTAACAATAAAGTTAAAATCGTGGAGTCTTCAGAATTAAGTTGAGGCTTTATCTTAGACTGCTGAATTTCACTGACGTTGTTCAACTCCCAGTATCAAATTACTTTGGGATTTTGAGCTTGAACTTGACTTTCGTGCTTAAATATTTTAATTATTATTATAAATATTATAAATTGTTATTATCCCACCGCTGCCACCTAACAGCTGTAACACCTCGTGGTTATAGTGCAAAAGACCAGAGTTCGAGATTTAACAGATTTAAAAAATAACAATGTTGAGATAAAAGACGCCTTTTAAAGAATTACAACACAATATTGAATAAAATACCTTATATATCTTAGGGATTGGTACAAGAACTTTTAATTCCATTTGTTTTGGTGTATGATTGATATGTGTTTTATATATTTGGCAATTTATTCATAGCACTTTCAGAAGCTGGTATTGTATAGTCTGGCAAAATTCGTTTACCTTCTTGTAATAACTGCTAAAGATATTGTACTTTAGGCTAATTCAGACTGATTTTTATAGCACAAAGAGGAAGTCATTTTGATTAGGTGTGTGCCTAGATCATGCACAATTTCCAGAAGTAACAATATCCCAAGACAATTCAGCCACAGTACATGAAACTAACATAGAGGAATGCCGACATTCTCTCCACTGTGCTTGTTGCAAATGCAAACAACTTTATTTTACACATGTCACTCTCTCAGAAGTTCATAATATCTGTAAATTTATATAGCTGTTCGTACTTTGCCGCTCTGACAACTATCTACCAGTGCGCCGTCTGCATTCATATTTGTCGACACCTGTTCACATCACATGACCTCAACTAGCCAATCAAAGCTTTTCGGCCCACAAGCTAGCCATTGCGGTAGCCAATTCATCTATTCAAACTGCATGGAAAAATGAATGAACACAAAATTCAAACAGGATTAAGTGATCCGCTCTCAAAGTCCATGGTGTGCGCCTTTGCTCTTAATCTTGTTTGTACATCCATATCTATGATTCCCTAGAAATGAACATGACAATAAAATAAAAAGTTCAGCATGGTAAAGAACTTGCAAAAAAGAACAGTAACATTAATTCTGACTTACTGTTAGAACTGAAGTCCGACTAAATGTGATTCTTTGACTGGGGACATTGATTCCATCTTAATGTTTTCGTTACAATACTCATCGGATGATTGAAGTCACTAAGTTATGGTCTAACATCATATTTCTGGCTTTGATTATACCATATTTCAGAAATTCCAGCACGACACACACATAGTCCAACATGGAAGTTAATAGGGCACAATGACAGTTAACATGCTAACTTCTTTCCACTTATTACTGACACTCCGGGGCTCGTACAGTTGATTCCGTTAAACGAATTCCTCAATACACGTGACAACGGTAACGACATTACAAGGGCCAGAATAAAGGTTTTATATCCATACTTACCATAACGCACAGAGAGTACAGATCCACAGAAAATATAGACGGATATCTAAACGATGGGGTGGGGGGGGGGGCATACGTTCGGGAATTAAAAATGCATTTCACACATTATAGTCGTTTTTAATGAAGAATAAAACGAGGTGATCAATGATACAGTGTCGTAGCGCAAGCATCATTTCACGCCCCCGCATTTAATATGAAATACTCTTGACACACTGAATAGTCAAAGTTTATAGATGCGAAGCTCCACTAATAATGCCATAATTTCCCATAAAGGTATTGCTATTATAGTTTGTCATGTAGAAAATCTTGCACGGTGGATGCACGTACGCTGTCTTGGATCACACGAAAACAAAGCCAGTGAAATAGCACTATCCTAAATCAAGCGGAAATAAAGCCAGTGACATATTAATTTTATTTTGGATTTTACTAAGAACACCGGGGTACTTATATCCAAATTCAGAGACAAATATGGACACATTGTAGTACTTTGGTTAGTTAATTATTAGACATTTCCGGTAGTTGCAAATGTGATTCTTTTTTATAAACTGTCCTTGTTGACACTTGAATACTTGCAATATGTGTTAGGGGGTTGGGAGGGGTTGAGGGTATGTAGGCAAAGAAACTCAATACGAAATCATCCATGTATAGTGAATTATACTACTATTGAACCTTTAAAAAAATACTCAGCTACGTCGCTTTATATAAAGACAACACACACACACACACACACCGTCTATCAGTGGCCTATTGGGTAAATGGCGCACGGGGCGACGATGATAGCCCAAAGGGGTTTTGGCGCCTCAAGACCTCTGGCGCCCGGTCCAGCCCCAACCCCCCGTTACTCCGTTACTGCCGTCCATTATTTTCCCGCTAAATTATCAAACAGCAAGTTCAGACAAACTATGTAAAAACTTTTTTTTATTTTTTATTTTTGGGGGGAGGGGGTAGTATCTATCTTAAATTATATACCTTTAGCTTTTATCCTTTCTCATGAAATGTTCAACATTTAGCTCTTTGGCAATCGTTGCAACGAGGGCCTTAATCCAGTACAATTGAAATACTTTTGCAAGTAATTAGGCAATGTCCTCTCCGTTTTTCCGAGAGGCTGGAGTGAGGCAACTGTCAATCAACTATTGTATAAAATCCAATAGCCAGCTGACCAGTTTAATTACCCCGTTAGGAGTTTATGATTTGAACACACCACGTTTGCTCCATGGCTGGGTCAGTCGAACGGTTGGTCATAGCCGGTGACTGGATTAACATTGTGACAATGTGTGGTTACGTGATAATAAACTGATGAGACTTGAATTGTATGTGTTGTTTCCCTTTACCGTTCTTGGCATATTGTATTCGGTTTATGCAAACTGAATGCATCCAACGCATCATAAGTGCAAATAGTACAGACAGAACACGCAGTCTCTGATTGGTATTACGAATGACTATTGCTTAGACCAAATAGTAAATATCCAATAGAGCATGACACATCAAATCTCTTTATCTCCATCTACACAGGGCCGATCCAACCCACCCCAATTCATGTAACCGGTTTTGTGACCATGCTGTTTTATCTTCTACTCTGTTTATACAAGGATAAAAAAATTATATTTGAAACCTCGTCGAAAATGTGATATGTCAACAAAGCAGATTTTGATGCAATTCGATCCGAAAGCATTGACTTTGCTACAATCCGGTATTTAAAGAGCCTTGAAAACAATAAGGATTTCGAATAAAAATCACAAAACTTTCACAGTTCCAATAAATGTTCCTTCACAAGTAAGGAAAGCGGTCGTGTCGATGCCCGATGCTACAAACCAAATAAGAGCTTTAGTTCTTAGTAGAAACAAAACTCATGTTAAAGCAAAAGTACCGGCAGGGAACGATTAAAAACAGAGTGGAAACGAATAAGAGCGGAAATAAAGAAAATAAAGTTAAACATTTACAGAACAACTAAATTTACAACATTAACAGAAAAAGATTATCAGGCATTCCTCCACTTGTGAAAGATGCCAAACGTGAGAGAAACGTAAACGTTGAACACCCAACTCCGCAGTGTTTTAACCACTTCAGTGACTTGGCTTCTCCATGTCTGTTTCCAAAAATCCCAAAAATGAATACTTTTGTAGTGATATGTTTAGGAGTTCAAAAGTTGCTACAGGATGTAAAAACCCTTCACAAGCTTGTAGTCTTGATGATATACCCCCCCCCCCCAAAAAAAAAAAACACTTAAAGAATTGTCTTCAGAATTTAGCACCAGTGTTATTTCACCTTTTTCAGACATTTGCAAAATCCGAAATGATTTGTCATTGGTGCGTCTGTCTGTCTGTCTGTCTGTATGTATCTCTCTCTCTCTCTCTCTCTCTCTCTCTATATATATATATATAGACACTGTTCAAAAAGTGATCGCTGTTCAAAACAAGATGATCGCACAATGGCAGGTATAAACCGTCTAATCTCACTCACCAATGTGCTTTGCAAGGACAGGAATTACCGTCCTTTCTCACTGACCAGTGTTCTTTGCAAGCTCAGTAATTACTGTGCTTTCTCAATGACCAGTGTTTTTTGCAAGCCCACTAATTACCGTACTTTCTCACTGACCAGTGTTTTGCAAGGTCGGTAATTACCGTCCTTTCTCACTGTCCAGTATTCGTTACAAAGTGCTTGAACATATTGTTTGTTCTAACATCACGAAGCACTTCGATAATTTTCGGTCGTATTTGACAAACATTATTTCTTTAGGAAACTGACAGTTGTGAAATACAAATGTTGAAGAAAAAAAAATCGGTCCCTGTCAGTATTACTTTACCAACATCACTAAATCTGTAATACCTAATTGTAAAATCTTCGCTTTTATATCTGTAATACCCAATTGCAATATCTTAGCTTTTGAATCAGTAATATCTAATTGTAATATGTTTTATCTATAATACACAATAGTAATATTCTAGCTTTGAAATCTGTAATATCTTATGTATTGTTTGTTTTGTTTTTTGTGCAAAAATACCAAGTCCAACATTAGAAATAAGTTTTGTAAACTTGTATTGGTCATGCTTTGTGGATCACTCTGTGTGTGTGTGTGTGTGTGTGTTTGTGTGTAGAACGCACTGTATCAATGCTATATAAATATTATATGTATTAATATCTTACTACTTATATGCCGATTATACCTTACTAAAATTGCTATTATTATTATTATTCAGGTGTTTTTTTTTTTTTTGTTTTTTTTTTGTCTGGACTCCTTCATCATTAAGGAAAGAATTTCTTCAAATGATGATGCAGAGAAACGTTCGAGCGCTTTATACCTTAATATGTTGTTAATGGTAACTGATAATGAACTCGACCCTGAATAAAAACATGTAAGCTTAGGGCTTAAAAAGTGCCAGGAATGTGGTTATTTTATGATGATTTTTTTTTCCCCAATAAAAATTAAAGAATACAAATTTTACTTTTGCACCGGTTTAACCTTGACATTGGAGGCTGACGAAGAAGAGTGTTTACACATATCAATTAATGGTAAAACACGAAAACTGTGTGTATTTTCTTGAAACTGGACGTACATAATTTGATCGATGAATCTGAGCAAAATGTGTGAACAGTGAGGTGGAAGCATTAATGAAGCATACGTGGTAATACGCAGTTGTGGTATATGGCTGCACCGCATGGTGATTTTACCGCCAAATGTCAAGTCACATGGGCATCTCATTCTGCATATATAAATTGAGGGGCAGTGATTATTATTGCTTACTACCCATACGTTAAGGCTGGGACTTAATAACATGCAGTATGTAAAAAATAATTTTGATTAATCATTGGTTTACTGTAAATTTCAAAGATTTTATTTCATTAGTTCATGTGGTGAAGGCACCAGTATGTTTTGTGTTGGCACAGGTTCGAAAAGTATTTCGGTATTCCTTGTCATCCACACAAACTTTGAGAGGGTTGGTTGATTATGGAGGGATTTGTGGTTCAAGACCCTACCAGTTGGATTGCCAATTGTTTTTAAATGCAATTTCCTCGGATTTTGAGGATAATCGGAGTAACCTGGCGTCCGCTAATAGGGGCACAGGGGAGGAGGGTAATTGCCCCCTCCCCGATTTAACCTCCAAACATTGTTTTGGCCTACATCCGTAAAACTTAATAGCTGACCACTTAATGTTTTCCCCCCTCCCCAAAATAATTATGGGGGCAACGCCCCAGTCAGTCTCAGCATACCTCTTCCAAACCCATTTTAGATACGTGGGTAGATCGGGTGTGAGGTTGGTGCGTATTCCCCATTAGAAAACAAAGAATTTGCTAAAACTCTGTGGAAGTAGCCTGGGCAGTTATTTTAAATGGGCTTGCAATATAAAGTAGTATTGTATTCAATTTCACCTGCCTGATATTGAATGGTTATCTTTTCTTTAATAATTCGCAGATTGTAATAGAGTCGACATAATGGATAATGCCATTTCTTACATCGCATGGTCACATAATCCAAATATCACAGCCTAAATTTTTCTTCATGGCAAAGGTCAAAGGATTATGTGATGGAAAAAGGTCACTTGTGATAAATACTTGTGCAAGATTTAGCAATCATGTGACTAGGCATTGTAGCATGGAAAACTTTACAATTTGTTATTAATGGATAATTGGTTCATTTTTCGGCTTATTAAAGTTGCAAAGTTGTATTAATTGCTGTGTCAGAGAAGATATATATTCTACTTGACGATTTCAATAGGGTTCGATATGATGTTGCTTAAATTTTGTTGGCCCTATTTTAAAAACTACACCATGACACTACTGCATGCATGTTTTCAGTCAATTACATGTTTGTTTAGGGAATAAACTTTGACCTGACATCCCACTGTAACTGTCCAAATATACTGTAACTATCTAAATATCTAAAATGGGGTGGAAAAGGTCAGAGGAAACCTGGACTAACTTTGACGTATTTATGTTTGGAAACTTGACCTTCAAAATCCAGAGCCTTGTCAGCAATGGTTGATCTAAATACATTATGTGGCAGATGAAGGATTGTGTTGTAGAAATATTTTATTACAGCAGTTTGCCAGCAGAAAATGTATAAATATTTCAATTATTCTTACATTATAGGAAAACTGTGTACACATCTCAGTAAATGGTCATATTAATGAAAATTACATTGCTGTCTAACCCCAATTATCTGGAGTTTAAAAAAACACCTTCCCCAAGTACAAGACCTGTGATAACTGCACGGTTCATTAGTTTCTTAAAAGTCTTGACTATAATATAGTACAATCTGATTTTAATAGATTGTTTTTTGTTAAATACATTATAGAATTATTAAATTCTCATTAAACCCCAGTTTGTGTTGTCTGGGTTATTCTTCCATAAATAGAAGTTTTCAGAAGCTTGCGTGTCTTTAAAAAAAAGTGCTCTGAATTCAGTGATTTTTGCAGTTATAAATTTGTGTACTTTTGCATAATTACATTTTCATTAGTACTACACTTCATGGATTGGGTAAGAAATACTATTTTTCAATAAAAATAGTTATTGGATTTCCAATTTTTTTTTTATTTTTTTATTTTTTTGCAGTTCGAAATAAAATTGATACACAACAAAGAAAACGATAGGATCTTTAAAATTACCACTAGCTTGGAACCAATATTATGAATCGTATTTCTAGTGTATAAAATTACCACTAGCTTGGAACCAATATTATGATTCGTATTTCTAGTGTCTAAAATTACCACTAGCTTGGAACCAATATTATGAATCGTATTTCTAGTGTCTAAAAGTACCATTAGCTTGGAACCAATCTTATGAATCATATTTCATGTGTCTAAAATTACCACTAGCTTGGAACCAATATTATGAATCGTATTTCTAGTGTCTTAAATTACCACTAGCTTGGAACCAATAAATCGTATTTGTAGGGTCTGATCTTTTCAACAAAGTTCAGTTCCTGTAAATAAAGTTGTAGAAAGGCTACCCAAAGGATGGCAGGCTCTGACTTATTCTCAGGGTAGATAACCCTTCTTGGTGCTTATATGTACAGTATCACTTGATGTACAGTGCCTCACTTTATCTGTTTATAACACTGTCAGACCTGTAATCTGATACAGTTACCTTCAGATGAAATGCGATCCATGCTGATGCTAATATTCAGAAAATATGGAATTCCGTTTTTTTTTTTTTAAAGTTTATTTTAATAATTATATTTTGGTCTAAAATAATATAGGGTCTGCAGGAAAAAAATAGGGTGACTTAGAAACCCATGCATGTTATTCTACCGGCAGTAGGCCAAAAATACCATTTTAAAGACAATCTACTGCACTTACCATTTTATCATTTAAATCTACCACTTTTGAACTTAATTTTTTTTTTTATAATTAAAAAACAGACAAAACCAGAGTATTTTTACATTTTCTGCTAACACATTAGAGAAACCAGCCAGAGCCAGTTTTCTAGGGACCGGCAGTGTTCAGCCGGTACAATTACTGCTGCAGTGATGCATGGCAGTACAGAATGTCTCAGAACATTAGACGTGCACACAACAAGCTGTTCATTGATATGGGAAGTTTAAGGCCAAATGCAAGATGTATTTTGAGGTATTATAATTAAGAAAGGAGTACAGAATGGTCATGATGTCTTTTGAGTCTTTGATGAAAATTAGACAACTATTGGCTGAAGGGAGATAAGATGGAGAGACCAACATTAATAAATTATTTCTTCGGACACACCAGAGTAAGTATTATTTTTTGGGTCATGTTTTATTGTTATTGTTAAAATGTTTTAATAGGTTTATTTAGGGGCATCTCTTGCATTATTTGCTAAATTCAAAACAAAGTGCCAAAGTGTGTGCTTTCTCTCAATGCCAAGAAACCACTGACATAAGAAATCTTACAAGTTCAACAGTTATTGGATATCAGAGTTTAAGCAGGCGAGGTCAGGGGTCATAGGTATGCATAGGTTGTGTTTCATGCATATAAATTAAGTTTAGTCGCTACATATATCAGTTAATATGTTACATTATAATTTTAAAATTGGGATAAATTATTTATAAAATGATAAATACATCGTGTATTTTTTCATTGTTTAGTTTAAGTCTAAATAAATCAAATTTTTTTTATAGAGTGGTAAAACTTGCCATCAGATTTTTTGGATTTGAGCCATGAAGAGAAAGAAGCCCTTGAAGATGAGATCTGGAATATATGTCAAGTTCAGGTCAGGAACTTCTGTGCGGAGTGAACATAACTTGGAGGACTTTGGAGAGCTGTCAGCAACCTTAGAAGACCTGAAGCTAGAACCTTTTTTCAGGCAGAGCATAGTTGTCCTGTCAGTACAGCTTTCTAATGCTGATACAGAGAAAACATTCTTTGCAAAATACAAAGTGGTTCAGGTGGAATCTGGACCAAAGAACTATTTAGAGTCTGTTAAGCGTGAAGCTTCATGATCACAGTGAATGCTATCATTGGTCACCAGACAGTGATGTTGTGAAGGAAACTAAAAATTCTATTGGATGTTAAAATCTTGGCAATGATAGAAGATAAACAAATCTCACTAATTGACAATATACTAATTAATGTTAATTATTATTGTAACGTTGATATCAGACTCTAATTTATGTTTAAAACTTGCTGTTTTATTCAACTATGAAGAGAATACATATGGCCAGAAAATATGATTATTTTGTTTTCTTTCCCCTTTAAGAACATAAAATTTATGCCAATAAAAATCTACTGGCTTAGAAGGCATCGTTGAGCAGAATTTGTGAACTGACTGGGTTGAGTTCCTGGTTCTGTCACATGTGTGGAAATGGGAGACAAAGGAATTTTTCTTTTAGGCTTTAGAACAAAACTACTGATGTTAAAAATAACATCATAAATAGTTTTCATTAGGCATGAGCTAAGTTAGGTGAAAAAAGTGATAATTAATCAGATGTAAAAAAAAATAATCCCTACACATTGTGATGTGATGGGTTCTTATGCCATCACTGTGGTAGGTGTGTTATGGTTGGGGTGAGGTGCTCCCAATATTCTATTTAAATTATTATAGAAGTCCCACCTAGGCTCGATTTTGGTTGGAAGTTAAATTGGTGAAAGATAGATATAAAGCGCCGAGCCCCCCAGTCAGCAATGCCGATGGGTAAATGACTGATATACAAAAAAAAGTGAAATTCAGTGAATAATTTAATGACTAGTCAATAGTCAAATGAATAAAATTTCCCAAGTACTCTCCTTCCGCTCGACCCTGTGATAGCCTATTGCATCATTTGATTAGTAGTGTGAGATAGCTTTCCACCTCTTCTTGTATTCTACACATATGTATATTCTTCTCTCCTATTCCTCCAATTCCTTCTCCTCTTCCTCCCGACTTTCTCCAAATTCCTTCTCCTCATCCTCTCTATACACCTCCTCCTCCACTTTCTCCTTCTTGACCCCTTTTCCTCCTCAACTCTCCATCGACTAGACTTGTTGACTCTGACTGCTAGTCTCATTTCCGTCTTCCCTCTTAGAGACTCGGGACTTAACTAAACTGGAAGTTCTGTCCCCCAAAAAGCTTTCTGTGAAAGCACAAGGATAGTACAATATTTTCCTTAGCCCTCTCATCTCACACTACACCCAGCCTATCATCAGATAACGGCTATTAAATTTCTTCGGTCTTGCATTCCTTCACTTCGAAATACTCATACGTTCTTGTATGGTAAAACAACATCGTAATAAAAGCATGGTATCAATTACTTCTCATACATCAATAAATTGCATTACATCAGTAAATATTCCTAACCCCATTATACTAACAATATCACAACAATCAGACGCACTTCTTTACATTACGACTCATACAGAGTACAAAAATATCAAATATCCATGCTCAGATATATCCATACATCCATATTAACTAATCTTACACACTTCGACCATTTTCCAAATTCATAATTCAAGCATGTGTAAAATCTAACTTATCACATGAATAAATGCACTAGCTTACTAGGAAATAACCTAATAGCAAATTACAAAATTAGTTCTGACCACATGATAACAATCTACATAATTCTCTACATAATACTCAAATAAGCATGTAAATTAAACATTACAAAGGTAATTATACGTACTAAACGATCCTATTAATTAAATATACATACTACATATAATTACAATTACAATGCTGTAATATTCTGCAAAAATTGAGCAAATAACATACTGACCTTTACAAAGCTTTGTCTTTCCTTAGAATCTCCTTAGTTTTACCGCCAAATTACGAGTGGCTTCCTCGGAGTAACTCATATTGCTCAGCAATCTTCCTAGGCGAGACTAAATTTTAGCTTGCTAGTTAAAAGTTATAATTCAGATCAAAATTATTATCACAGTTCTTATTGGGTGTTGCTGTGACCCGATCCTATGAAACTTAGAAGACAATGTCCTTCTCGCTGTCTGTCCACGTGGGTACAGATTTAGAACACGCTCCGTTTCCCTCGCGGGTTCATCTGATCTTAGGACTAAGCTTTAACACATAGGTGGGAAGTTTCTCCATCTGATGCGTGTGCCAAATCATGAAGCTGGGTCTTCTCTCTGGTCATAGTAACCTTTGCACAAGAGATAAACTCTAGCCTGCGGCAATGTTTAGACATTAAAATATGGCTTGTAATAATACCTTAGTTTATACACGACTTGTGAACTGGGGCTGAGCAAACGTGACCCCCATGATTGCATTGTAAGAGTGGCTTCTGTATAACCAGGGACTCAAGTGAGGGACAGTTATTTGCATGAAAATTACTATCATATTTAAAATACCCTCATGATTTTTGTTTGATCACCCATATTTAATCACTGTTTTATGCTTCTTTATCTTTTTTAATCTATCACTCATATGAAATGCCTGTATATAGATCTATTGGCATAAAGGGCTCTGCAGAAAATCTATATATTTATAAAAGGTCAACATCTATGGTAGTTCAGTTTCTTTTGCTACTAAAAATATTGGGAGACTAGCTTTATGGGGACAATTAAAATCTTCTGTGGACTAGTAATATTTTGGTTTTGCCTCTGATTGAATTTGGCCATTGTAGATTAACAAAATATGAAGCGTCTGAGAAAAATCATCAGCTATCATAGATTGTAACCATTCACAATCTATTGATTTTAGGATGCACTCGGTACTGATTACATTTCTACAGAGCACAAAAAAATGACTCATAGTAAACTATTGTTTATTACTGAGAACTTCTGTTTGCAATGTTTTAATAAAACCTAAGACTTGCATATTTTGTCAGTGCCCATACATGGACACAATTTGAGTGAAATAATTGCCACATTTTGTGTCATTTAACCCAAATACATGGAGGAAACAAGGTTGACCTGGCCCTTTTTCTAGTTGGTCTTATCACCTTCTCAACCTTTAGATGTTAAAGCCATGTCAATGTTATTACCTTCCCTCCATGTAGACATTAAATTCAAGTCAGTGTTATTATCTTCTCTTCCTTTAGACATTAAAGTCATGTCAGTGTTATTACCTTTCTTCCTCGTAGACATTAAAGTCATGTCATTGTTATTACCTTTCTGCCTCTTAGACATTAAATTCAAGTCAGTGTTATTACCTTCCCTCCATGTAGACATTAAATTCAAGTCAATGTTATTACCTTCCCTCCATGTAGACAGTAAATTCAAGTCAGTGCTATCACCTTTCCACCTCTTAGACATTAAATTCACTCATAATTTGAGTACAATATGGACTCTTGTATCTTTGTCCTGTTCAAATAACAGCGTTACACAGCTGAAACAGTGTATTAATACTTTCTGATAGACTTTGTGTCAGTTTCATTATTATTTGTTTACACTTAAATTTATGCGATTCCCACAATCCAGCATGGACTGTGGTTATTAAATATTGTACATCATATATCTGTATTGGGGTAAACTTTTTCTTTTGATTGCAAAGTGTGAAAATCCGCTTGCAGTTTTGCATTGACAATACTGTTAATTTGCTGTAGTTATTTAATTTGCATGGCTGAGCTCATGGTATGCTTCTTCATTCATTGTATGTCTAAAGTTCATGCACACTTACTTGCAACTTCTTAAAAACTGCCGATGAGAAATTGACCAAAGTTTGAAATCATGCCTTGTTCAAATGATGCTGATCAGTCATTAAATATTGCCACTGTTAGTAAAATTAGAAAATCCTTTTGAATAACTTCTCAAAAACTGCTGAAAAAAATCTTATTAAATCTGACAAGAAGGGTCATGAAGACGTTTTAATTTGTTCAGTGATGTTAAATCATCAAATATGGATGCCATTACTAAAATTAGAAAATCCTTTATGTGACCTCATCACCAAAATCTACATTTCGGAATATAACCAAATTTGACAGAAAACATCCTTGCACAGATGTCGTTCCGTTTTATGCAATGGATGCTGATATGCCTTCAAATATGGCCACTATTTCTAAAAGTAGATATGTTTAAAAATGACTTCTTAAAAACTGCTCAACAGAAGTTTACAGAATCTGACAGAAAGCATTCTGATATGAAGGTCTTTGAAGTTGGTTCAAATAATGTCGATCCACTATCAAACATGACTCCTAAAAATAGAAAAATCTTTAAAGGACTTGTCGAAAACTTCAAAATTTGACAAAAAGAATCCTGTCATGAAGACCTTTTAAATCTGTACAAATGATGTCAATCTGTCATCATATAAGACTGCTGTTGTTAAACATAAAAAAATCTTTTAATAATGATTGCTTCAAATAGATTCATTATATTGGATGAATCTGATCGGGAAGAAATCTGTGATACTGACTATTGCAGTTATGCAGAGTTCTCTCCAGGGAGTTACACATTTTCTAAAATTGAACTTGCCCTTCGGAAAATTGAATTTGCCCCAAAAATAGTCAGGTAGAAAATGGTTTTGAAATAGCTAGATTTTTAGGTGAAAGAGAGGGAAAAAGCAAAAAAGAGAGAGATAGAGAATTTTTTTAAACAATCAGTAATAGAACTACGTTAATTTAATTTTAATTGTTTTCTGTAGAACGGGGTTTTTTTTAGCTAGAAACTTGAAGTTTTCCTTTTCTTGCATAAATAAGATAGCAGACTAGTCAAACCTAGATTCTTTGCAATGATTAATTTGGGGATCTTAGTGGTTTCCAAGTAATGGCCCCAGGGGAATAATTACTTCAAGTCTCCACACAGAATCTTCAGTGGAGTTCCAATCAGATGCCTATGGTAGCCATGTATACATTAAACACTTGGTTTATTGAGTGTGACTTGCAAACCACAGCATTGCTGAGGTGGGTCAAAGAAAACCGTTTGATTTTTCTATTATTAGTATTACCATTCACAGTCGGCTGAGACTGTACTGATTGTTCATCTTTCACTGTTGGCTGAGATTGTACTAAACTGTTTAGTTCATCTTTCACATATTCCACACAGGTTCTAAGTAAGATATGGATATGCATACATAAAAATGTCCCATAAATCATCATTTGGATTACTTAATGCTAAAACCATTCTCTTTGTTTACTGAATAGTTTATACCAGTTTTATAGTGAACTATTGTGATTGTCACTCAAGCTGTAAATGCTGTCTAATCAAACACCATGATGCAGTGTTAAATTTTACTTGTATAACCGCAATCTCGACTATTACAAATCAGTTATCAAAGTGCAAAGATTCCTGAAAGAAAATAAGTATGATAGACGTACCTCCTGGACTGGAGATTGTGATACACTAATAAAAGACCTAATTTGTTTCCATAAGAAGTTAAACCACAACATTTATGATACTGAAAGCATGAAAACTAAGGTGAATTGTATTCATCCAAAAAAATGGAGCTGCTGAGATCATACAATTAATTAGGCGTCCAGTTCTTGTCACCTTTGGAAATTAATGAAATTTTTAAAGAAAATTAGATAGGCAATAAAGTCGGCAGTATATGCATCATATAATGCTGAGACTACTGTAAAAATGTCTCGGGGTTTTTTTTATCTCCAACTTACAAGAAAGAAAGTGCAACTGTGTAGTGGTAATTTTAAAACTTTGGACAATTCTGCATTGATTTCATCATAAATTGCCTGTGAAACATAGTCGGGTCTAATGCAGAAAAGCTTTGTGTTTTGAATTTTTAACATTAAATTATGTGGTTGAATTCAGTAGCTGATAGCTTCTTTATTGAATTTGGGAGGTGACGTCACACAAAGACTGGTCGAAAGATTTTTTAAATATGTTAATTTATATACTTAAAAAATTATTAACTGTGTGAAAATTCAGAAGAATATATTTCTTTTTAAAAAATAAATAGGAAATGAAAAATTTTCGCCCATCGAAATCTAATCTGGTTTCTTTTAGAATATGTCAAGGGGCCACTTACCCTATATACAGTACTTTGGTCAAACATTGATCCACGAGACTGCAGCAAATGCTGGCAATAGAACGGATTTTAATATTCAAGCAACCATTCTTTATAATGTTCACTTCTCCTCAAAGTTTGGTAGACATTTTATATTTTAGTGTTGTCAAATTGTACCCAACAATGAATTTTGATGGACCACACAGGAGTAGAGCTAAGATGTTGGAGTTCAAAGAAAACTGAAGAATGTATTCTCTATTGGTATTTGGGAAAGGTAAGTGAGTCATAAAAGTGCAAATAAATGCTTTTCAGTTGCACATATTTAATTTAGAAATTTGATTTAATTTTTTTTTAGAGCAGTCTAACAGATGTCCAGCAGAGGTAAACGTAAAAGTGCAATGATGACAGCGGAAGTTATGCCTGGACCTTCATCAGCTGTGGAAGCTGCGATCTCTGGTGGAGAAGGTGATGGACCGAGTTCAACAAAGAAGTCCAAACTTCTGAAAGATGAACCCAGCACATCAATGACTGAGGAGGAAATTAAAAAGTTCATGAACAACACATTTGATATCCGTCGGAATTTTATTAACTTTGAGGATCCTACAGTTGCCATCATACGAGAGACATACCCATATCTTTTCAAAGAGAGGCAAATCCTTGCAGAATTTGAGCGGATCACTGAGTTTGATTTGGACCAGACTTTGCAGCAGTACTGTGTAAAGAACTCTGGACCAATTATCGAGTTTGCAAAGCACTGCCCAGGCACCAGTGCACTGCTGAAAGCTGCAGATAAAATCAAGCTGGAGCAACCAGATCTGAAGCAATATTGGGACATGGTTACATGCATCTGTCTTCTTCCAACATTGTTGCGAGAAAATCTGGTTGATTGTATTATTGAAGTCGCAGAGGATGCACAAGTGGATGCGAAAGGAAAAATAGTACCAGTGCTCATCTCAAGAGGTTCAGTGTTTAAGAGTGATGAGTTTTTTCTGATCATAGAAGAAGAGGTCGTGCAAGAATATGAAGAGTTTACTATTGCATTTGAGAATTTATTCGCAGCATATTGGGTGTTCAATATGGAATACCCACAGACTCTCCAGAACACATACACCTTCATTCAGAAAGCCATCTTGAAGATGAAGGACAACATCCCCATTCCTGCACAGTGCAAACAGCTGATGAACAGGCTTCAGCGTTCCGAAGCACAGAAGAAACAGAGGAGTCGATCCAAGCCAGAGTAACATAGGCTAAGAATGTATTTATGCATGAAAAAAGTAGTCCTAAAGCTGAGATACATGTTCATTTTCTAGATACTAGATTGATGCCCTTCTAAGACTTGTCAGAAAGGAACACAAGGAAACTTTTTCAAATGCGTTATTTAGTTTATGAACAACATTGAATTGCATTTTTTTAAAAAGTTTATTGTTCAGTCTTTTAAAAAAAATTGTTACAAAGAAAATTGTAACACAGTAAATTGTAAGATTTTATTGTTGTCCGATGTTTGTGAGGTTGTTGCATATAACATGCTTGAACCATGAAGCTAGTAAGAACTTCATTACTGAATGGATTTTAAAAAATCTTTATTCCTCTGCAATATTTTAGAAGTTGAAGCATGTCTAGATCAAATATGTCAAACCGGTGGCAGGGATTTTTGGAGCAGTCATTTCCACCAAATGCAGAGGTAGTGCACCAGTAAGTAAAGGAATAATTTGTTTCTCTGCTTGGAGTGATAAAAAGTTGAAGGGGAGTGATCAGATGAAGTACCTTTCCTTTCCGATTCTTTAGAGCATTTGTTTTTAATGACATGGGGGGGGGGATTTTTTTTAGATCAGTAATGATTACTGTTAGTTACATAGTTACTGTTTTCCTTACAAAGCATTAAGTTTGAACAATAAGAATTTTCATAGTATTTTGTTAAATTTACTTGTTAGCTTAAATTAGAGCTATCGGTAAATGAAATCACTAAAGAGGGTTAAAAGTTTCACATGCAATTTATTTAAAAGAATACTTCAGATTTGGGGATTAAGCTTTTCTAGGCATGTGTTCTTCAATTTGTAGTGGAAAGTCACGGATGACTGCCAGTGTAATTTACGTTGTTGGCTTTTCTCGATTTCAGAAATACAGAATTGAACATACGAAAAAAAAGGTGTTTTAAATGAGATATTTCAGAGTAACAGGGTAAACCTGACCTTTAAATATGTTATCCCTGTATGAATCCTTGTTAAATTCAGCACTATTGTATCAATTTTCATAGCTGCAGCAAAAAAGATAACATACAGGCTGAAATTTAATTATGGCAGGGTTGTACCATGTTGGCTGTGTGCAGGTACTTGGGCATGAATTGAATTAAGTCCCTTTCTCTTCCTTTTACATTGCATCAGCACATCTTGCTGGTGTTAATTGTTCATATGTTAATGTTTTTGCTCGAGTCTAGCTTCCTCAGATTGCTTAAGTGCTTGTGTGTTTAATTATATCCTGCCATTAGGCAGAGCATAGTGTTAAATTATCTGTCTGTCTGTCTGTCCTTTGCTCTGTTACAGTTTTCATTTTCACACAATAATTTAAGTTCTCCACCATCTGTACTTAGCAAACTTTGTGAATGGCATGGCATGCACATGGATATGGAAGAATCCTGTTGATTTCAGGATCAGAAGTTCAGCGTTCAGAGCCACCAACTGAACAAAGAAATATACAGTCTATACTTGCTTATAATTCGAGTCCAAACAGCATAATGATCTGCCATATCATAATGGCCCTACAGATCAGGGTCTGTGTTTTGTTTGTTCTGCTGATTACTCCTTACAGACTGCAAGGGCCCAGATCTGCTGGCACATTATATGCTTGCAGATCTAGGTCTGTGCAGTTTGCAGCTGGATTCATATACAGTGACTATAAACAGTAGATTATGTACAGTACCTCTAGTTCTCCACTATCAGTAGCTACCACACTTAAAGTATAGCTGCAGTGTGGTTAAGGAATTAGTCTGTCAATTTTGGGGTCAATAGTCAAGGTCACTGACAGAAAAATGATAGTTTCAGCACAGTAAAGGTCTCTATTTACCAAACTTTGTGGATAGTTTGCATTTATGGTAAGGAATAGCCCTTTCAATGTTTGGGTCAAAAAGACTAAGTATCAAAAAGACTAAGAACAGAGTTACTGACTGAAAGACGAAAAAAATGTTTTTTGCACAGTAGTCTGAGTTCATCACCATTTTAAGTTACCAAATTTATGGCAGTCTTGCACTCGTTGTTAGGAAGAAGCCTATCAGTTTGATGGTCAGAAGGTCAAAGGTCAGTGAGTGAAAGAATTAAAATAATTTCCACAGTTGGCTTGCACTTATGGTATGATTTTGGGATCTAAAGATCAAAGACCAAGGTAACTGACTGGAAGAAGAAATATTGTTTCTGCATGTTAACATTAGCTCTACATCACAGACCTGGACACACAGAAAATTATGCGCATGGGGTAAGTCTGTTAATTTAGGGATCAGAGGTCAAAGGTGAATGTTAATGAATGAGAAAAAGTGATTTCTGCACAAAGTTTTAGTTATTGGGATAGAGGACTGTTGAACAGTGCAAGCATACAGTCTGCCATTCACAGTAGTCTGGTTAAATGTTTTGCACACTATGTAAATAAGATATTATTAATTACATTAAATATAAATGTATTTGACATTTTTATAAGCAGTATGTCAAATCTTTAGACGTAATTTATATTTAGAAAAATGCGTACAAGATCTACTTTTTAAAATCTTGCAGGTTTTGGCAGCTGATAAGATACTTATGCATGAAAAATAAGCAAATACTATGAATACTTTGAATGCTACATTTCTTTTGTGTTTTATTGGTTGTGTGAGTAGGCCTATAATCTAAGATGGTAAATATCTGATTTCACAAACCTGATCGAAAGATTGATCACTGATAGTACGTGTTATTTGACCTTATTAATTTTGTCAGACGCTCATCACAACACACTGCATGATTCGACATTAGTCTGTCTGGTCATATGCTCATCACAGCACATATCATGATCTGACATGAGTTTGTCTTATCATATTTGTCACAGCACATGGCAAGATTTGACATGAGTTTGCCTTGTCATGTGTTCATCACAGCACATGTCATGATCTGACATTATTAGTCTGTCTGGTCATAGGCTTATCACAACACATGGATTCATTTTACAGTAGTCTGTCGGGTCGACGGCTCATCACAGCACATGTCATGATTTTAGATCATTTGTCTGGTCATAGGCTCATCACAGCACATGTCATGATTTTACATTATTTGTTTGGTCATATCCTCATCACAGCACATGTCATGATTTTACATTATTAGTCTGTTGGGTCATAGGCTCATCATAGCACATGGCATCATTTGACATTTTTAGTCTGTCAGGTCATAGGCTCATCATAGCACATGGCATCTTTTGACATTATTAGTCTGTCGGGTCATAGGCTTATCATAGCACATGGCATCATTTGACATTATTAGTCTGTCTAGTCGTAGGCTTATCATAGCACATGGCATCTTTTGACATTATTAGTCTGTCTAGTCGTAGGCTTATCATAGCACATGGCATCTTTTGACATTATTAGTCTGTCTAGTCGTAGGCTTATCATAGCACATGGCATCTTTTGACATTATTAGTCTGTCTAGTCGTAGGCTTATCATAGCACATGGCATCTTTTGACATTATTTGTTTGGTCATATGCTCATCGCAGCACATGGCATCATTTGACATTAATAGTCTTGTCATCTGATTGTCACAGCACATGGCATGATTTGACATTATTAGTCTTGTCATCTGATTGTCACAGCACATGGCATGATTTGACATTATTAGTCTGTCTGGTCATATGCTTGTCACAGCACGTCATCATTTGACATTATTAGTCTTGTCATCTGATTGTCACAGCATGCATCATGATTTAACTTTATTAGAGTTCTCATAGGCTCATCACAGCACATGGCATGATTTGATATTAGTCTTGTCATATGCTCATCACAAACATGAATTGACATTATTAGTCTGTCTTGTCATACGTTCATCACAGCATGTGGCATGATTTGTCATTAATTTGTTTTGCCATACACTCACCAAGGCACATGGCAAACTTTACTTTCTAACGATCATAGACATTAACTAGATGAAAACTGGTGCAACAATTGTTCATTCTTGCTGTTTTTGATCTGCATTTGCTATTGTTGTGATCTCGTAAAATGCCATGATCATCCATCTGATCGATGTTCAGTACTGAAACAGCTTGGAGTTGAATTTTGACCAAAATCAAGCACAGAAATTTGCTTACAATTTTCCATTTTGATTAAAGTAACAACTATTCATCAAAATTGATTTTTTGTAACATCACAGACTGGCCCATTTTGTGCAGACCAAGTCGCTGACTCGCCCATTTTGTGTGGACTAAGTCGCTGACTCGCCCATTTTGTGCAGAACAATTGGATGACCTTTACAGTTGCGTATGCATAATACTTTAAGAAATATGGTTGCTTAGTTGCCTTAGTCATAGTGTACTTCATACAGTTGTAAAAATCACTAAATTGTGTTTTTTCAGAATTATTCGAGTTTATAGTGACCAAGAAATCATCACTTGTTAGTGTTTGAAATATTTGTTAAAATTTAATAACCAAATATGTGCAGTCATATTGATTGCTTCTTACAAACTGCATGGACCCACTAAAAATCATCAATTTTAAACAGTTGTAAACAGTTTTTGTACTCAAAGAGTTCAAACTAACTTGTTCTATTATCATAGAGTTTCCTGAAATGTCTCATTCATAAAATTACCACCCAGTATAAAATATATTGATCATGGTTACATAGTACATCAACAGTTGTGCACAAAGAAAGGATATATTTGTAACAGAAACCCAGTTGTTGTTGTTGTAGGGTTTAATGCCATTTTTCAGCACAAGATAGACTATACATGGCGGCCAGTTTAACTGGTGGAGGAGGAACCCTGGAAAACCCCGGAAAGAACCACTGGCCCACGAGAAGCTACTGGCGGGCTTTCTCATGTACCCACGTTTGCTGAGACTCAGACACACACAGACTGAGGTGAGATGGCAGTGATCTGTAATGGTGAGTGCTATATACCACTTGGCCACTCTGGGCCCTCAGAAACCCAGCAAGCCAATATAGATGGCATTCCTTTTAAAGGGTACATACATTCTGCACAGAGGCACTGTACTAAATGAACATAACTGAGTAGGTATACATGTTTTTAAAATATATTTAATGTCTTTTAAATGCACTATTTTAATTTTAATTCATGTACATAATCATACATTTAGTCTAGGTCTGGGGAAAAGTTCAATTTATTTGGCTTGCCCGGAATGGAGATTTTCATGAAATGGTACCCAATTTCTGGTTTTCCATAAGAGTTTATATCTATGGTTACCTGTTTTTTACACTCATTCTACTGAATTTGGTTTACAGCATATCAATACAAGTCAGTTATTTAGTGCTCAGGCAATTGGTATAAAGCAGAGGCATAGCGGGGGGGGGGGGGGGCAGGGGGGTACATATGTCCCCGGGCGCCAAGGTACAGGGGCGCCAAAATGAGGCTTACAACGTTACATTATAATAAGTAAACAAGGGTAATATTCAAAAATGTGATTAAACGGGGAGGGGGCTGGGGCGCCAAATTTATAGTTCGTCCCCGGGCGCAAAATATCTTAGCTACACCTCTGGTATAAAGTGCCTTGCCCAAGGACACCATGGTAGAAAGCCTGTGCTAATCTAGGATTCAAACCTGCGCCTTTTAGTTGCAAGTTGGTCATGCTGACCACATTCCAAAGAGTGCATTGGGTCTGTTCTACACTGGGAGTTCCAGTCTACTGAAAAGAAAAAGCATACATCCAGATATACTGTTACTCAATGATTCGATTGCTTGAGACCGTAGCTGTGATGAGCAGGAGGGATCCTTTGTTGCAGGCACATTGTGTGATTGTGGATCTAAGTCTGAATTGCTGGCACATTATGTGATTGTAGATCCAAGTCTGTTGCAGGCACATTATGTGATTGTAAATCCAAGTCTGTTGCAGGCACATTATGTGATTGTAGATCCAAGTCTGTTGCAGGCACATTATGTGATTGTAGATCCAAGTCTGTTGCAGGCACATTATGTGATTGTAGATCCAAGTCTGTTGCAGGCACATTGTGTGATTGTAGATCCAAGTCTATTAAAGGCACATTATGTGATTGTAGATCCAAGTCTGTTGCAGGCACATTATGTGATTGTAGATCCAAGTTGGTATTGCAGGCACTGTTTGTGACTGTAGATCCAAGTTTGTGCTGCTGGCACATTATGTGATTGTTGATCAAAGTCTTGTGTTGCAGGCACATTATGTGATTGTAGATCCAAGTCTGTGTTGTAGGCACATTATGTGATTGCAGATCTAAGTCTGTGTTGCTGTCACATCATGTGATTGTATATCCAAGTCTGTGTTGCTGCCTAATAATACGATTCCAGCAGATCAAAGTCAGTATTGCTGGCACATCATGTGATTGTAAATCCAAGTCTGAGTTGCTAGCACATTTTGTGATTGTAGATACAAGTCTGTTTTGCTGGTACATTATGTAATCAAGACTGTATTGCTGGCACATTATGCGATTACAGATCCAAGTCTGTTGCTGGCACATTTTGTGATTGCAGATATGTGTCTTTACTGTTGGCACATTTTGTGATTGTAGCTACAAGTCTGTGTTGCTGGCACATTATGTAATCAAGTATGTTTTGCTGGCACATTATGCAATTGCAGATCCAAGTCTGTTGCTGGCACATGAAGTGGTTGTAGACCTAAATCCAGGCAGCTGCTCCCAGTTGGGTAATTTTTATTTTTAAAAGAATGCAAATACATCAAATCTCTTTAATGGTAACACCAGTGTTTATATGCTTTTAACATTTTTGATGCCATAAAATGTAGGTGTGTGTATATATATTTTCCTTTCTGTTGGTATGAATTTGTTAGATGTAGACAAAATTGATCACTTGCATTAAAATTTGTGTCATGCATTCATACATAAATGCCTGTGCAAGATTGTGTAGTTGTGTTACATTTTGTACATGTGTGATTTATCTATACATCATGAAGACGATGTCATTCCATGTTGAAGCTACTATAAATATAATATAATTAACACTGCAGGTGTACTATCAAGCCAGATGTATTTTATGTAAATAAAATTTAGTCAGGAGTAAATGGACAGTTTCTTGGGCATAAAAATAATGGGGTTGCATTACTTCATCACCAAATTTCAACAGAAACCTTTCTTGTTGGACTTCTTGTTTTGGATTTTTGTTAACCACAAAAATAATGAAATCAAATCCTCCATGAATATTTCAGATTTTTCACTAGTAAATAGAAGTATCATAAGTTACACAGGAATGATAGGACAGCACTTAAATTTACCCTTCTATCATTCTTTGCTTTTGTAATGTTGTTTAGTCGAGTGTACTTGAGGATTGAAAGTGGATTGACAGTGTTACACTCGAGCTGTTGTAGGGTGCTGGTAAGTGTAGTTATTGACATAATCTTGTAATTCAGGCATTTCTTTCACCTCACCCAATTACACTCAGCATCCTAGACACATTATCTATTCTAGCACCTAGGCATATGTTCTGTTCTACTCACAGTTTGCAGATTACCTTAATTGATTTTCAAAAAAAAGGCCTCAAAATATGGTAACTTAACTGGTCACATAAGTAAATACAGTTTTACACCACATAGCACAGTGTAGCAAAGGTCTGGCTACATTGATCATACAAAGAGTGTAGTTGGGTGTACATCAGTGGCACTAAGGTGGAAATGGTCAATTCACTTTCTGTGTTATGTAACCAGATGAATATTTATATTGCACTAAAACTTGACATGTATTTCTCTCTCTCTTTCTTTCTCTCTCTCTCTCACACACACACACATTCACTTTCTTTTAGCTCTGTAAGACTTAAATGAGCCTTGCTACTGAGTTGGATGTTGCTACACTATGCAAGTATCTTGTAATGACCTGATTGTTGTACACTGTCAAAGAGTGCATATCGGTGGCAGCTACAATGCTGGGGGTGAAGCAATGTATTTCCCCGTACTCCAGTATTTTGACACTATCGTCATTGTAAAGTAATGCTTTGTTAGTCCATAGCTTTTTGCTAAGTACTTTGCTTTCTCATTATAAAGCTACTTAATGGACCTAATTAGGCATAAAGGTTCATTATTCTGATGGTGGTGAAAACAAGCCCATGTCTCAATAGTGTATACAAAACACATCAGTATGGTATTTCATGATGTGAAAACATTTTCTAAGTGTAATTGGTACTTACTAGACACCAACTAAATAGAGCAGAGAAATCTAGTTAAATTGGATCATTACCATGCCAAGTCATGAGAGGACATGATATAGTGAGGGATCACTATACAGAAGAACCAATGTTGCATTAAATATTATTGCTTTTTTTGTCGTACTGTTGATGAGCTTGCACTTGGTGATGAAAGAACAAAACATGAATGTACTGTGGTCCCAAGTTAAAACAAACCTTTTGTTACAAGTCCACAAAACAGTAGGATGTCTGTTATCCAGATTTGCGGGTTACATGAAGATGGTTCCGGCAATCGAGAGTTCTGATAATTGTGTCTGTATAATTTTTCCTCCACTTTTTATACCCAGCTGCAAAATATAATTACAGCAGCACAGTGTTATGGTCTGTCGATTGGTCTCTGGTTACATTTTGTGTTTAGGTCATGTTTTAGAGACAGTGATGTAGTATTAATGTTCCATGAATTTATTTTGTTAAATTTTAAACAATTATGGCATGTATTACATTTTTCAGCTGATTCTACACAGAGATATTTGTAATATCTAGATGACTTCTCAATACGAGGACTAAATAGCTGTGATTTATTTTATGGATTGATGATAACATGAAAAACAAGAGTACAGGAAGAATCACTGACTGTATGGTTCAGGTCTTATAGATGTTTTGGAAACATGTTGGTTCAAATGTGGCAAAAATTTGGATAATGACCTTTCAGGATAATCCAGGCTTTTCTGTATAATGTTAAAGTTCCATTGAGTACTCGCTTACTGCAAGGCTCTTCATTTATAACACAGTTCCTGTTTCATTTATAACACAGTTCCTGTTATAAGTCTCTTCATTTATAAGACAGTTCCTGCTACAAGTCTCTTCATTTATAATGCAGTTTCTGTTATAAGGCTGTTGATTTATAACACAGTTCCTGTTACGTCTCTTCATTTATAATGCAGTTTCTGTTATAAGGCTGTTAATTTATAACTCAGTTCCTGTTATAAGTCTCTTCATTTATAATGCAGTTTCTGTTATAAGGCTGTTCATTTATAACACAGTTCCTATTATAAGGATCTTCATTCATAACACAGTCCATGTTATAAGGCTCTTCATTTATAACACAGTTCCTGTTATAAGGCTCTTCATTTATAAATAAAAGGTGGGCTCAATGTAAATGGCATTGTTATTAAGTAGAATTCTGCTCTTCAGTTTTTTTACTATGCAAAGAGTTTGATTTGTAAAGATGAATAATATCCTTGAGTTTCTCACTGGTTATCCTGGTTATTAAAAAAAGATCTTGTATATCTTTGGTATTGATAAAAGAACTATCAAATTCCTCTTTTGGTGTACGATTATTGAGTATAATATGGGTTATAGAGTATACAGGTTGGCCTTATTCCAGATGTGCACCTCAAAGACTTGGTCATTTTCCCTTCCTGGACTTAAAAGGTAAATTGGAAAAATAATGAGCTGATAATTTTTTTAAACTTTTTTTATAATTTATTCATTGCACTTAAAAAACTGGAATTGCCAACTTGGGCAAAATTTGTTTTTCTTATTTTAATAACTGCTAAAGTTAGTGTACACTGGACTAGTATAGGCTCATTTTTGAGCACAGTACACTGGACTAGTATAGGCTCATTTTTGAGCACAGTACACTGGACTAGTATAGGCTCATTTTTGAGCACAGTACACTGGACTAGTATAGGCTCATTTTTGAGCACAGTACACTGGACTAGTATGGGCTCATTTTTGAGCACAGGAGAGCAGCTCATTTTGATCAGCCATCTGCTTAGATGGTATATAATTTAAAGTTCAGTCACAGTAAATGAAAGTTACACGATGTATGCCAATATGCCACTGTGCTGCTGCCAATACAAACAAGTTCACCCTTTACCAATCACACTCTTTGAAGTTGAAAATAACTATAGAGAAGAACTGCAAGACTAAAAATATGTTATTATTGTATTGAATTTGGTTGTATAGTTGAAGTCGCAAGCATCTGAACAATCATTTCAATAATTAATGTTTTTCTTCCACAGAACAGTATTCATTCAATGCAAATCCCACACAAACCCACCTTTGCCATGACCATGATAAAAATTAGCTATTTTTTATAAAAGCACATTGCATTTTCTCATATTAGCAACCACTTTTATGCTAAAAGGCTGGAATATGAAATTTGCCACAAATATTCCTGAAATGTCATAATAAATCTTAGTTTCAACTGGTATTTAACAGGTCAGATTCATAAAGGTAAAAGTGTATAAGTTTGCTTATTCTTCAAACGCTGTTTTATAGAAACAAGTGAATCTGTGTTGTCATATAATTTTTTCTTCATTTTCTTACAAATGAATGAAAGAAACATTTTTTTGCATTTTTCTTTCACTTAATCCAACTGTTTAAAATTAAACTAGATTTTGCTTCTTTGTTCTGAGACTTTTGATTTCCCTAAAATTGAGGTCTATTCATACAATACTGCCACAAGGCATATTGTATAAACAAGAGAAAAAGGGGCATAACGAGCTCATTTTCATATTTGACATCGGTGTTCTATTTTATAGAAAAAATCATAGATGACGTAAAACATGGGGTGAAAAACAGAAATGCATTAGCAGAAAATGTTCGTGTTTGTCTAGAGGTTTTGCTGTACGGTTTCCACAGTAGCCACATGTTAATAAATTTCAGTCATGGTACACGAAAGTAACTTAGAGGTATACAAACATTCTGTCCACATTGCATGTTGCAAATGCAAACAACTTCGCATTATTCCAGTCCCTCTCTCAGAAGTACATACAAACTGTAAAGCAGAACCTACAAGTGGTTCTTACTTTATAAATATACTATCCATACATGTTTATAAGTTTTGTCCAACCTGCTAATTGCACAGACCCAGATATGTCATTGCATAATATGCATGCAGATGTGGGTTTGTGCAGTGTGCAGTTGGACTAAGCAAGTATGTGGTATTTGTCCAAGGTACATTAAATGTAAAAATCGTTGGATGTGATGTGTGACATTCCTTTATATATCAATGACTTTGTAGTTCTGTAATCCAGCAGTTGTGTATTCCATTCCTATTTGCTTTGTTTTCAAAGTTCATGAGATACAGTATTTATGCCTATAGTGTCAGGTCAAAGGCAGCATTTAAGCTTATACTGTCTGAACAAATAAGTCAGATACAGTATTTAAATTTGTACTGCCTGAACAAATAAGTCAATTCAGTATTTAAGCCTACACTTTTTAAGACAGCGTGCTTTGTTTAGGCATTTTTATTATTCAGCGGTTCTTTAATAAAGGTGTGCTTTACATGTGTGTATATATTTTTTTTTTGTCTTATTTTAAAGACCACATTTCTGTATGCAAAACTTGTCTTCTTCCCAGGAAATGTTTTGTTTGTACGGGCCATGTGCCTGTTTTTGAAGAGTTGTGAATTTTTAGGGTTGCAAATGCCATATTTCTTGTTCATGTAACATTAATGCAATTAATGTCTTCATATTATCATTAATGTTCTTGATACTTGTAAATTTTTTATTGTGACTCACCTGTGTTTGTGTGATATATAATATGAATTGTTTCTTAGTTTAGTATGTTCCAGTTATTATTTTAAACTCATTTAATAATTGCAATTTGTGATGTCATATCAAATTTTTTGTTTGCAGTATATAATCTGACAAATTTCAAAATCAGATGGTTGCCCCTCTGGACTAATAGGAAATGAAGCTGATAGCCCAACCTAAATTGGTAGCCCAGAGAAAGAACTTTATTATGTAATTGTTAGTTTTTAGACTATTTCTGTTTGGGTTTTCTTTATATCTTCATTGCTAATTATATGGACCTTTTAAAAGAGAAAAAATGTTAGTGGTTTAAAAAAATGTGGAATAAATAAAAAGGTGTTAGTGGAATTTACATATGGTAGCCAAGACCATTAATCTGACATGCCATGGCTCCAAGCATAAAGTCTGATGGGCCCAGTGTATGTTTTTTTATTGATGTTCTGATGTAGAATTTATTTTGATTGTATTAGACTGCAATTTGATGAAATTGTAATTGATTCATTCATTCTTTCATTCTGCATCAGAGACTGCTACATTGAAAAGTCACATGGTACATGCAGTTGACATGCTACAAAGAACACTATTGAAAGAATTTTTGAAAATGTATAACTACTTTATGAGCTAATTAGCCAATTTCGTTGATAGAGGAAAATGTACCAAATAGATACCCCCGAGTTTTATACATTGATTGTTTCCATTAGAAAACTGTTGTCATTTCCACCTTTATGTTTGGTCACCTGTCCACATTATGATGGGTTGAATCTCGTTGTTTTGGGCGGTAAACAGAAATTAGACTTAAATCTGTGTTTTATAAAATCGAATGGACCTTAATGCCACACGAGAGATGTGGTAGAGGCAGATGGTGTTCATCCGTCCAGCCCATTTATGCGTTTTCGTCATTTTTCAGGCATTATGGATGGGCACTCAAGTTTCATGAGTGCATTTCTGAGTTGCTGCTTCTAAATAATTGCATGAATTATACCTTTCATAACATTTCTTTTATCAAATTTCATCATTGGGAATGGGAAAATCACTTGACATTTTGAATCTCATTGTTTAAATTCTAGTCTATCTTTTTTTTCTTCTTCTTCACAAAATGGTGCTTTTGACCTAGTCCACTATGACATGGAAAAGGAATATTTTTTATGTTAAATGTAAATAACACAGTTTCATTTATCAAGCAAGATATTGGTCTTGCATCATATTAAAGAAAAAACAACACATTAAAAGTGTAAACATGGTTTTTATACTTAATTTTATTACATGCATGTTCCAATTTAATCTTGCATGGTTGACAAGGCAACCAATACAGATCATTATTCTGTTTATGTATCCACACCCCCAGACCAGTATTGTTGAGATGTTTTCTCTGATGTATGCCTGTCAGTTTTCATAGATGTACAAAATCACAAAATCAGACTTATTCATGTCCCGTTTGTTTTTGTTTCATTTTTGCTAGAGTGCTAAAATCTGTAGAAACATGAGAAATGGTAGGTGATAAAGACCAAAAAATTGTATTTGTGTTTTGTTCTGAGTTTGAAGAAAGAACTTGGTTGATATGTGTTAATATGTAGTGGCCAGATGACCTGAATGTATTGTTATGCCAGCAATTCAAAACAATACATATAGTTCTGTGTATATGAATAACGTGCACCCAAATACAGGAATCAGACCCAGATCTGCTGTCACAGCATTATAGATTCAGATCTGCTGTCACAGCATTATAGATTCAGATCTGCTGTCACAACATTATAGATTCAGATCTGCTGTCACAACATTATAGATTCAGATCTGCTGTCAACGTTATAGATTCAGATCTGCTGTCACAACATTATAGATTCAGATCTGCTGTCACAACATTAAAGATTCAGATCTGCTGTCAACGTTATAGATTCAGATCTGCTGTCACAACATTGTAGATTCACATCTGCTGTCACAGCATTATAGATTCACATCTGCTGTCACAACATTATAGATTCAGATCTGCTGTCACAACATTATAGATTTAGATCTGCTGTCACAACATTATGGATTCAGATCTGCAGTCACAGCATCATAGAAAGTAGTTATTTATCCAGTCCATTCTGTTACAAGCTAACAAATAAATTTAATTTTTGTTGTTGTTTTGTTGGTTTTTTTTTTTATTTGAATAGGTTCACCATACTTTTTTATTTAATTGTTGCATTTAGTTCTTCCACAACTTGATCTGTGTGAAGATCATTGCCACATTGCAGATTGAGTTCCAAATGATGAAAAGCAGTGATTTGTCAATCTGATAATTCAGTACACATTATAATGCTGTATGTGGGAGCCATGGAGTATATTGTCTTATGGTGAGACTGCCTTCTAATGATGTATCTGATACAGTACTCCCTCATTTAAATGCTATGCATGGCAGCCAGAGTATACCCCTTTATAGCGTGACTGTCTTATTGTTGTTTTGGGTTTAACGCCATTTTTCAGCACTTGGTACACTATCGATGGCAGCCAGAGTGTACCCCCTTATAATGTGACTCTCTTGTTGTTGTTTTGGGTTTAATGCCATTTTTCAGCACTTGATACACTATCCATGGCAGCCAGAGTATACCCCCTTATAGTGTGACTGTCTTATTGTTGTTTTAGGTTTAACATTATCCATGGCAGCCAGAGTATACCCCCTTATAATGTGACTATCTTATTGTTGTTTTAGGTTTAATGCCATTTTTCAGCACTTGATACACTATCCATGGCATCCAGAGTATACCCCCTTATAGTGTGACTGTCTTATTGTTGTTCTAGATTTAATGCCATTTTTCAGCACTTGATACACTATCCATGGCAGCCAGTATAACTGGTGTAGGAAGAACTGGGGGGGGGGGGCAGCAAGAAACATCAAACCACAGCAAGCTACTGGCAGGCTTTCTCACTTACCACACTGGTCAAGCCCAAGACTCAACCCCACATGGACAGAGGTGAGATGGCATTGATCATTAAAGGCATTTGCTCTATACCACTCCTGGCATTGATTATTAAAGGCAATAGCTTTATACCACTCATGGCATTGATCTTTAAAGGCAATTGCTTTATACCACTCATGGCATTGATCATTAAAGGCAATAGCTTTATACCACTCGTGGCATTGATCATTAAAGGCAGTAGCTTTATACCACTCGTGGCATTGATCATTAAAGGCATTTGCTTTATACCACTCATGGCATTGATCATTAAAGGCAATAGCTTTATACCACTCATGGCATTGATCATTAAAGGCAGTTACTTTATACCACTCAACCACCTGGAGCTTGAGAGTTTTAATGAAGAACACTGTGCAGTACATCTCATTATTAAGCTGTTCTTGGAAGCTATAGAGTATAACACCTTATAATTAGATGGCTTATAATGAAGTATGTAACTCGGTACTCCCTTGTTTTTACAATGTACATGGATGCCATTGAGTATGTCAGCTCATAATGAGACTGCACTATAATGAAGTTATTCATATAATTTAACAACTACTGGTACATAATGAATTGGTCCATTACCATACAGACTTTATGAGTATGGTTGTATAATGATGGACCTTGTAGTGCTGTATTCTATAATGTGTACCACATAAAGATCCCAATATTAAACTACTTGTGACCATTTTATGGAAACTACACCCACTTTACCTTAGACTTGATGCATTGTCTTCCAGTGTATTAATTTGTAAGATATCTATGGTAGACGTTTTGTAGTGTCTTTGTGCTTCATGTAAAAGCTTTTAAGACTTGTGCAAATTGCTTTCTTGGGAGTTATTTTCTTTTGTCTGTTTTACATTTACTAGATCAGCTCTGTTGTGACTGATAAATGATTTTGTCATGCATGTGAATGATGATACATGTACACAGCGGCCTGCACAAAACTTCACGAGTTTAGCAAATGTTGCATCTTAACTTTGTAACATAAATTTGTTAACACATGATGATCAATACATACAGCTAATCAGTATTGTCTGTTATTTTCTGTGTACTCTTTGTTAAGTAATTCTTCAAAGTTTACAACTTACAGGTCATACAATTTATTTTCAAGTTTACTACTTTTGGAGTGGCCGAGTGGTCTAAAGTGCTCTCCATTACGAATCACTGCCATCTCACGTCTGTCAGTGTTGGTTCGAGGCAGATTCGTCCAATGTGGGTATGTGAGAAAGCTTGCCAGTAGCTTCTTATGGGACGGTGGTTCTTTCTGGGGTTTTCCTCCGCCATTAATACTGGCCGCCATGTATAGCCTATTGTGTACTGAAAAATGGCATTAAACCCAACAACAACAACTTTTGGACATAAAATTTAATTTCAGTGATAACTAAAATTGGTAAAATGTTACCAATCAGATTCCTTCCATTAAAAATTAAATTCTGGAAAATATAGAGCATTTTATGGACTGATGCTGTATAACTAATAAGAGGGGTATGACAAATTGCATACAGTACTGTCTTCCATCATGGTCTTTATTGGGAAATATGTTTCATCAATCGGTTTCTGGGCTTCTTAATGCTCATGAACACCAATTCATTTAACATCACTTTAAAAACTAGGGCTCCCAGTTTGTCCTTTAAATTCTAAAACAGTTTATTCCATTTCCTGTAAGTAGATCCAACATGGCTCCCATTGTACTGGCTCAACTATGCAACATAGTCCCTGATATAACATGTGTCCCATTATACTAGCTGAATAGTACATGATCACTGATATAACACTGGTCCTATTGTACTGACTGAATTATACAACATGCACCATGAGATAACACAGTTTCCATTGTACTGAATGAATTATATAAAATGGTCCATGGAAAAACAACTATGGTCATGGTTCCCATCTAAATGACTGAAAAAAGCTTAGTGCACAATATACCCTAAAATACAATGAAACATCAGCTACATGTATAACCCAGGGTATTCCGGAAATGTCAGTTGGCAGGGGGTAAACAACTTGGAAGTGGGTGTCGGGGGATGGAACCCATAGTGTGGGTTCATAAGCTGAAGCCCCATGAAGCTCTGTTTTTTTTTTTTTTAATCATTTCCAGTGCACAGTTTTAACCATCTGTCTGTAAATCCTTAACTTGCTCTTGGAAACATTAAGGTTATTTTGTGCTCATTTTTAGATTGATAGTGTGTTCAAGATTCCACGTCTCCACATAATCCCTGGTAACATGGCACATCATTATGGTCCAACATAGTCAGTGTTGTACTGTGGGATTATTGTACTTTCTTTTTTCTTTCCGCCTGATACCCAGCTGGAATATTCTCGTTTACAAAGTGCAGCCAACAGCAAATGTGAAAGACATGCTGGTTTGTAATGTGTTGGTTTATCAGAGATCTATGCTATTTGTTTTTTTAATAATTTCAAATGAAGAATACAGACTCTGTTATGGCAGCATATTCTCTGTTAGCAGATCTGGGTCTATTCTGTTCAAAGATGGATGCCTGGAATATACTGGTAAGTAAGGTCAATGTGACATATTATGTCAATCCAGCTTTTTCAGGTAGTGACAACAGTGACATTGTTAACGGTTGTATTTGTGTCTAGGTTGTGTGCTTAAGTTTTTTTCTTCTTTCAGATTTTAGAAGTACAGTACTGTGTTACTGTGGTCAGCTGAAACTATGTGATTATATTATATATTGTGGTGTCATTATTGTATACAATGATACCTCATTTATTCAGACTTTCTTTATCTCAGTATTTGGGTATCCAAAATACAGTAAACAAAAAAAAAAATTGTGATCATAAAATTTTAGCAAATTCAACAAGGAAGCCAATTTTTACCAGAACTTTATGTAGGACGAGTTTTTGGCAGAACTATATGTAGGACGAGTTTTTACCAGAGCTTTATGTAGGATGGGTTTTTGCAATCAGACCGTAATTACAACATAAAATCAAAATGCTGACAAGTTTAAACAAGGAAGACTCATCTCAACCAAGACAAGTCCTTCAGATCACTTATATAAAGAGGAGATTGCTTCTGATGTTTTCTTGGAGAAATTTAGCCATCACATGAAAACACTTATTTGACTCGTCAATATTTGCTCAAATTTCAAATCACTAAGTTGCTGAAATAAATTTTGTTTATACAATTTAATGAAGCTAAACTATTGGGATTTATAGTATTTAGGATTTCGTCCATGATTTTTTGAAGCAATTCATTAATCCAGATTTTGTTTCAATTTTTAACAAAAATGTGAACAGGACAGCCTTCATGTATGTCCATAATTTTATGGCGCTTTGGTAAATCTAACCATTTTCAACAAAATATTTGGTTTACTTGAACATTATCCACAGCCTTCTTTAAAAAATTCTCAGCTTTGAAATTTCTAGTTGAATGGGTATGTTTCATCATGACAGAGGTGTTGCATGTTGTGTTACCCCAGTCAATCACACCTCAGTAAAGTTTTTTGTTTGGTTCTGTGTCATCATGTAACATCTACGTCTCTAAAAACATTTTTAGTGCAAAGTAGAGGTCAGAAAATTGTACAAATAAAAGTAATGATGCCTTTTGTTTAAAAAATATTGCCATAAATTAAAGTAATAATGTCTTTTGTCTCAATACTAAAGCTTTAAATAAAAGCAATAATGCCTTTTGTCTCAAAATTGTCAGAAATAAAATTAATAATGCCTTATTGTCTCAAAAATATTGCTATAAACAAAAGTAATAATGCTTTTTTGTCTCAAAGATTATGTCATAAATGAAAGTAATAATGCTTCTTGCCTTCTAAACATTCCCATTAAATAAAAGCAAAAATGCATTTTGTCTCAAAAATATTGCCATAAATAAAATTAAAAATGCCTTGTGTCTCAAAAATATTGCCATAAATAAAAGTAATATTGCCTTTTATCTAAAAAAATATTGCCATAAAAAAGTGCATTTTGTCTCAAAAATATTGTCATAAATAAAAGTAATAATGCCTTTTGTCTCAAAAATATTGCCAAAAATAAAAGTAATAATGCTTTCTGTCTCAAAAATATTGTCATAAATAAAAGTAATAATGTCTTTTGCCTCAAAACTATTGCCATAAATAATAAGCAGGATTATAAGTATCGGTGAAGTAACAGACACTGCATGGAGCAAGTCATCACAAGTGAAGCGTACTGACATCTCATTTGGTCACTGGCAAGAATGCCAATTAGGATGAAATTATAGACTGAAAATTCCATTGTACAGTTTGTACAATAAGCAAATTCAGGTACACTGTACCTGTATTGTATTGTCTGAAAATGACAACTCCGTACAGTAAGCAGCTATAGGTATCTGCATGTGTCAGAATGCAAACTCTGTACAATAAACACACTTTGGTAACTGTATTTTGTCTGAAAATACCAACTGTACAAAAAGCCAATATTGGTACTTGTATTATCTCTGGTACAATTCATACAACATATTTTTAAGTATTACAGATACAGTTTTATCCTGTAGAAGACCCTGACATTGTATTTGGAATCTCTGGGCTATTTTCATGTACAGAAGATATCTTAGAATCTCTGGGCTATTTTCATGTACAGTAGATATCTTAGAATCTCTGAACTATTTTCATGTACAGTAGATTTTTTAGACTCTCAGATCTTTTTTCATGTACAGTCAATTTGTTTTGTTTATCACGCTTATTGTCAGTGAGCAAAAGAGGTGCTTTTGCAGGTATTAGATAATTTGCAATCACTTGGTTTTACATTTTATAATTTTACATTAGTTTATCTACTTTTAGTTGATATTTTAGTCAATAAATGTTAGACTTGCATATAAACGCACTCATGTTTTGCAACACATACTTGTACTGTAACCCCATGATCTAATGCCATGTTTTGCAACGCAGACTTGTATTATAACCCCATAATCTAATGCCATGTTTTGCAATGCAGACTTGTATTATAACCCCATAATCTAATGCCACGAGAGTAATAAAATGTTCATGTACCTGACTGTTATTCGACAGCTGAAGAAAATGTCATTTTTATAGTCAATCACATGCTGTTGTTTCAGTTATATTGTGCACTGATAATTTTAGCAACCTTGTTCCATATAGCGTAAGCTGACGTGCACAGATGGTTTCCAGGTTATATTTGCTAAAGTACACATGTGGATGTCGTACAGTAGTATATGCTAAAATGAGAAGGTGGTTGTCATACAATTCTGGTTAAAATGCACGGGTGGTTATCAAATATGCTAAAGTAAATAGGTGGTTGTTTTACAGTATATTCTAAAATGCAGAGGTGGTTGCCGAACAGTATATGCCAAAGTAAACGGCTGTACAATATTTGGCTAAAGTGCTCGGGTGGCTGTCGTACTGTTTTTGGCTAAAGTGCACGGGTGTTTGTAAGTGCTTAAACTTGATGAATGGGCATGAATTTGTCATGTCTACCAAATTTTCTTTTGGAAGGTAAAACACCAATACATTTTTATTTTATCCTAATTCTGTTTATTTAAAACGTTTTCAAAAATATTTAGCTTAACCATGGAAAGATTAGTATTTATGCAAAATAGAATTTGGATTAGCAGATGTATTTGACATTTTTTTCATTAAGCCAAACTTGACAAACTCTAACATGATTCATATGCTTCAAGGGATTGAGAAAAAAACAACCTATCAAAATGTTTGGAAAACATACTTGTTTTAACAGTCTTAAGTTGGCCTGTTAATAACAGCTAATGACAAATTATGAAGTGTGAAGTGCCCTCTGGATGTTTGTATATCATTTCAAATAACCAAAATCAGAGATGACTGCCTTCCGAAAGGGGAATTTTGCAGAGCAAGACAGAACAATGTTTTTAAGCATCTTTACAATCCTGAAAGTTCAGTTGCTTACAGAGATATCAATAAATGATGGGAACAAGTGTGTATACAAGATGACGTATACAGAGTTGAAAAGATCTTAAAGACCACTTAAAAGGCAGAAAGTATGACAAATAGGGAAATGGAGATGTTGTATGGTGCATCGTTGGGAATCGGTAGAAAATATTCTGCCTTTAAATAACTGATGCGTCCCAGTCATGGAGCGATAGGGCAGTGGTGTTAGAGGAAGCACAGTACATGTATAACAGTAATATGGGACAAGAAAAACAAACCTTTGAATTGAAACACAACTTGTTCATAAAGTTTTTTTTTTTAAAAAAAAAAAAGAGTACATTAGAGCACAAACGAGTTATTAGATTAATATTTTTGTTAATTACAAAACACCAGGGGGAAAACGAAAGGTCATTTAAAAACGTACGAGGCAAACAATGAATAACTACAGATATAGAATCTCAATGCTTGGGTAGACTGAGCTATAAATGTTAATACCAACTTATTTCAGATAGGGTCATGGAGATTCAAAAATTTGGGGCAAGGTATGTACGTAATGATTCGACTATAGTGTATATAACAGGCATTTGCAACTTTCCCTAGAGCGCAGGGACAATTAACTGTTTTCAAAGTCACACCATATAATGCAAAAATAAGCGCGATAAGACCATGTTGCTGATTCTAGGTTGCCAATGTCTTACGAATAGTGTCCTGGTAGGTTAATTAAAGACATTTAAAAAATGAAAGGAGATAACATTAAAACGTTAAGTTGATTCAAACTACATCTCCAGCTGCTACCAGTCCACAAGAGAATCAATGAGATTGGAAACAAAATAATGGGTGGTAAAAATTACAAAATTGGTAGTGGAGCCATGCAGACTCTTTTGTCTAATTTCATACAAAGAAGATTGAGAATGACACCGGCTATTATCATTTTTTCTTTATAAAGCTCCACTTTGTACAATTCAGCATACCTATAAAACCTTCAGTTACAAAGAATTAGCCGTAAATTTGGGCACATCATTGAAAGTGCTTTTGCAGCACACGCGTGAGTAAAATCCAGTACAACTTGAATGCTGTGTATATGTAACAAGATAACCGGGTGGGATTTAAGAACTTTAACGCTGTGTATATGTAACAAGATAACGGGGTGGGATTTCAGATTTACAACAGAACACTTTTGATGGTGATACAAATACAATGTTTATTAACGAACGACTTGAATGAGCAATATGTGCGTGTATATGATCCAAATATTGGATCAATTAATATAAAACGCACGGACTTTATAATGAAAATACAAATAAATGACCTTGCACAGTACAAGGACAAAGGCCGAATGAGTCAGTGATTTCACAACGAAATGATCGATGTTTTACTCAAATAGTGAAACAAATGTGTTTTACTCGTATAGTAAAGTGTATTCACTCTGTGGTGAATCGCGCTCTATAATCAATAAGAACCTTTTCGGGCACTCCTACCCTGCTGAACATGTCTACGAGCGCTTCGGCTACACGTTCGGTTTCGATCGATGGCAAAGCTATGGCTTCGTGGCGTAATCTATCAGTATCGGTTTTTCCGATCTGTATGTGTGTGTGATTTGGATTTTTAACGTAGCTTTATAATTTTTCTTTCTAACCTCACTTGTTTTTCCCTTTCAAACTTCCTATCCTCTACTTCTTGAAGCAGTTCTATCTTCCCCTTCTCTAATTCTATCTTCTCCCTCTCTGCTTCCCTCGCCCATTCTATCCTTTCCTTTTCGGCATGCTTTTCTAATTCCATCGTCTCTTTCTCGGCCCGCTTTTCTAATTCTATCTTCTTTTCAAAAGCCCTTTTTCTTTCTTCGGCTTCCCTTTCTATCTTTAGTTTATCCCTCTGCTTGTTAGTCTAACTATCTTCCTCTTTAATTCTATCAACTCCTTATTGGCTTCCCTCTCCTTTAACCTTTGATCCCTTTCCTTAGCCTGTTCTTCACGAACAAAATTTGTAAGGGACTCACCTCGTAGCCAAACTGTTTCTCCAGTTCTACAAGTTTTCATTGTTGACATTTCGAAAGTCTGATATGGCCACGCACAATTGTGCAAAAAAGGCGTTATTACTAGAATTTAACAAACCGCATTTTCCTTCTCGAAAGGCAACAAAATCATGAAATGTGTACGAAAAATAAAGTAATGTCATGTGTCTACTTAACCTCTCTGTTTTGTCAAGAGCGTCTAAAACACAAAAATCCTACAAGAATAATGAAACAATAATTTAAGTGTTCCGTTAAATCCGAAATGATCCCACTTCTGACACCATTTGTAACAAGATAACCGGGTGGGAGTTCAGATTTACAACAGAACACTTTTGATGGTGATACAAAATACAATGTTTAATAACGAACGACTTGGATGAGCAATTAATTATGATTAATATGTACGTGTATATGATCCAAATATTGGATCAATTAACATAAAACGCATGGACTTTATGGAAATACAAATAAATGACCTTACACAGTACAAGGGCTGGATGATTCACAGTGATATCACAACGAAATGATTGATGTGTTTTACTCAAATAGTAAAACAAATGTATTTTATTTATATAGTAAAATGTATTCACTCAAATAGTGAAATTATGTAAACAAAATGGACAGATATACAAATTATCTTTACAGTCCCAAAAACACAATGGGTTTTACAAAGCCCAAAAATTTGCCCATGGCTAAAAGATTACATGTATGGAGTTGTACACTCCGTCACCAGTACACTCGGCTACCAATCACACTGGCCAATCAAGGCGTTAGTATTCCAGGTTGGTCAATCAAGCAGTCAGCGCCCACCAATCTCGGTCAGGAACACGCGATCACATGCAACTCGACCAGCAACACAGTTTATTCAGCTCTACGGCTGCTATGGTCGACTCCGATAGCTCTACAGCGGATTCCTTTGGTCAGTCCGACCACTCCACCCATCCGATCACTGGTCATTCGGGTCAGCTGAAAATACATCTAACACGGTGTACTAGGCACGACACGGGCATATACGATATAACGTAATGACGTTAAATACGGTAAGTTATACAGATTACATTATCGGCACGATAATTACAAACCAACAGGTTCGGAAGTAAACCCATCCGTGCCCGACATGAATACAACGGTACTAAAACGTTTCTTAAAAATGCAGCTTTATATTGCTAATATAAATCCATTGCTAAGTCACAAACCAGAAGAGAAAATATTTGCACTTTTGCTATGTAAACCGTAGCCACATAGCAAACATCCAATATATAAACGTGGTAGTACAATAGTTATAACGTATACGCAGGAAATTAATACTGAAGATGAAGATGTGCAAGTCGTTAAAGTAGACCGCGCACTGACAAGACCTTCCGTAATGTGAGATTTGTGTGTGTGTGTATGTGTGAATTTGACTTTTAAGGTAGCTTTAACAATTTTTCAGTCATATCGCTATGATGTCTGCAGTGTGACAGTTTATAGTGATGGCTAGCACTGGGGCATCTTGCCGCAGACATGTAGCATGATGTCCCACCCAGTTACATTATCCTGACACCAGGACGACCAGTTATAACTTTAACATCTTAATGCTGAGCGCCAAGCGAGGCATCTGTTAGTACCATTTTTTTAAAGTCTTTGGTATGACTCGGCCGGGGATCGAACCCACGACCTCCCGCATCCGAGGCGAACGCTCTAACCATTAGGCCACTGGAGCTTTTGTGAGCTTTGATCTTACGGTGATGCTTTTATACACAGACGAAGTCGTCAAACATTGTCTGTGCGCCGGAAGCATTCGGTTTTTCCCATTGAAAGCACTTTGCACGTGCGGCATATATGAACATAACTCACTATTTCGAAATAATGTACAACATACATAAATCACCCTCGGGTAAAGTTGTACTCAAAAAAACGAAACCCGAGTATATGTATATAATAAATAAAAGGATTTATACAATTCCATGACAGTATAGAAAAAGATTTTGAACACGATTTCGTTTATAAGAAATTTAATTAGCCATCTGGTAATAATTTAAAATTGAAAGAAATAAATGGTATAATAATGATTTAAAACAAGATTGTGTAATGTAACAAAACAAATGCAAATTGATAAAAAATGGTTCAGCTAAGTACTGAATGCCAGGGATGTTAAGGTTGCATAAAATCAACGAAAATGAAATGACATTGCCGTGTAGAAACTGAAAGGTTTCGAGAAAGACATAAAAAACAAAAATACATTTGAAAAGAATTCTTTAAGTTCATTTGGTAGAAAAGGATTGTAATAGATTTTTGTGGTAATTATGAAGGACTTGTAGTGGACCATTCTAATAATGGAGGTGGGGCGGCTGGAATTTGTTTCAATTTTCAGCCCCTAAGGACCTTGTAAAAATTATCTGATCATTAGATAACTTAAACTCATGATATATGTTATGCCATACAGACGAAAAGGAACAATTAGCTTGTGGTAAACGAAAATAAACTATTATAGTTTTGGAAGGAATTTTCTAATCTCTGCCTTAGCCACCCTTCCAAAAGACATAAATGGTAGGTCACGATGTGATATGATTTGGATTTTTAATGTAGCTTTAACAATTTTCCAGTCATATCGCTACAATGTCTGCAATGTGGCAGTTTATAGTGATGTCTAGCACTGGGGCATCATGCCGCAGACATGTAGCATGATGTCTAACCTCTTAATGCTGAGCGCCAAGCGAAGCAGCTGTTAGTACCATTTCTCTAAATCTTTGGTATGACTCGGCCGGGGATCGAACCCACGACCTCCCGCATCCAAGGCGGACGCTCTAACCACTAGGCCACCGGAGCGGTTGGTAGGTCACGAATAGAGTTACGTAAAACGCTGAAAGAATTTCATGTTTATGTGGATGGAAAGTATTTTGACGGAGGACATCATTAATCTGGTTTTGGGTAAGAATACATTTTCGCAGAAAATGCGAAACATCTTAATGTTTAATTATCATCTCTGCTATCAAGACCGTTTCATGCTCCTAAAACTGAGTTTAGAGTTTAAAAATGAAAGTTTTTGCTCATCTCCTTCACTGATGATGTTCATGTTGGCAAATATATCTGACAACGGAATATCCAACTATTATGTTGGTGATGTTCAGATTAGCAAAGATATTTGACAAGTGAATATGCATCTACTACGATGAAGTCCAGATTTTCACATACAATACATTAATAGTAGTGAAGTGGGGCACTAGAGCGACAATGGGAATTAGCATTACAGAGACCCCTGGGCAAATATAGCGGCAATGGAAATTTAACATGGAGAAAAATCGTGGGCAAATATAGCGACAAGGGGAATTGAACATGGGGGAAATAAAGTGTGGGTCTATCTAGCGACAAGGGGAATTGAACATGGGATTTTTTTTATTTTTTTTTTTAAAAATAAAAAATAATTTTTTTTTAAATTTAAAAAAGGGGTAGGCAATTGAAAGTCATTCTCTTTTCGAGAAATATGGGTGGCCCTGAAAAGGGCCTTTGGTTTTTCTTCTTCTGCTTCTAATTTCTTCTTTTTCTCCACCAAATTCTTATTTTCTCTCCTACACTCTTTCTCTTCTTTTTTTTCTCCTCCTCTTCTTTCTTCTCCTCCTCTTCTTTCTTCCTCTTCTCATTTTCTTCTTCTTTTTCAATTGTTTCTTTCCATGCTTTTATCCTTATCCTTTCCTCTTCATCCTCCTTTATTTCTTTCATCACACCACTTATCATGTCCTTTACTTTTCTTAAGTTGTTAATCTCCATTTTTACTCTATGCGGACTATAAGAATAGTGGTCTTCATTTAGTCTCACTAGCATTTGTTCCATCATGCCCAAATTGTCAAGGACGTCTTGCAATGTTTGCAATTTATCGAGGTGGTTTGAAGCCATCTTCTCTGTAGAATGGTTTGAACAACGAATACTGTGGGTTCTTATACAAAAAGCGCGGACGTGATGGAAAACATCCCCCAAGACAAAAAATGATCTTACCTAGATCATGACCAAACAACGCGCGGACGTGAAGGAAAACATCCCCCTACTTTTTCATTTCATATAATAAAACCCAAACTATACTTTCTTATTTCATATAATAAAACCCAAACTATACTCTCCACATACGCTAAGAAACCCATAATCTACTATTCACACAAACATACCTGAGCTCTTACAAACACTAACACACAAACACATACCCTCACACTATGAAAAGAAGAGTCAGTGTTTATATTCACACTACTCTACCTACACACATTGGCAAATTGATGGTTATTTCTTTTCTAGAGTATTGGGTAGCCCTGAAAAGGGCTGTTGTTTTTTTCTTTTAACTCCAGATGCACCTATCTAATGATGGCACCTTCCTGGCCTTGCGCCACACACGCATCTTCTTCCCCAGTCTCCTTTCACCTTTCTTCTTGGGAGTGCAGAGGCGGGATATGTGGCTTCAGAATCCCAATTTTCTGTCTCTGGGATTCTGAAATTTCCTCTCTCCTCTTCTTTGTTTCTTCTCTCCTCCTCTTCTTTCCTTCTTTCCTCCTCCTCTTTCATTCTTGCTTCTTCTACAATGGCCTCCGCGGCCAGTTCATTTAGTATGCGCCTGGCATATTCCAGGTGCATCTGGAGTTCTAGCAGTTTCACAATTCTGGTATTCATTGTTTTGTCAACGAATGAACAGGGTAGCTAGACTGTCCAGCGAGTTTCAATTTATAGTGAAGCGCGGACGTGAAGGAAAACATCCCCCTAAAAACATAAAATTGATCTTACCTGGATCATGACCAAACAACGCGCGGACCTAAAAGAAACACTCACTTTTTTATACTGCTCATCACTATTTTAAAATTTTTTTTTTCATTAATCACTTCAATAGACTATTCACATACGCAAAGCAATACAATCAAACCCCCAAATTTACTCTCCCCACACCTCAGACAGCCCAAAAAAAACATCATTTTAATCTACTATCGTCACCAACGTACGTGAGCACTTACAAACACACAATCCTATACACAAACACATACACTCGCACTATTAAAAAAAGAGTTAGTGTTTATTATCACACTACTCTACCTACACACATTGGCAAATTGATGGTTATTTCTTTTCTAGAGTATTGGGGTAGCCCTGAAAAGGGCTTTTTTTGTTTTTTGTTTGCTATGGCAATCTTTTTTAGTTTCTAAGAATGCGATGTCCTCTGAGAATGGACTTTCTGGCGATAGGTCTGCTTCTTCGGAAAGAGAAGAAGAACTCTTTGGTGTCGATACGACAATCGACAAAGCCTCTGTCAGGTTCAGGTTGCTGCTGTTGTTGTTGTTGTTGTTGCTGTTGCTGCTGTCTCTGAAGTCTGTACTTCTCTGTCCATTCTTCTTTCTCCCTGTTCACTTCTTCTCTGAAGAGCTCTTCTATCAGGTCTTTAGTGACTTTTAACATTCTCACATTCTCTATCTCTTGTGGCTTCGGTATCAGACTGTGTCTGACCCCATGCAAATTTACGTAGGCTTCGTTTAGCTTAGCTAGTTTGGAGCACATCTTCGTAGAAGGATAAGTCGACAATGGATGGTTAGACTGGAAACAACCCCGGTTCTTAAAGTCAAAGCGCGGACGTGAAGGAAAACATCCCCCACACGGTTTTCGAGTCGCAACGTTCAATGAGTGTCATGAGAGGGATAGTAAGAAATGAAAGAGCATCAATCAAACATTCTTATAGCCAAACAAACCACAAAGGCATTTTTTTTCAAAACACAACATTTTTTTATTCAAAAATCACTTAACACTAACCAACAACTCTAACATTTTTTAACAATAATCCAACCATATAACATCAAACATTTTTTCTTCAAATGACAAACATTTTTTCTCAATTTACAGTTTACTTTAAACAGGGCTGACAACGTTGTGAATGAAATTGTGATTTCCACTGTTGGAAATCATTAGGCCATTGATGGACACTACGTTTCCTAGCTTGAGACAAAATATAAGCATAATGGTCACAAAACCATCGATCTACTTTCACATTGTTTCTAGAAGAAGAACGAGGATCAAAATGAGTCACTAAATGTTCTAAGGAATAGCCCAGGCTGCGATGATGCAGAAAATACACACAATATTGTCCACACACCAAGGAATCTGTGCCTTATAATTTCACATTATTGAATCGGGTGGTCTGAGCATTTCTTCTCATAAAGTCAATGATATCGTCTTCCAAAGGGGGCAATCCGTACGAATCGAAATATTCCACACATCCTTCTTGAGGAAAGTAGACGGCTACCCAGTGGGTTCCTGGGAGATGACTGTCGTCCGTGTTGATCACGTAAGCTTGATGGTCTTGAGGTTTGCGATGAGGGAGTTCATCTTTAGCACAGACGACAGGATTCCAAGAAGCTGTATACGAACTGTGGTTCAAAAGGTAATAAAGTTCCCAGGTATCCATTTGTGTGTTGTTTTTTTTTTTCTTCTTCACAGGTAATAATATATCATCAATTCGATCCATCAGTTCTAAAGTTTGCCCTTGCAGAATTTTTTTACGACGGTCGTTAAACCCCACATTGTGAGCATTGTCATCTGCTGTCAGGGTTGTGTCGTTAAACGTGTTCTCACCTGCCGTGTCAGGTTTCCATACCACGCAAGCATCCAGATGAGTATTCTTGGCTTCTTTTCCGTACGTCAAGAGATTTTCCAAGTAGGCACGATATGGGTAAGTATCCATGCTGCTGCTGACCAGTTTGTTATTCAAGTACAGGTCCACTTCGCTGAACAAGGAATGCATGAAATTGTTGACAGGAGCTACTCTAGCATCGCCTCCTGGATTGGTGTTGTCCGTTTTGCTCACTTTCACTTTCAAATACAGGTAACTGCTATTCAGATCGATGTAATCTTCGGGCTGTCCTTTGATTTCAAACTCGATGGGAGCGGAGTCTGTCAATGAGGAGACGGAAATTCCACCCACTGGGATTCTTGCATCGTCATCATGGTAGGGGGCATGGCAAACAGATCCAGTTCCGACTTGGAACAGGCGCAAGACTCTCGGTGCATCATTTGTTTGTTCTTTCTCAATAATGGAAAACGTCTAAGTCTCGAACGGTTCTTCTTTTCTTGGCCTTTCTAGCTTGAAGTCTGGTGAAAGGGTGTTTTCTTCGTCGTCTCTTTCTGCCTTGTCCTTGCTGAATGCCTGACTCGGTAGCGTGCAGGGCATTTATAGGTGTGTCTCGACGGCCCAAAAGGTCTTTGCCCGTTTGTAACAAGACATTTTTGCCTGCCCTCATGAAGGCTTCTTTAGGGTTTTGTTTGTCGATGATGACATTTTGGAGAAATTCTTTGCCTTGCGTCAGTGCCGCATCTTTCAAGGCGTGCAATCCGCGTGTCACCATCGGTTTCAACACCGGGGCCACCGAACGAAAGGCCGATTTTAACATATCTCCTAAACCGTGTCTCGCTGTCGTGCAACCCCTCGGTACACTGGATACATGACTTACGAGTCGTGAGAAAACCGTTTTCGAAAATGGAGTTTCACCGTGACTTTTCCTTTGGTGAATGGAATATTTTGTCCCAAATCTCCTTTTATAGCAATGTTGACCGTGTCCAAATACGACTTGTTGACAGGCAAATAGTGAGGATGGACAAATTCACGGTGGACGTGGTAAGTGTTTCCACCTTCCTCGTCAGCGTTCGTGGCAGAATCCACTTTGAAAGGAATGACACGCAGTAACGGTACGGAGGTGTGTCGCACCACGTTATAATCCACCACATCGGAATACACGAACATCAAATTCAGTCCTTGATTCAGTTCTACCGGGGCACGAAATAACTTGGTAAAAGACTCGTTGTCGTAAATGATGGTAATTCGTTTTTCTTGAGCATGGTCATTCTCATGTCCATGTCTCCGCCCAACATGTCAAACAATTCAGGACAAAATAAAATGGACACGATTTTACTCCGCTCAAATTTCATCAAGAAGCGACGAGCTGCTTTGTGGTACTCCATGGTGACACTTTTTTGGGCATACTCCAAAGCTTTGAGAAACACGACATTAAACCTGGAACTTTTGGTGCTGACCAAATGTTGACCACTAAAATAATAGCCTGGGGGAATAAACAAGTTCTAGGTCCAGGTTTGAGTTTTGTCATCATAGGTTTTATTGTCATATTTGACATTGGGGGAATTCAAGTACTTTTGCATTTGCTCGTCATGAACTTCCACCTTAAAAAAATTTTGATTGGGAAGGACATTGAGGACTTGGGTCGGGTGAATGATTTCCACTAAAGCCACTTCCCAATGGGCTTCGTGATCTAAGCGGATGGCCTGAGGTAATTTGGCCGTGTAACAGCACAACGTGTTCTTGGGAAACACCTCCATGGAACTGTCACTGGGTAAGGTTAAGTAAAATTGGTTTTGGTGACTCATAATTCCAGAGTTCTGTGGCTGTCCGAGGGGTTACTGGACGTCAGAGGCGTGTCTCCGCCTAAAATGAGGTTGTTGTTGTGGTTGTTGTTGTTGGAGTGGTGACTGGCACTGGCACTGGACACAAGGTTCCCGTGGTTCCCGTTCGAAGAGAATTTCAGGGAGGGATTGGGAAGCAGGTAACCGATGCAACTGCTCAATAAAATGGTCCACAATTGTTTGTCTCCTTGTTGCAAATTCAAATTGGCGATGGCTGCCCCGATGACACAATACACCACGAAGATTTGGCAGAAAAAAGACGATTTGCGTTTTAGGCACACGTTCTCCACACCACACCCACAAGGGTTGTTTTTGTAAATCTTGCACAGAAGAACTAGGTGAAGGAGTGGTCGACGTAGCTGCGTCTGTGTGAAAGGGCATGATGGTCACTTCTTTTTATAGTCGATGACTTGCGAAGCGTCGATCCAAGAATCAAAACTGGGTGGATATCCTTTCCAACGTACTTTGACTTCTTTGACACGTCGTTTGCCCATTTTACGGGTTCTGCGTTCGAGAATGCTTTCGATGTCGTACACGTCGTCTTCTTTTTTGGTCACACGTTGTAAATCGGGCAAATAAAACGTTCCTTTGAGCACTTCTCCGTTCATGTCTTCCAATTTATAGACGGCAGGATGACGGACATGCACTCGTCCAGTGACGCGAAACAATTCGGTCGTCCAGTTAGGTAAGTAACCTTTGTCGAAAGTGCATTTGGTTTTGCCAATGTGCACCCAATCTCCTACGGCCAACTCTCCACTTTTCTTGGGGACAGCTCTCCTCGGGGACGTACCAAACAGGCGCTCAAACACCAACACTTCGTTGTCGGGAGTCACGTCTTGCGGGGCACGTCCGATGCTTCGATGGTAAGATTGGTTGTACGCTTGCACCAGGTGCGGTAAGATGTCGATGTACTTCAGAGTGTGGTGATGCGTAAAATATTTCCACATGCGTTCTTTCAAAGTGCGTTGAAAACGTTCCACGATGCTTGCTTTGGTTTCGGGATTCTCGGTGGTAAAAAAATGAATGTCACGTTTCTTTAATTCTTTTTGGAAAGCTTGGTTCAGAAATTCGGTGCCTTTGTCCGTTTGCCATCGAAGAGGGTGACGACCACTTTGTTTCAACACCCGTTGCAGGGCTCGCACTAACTCGCTGCTCGATTTGGAAGTCAAGGGCACGACCCAGGCAAATTTGGAAAAGACGTCGATGACACAAAACAAATATTTGTAGCCGCGATTGTAGCTGGCCAAATGAGAGACATCGGCTAAATCGGCTTGCCATTGATGATCGATGCCTTCCACTCGGGTGCGACTTCTGGCAAACTTGCGTCGAATGGGTTTGTGTAAAGTGTAGGTAGCTTGTTCTTGTAACCATCGTTGCACTTGAGGTAAACGGAGACTTTTCAGTCGCGTTTTGGCAGCACGATACAATTTTTGAACTCCTGCGTAACCTGCAGGATGCGAGGGATCGTAGTAAATGCTGGCTAAGACTTTTTCCATTTTTTATTTTTTTGTGTTGGTTGGTGTGTTAATAAGGCACCCACTCTTGGAGGATGCTACTCTTTTTCTCTTGGGGGATTTTCTTGGATTGCAATGCTTTGCGTGTGCGACCGGCAATAGGTGTTGAAGAGGAGGATGTCTGAGCGGGGGATATCGGTTCTTGTTTCACTTCTGTCTTCACTTCTGTCTTCACTTTCTTTTTCTCTTGTGAGGAAGAAGGGGTGGCCATCATCTTTTTAATCCATCCAATTCTGGAGGTAGGTGGTGTTGTTAACTTGCGTACTTTTTCTGGTGGAGTTTGAAACCCTTCTTCTTCTTCTTCTTTTCCTTTTTCTGTCTTGGTCACTGGTAGTGGTGGTACTGGTACTGGTACTGGTGATGGTGCTGGACTTTTCATCAAGGTCTTAAAAATCTTTTAGAGTGGGTAGAGCTGTTTCGTCTAAAGCTTTCTGGTGAAAGAGTTCCAGTAGTTGCAAGAGTTGACCGTACTTTTGCGATTTTTCTGTTTCGGACAAATCTTGGCGATCCATCAAAGACTGCAATTCGTGTTGTAACTGGGACATCTCGCTCAAATGGGGATTGGGAGGTAAATGCGGGGTGCGTTGTTCTTGCCAACGATGGTATTCCAGCCATCGTTTGTAAGGCACTAAAGCTAGTTTTGGTCCTTCCATGGTGTTGTCAGGGGTCGATTCTGAGATTTTGGGACTTCCGAGGGCCTTTTTATCTTGCTCCCACCAGTCCTCCCAACATGGTTCCCAAGACTCCTTTCAGCAAGGGACCTAACAAGAGGGGTAAAATGCCTCCACGTTGGACCAACATCTTCTTTTTTTGACGAATGGGAATTTTCTTTTGAACCATTTGGCGAAGAACGTGACGATGTTTGCCTAGGCATTGTTTCAGGTGTTTGGACAAAGGGATCGTGCCTTTCAAGACGTTCAAACAACATTCGCACACGGTATCGATGACCTCTTTGGAGGCTGATTGGATGAGTTTCTTTTCGTAGAGGTGGAGAAGCTTTGGACAGGACAGATAACATGTCCCCATGTTTGACTAAATGTGGTGGTAGTCCTTTCCTTTTCTTTCCTTGTGGTTTTCTGGAGGGTGACATCTTTGAGTCTTCAGGAGCACCAAAAAACCCTGATACCCCCGACTTGGTCACAGATGTTTTTTATACTGGAACGCGTCGCCACTGATTGTCTTTACGTCGTATTAATTTGAGGACAGGCATGACACGTCGTGCAGGGGTACGTAACGGACTAAATCGAGCCAGTTCTTGCTTGGACAAATCCAGTAAACTTTGTAACATGCCCGATCTTTCTTGAACTTTGATTTTGGGAGAAGGTACTTTGTGAGCAGCAGCCACTGCCGCAGGTCGTGGTTTGCGAGTGTAAAGTTGCGTCCTGGCCGAAGAAGTGCCTCTCTTGCGACTAGTTTTGTTCTGTGGACTTTTCTTTTTCTGGGCACTTTTTCTCTGTTTCTTTTTCTGGGGGCTTCTTTTCTTTTTCCGGGGTGGTGTCTGGTAAGAGGAGGGTCCTGCCACTGGAGAAGTTCTCCTTGGGGACCTGGTCTTTTTCTTCTTCTTGGGGCTTCGTTGGACTTTTTTCTTGGGTATAACTTTGGGGGCATTAGGATCCCATCTTAAGAGAGAGCGAATGATGACCCCTCCTAGAGTACCGCTCCCTCCAGGTTTCAAAATGATTTGTTTTTTGGTTTGAGTGTCGATGCGGGGATCGGCCAGTTGGGTCAAAGCAGCTTTGTTTCGATCGAAAAAGCGTTTGGTTTGATGAGGAATCTGAATGATTCCTTGGAGTATTTGACGTGCCGTCACCGTGAACCATCGTAAGACTTCTTTGAGACTAGCTTCTAAGACACGAGCTCGTATTTGTGGATTTTTTTCTCGACTGATGCCATACAAGGCACGAATCAATTTGACGGGAAGATGCGACTGAAGGGACGTCATGTTGACGTTGTGTGAGACAGACGAAAAAGGGTCTGAGGTTTTTATAGATTTTTTATGTGGAGTAAAATTAAGTCGAGGACGGAGACGTGTACAGGACAGGCGCTCCGTCTTGGCACCAGTGGTGAAACAAGTGGGTACGAAATCGCAAATCCTCGGGGGTCGTAGGTTTCAAATCGACGAGTAAATAGGCGTGTGGCGTTTGAGTGGCATCGTCGTACGCCTGAGTCAGCCAAGGCGTTCCTAACTGTTTGGCTAAGACTTGCACTTGCGATTTATCTCGAGGGCTTTTAAACAAGACCACATAATGCGCATTGAGACTGATGGTGCGATGGGCTTTACTTTGTTGAAACAAATTTTGGGTGATGTAAACGACACTGGCATTACGGTGATGCCCTTTGCGCGTGAACCACAGTTTAATTTCTTCTTCGTCTTCTCCTAACATGTCGTCGAAAATGACCAAATGGGTTTGACGGGAGTCAGAGACGATGCCGTCGTCTTCTTTAGGAATGCCTTCCACAAACACAATGGAATCGCCTTGACTTTCTCGCAAGAGGCTGTACGCCGATTGCCACTCTTTGTAACACGACACGATCCGCTGAGGTGGCCGATCGATCAAATGATGTTTATGTTCGATCAAACGTTTGACGAATTCGGTTTTGCCTGAACCGCTAGGTCCAGCAATGAGCATGTTAAAAGGATGGCGAAGATACAAAGCCTCCAACTGGCACGATCTAAGTGTTCGTCGATGACTTTGACAGTAGAGGAAGAGGGAGCAGAGACAGCAGAGGTAGCCATAGTGTGAGAAATGTCACTTGTGACACGAAAACAAACAAGACAAGAGTTTATATACTTTTTTCAGAACACGTTTATTGAATGTTTCAAACATGAATACGAAAGACAAAAATACATAAAAGCCAAAGGCTTAAGTACAAGGATAAAAGGCACATGATAACCGTTAACGTGGAATAAAAACAAGTGTCTGTACAACATGTTTTGGGTAATGTTCTAACCAGTTCTGTAGTAGGGGGTAAGGTCACACAAGTGTCCTCCCGAAAGGGTCTTTCAGGCCTGTCCACGACAGTCCTGTCCTGGGTGACGGGTTCTTCTGGCACCGTCACTAACACGGGTTAAAAAGTAACTTTTTTCCTTGAACAACTCTCGTGCATACTGGGCCACTTCTTGGGTCCAAGCCTCAAAATCCCATTCTTTCCAGGCACGGACATCTTTCCAATGGGGATGTAAGTCACAAGCTACACACACATCGTCATACATGTCTTTGGTAGCTAAAAGTTGACGAATCTTTTTTTCCTGTTGAGGTCGAGAAGTATCCAGATGAAAACGCAAGGCTTTGAGCAAAAGGAGTTTTTCGTGACCATTTAGGGTCATTGAGGTGGTAAGTACTGATCGTAAAGAGTCCACAAAGAATCGGCTGGTAAACGAAATCCCAGAAAACAAGTCACTAAGACACACACCACTTGTCGACCCAAATTGAATGGATACAGTTCTTGTAATAATCGATGGTAATGATCCACGGTTTGAATATGGTCATTGAGTTCCTTCCACGGAATCTGTTCAATCACTTGTGACATAAGCCGTGGCATGGATTCCTGTTTTTGTACTCTCTTTTTTTCGGAAGCAATACACGTACATTCTACCCAGACATCTTCGTTCTCCAGAAGGAAATCTAGAATACTGTAACCTACAGTTCAAACTTCGATTAGAAGTTTTCTCTTCCATTAAGTAGATTCCACGTAACATATGTTGGTAATCCTTTAACTCGTCTTCCTCAATGCGTTGCTCTAGGTTCGAAGTAACCAAAATGATGAACATTTCGTTCATTCACTAACTCACTAACAAGGTCTGACCACTGAAACAATTTCTGACGAATCAGTCCTCTTATGCCATTCAGGTACCAGTGGTTAAAGATCTGGTGTCGTAACGGATGCAATTGTTCTTTACGTTTGACTTGTATTTTGACCAGCTCTCGGTAAATCCTTTCTCTCAACTCCTCAGGCAAGCCCAAAATGTTCTCTTGTAAAGTATCCATAAGTATATACACTGTTTTTGGAATCCTTGGGTGGTGGCCAATAGCCTCGTTTACCTTTGTGCCTGATGTAATATCCACTCATAATCAGTCTTCTTATACTTTGGAACAGAGCATAATTTAAAAACGGTTCAATAACTTTGCGTTTGCGTTTCACTTGTATTTTGATCAGTTCTCGGTAAATGCGTTCTCTCAACTCCACAGGCAAAGCACGAATGTTCTCTAGCAAAGTATCCATGAATAGGTCATACTAAATCCTCTTTGGTCTGACACAAGAAATGTACTCTTTGCACAGACATGGTTTTACTTCAGTGTCAAATTTAAATCGTTTAGTCACTAATTTACACGTTACAATTCGTTCAGAAGTTTCCTCTTTCACTAAGTTGACATTGTGTTCAAGATGTTGGTAATTCGTGAACTCTTCCTCTGGAATTCGATGCAGTAAGTTTACAATGATGTAGTAGATAGAATCGTCCATAACAAACCAATCCTTTTTAAAACTAGGGGATCGTTGATCAATGTCTGTCCAATGGAACACTTTCAATTGAATCAGTCCTTGTATAGCCTTCAGGTACCAGTGGTTCAAACACCGGTGACGTAACGGATGCAATTGTTCTTTACGTTTGACTTGTATTTTGACCAGCTCTCGGTAAATGCGTTCTCTCAACTCCACAGGCAAAGCACGAATGTTCTCTTGTAAAGTATCCATGAACAGATTATGGTGAGTTACTTCAATGTCTCGGTCCCACTAAGGGTAAGTAATGACAATTCGGTGACCATCGAGCATGTTCTACGTAGGCCGAATCTTGCGGTTCCCAGTGGTGAAGTGACACACCGCAACTGAAGCACTTGACTTTATCTCCTTCGCCCAAGTAGAAAAATCCGGCTCTGGCTAATTCTTCGGGGGTCGGGCCTCCCAGATACTTAGGCCATTTTCCTTTGAACGATTGAAGACGATTTTCAAAGTCGCAGTATTCCGACAAACGCACAGGAAACGAATATTCGTCTTTCACAGGTTCGTTTCGATGAGGGTTGGGTGACATGAACAGGAGTTTGCTCAGGGCTGGATGACATCCGTAGGGGGGTAGACGTGAAAGTGAACATTCCCCTTTAAAACGAAACCCAGTAAAATGTCCAAGAGGACGAGCGACATCGCTTTCGCATCCCTCAGGTTGGACACGCACAGCATCCCTTTCCATGATAGGGGTAGTGACACTAAAGTTCTCATGATGCTTTACGGAATCGCTAAGGTCACAACGTACAGCATCGTACCCATCGCAAGGCTCACAATCGCATTCCACTTCAGAAGCCTCACACTTGAATTGTGCCTTTCTAAACAACTTGTTCTGTGTTTCTCTGAAAGTATTCATCTTGTTCGCTCGGTCTTGGTAGTCCCAATAACTATCGATCTTGACCATAGCCCCTTTTTATACTAGTCGCAATGCAGTCTCCAGCTTGTACATCGTTCTTTTTTTATGTTTTTTATGTCTTGTTTTGGAAGATACCGTCTCTAAGGTACCGTCAACATTGTACCATAATGTCATGGGTGGAAAGGCCATAGAAAGGTATTGGCAGTGCGGAGACCATCGAGTATGTTCCAGAATAGCTGAATCTTTATAGATACATAGATCCATTCGTAACTTCAGTCTGCAAACGAAACACTGTACTTCGTATCCCAATCCTGACTCAGGTCCCAAGTAGACAAATCCTGTTCTAGCTTAAACATGCGAAGAAGGTAATCCTTCCCTATCCGTAGGCCATTTCTGAAACGTGTCCAATCGACGGGCACAATCACAATAGTCAGGTAAGAAGACTGGAAAATGGTAGGGTTTGAACTTGGAGTTCTCATCGGGTTTCTCACTCGATTCTTGCTGTGGCGAAGTCATCCTTCTGGTGGGTGGCTATCCTCTTACAACCAATGTTTTATACCAACGTGTCCATACGGCAATGTAAAGTGGTTGGGTAATCGCACTCGCTTCTGGTACACGATTTGATAGACTTTTTCCAAGGGTCGACTGACGATGTGGTGAGTGGGTAAACGTACAATCTTGTTCGGTTGATAGGTGGTCACTTTAAAGTTTCCATCCTCTCCCGATTGCAAGGCTTCTTTCAATACCCCAAAGTTGACCACACGACTGGTACGATAATTCAGAGTCAGTCCTTTCACTTTGCACGTCGTGTGCACTTCTCCTTGTGGGTCCCGGTATTCGTAGCCGTAATTTTTGGGACCGCCACTGACGAAACTTAGAATCTTGTCGTCGGGATGTTCGTCTGTCCAGGCTCCTAAACGGTCTCCTTCGATGTCAGGGTGCTGTTGACTCGGGTGATGGATGTAAATGCAACTGTCCGTGTCAAAGTACAGGACGCGTTCTCCTAACAGTTCTAAAGCTTCGTACAATTTTAAGCGAGCATGGGCTGTCACGTAAGCCGCAATGATGACATTTCCAAAAGGGTCGTCTTGTACAAAGTCCAGATCTTCTTCGTAATTGACCAAGATCAAATTCTCTCGAACGACGTCCACGTGTTTCATGTATTTGGTTTTGTCGTGAATCATCTGGAAGTAGCGGGAAGGTTCTGTCAAATATTCCGTCTTGGGTAAACACGGTCGTTGTGCCATTTTACCCCACAAGCAATTTAACATCACTTTGGCAAACGATCGCCTGCCTTCGTTTTTCTCGATGTGGTCTAGAGAGATGCCTTCTTGTTCATAGTATTTCTCTTTGAATTGTATTTGGTCTTCGGGAGTGTGACACCAGGAAGGATAGCCGCTGGCTTCTTGTTTCAGTTTCAAAAAGGCATCCACGTAGTCGGCGAAAATGCCTTTCTGAGTGGGGTCACCCATGTGGTATTGTTGTGTCTTGGGAAAGTGGCAAATTTCGTACACTTCTAACAGTTGGTATCCCATGTCCAGAGCTTTGAACAATTCTACGCTGACCCAGGTTCCCGTCAAGGCACGTTCTTCCTGGGTGTGCTGACAAGGTTGGTCTTGGTTGCACGTTTCGGCACAAGTACGGCACAATGGAAACATCAGTTTGCCTTGACAATGGTGAGGTAAGACGGGATGGTATAGGTTCGTGGGAGGCAAAACTTTACACTTGATCAAGCCTTCGTATTGTCGAATGTTTTTCAGGTCGATGTGTTCCGTTAACAATTGCGGGTGCCCTACAGGAAAGCGACAATATTTGCACACGTAGGGATACAGCGAACACACGTCCAAGTATTTGATTTCTTCTCCTTTCTCTTCGTCGGCTTGTTACAGCAAACAGGTGGCATTGGTCCTTCCTCCGTACAAACTATCCCTCGGGTTCAGCGGGTCCATGAACTGGTAACTTTCCACGAGGCGTTTAAACTCGGGATCGGTTTTCATACGGTGATCGTACTCGTGTTCCCACATTTCCACCACTTGGTATCCTTCCTGTTCCAACTTTAGGCGCCGCTGACATGTGTCCTTGTACAAGTCTTCCATGGTTCGTTGTAAAAACTGATTTTTAGTGCTACGATCAGGGTAACAGACGGGACATCCGTGAAATAAGCAACTGTTAAACTCGTACACGATCTTGGGGTTTTCTAAGTCCCAGCCATCGACCGAATACGTTCCGATGGTCTTTTCACCCCCTCCGTTGCGGGCATGCTGAATCCATTTGTCTTCCTTGTCGCACAAGTAATGTAACCAACGTAGGGCTTTGACCGAGTATTGACGCTTGACATAGTGGGTCGTTTGAGGGCTGATGACAGCCACGGTGTTTTCAGGCATGAATCGTTGTCGATACACTAAGGAACACGCTTTGGCAATGGTGCAAGCTTCTTTCAAAGGATCGACCCCTCCGTGTTCCATGAACAGTTCTCGAAATTTTCCACAGCAACGTCGTAAAATGTCCACGTCGGAACGACAATACTTTAACATTTCTTCCTGAAAGTCGAAAGGGTCCGAGGCGTGAGCCTGGTACCAAGCGTAGAAAGCTTCTCGTTGTTCGGTACGCATGCTGTCGGGGTCGTAATAGTGAGCCTCAGGTAAATGGGGTAGAACGGCGTGTTGATTGGCTTCCGTATTGAAAAAGTGTGGAAAGTACCCTTTAGCCATTTCTGTCATTCCAAACGTTTTAGGCATTCGGCTCAAAGGCATGGCCAAGTAACTCAACGAATCTTTAAACTGTACTTGTCCCACTTGCATGAAAATTATTTTGGCTCCGTTCAAAGTCACTTTAGGACGCTCGGTGCCTTGTTCCGTATAGTATCTCAAAAGAAACTGTCCATCGTATCCGGAGAAATTGTGAGCCATCACCGTGGCATGACGATGACAATCTCGGTAACGTTCGATGTCCTCTTGGCTCCACGTCTTGTCGACGGGGTCTAAGACCCATTGTGCAAAATCGGCTAACGTGTTCGGTCCCCGAAAGATTTTTTCACGCCCTCCAGGAATCTTTGCTGCAGTGAGGGCAATGATAGAATATAGGTTCTTGAATGCACTTCTCGCACGCTCGATGAACCACGCAGAAATTAGGAATGTGAATACCGGTCTCTTGCATGCATTCGAAATCAAAAAAGATGAAATTGCCTTTCTTCTTGTGACCGTCCTCTTTCTCTGGTGGGGGTTGGTATTTTGCCGTCCTCTTTCTCTGGTGGGGGTTGGTATTTTTGCACGTAGCATTGGTGTTCCAAGTCCACGATGTGGTGACAAGTGTGACATTTTTTCTTTCCTCGACATACGTGTGCCTTGGCATTATTGGTAAGTATGCCTTGTCCACAGGTAGGGCACAATCTCAGCAGTTGACAAGCACATTTCCTCTGTGAACCTTGTGTTTTCAGATGTTGTTGGTAACAGGTAGGGCTGACAAACGTGCGCAGACAAGTTGAATAAGGTACTGGTCCTTCGCTCAGACAGGGTGGAGAGGCCAAATATCCTGGGCATTTCCATCCACAATGCTTGTGTTGCTCTCGATTATTATGGCCATAGTCACATTTCTCACAGTAATAACTGTATCCCAGGAATCCGGTGATACTGGTAATGGTATCGAAATGTTCATCGTGATAATAGACATGAATGTATTTTCCGTCCTTAAAGTCTTGGCCTCGAAACAACAGAGGTCCACGCACTTCTTAATAATAATAATAATAATGACCTTATTTAAAGAGAGTAACACAATTAGCTAAAAACTAATCTACCTTGAGGCCCTCATACAAAGGAATTTATTTATTTAAGCTTCATCTCTGAAGCCACTGAATATATTGGGTTTGGAAGAAGGAAATAGAGTGGGCATTTCTAATCTCAGCTGGAATACTATTCCAGAGCAGAGTTCCAGAGTATTGGAAACTTATTTTAAATAACTCCTTATTTGGTTTGGGAATTTTATACTGTTTGGTAGACATGGATCGCAGGTGGGGAGTATTACCAGGTAGCCTATACTGGAATAGTGATTGTAAATATTCAGGAGCACTATTCTGAGATATCCTGTACATTAATTTGGCTTTTCTCAAACAGATTCGGTCTTTAATAGGTAATATTTTTAACCTACCAGCTAAACTTTCCTTGCTTTCTTTCTGGATTGATATTAGCCCAAATGCTCTTTTTTGAAGATGTGCCAGCTTTGCTATGTTTTTATCATTTGAATTACCCCATACTGTACTACAGTAGTCCAAATAGGGTTGTATGTAACTGTTATAAAATAGTTTCCGGTGCCTTTCAGGGAGAAAATGTCTTATCCTACTGAGAAGCCATAAACTTGAATTGACTTTTTTACTGGTATGTTTGATATGTTCAGTCCATGATAGGTTATTATCTACCAGAACGCCAAGTAGCCTATCATGACAGACTATTTGCAGATTTGTATCCTTCCATGTCAGACATAGTTCATCACTATCAAGATTTGTCCTTCTTTGCCGTGTTGAGATAAGTAATATTTTAGTTTTACCAGTATTTACCACCATGCCATTACATGTGCACCAGTTTTCCAGTTTGTTTAGTGCATTCTGTAAAGAAATTTCGAGCTCATGCTTTGTGTTTTGGATGTCTGACAATGTTGTGTCATCTGCATAGAGATCTGTAGATGATATTGAGTCTCTTAGTAAAAGTGGTAGGTCATTAATAAATAAAATGAATAGTAGTGGACCTAGAATTGAGCCTTGTGGTACTCCATATCTAATTGTTTCAGGTTCAGACGGAACATTATTTATGTAAACATGTTGTGTTCTCTCATTTAAGTATGAAGTAAACCATCTAATTGTTCTTTCATCACACTGGTAGATTTTCAGTTTCTTCAAAAGGATTTCATGATCCACCATGTCAAAAGCTTTCCTGAAATCTACAAATACAGTTCCTATTATTCTACCTTGGTCAAGTGCTTGATGCCATTTATCAGTTAGGGAGATCAAGGCAGTCTCACAGGAATGGTTCTGTCTAAAGCCTGATTGATTAGGGTGTAACAGCAAGTGTTTGGTTAAATATGACATGAATGAGTCATGGACATGTTTTTCAATCAATTTTGACAAGTTTGGTAGTATTGAAATTGGTCGGTAGTTATCAGCATCATCCTTAGAACCAGATTTGTGAATGGGAGTTACTTTTGCAGTTTTCCATATTTTGGGGACAGATGAGGTTGCAATACTTAAATTAATTATGAATGTTATGCTATCTACAATAGCAAAGGCAGAAGATTTAATGAGTCGTGGACCAATCTGATCAAGTCCTGTAGCTTTCTTGGTATCAAGTTCACTGAGACATTTTTTAACAAAGTTTTTTGACACTGGTGGGATAGAGAAACATACTTCCTTTGAGATTTTACTGCTGCAGAACTTTTTCAGTTCATTAAAGTTGTTTTCTATCACTGGCTCTTTTAACTTTGTGGTAATGTTGATGAAAAAATCATTGAAAACATTTGCAATGTCAGTTTCATCAGTGACTATGGTGTCATTTACCAGAAGTGAGTGAATTTTATTTGTCTGTTTTTTGTGTGTTCCTCCAGTGAGTTCATTGAAGACTTTCCAAATGGAGTTTGTGTTGCTCTTTTTGTTTTCAAGTAATGATTGATAATATGTTTTTTTAGCTTTTTTGATCATACTTGTTATTTTATTTCTCCATACTTTATATTGTGCAATGGTTTTCCATAGCCTTGAATTTGTCTCGTGTTTTCATAGCATCTAGGATTTCAGTAGTAAGCCAATTAGGTTGAAAATCAGTCTTTACTCGATGTACTTTCAGTGGTGCATGCTTAGATACTACATCCATAAATAAGTCAGTCCACACCCTCATGGCTTCATCTATGTCATCCAAATTTTGGATCATACTCCATGGAACTTTATATAGGTCATTGAGAAATTGTTCTTCATTAAAAGTTTTGAACGATCTGTAAGTGATCGTTTTATGTGTATTTTTCTTATTTTTCTTGCATTTAACCTTTCTTGTCAAAAAAGTAGGATAGTGGTCACTAAGACCAACATTTGGTACATTAACACAAGCCACATTGTCTGGTAGATTAGTATAAATGTGATCAATAAGAGTGCTTGATTTTTCTGTTACCCTTGTAGGCTCATTTACCAACTGGTCTAGGCCTAATGATTCAATAAATTCCATCCAGTTGTTCCTTATTTGAGTATTGAGAAGGTCCTTATTTATATCTCCGAGTATATATGTTTCTTTCTCCTGTGCTAGAACACTTTCTATTTGTTTGCACTTTCAAGGTGTATCGTGGAGCTAGGGCAGCTTGCAATTTTTGCATCTCAGGAATGCCACAGGGTGTGTCTTTGGACAGTCCGGCTTGTTGCAACAGGAGTTCTGCTTCGTTTTGCTGTTTGGCTCGATCGGATCGTTGAATAGTTTTCCAGGCTCTTTTCCATTCTGCCGTGTCGTTCTTGTTGGCATAGGTTCGTCCCACCACGATAGCTCGAGCTAAACATATCTGGTCTTGAGGATTGTGAATTTGGACAAGGCTACGCTTAATGCTGCGAAGCTCGTTCACCAATAACATCTTTTTGCGTCCGGTCCCTTGAGGAGGAGAGACATGGGTCATGTCCAATGTGGCTTTTCCATCGGTGATGTCAAACTAGTCATTAGATTGTTGCACGTGTTGAATCTTGTCCATGACTTTGGAAGCAGTCAATTCTGCAGGGGTGCTAAACTCGATCCAAACAGGGGATTTCAAACCGTCGTGTTGTATGGAAAGTCTCAAGCGATCGTCTTCTTTGGGTTGACATTGTCGCTTGAGTGTGGTGAGCAAAGAATCCCACACCCCTGTGATGAACACTTCTGCTTTCTCTAACAGTACTTCAGCCTTGAAATCTTTAAACTTCACCGTGTATTTGTAAGCCGTGGTTCTAAATTTTCTAGAGGAGCGCTTTTCCGTCTCTCGAATGGAATTGTATTTTTCAGGGTTGGCTAAGGGTGGTGAACTTGGTTTAGAGGGTTCGAATTCTGGTTCACTCATGTCCTCTTCAAAATCACTGGCATGAATTTGTGCCAAGACTTCAGCTCTGGTACGAGGCGATAGATCACGTTTCTGCCTCTTACTTTCTTCTTCTTCTTTCTTCTCGAATGAATAGGATCGTTTCATCTTGAGTGAAAAACGTCAAATGACTCAAGTGTAAACACCATAGACTAATTTATAGTCATGGCAGTCCAGCGTATATAAAAGGGTGTGTGTCTTGTCCTTTCACTATTCATTTCACTCTCAAGCCGAGCACAACGATGGAAGAGACTAACCAGATGGAACGTTTCGTCAGAGCTTTGCGAGGGGTCATTAGAAAATTCTCTTCAGACCAGCCGACGGACTACTCTCCTTCCTTTCGAGATAAAAGTCAAGATACTTGCTATATCTGTCAGAAGAAAGGGCATTGGTCTTCAGAGTGTCCAGACCGTCAAAAAAGAAAAAAAAAACAGGGGCTAAAGAAGACAAAAGTCAAGATACCTGTTATTATTGTCAAGAAAAAGGACATTGGTCTCCAGATTGCCCAAAAAAGAAACAAGAGGAGTCAGAAGAAAAGAGGAATTCTTCAGAAGAAGAGAGGGATTCTTCGGAAGAAGAGAGGGATTTTTCAGAGGAAGAAAGCAGACAGGTGAAGAAAAAGAAACAGGAGAAGAAAAGAAGAAGGGAAGAAAGTGAGGAGGAAGAAGAGAAAAAGAGTGTGACGGTGAAGAAATTTAAAAAACAGAGAGACTAAACAAGGAGACAGAAGAAGTCAATGAACTTTTTATTAAAGTGTTGTGTTGTGAATTGTGAATTGGATTGTAACAATGGATAAAAGAATAAATTAATGATATAAGGTAAGTGTCTTTGAGTTTTTGATTTTAAAATAAGAAGCTACACTCACGCACTCGTACAAAGACACGTACTATAGGGGGTAAAATGGGTTGTTTTTTTTTTTTTTTGTTTTTTTTGAGTTATTGGCAAATTGAAATTGTATTTCTTTTCGAGAAATGTGGGTGGCCCTGAAAAGGGCCTTTTTTATTTTGGTGTAGGGGTGAGTTCAAGCAATCAACTTTAACTGCCTTAAGCCTTTGCCACGGTCAAGGCCTACTTCTGGACTGCGTTCTGTTGATGATGATGATTGGGTTGAAATCACTAAGGGTGGTACGCTTGGCTTAGTCACAGGGTTAACGTGTTTAGCTCGGGAAGGTCGTATTCTCTTCGGTCGTAATAAAGAAGTCTGATACATTTGTTTCAGACTTCTTAACTCCGCTAAAATGTCCAACAGTACCGTGACCGTTTGATTTTCACCCTCTTGTTTCTTTGCTGCTACTTCTTCTTGCTGTTGTTGCTGTTGTTTTTTTCTTACCTCTTCTTCTTGCTGCTGCTGTAAGAGAAAAGCTTGTTCCGCTTCCTTTTGTCGTTGTATAAATTTCACCAATTCTTCTTTCTGTCTCTGTCTAAAATTCTCCACTTGCGGTAATGAAGAAGGTAACGAAGGTTCCGGAACAAATTCTTGCGAGGTAAGAAAATCCACAAAATCCCAATTCACCTCTTCTGAAAGTAAGTCCGGGTTCCCTTGGGCAGTCTCCCCTGCTGGTGCACCCCAATGGATCGTTTTCTGAGTTTCCGTCATGTTAAATCACTGTCGCATAGATTGACTGTACACAAGCGCTTGCAAATCTATATAGACCACGTGACGTCACAGACTGATCTCTTCGGATTGGATGCGGGCTGACTGAATTTTGTAACGCGTGTTCGGATTGGTGAATGAACTCAATCCGTTTCAATCCTTCCTCTACCTATAAATAAGTGCAGTTCACTGCATTGATTCACCTGTTCTCGTCGCCTCAAGATGTGGACCACAGTTGAATCATCCACCCTTGTGTCTTCCATGATGTTTAGGACGGACATGCTCATGTATGTCCGGTCCAAGTGGACCGTTGTCGACAAGTCAGACACCAGTCTGTGGATACGAAGAGTCTATGTGGAAAGACAAGGATGCCTTAAGAGGACTCTGATTTATGGCCCTGCAGTAAGACGCAGCTTGAGGACAAGAAGATGCCGCAGATGCCCTTTATGTTAATGGATACATTAACATAAACCCAAAGGCCCTTTTCAGGGCCACCCATATTTCTCGAAAAGAGAATGACTTTCAATTGCCTACCCCTTTTTTAAATTTAAAAAAAATAATTTATTTTTGATTTTTTTTTTAAAAAAAAAAATCCCATGTTCAATTCCCCTTGTCGCTAGATAGACCCACACTTTATTTCCCCCATGTTCAATTCCCCTTGTCGCTAGAGTGGCCCACGATTTTTTTTCTCCATGTTAAATTCCCCTTGTCGCTATATTTGCCCACGATTTTTCTCCATGTTAAATTTCCATTGTCGCTATATTTGCCCAGGGGTCTCTGTAATGCTAATTCCCATTGTAGCTCTAGTGCCCCACTTCACTACTATTAATTAAACTGATAAGTGCACTTTTAAATTTAATAGTGATGAATCTATAAACAAATGCAGAAGACCATGTAACATCGACTTTTGGCCAAAGCAGTTAAACCAGGTGGTGTGATTGTCATCAGCTGATCGACTTTAAAATGGGTAATTTTATTGTTTAACAAGAAAGGCGTGGACGTTTATGTACGTATGATTGGATTATTTGCATGGCAGACAAAACTGAGCTAGCAGGGTGGAGATAGCTTCTTTCTATAATATAGACACGGACTCGCAGATGAAGGTATTGCAGATGAACTCAGAATATAATATCTTGTAATCTGAATATTAGATGGACACAACAGATCATCTACTTGATTGTCCGTTTCCATAGTATCAGACAGCATATTGTCTGTTTCGTCAGTATCGGACAGCATATTGTCTGTTTCGTCAGTATCGGATAGTATGGAAAATACAGCTAAACCATTGACAGCATCAAACACAATGGAAAAGATAACAGAGTCATTGACAATATCAGACACAGTGGGAAAGACAACAGAACCATTGACAATGTGGCAAAATTTTATCAATAAATAACATTAAAAAGTAAAATTAGACCACGCTATTTGTAACGCTGTCATTCTTGGTGTGGATGTGAGATGGGTTTAATCGATACAACGAAAAATTACAGAAGTCCAAAGTCTCTTTCTCACTTGGATTAAACTCAGCCAATATAGACTTAACACGCAATGGAATGTTTACTCAATCTATAGCATTAATATTGACTTGAATGGTTGCAGGAGCGAGCTGGTATAATTTACTTTTATAAAATAGGTTACAAATAAATTTTTCCACAATGACGATCTTCACGAGTTCACCTATGGTGATGTACTTTTGAAGAAATATCTCGGTCAGGTTACCAAGCATTTCGAAGCTAGATCCTTTGGTTATACCTCGACAAAAACGCAAACAGTAAACCCACATACGTGTAAAAGCAGTAAAACAGCATATTCAGCTAGGAAAGAAGGAAATGTCCATGTGTTTTAAAAGTCAGTTTCACGCTATCAGTAATAATGTTTAAATGTAATGCTGCTTGCTTATTTCGCCAACAATAGCAAATAATTATCAATATTTATTCATTTAAATTTGAATTTATGAAAAATGATATATTTTTGCCTCCTAATAGGGCGCTACTGCAATTTATTTATCCCTTCCAACACTTACAAAATTTGAAACAGTGGCTATATCAAAAGCTGAAATAGTCATCTCTATTGCACTGGCTATAGCAATAGCTGATATAGTAATCCATATTACAGTAGCTATAGCAACTGTTCTTACACCCTTTTCTTGAAACAGCTGTTTCATCATTGCTCGAAATGATAATTTGTCATGAACGTTTGTATTGATTTGTTAACAGCGTCTTCTTTGAAAACGCTTCAGCCGTGTTAGACGTACAACTAATTATATTTTTACTTTCAACACTTGCCAGTTAGTTGTACTTGTATTTCAGGTTTGTTTTTGTTGGTTCTCTTTTTGTGTTGGTGTCCCTTAAAGAAACAAAACATCAACCAGCTTTTCAATATTTTTTCAAACATTTCCACATCAGAGATATCAAATATTCTTTTTTCAAACTCTCACCTTATACAACATTTATAAAACGCCTTAATTATCTTTGTCTATAATGTTTTTTAACTGTATGTGGTATTGTTCCGTGGCATTGGCCAATTTTAATCAGTCTTCTCTTGTCTGTTTATTAAATTGCTCATTGCTGTCTCTTGTTTACATTTCTGTTTCTTGGGTATTGTAGCGGAATTCACTTGGCTACACTACCCAAGAGTCTCGTTATCTCGTGTTCTTTAGGATGGGTCTTTATATTGGAGTGATACCCCGCTATGTCTGTCAGAGGACTGGTACCCCAGAGTGTGACAGATATCTACCCCAGAGGGTAACCATCGTATTCCTGACCTCTGGTCGCCCGCTTGATCGTCGACTGGACTGTCTCCTTGGTCGCTGACTGGGTTGTCGATTGAGTCGTCCTCTGGGTCGCCGACTAGGTCGTTCTTTTGGGTCGTCGACTGCGCCGCTGCGTCTTCGACTGGGTCTTCCTCTGGATCGCTGACTGTCGTCGACTAGGTTGTTCCTGGGTCGCCGACTAGGTTGTCAACTGAACTGAGTCTTAGTCTGCGTCGTCTGCTGAGTCGTGGTCGCAGGTCGTCACTCACTCAAGATCGAGAGAAAGACGATTAGAGTAATATGCTGAGAGAACATATCTTCAGTTACTATCTGTATTCTTGCAAGGTCGCGATAACAAAATGTATGTGCTTTATGATCAAACCTTGGAGTGCCTCTATTCTGGTCGATGAAAGACCAGTTCTTATCCTTTTGAGATTCCCAAGTATGGCCCTTTCCTGTTCGGCGAACTAAGACCAAATGTGCTTGCTCCGGCTGGGTGGTTATACTGCTTCACTTAAAGCAGGGGTCTCAAACTCAAACCACCGTGAGGGTCGCATGAGGGCATTTTCGATGGCACAAGGGCCACACCACGTTTGTTATCTCTCATGACACCTTGTGACACCAATCATTATGCGGGCCACATGATACTGCTTGGAGGGCCGCATGCGGCCCACGGGCCACGTGTTTGAAACTCCTGACTTAAAGGGACGTCTTCAATTTACATCGGATCATACGACACCACCATTTTATATCTAGCAGGTGGAATCACGTGACCAAAACAAAGACGCTAATTGGTGTTACAGAGCCCGCTAACATTTAACATCAAATATAAACTTTATTGAAACGAAAATTACTGTTCGTGTGTTTTCTCGTTCCAGTACTTTTATTAGTAATCTTAGAACAACAATAGGTTCGTACATATATAGAGGTTCCGTCTCGACAATGTGTATCACCATGGTATGGCCATCCTGATGTGAGCAACAACTTTTTCCCAGTCAGGTCTGCTGTAGTCTTTGGTGTTGCTATGAAATGTTTGTTGCATGTAATTATTTGCTGCATTTCCTCCAAATCTGAGACGTTTTATCATCAGGATCTTCATACTCAAGGCTTTTGTGACTTGATCCTATGTTTATTTTTTAAAATCATATTGTAATTTACGTATTCTCCACCTTCACTTACGTACTTTATGGACACGTCACGAGCTTTTGACGTGCACAACTAGTACCTTCTGTTACGTGTTTAGGCTCGAATAAACAGTAACAGAGAAAGAGTGAAAACAACAAGCCTTTTAAAATTTAACAAATAATTTATTTTCCTGGAAAATTCTGTAAAAAAAAATGAAAAAAGGAGAACTTGCGGTTTCAAGAATCAAATCCAAAATTAATCTAAGAATAATCCACGAATTAAATTGCAAAAGTCCTAGTAATAAATGTTCTAATAATTTCAAATTCGAATTCTGATGTAAAATCCAAGATGGATGACGATGACGTATCCTGTAGTCAGTACTGTGCTTATCTACAGTTCCTTGTAGAAATACAAATAATGGCACTCTGGTGTTGGAAATCCAAATTCAATTTGTAAGCAATGTCTTTCCCTGTGCGAGCACTCTTCAGAATATTTCCAGACAAATAACAGAATTAATCCTTTTTTAATCCAAGTGATTTGAAATAACTTCAAACAAGTAATTTGAAATAACTCTAAACAACACAACATAACACTTTAACTGCCCAACTTCTACTAAAAATTCTTTCTTTAAAACACTGAGTTATATGGTCTTTCTAAAACATCAACAGGGGTCATGTGATCATGTTTATATTACATACACAGAATATGGTCTTGATTAGACCAATGATTTTATTCCCAGAATAAAAATTAAAAAATGTGTTTACTTCTTAAGCCACGTAGTTTCATCGTGACATTAATAACAACCAATCATTTTAAAATAAAATAGAACTTTGTTTACTAATTCTGGACCCAGGTCAGAATTTAGATCAACACCTGTTGTTTATAAACTAACAATCAAGGTCAAACCATTTCCTGAAAAAAGTATCATCTATAGTGAATAAATTTACATTATAATAGCATATAATAGAATAACATTTTTAAAACTGACAAATTAAATTATATATATATATATATATATATATATATATATATATATATATATATATATATATATATATATATATATATATATATATATATATATATATATATATATATATATATATATATATATATATATTAAATCAGATATACGTAACACTTCACTTTCTTGCAAAATTATCAAAACTATCTAGACTTGGCACCAGCCATTTTTAGGTTATTCTGGTATGAAATAAATGAACCGAAACATAGCTGGTACAAGAATAGGGATTTTGTGAAGATGAAAATATAAATTTTAAAAAAGTTCCACTTTTACAGAACCTGATGATTACAAAGAGGAATTGAATGTAGCAACAAAATCCTGGCCAATGTTTAACTGAGTTGGAAAATATGAGAAGCAAATGAGAATGACATTAAATCTTGTCCAATGCTAACGTTGCTAAACTTACCAAATCATTGTCAGGTGTTGTAATTCATACTGACACTTGGTATCTGGGATCAAAGGAGATGCATATTGCAAGAAAGAAACACGTTTTTTTTTTCTTGGTGGGGGCTGTGCGGTGTACAGTGGCGTACTAAGATGGGTACAAGTGGATGCGTTCCTCCCCGGGTGACAGCTAGAAGGGGTGGGGGCATCGAGAGAGTTGAAATACAAGTTTTCAAACTAAATCAAACATTCGCAAAGTAAAAGTTCTTTACAATTTGTTTATGACAGCACTGTACTGTTAAGGAAAAGTAGCTGTCAAGATGGCTTCCAAGACAGTAATATTGTAGGTCTGATATGCCCAATTTTCATTCAAGACTATTGTAAAAAGTATTTTATGACCATCCATTTAGGAAAAATAGCGATTTTAAGATTTTCAAGCTAGTCACCATAGTTACTCTACTGTAAGTCTTATTTTTATCACTTTCATTAATGATCAACTTCACATCATAAGACGTCTTTACTTTCGACCCCTATGTCAATACAACCATCAGTGCAGGAGAAATAGCAATAACAATTTTTTTTAAGATGGCCACCATGCTGATCATACTGACTCAGATCGGCATTGTTTTCATTCAGTACCAGTTGCACTCCAGGAGAAGTCTTTGAATAAAAAATGTTAGCTGCAATGGCCATCTGTGTATGAGAATTAGCGATGGAAAGATGTCCAAGATGGCGAGATCGGCATAATTTTTAGTTAGTATCCACGATAAATCTGAAGTCTTTTAGTGAAATCCTCTTGTTGATACATCCATTCCTTCAGGAAGAGAGGCAATAACAAGATGTTCAAGAAGGCCGCCATGGTGAATGTTAGATCAACACCATTTTCTTTAGGGCTAGACATCATAAAAAGTCTTTTTGTATGTAAATATGATGATCCGTTTATCTTAGATCGGCACCATTTTCAACAGGAGCAACTACATATCGTAAGAAGTCTTCGAGAGAAACCCCTCCAAAATGCAGGTATTTAGAATCCCCGGGAATGTAGCTGTTGTAGAATTCATTTTTCAGAACAGAGACAGGTCCAAAATACCAAATTTCAGCTAATTTTGCTAGTTAAACAAAACATTTGAGAAACCCATTAGTCATATAGCTTTTTCTTTGCATCGCTATAGATGAAAGAAATCCTACTACGTAACAGTTTTCACCGCAATGCAGACAACATACGATTGAAGAAGTTTCAGTTTGTGAAATCTGTGGAGCGTATCCTTAAAGACCTACTTTAGGTCGAATAGACTCTTATAGTTTTGCTATTTGGGATAAATATAAGGCAATTAATACTAAAATATCAGTAGTTAGACAAAATTTTGAAAAGAGTTGTGCCCCTCCCATTATCACTATATGCCATAATGATAGCGTCAGATAGAGAATTGGCACATTATACACCGTAGCAACAGTTATTAAGTAAGAAGGTTCTTACCTTGAAATTTTTATACATGTCATGAGAGGTCTTGCACCATCTTCTTTACATACTTTAAGTGGGTTAAAGTTCAAGCTCAATGGGGTCCAAGGGCCATAACCCATCTGCATGCCAAAATGTTTAGAAAATTTGGGAGCTGTCACGGTAAACTGGTTTGTATTAACATCTTACAAACTTGAATTTTGAACACATGGCCATTTTATTTACCATCATGTCATATCCTAGCATTTAAATAACTCTAGGGACACAAAGAACTTTGGAGTATATTTATATTGCAAAGCTATCTACATTCATCGCCGGGCTGAGTATCACATTTTGCAGAAATAATAATTATTTGAAAAACATAGTGAATAAAGTGAATAAGACACCTTTTATTTAAAAAAAAAAAAACAATAATAAAAAGAGGAGAAAAGCCTAACTGCCAAAGTTAAAGGGACCCTTAATTCCAGTTTCACAGTTCTGAATTAAAAGCGATTTCCAACATTTGACCTTTGGGATTACATGTTATTTAAAACAGAACTCAAGAATATGTGTGTTGGTGTGAGTAAGGTTTAAGAACTCAATATGTACCAGATCGTATGGGCATCGAGCTCAGTACAATTATAATTAGGTTCAACTGCAATTATCATGCTCAGTACAATTATCATTAGGTTCGAATGCAATTACCATGCTCAGTACAATTACCATTTGTTTAAAATGCTATTATCATGTTCAGTACAATAATAATTAGGTTCAAATGCAGTTATCATGCTCAGCACAATTAACATTAGTTTAAAATGCAATTATCATGTTCAGTACAATAATAATTAGGTTCAAATGCAGTTATCTTGCTCAGTACAATTATCATTAGGTTCGAATGCAATTACCATGCTCAGTACAATTATCGTTAGGTTCGAATGCAATTATCATGCTCAGTACAGTTATCATTAGGTTCAAATGCAGTTATGCTTAGTACAATTACCATTCGGTTCAAATGCAATTACCATGCTCAGTACAATTTTCATTAGGTTCGAATGCAAAATTATGTACTGAAAGTGATTGTGATTGTCTGGTTTTAAAAGGCAAAACTTGTTGTGTTTAAGAAACAATAACATTTCAGATTTTTGTAAAATTTTGATGAGAAATTCAAGTACTTAAATTCCCACATTAGTTTTAAAAAAGGAAAAATATAGAACTTATGCTGATTTTTAGTTCACAAGCTGGATTGAAATGGTTGCAGAATAATAAAGGGTGAAGTAGTAATACCAAGTTTTTGAAAATAACTGCTAGAGTGGTCATACTGAATGTCTGATCAGCATCATTTTCATTTTGATACCAACGAGTCATTTTTATATGACCATCCGTTCAGGAAAATTAGCAATAAGATTTTCAATAGGACTCATGTTTGCACCATTTTCATTAAGGACCAATTAGAGATCATAAGGAGTCTTTCAGTGAAAATATCAATACGATCGTCCAAAAAGGACTAGTAGCTTTAATATTTTCAAGATGGCCACTATGGTGGCCATATTGGATATCTGAGGAGCACCATTATCATTTCGGATCAACCCAATCTGGAGATGAAAATGGTTGTAAAACTTCATGGCAGAACTTCTTAAGCATTGGTCCTTTAAACATCCTCCACTACCCGTTAGCACGAGTTTGTTATCACCACTCCTCTACATTCGTTGTCGTAGGTTATGACTGGCAATAACTTGTACTAGTGGACAAAAAACAGGTGACAGAAGAAAGGCCACTGCAAAAGCTCTTCTGACCAGTAGAGCTAAAAGTACAGGGAGCCCAGAAAATGAGTCTACCAAAACCAGCATTAGAGCTAAAAAGTACAGGAAGCCCAGAAAATGAGTCTGCCAAAACCAGCAGTAATTTTTTTAGCTGTGGCTAACCCCTGTAAAACACAACGTAATAATTTTGGAAGAGCATGAATTGAAAACAAAGAAATCCATTCTCCTATTGTTTATTTCTTAAGTATCATAAATACAAAACTGCATATGTGGATTTCTTTTCTATGGAAAACTGTGTACTAATTAATATACAAGTGAAGAAAACAATATAACACATTAAAAAAAATAATATATGTATTAGTAACTGCAGCAAAAACAAACAAAGAAACAACATAAATATGAAGTGTTCCACCATACAATGACAGATTTAGTTTTTAAAATCAAAGATAAGTCGATTTCACTAGACCATAACAAACAAATAATTGAAAGCTAACCACAATGCAAAACTTGTGCAAACACAAAATTCATGATAATGGTACAAATGAATAGTGTTATCCGTGCACACAAAGACTCATAAAGGATTATAGATTATGAGATTAATTTATCTATACAATTTTGAAATGCTCGTTATTTATACCCTAACACAAGTATGAAATAGGTATATACTGATACTGTTATACTGTTGTTTATATTGCTGTAATGTTTTTCTTGCATGGCTATACTTTTATGTTGTTTATATACTTTTATGATGTTGTTTATAATGTCATACTGTTACCATCCACATATCTGTTACACCTCCCTTACCCATTAATACATCTGTCAAATATTAATTAACTTTTGCATCGGGATTAGTTCCTCACATGCTTTCAGCTGCAGGGCCATGAGGAGGATGGAGAGGGCACTTGTGTTTTGTCAACTCGTTTCAAACTTCTGTCCTTCTTATTACAATACAAAATATATACCATGTCTCTAAGTTTGTTACAGTGTAAAATAGTATTTTATCACTTATTACCTATATCATTTAGATCAGCTGAAATGACCTCAGCCAGATTTGTAAAAATATGCACAAACATCACCACCTCCATGTTCTATCTTACTGTAAATATGTGAAATAGTATACATCACAATTAACGAAGACAACAGATGACAAGGTGTTACCAAACAAAGATAAACTACAACCGCAATCCACTTCATATCGAGAAGAATAAAAAAAGAATTATGTTGCTTTGCAGAAAAAACAAAAAGTTAAAATGGAACAATCTGTTATAACAAGTCCATGTGAATGTTATCAGAAATATTTTAACATTGACCCCACTCTAATAAGCAGCCAATGAGGAAGAACCAGTGAGACAAGTCTGGCTGCTACAGTTATGTTTTCTTATTATAGGGTTTAACGCCATTTTTCAGCACAAGATGGGCTATACATGGTAGCCAGTATAAATGGTGGAGGAAGAACCTGGCAAAATCCCGGAAAGAACCACTGACCCACAAGAAGCTACTGGCAAGCTTTCTCACGTACCTACATTGACCATGCCCGAGACTCAAACCCATGCAGACAAGTGAGATGGCAGTGATCCATAACGCATTCACTATTTTCAATGGCAGGGATGCATATATGATGTTCTATTAATGCATTCACTATTTTCAATGGCAGGGATGCATATATGATGTTCTATCAATGCATTCACTATTTTGAAAGAAAGATAGAATTACATCATGCATTATGTACCAATGAATGAAAAGGGATAGACGACATGAACTCAGAGTTTTAGAAATCCAATCAAAAAAATAGGAATGAGGCAAACTGTAGCTTGAAAAACAAAACAATACAAAAACTAGTGTTGCTTTAATTAGAATATTGGTATCAGACCACATCAGAACAATGCCATACCATCAACACCTGTGACATCTGAGTGTCCGGTCAACCCATCATACCTGTGTCATCTCACAATGGCTGGCCACACCCTCATACCTGGGACATTCCTACAGTGTCGGGTCATACCAACATACCTGTGACATATCACAGTGTTGGGACAAAAATCTAAAAGAACATTTGACCATCTCAGACTCTTGTTCTTGATATTCTGTACCAAAATACCAATCGTTTTTATAATAAGTTCCATATATAAGTATATCTGTATAATGGAATGTAATAAGAATCATCATAGTTATTATTGTGTGTATATTCCATTCAGTGGGATTTACTAGTCATCATAGTCATTATTGTGTATATATTCCATTCAGTGGGATTTACTAGGGTCATTGTAGTTATTATTGTGTGTATATTCCATACAGTGGGATTTACTAGTCATCATAGTCATTATTGTGTATATATTCCATTCAGTGGGATTTACTAGGGTCATTGTAGTTATTATTGTGTGTATATTCCATTCAGTGGGATTTACTAGTCATCATAGTCATTATTGTGTATATATTCCATTCAGTGGGATTTACTAGGGTCATTGTAGTTATTATTGTGTGTATATTCCATACAGTGGGATTTACTAGGGTCATTGTAGTTATTATTGTGTGTATATTACATACAGTGGGATTTACTAGGGTCACTGTAGTTATTATTATGTGTATATTACATACAGTGGGATTTACTAGGGTCATTGTAGTTATTATTGTGTGTATATTACATACAGTGGGATTTACTAGGGTCACTGTAGTTATTATTATGTGTATATTACATACAGTGGGATTTACTAGGGTCACTGTAGTTATTATTGTGTATATATTCCATAGTGGGTTTTATTAGGGTCACTGTAGTTATTATTGTGTGTATATTACATACAGTGGGATTTTACTAGGGTCACTGTAGTTATTATTGTGTGCATATTACATACAGTGGGATTTTACTGTAGTTATTATTGTGTGTATATTACATACAGTGGGATTTACTAGGGTTACTGTAGTCATTATTGTGTACATTCCATATAATCTTTGACATATTGTAGTCATTACTGCTTATATATTCCATACAATCTGACTTTTAGTAATTACTGTGCAAATATTCTATACCATTTGTGACCTATTAGGTTTACTGTAGTTATTAATGTGTGTATATTCCATAAAATCTTTGACTTATTTGGGTTACTGTAGTCATTGCTGTGTGTATATTCCATACAATCTGTGACTTACTAAGGTAACATGAGGTACATCCAAGTCATTACAGTGTGTATATTCCATGCAATCTGTGACTCATGAATCCAAGGGACTATCTGTTTGCATCCTGAATCAATATCAATGGACGATGTCCCAAAAAATCTAATGTCACAAAACTTACTTAAATTTTATCCAACTGAGAGTCTAGTACACTGAAATCCATGATAGTCAAAGATATTTAAGTTAACTCATTACACACTGTAAAGAAAACACATTTGATAGAAATAATAATCATATTCAATACTACAAAAAAACCCAAGAAACTTTCACTGGAAAAATTACAAAAACCAAACTATGGCCTAAAAAAAGACTCCAATATTAAGCCATGCAGTTCATGTCCAAGTTAAGGTATGAAAACTCACATTAGTGAAAAAGAAATACCCCCCCCCCAAATCTAATAGATAATGTTTTGTATGTTTTCTTGGTTAATTTAAATGCTGGTCTAGCAGCACCTACCTGCCTAAAGATGATAAAACTGGCTTGGCATGGTCTAATACACCCCGAGTTATTTCATACCATGGCAGACACATGACTTAGCATGGTCTAATCTCCTTATTTCATACCATGGCAGGCACATGTCAGAGTTATTTCATACCATGGCAGGCATATGCCAGAGTTATTTTATATCATGGCAAGAACAGAATCTACTAACACATTAAGTTTCATAGTACACAAAATTAGTTGCACAGTACACACACAAATTATATCTATATACACAGGATAAAAACATACACACAAAAATAATATGAAGTCCCTCGCTCCTTAAACATTTACATGAGAATATAATGCAGTGTTATTGAATTTCTATTACACATGCATTTGTCATGTTTTAACTTGCATTTGTCCTATTTTATCATGAACTTGTCAAATTTTAATGTGAACTTGCCATATTTTAACTGACTTTGTAGGCCATGAAAATATTTTCCCTTTTTAACAAAATTCTGTAAGGAAATGACACCAAACTTTCTGTAATAAATACTTTGAAAATCAAAGCTTTAAACAGTGTAAAGAAACAGTCAACTATGATCAAAAATTGTATTCACATAAAACAGTTCTATATGTAAAAACAAATTAATTTTCAAATCCAGACCTGGCCCATTTTTTTAAAAAACAAAATTAATTTTCAAGTCCAGACCTGGCCTTTTCTATAGTCATGTAATATAAATAATACACACTCATGTTGTAGTAAGTAAAAATTAACCTAGGTTAACTATACTTATTTTCTAAAAGTCATTTCTGATGAAAAAAAGATATCGAAGAATGTGACCTTTAATTCTGACCATTCAAAGGTGTGGTTATGCGTTTCTGAACTGCAAGTCCATGAGATTGTAAATCGTTTGGGAAACAACAACAACAAAACAAAACCACACCAGTAAAAGTGTTCTGTATAATTCAACAACTTAATTTAATTTGTACTTAGTTTAACTGTTACACAACGCAAAGCTATTTCATATTCATTTTATAGTGATCAAACTCAAGCAAATTTCGTAGATGCCCAATTTCAGAGAATAATTTTCGGAACATTTTTTTAGTCAATAATTTTCAGGTCAGGCTGACTAAAGAGATACCCAATTTAAAATCCCACGCATAGGATATACAAGAAAAGGGATAGAGCCGTATTGTGATCACAGGAATATATTATAGCTAAGGATGGATGAGTACCTGGCCCAGTCACAGGAATATATTATAGCTAGGGATGGTTGGGTACCTGGCCCAGTCACCTGGATCTGGCCAGGTTTTGCACTAATTGGTAAAAGCCAGCCCTGCTGGGTAATTTCCTGCTGGGTACCCAAACCCGGTAAATTTCACTGTGTCCATCCCTAATTAGAGCCAAAGCAATATGAGATATACACCACATAAAACTGTAAGAGTATTCTTCCCTGACAAAAGAAAGCAAAAACAAATGGAACCTGAAGAAATAAATACAGAATATAAATGAAAAATAAATAGCTGTATCATTTGTTCTTTATCAGATATATACAACTTATTATGGCTATAATTTTGTTACATCTGTTTCTGCTCAAATTACTGCCATGAGGTCAAAGATAAAGTAATTACAGAAATTACATTGTTTTATCAATTAAATTATTTCATGACAGTCAAAGGTATTCAGACAGGTTTTAAAACCATTAAAGTTATTAACTAACAATATAAGTTTAACTGTGTTAATCCGCTTTCCACTTGTAACATTCATGCACTGCAGTAGTTATAATGTGGGTTTAGCATAACTAGACTGTATTTGCATGAGTTTAGCATAACCAGACTGTATTGGCACGAGTTTAGCATAACCAGACTGTATTGGCATGAGTTTAGCATAACTAGACTGTATTGGCATGAGTTTAGTATAAATAGACTGTATTGGCATGGGTTTAGTATAAATAGGCTATACTGGCATGGGTTTAGCATAACCAGACTGTATTGGCATGAGTTTAGCATAACTAGACTGTAGTGGTATGAGTTTAGCATAACTAGACTGTATTGGCATGGGTTTAGTATAAATAGGCTATACTGGCATGGGTTTAGCATAACTAGACTGTATTGGCACAGTTTTAGCATAACTAGACTAAAATTTTGAGCTGAAGATGCAGCATTTTTCTGTTGAAGATATATGACTTTCAAATTATTTGATTGTTTCCAATCTTTTCAAAATAAAGAGCAATGTTCAGTTTGCAGAATAGCTTTGCTGAATCTTTTGAGCAGAAACAACTGAAACTTAAAAGGCATTTTTTAATGAAATTATCTTTCAAAATCAGCAAGCTGAAAATGCATTAATAAAACTTACGGCATTATTAGGACCTTCATTTCCATAAATAAAATTCTAAGCATACATCCTGTATACAGGAGAATGAAACCAAATCCTTTGGAGGGAAATGGAATTCCAAGTATTCTGTATATGTATGAACCCATCAGCTATGTAAAAAGTACTATCTTGAAAGCTTAAATATCAGTCACTTGATTACATGTACTTCACATGCATGAAATGACTTAGTATGCATGTAGGTCCTTTTCTTCTTTTTGAAAACTAAAATAAAACCTTGAAAGTTAAACAGAAATTTACTCCATTTACAAGGATTTAAGTAAAAGGAATTTCTATTGACATAAACAAAAATATGCAAGAGTGAAGGTTCTTCTAATTCCCGATCTCTATTTCTGATATCATCTAATCTCATCTTACTTATTATTCTTATAAACAGACACACATACAGAAAGACAGATCAACGTGGAACTACTAACTTAATTTAGCAAAGAAATATATATATTCTTGGATGTACAATTAAGTAGTTATTTGGCATGTGGTGTCTCATTTTTAAATGGAATTTTGATGATGCAGATGAAATGCCAAGAATTCTTGTATAACAGAGTACAAACTTTAGAATTACAGTAACAATGTACTATATTTTAGTTATGACTGACTGGCATTACATGGCATATCAACACATTAGGGGTTATAATTTTCAGGTAATAGGAATAAAATTCCTTGCCCATAGGGTGAACATGATGGCTAACTCTGTCTGGTCTGGGCAGTGTAAATATAACAAAGCTGTAAAAGATATAACAAGGCTGTAGAAGATATATCTGACTCTAAAAAAAAGTAATACATGACCTTAACACTGTTGATACACAGGTCCTTAACACTGTTGAGACACAGGTCCCTAACACTGGTAGATACACAATTCCTTAACACTGTTGATACACAGGTCCTTAACACTACTGGTAAACAGGTTCATATCAATGTTGATACATAGGACCTTAACACTTTTGATACACAAGTCCCTAACAATGTTGATATGTAGAACCTTAACACTGTTGATACACAAGACCCTAACACTGCTAATACACAAGTTCTTAAGAATGTTGATACATAGAACCTTAACACTGTTGATACACAGGACCTTAACAATGTCGATACATAGGACCTTAACTCTGTTGATACACAGAACTTTAACAATGTTGATACATAGGACCATGACAATGTTGATACACAGGACACCATTTGAAATTACACTGCTGATACACAGGAATTAACACTCTTACTGACAATGTCACAGTTACCATCAGAAAAGTTAAGTGGATGTTTGATCATACACTGGCAAGACACAAAAACTTGTATAATTTTAAAGTTAGGGCATTTTTCTACTGAATATTTTTTGTCATAATACTGCAAGTTGTGCATAGTCTAATGTTAGCTGATGGGGTAAATACATGTACCTATCACATAGTGCTCCTCCATGTAACTTAAAACGAAAATGAAATAAAACCCAACGAACTTTCACCAGAAGTTCTCAGCAATATATTATACATAAAATATACATATACATACTTTATATACAAAATAAGTCATTAAAGCTGATGTGCTAAAGAGATATTGTTCTGCAGTTAGCATTTACAAAAATGACAGTATCAAATACTAAATATAAAACAAATGCCACAAATGATAATCAGGGTCCATTTTATTTAAACCATGTTGAAATTAACTCATCACTGATCAAAATCAAGTAAAGGGGTCTTTAAATTTTGTTGCATACAAGTTGATTCCCTTTATATGGAATTGTCTACTCCTTTATTTGGAGTTATCTCCTTAGTAATATGCAGGTTTCACTCTAAGAGAATCTATGATCCTTGAATATTCTTTGATAGTTAATTAGGTTTGTTTATTCTCTTCAGCAAGGTCATTACTGGAATAAACTTTGTTAAAATAATAAAATATACAATTTTTGAGATGACTTTGGTTTGATTCTGTGCTTTGAAGCACAGCAACACCAGTTATTTATCCCCCAATCTTTTCTATCTTCTGACAAAAAATTCTTTCATTGAATACTTGCATTGTGCTGGAACTACTTTGTAAGTAAATTGCTTTAGATATGAAAAACAAATAATACAGGAGATAGGATAATAATACAAAATAAATTCAGTGAAAGCTATAGATAGATCTTAAACAGTTTTAAGTCAAATCTATATGGCACTGTTTTATAAAAATAATCATATTGTGATAATTATAACAGCTGAAAGAAAAGCTTTAATTGGATAGTTGTCACAAATTTAAAGCTTTAATTGGATAATTGCCAATTTAAAAATTGTAAATTTGCTCTTATGCTATATGTGTGCAGAGCTGACACAATGTGATATGTAATTTTTGTTGGCATTACCTAACTTGAAGATGTAAAAAATATAATACAACAGATCTACAAAATATCCAAGCTTTAAATGGAAGCAAAAGGAAACCCAAACTGATACCCAAAGGATGTTCATGCATAATTCCACTGCCTGCACTTGACCCAGGGGGGTCTATTTCATTTGGAGTTGTACCTAAGTCATTCAATTTGAATATTTTTAAATTTAAAGTTTACAATTTAGAAATATACTGACAGATTTTCTGGTTCAGGCTAAACATTTCAATACATTCTATTACTTTTTTTAAATGTATTCCTTGGAAAAATAAGACAAGAAGGAACCCAACACCATCTCAGGTTTATGTCTCCAACATTCTTGCAGAAAGCATGTAGTGACAGTGGCATCTAAAAGAAATGAAAGCAACCTGGAAACAGTCTGTACGAAACCTCAACACTGTAACTTTCATATAATGCCACACCAAAGTAAATGCAGTGTTCTTAAAAATTCCAAGAAAAAAATAAAGTGTAAGAAAAATTTAACAAAAACTTAGTTTTAAATAATATATCTTGAGATTTTCAAAAGATTTACTCTTGTGCCTGCAATGACTTTTGTTTTTTTTATAAAAAGTTTTCAGTTCTCCTACTATCCCTGAGATGATGATGACAAGATTTTTAAAGTTTTCAGTTTTAATGTTTTAATTTCTTTTAGAAAAAGCATTTAGCCCAAACAACAAATTAATTTAGATTTGCCTAATGAAAGATATAGAACGAGTTGGAAAAATATAGAATCATTAACCTGTGACCAAGATAGTTAACTTTGTGATGAATGACTTATCCAAGGTACATTTCCATCAGCCATCCTTGCAATTGTTTAACCTGCTATGACAGACCTCTCACTGCAGTACCCTGGCAATGAGTGGTCAACAAAATAGAGTAACGAAATAAAAACTGACAGGATATACAATGGCATAGAGGGTCAACGTGTCATACATCTATGCTGAGAACTTCATCAGAAAGTTAATGCTATTTATGACACAGTTTTTTATGTTCTCATTGTTAACTGAAAATTACAATGGACAGCATGTTCTTTTCTACATTTCTGAAATCTCTGCTGATTTCTGACAGGGTTAAGACTAATGCTTTTGAATTGCTGAACATACATGCCTTCATCTTATGGCAATGACAATGATGTTCATGCAAACAGTGGAGATAAGGAACAAGTATTAGGAATGTTGATGCTGAATTACTGCTCTTAGATGCTAAGATAGGAGTCATGAACTGATATGAGCAAAAAAGCTGGAGAAAGTGGAGATCTTTTTGGAATGGTGTCGCTTTCTCTGTTATGGAATTAGCCCAGCATATCCTGCAAATAAATAAAGGAGAGGGTATGTACCGTATTTGACAAACTATATACTGTATCTGACAGAGTATGTACTGTATTTGACAGAGTATGTCTATAATGGACAGAGTATGTACTGCATTGGACAGAGTATTACTGTATTTGACAGAGTATGAATTGCATTGGACAGAGTATGTACTATATTGGACAGAGTATGTACTGCATTGGTCAGAGTATGTACTATACTGGACAGAGTATGTACTGCATTGGTCAGAGTATGTACTGTATTTGACAGAGTATGTACTGTACTGGTCAGAGTATGTACTGTATTTGATAGAGTATGTACTGTATTTGACAAACAAACTGAAGTCGATCAAGCTGGATATCAATGATACTGACAAACTGTTGTTTCAGTGAAGGCACTTTTTCACCTGGAAACTACAGTATTTATTTAAAAGCTGTTAAGATTCAATTATACAGAGACTGGAAAGATTTTCATTTTATTGTAACTATATTGCAAAAAATAATTGTTGATCAGCTGACTCTAGAAACCCCACCAAAAGAGATTGATTTTGCCCCACCCCAACACTGACATTTTTGCTGGGAATTTATTTCCTTGTCTCTTGGTTTTTGGGCACTAAAAAACAAACATTTTTGCCATACTAAAACACAGGGGAAAGACATTATGTGAAAAGAAGTATTTACTGCAAAATAAATGCAGCAGGCCTTTCTGCATAGTTTTGAACAAAACTAAGTGGCATCACACATTTGTGGACAGGAAAAACCAAATCTAAGCTGTAAAACGTGACTAATAAATTGATTAGCGGCACTATATCTACCTTGGTACAATTTTGACTTGTCCTTTTTCATTAAATTTTCTTTCTTTATTCACCAATCTAAGTTTAATTTGCTGTTAAAAGTCTGATTAATATTGGTAAAACAAGATTTTGCAAATAGTCACTACAGTATTGACAAAAACCGTGAAGTGCATATAAAAATATAGGCATATACACTTGTTTTACAAATAAATGTCTATGACTACTACTGGGACTTGGCAAATTAACTGGTTACTATAAACACGAACTTTAAAAACCTAGTGAGCAACAAGAGAAACAAAGTGACACAACAGCCAATCTACTGTAGAAACAACTGGACTGCTTACCCCAATCTACTATGGAAACAATTTGACTGCTTCCCCAATCAACCAAATTTAAATATCAATAAAAATTTATTTTTTGCAAAATCATGAAAATTGAAACCCATGAAAATAAATCAATTCATGGTAACCAAATTTTACAGTATACTTTGAAAAATGACTACTGTATTTGCACACTCTTCCATTTGTTTGTATCCTCCTACCAAATTAAAAAACAAAAGTTGACTGTTTGGGACCCCCTGGAGACAATCAGGTTTAAACTTGAAAGTCATTTTTTATATCCATGATGCTGTTTGTTTTTAAAATCTGTAAAGGGGTACAAACAAACAGGAAGGTGTGTGAATACCTTAGGTGTCTAACAATAACTGTTCATGTTATTCACTGAAGCAATATAAAATGGTTGACAGCTATGCAAGGTCGTATTTAGGTAAATGACTGAGTGAAAAATAATATTACTCTTTTTTTCTCTCACTTTCGAAGGTTATTTAAAACTTCATTTTATAACTTATATAAATTAAATTATTAAATTACATTTATTATTAACTGATTGGTTGCATTATGTACTGAATCAGGGCTGGACAGATGTTATAAAAGTCAGCTGGCCCCATTGGAAAACTGACTGGAATAATGATCTTGCCTTAGACTTTTTAGTTTACCCCAAAATATGACAACACAATATCACAATGAAAATTAAAATGTAAAATAAAACATAAGATGGTATCTCAAAATTGTGATATATCTATTTTACAAATAAAAGAAGTTATTTTGTTTTCTTTTTGTATCTTTTTTCACATTAAAACTTGTGTCAGTAATTCAAAAAAGAATATCTAATAGTACTTCGATACAGATAAATAGATGAAAAAACAAGAAAGGGTTTCAAATGATAACTGGAAAAGAGAATGCATAGATAGTCAGCTGAGGACATCTTATTGGGCTTGGCAGCCAAGCAGTTCAGCTGAGTATATATCACTGGGCTTTGCAGCCAGGCAGATCAGCTGAGTATATATCATTGGGCTTGGAAACCAGACAGCTTCATAAGCAAGCATAATGAAAAAGAGTCCATTCACCTACTGCCTGTGACTAGGCCTGTACTTGCAAGTCATTAAATTGCTTACGTATAGAAATTTTAAAATGATAAAATAAACGATAATAAGTTAAAATATATATATTTATTACCTTTTTTGCCAAAAACCTGGCGCCAAATAGCAAGCATAAATTTTATCATGTCTGAGTGAGAAAATGCAAGACTCTCCTGGACATGATTACAAGATGGAAGTGGCAGACTTTAATAGTGTATTGTTTACTAAAAAGAATCGATAGTTGAATGAAATATTGAGCACTGATGTAAATAAATCGTGCAGTATATATAAACTGTGAATAAATGTGTTGGTATATGTATTGTAGTGAGTTGGTATATGTATAGTAGTGAGTTGGTATATGTATTGTAGTGAGTTCACTGATTATAAAATTTGCAGAACATAAAGCATTCAAACTGAACATGACCTTTCAATTCTTTTGACTTGCCCACAAGCAAGCACCCTAATAAGAGCTTGCCCAAGCTGAATCTAACTTGCCCCAGGTGCTGGGTAAGTGGATTAGCCCTGTTAATCAAACAAAGGAACTTACATCATCTGAGTCATCATGATATGGCGGGACATTTTTGGTAGGCGCTGTCTGAGGCCGTGTTGAACGGGGCTGGGAATTAGAATGGTTGGAATTCATCTTCGGTTTATTCGTAGAATCTACTTCCTGTTAAAAGAAAGAAATAAAGAAAGAAAAAAAAATCTACTAGCTATAAAAACATAAAAAAAATATCTGCACTTTTAATTAAGTTTTAATCTGTCACCCCACCCCCAGATCCCTTGCAACTAGACTCTGAAACCTAGTGTACATGGAGCTACAGTCACAAGGAAGCATAATGGATTGACAGACAGATGGACAGACATGACAATATAAAAGTGCAGATACAATAAGTTAATATCTGTCCACACAAGTGTTCCACTGCATGCTGTGCTCCATTTGTCAATGGCATCATTATTACATAGTACACAAGTGTTCACTGAATTATGTGTTCCATAAGACAATTGTATTATTATTGTATAGTTCACAAGTGTTCCACTGGATCCTGTGTTCTATATGACAATGGCATTGTTTTTACATAGTACACAAGTGTTCCACTGGATTACGTGTTCCATGTGACAATGGCATTATTATTACATAGTACATAAGTGTTCACTGGATTATGTGTTCCATAAGACAATGGTATTATTATTATATAGTACACAAGTGTTCCACTGGATTATGTGTTCCATATGACAATGGCATTGCTATTACATAGTACACAAGTGTTCCACTGGATTATGTGTTCCATATGACAATGGCATCATTATTATATAGTACACAAGTGTTCCACTGGATTATGTGTTCCATATGACAATAGCATCATTATTATATAGTACACAAGTGTTCCACTGGATTATGTGTTCCATATGACAATGGCTTCATTATTACATAGTACACAAGTGTTCCACTGGATTATGTGTTCCATATGACAATGGCATCATTATTATATAGTACACAAGTGTTCCACTGGATTATGTGTTCCATATGACAATGGCATTGCTATTACATAGTACACAAGTGTTCCACTGGATTATGTGTTCCATATGTCAATGGCATCATTATTATATAGTACACAAGTGTTCCACTGGATTATGTGTTCCATATGACAATGGCTTCATTATTACATAGTACACAAGTGTTCCACTGGGTTATGTGTTCCATATGACAATGGCATTGTTTTTACATAGTACACAAGTGTTCCACTGGATTATGTGTTCCATATGACAATGGCATTGCTATTACATAGTACACAAGTGTTCACTGGATTATGTGTTCCATAAGACAATGGTATTATTATTATATAGTACACAAGTGTCCACTGGATTCTGTGTTCCATATGTCAATGGCTTCATTATTACATAGTACACAAGTGTTCCACTGGATTCTGTGTTCCATATGACAATGGCTTCATTATTACATAGTACACAAGCGTTCCACTGGATTCTGTGTTCCATATGTCATTGGCATCATTAGTATATAGTCATGGGTTCTAAAGCTTAATTACACATTTCAAAATTGTACTGTAATTTTGACTATATACCAAGTGCAATTACACCCTCATTACTGCACTCAAAATGAAATAAACATTATATTCCATAGCGTCTTTTTGATAATTACAAATGAAAGACTTCATATTTTCCCCACATTATGATTCCAGACATTCAATGATGGAACAGAAACACACTTGCGGATGTCAACATGCTGCTCCCTTGCTGCTGAAATTCGATGTATTTCATGTAGAAATGACACATAAATCCAGTCATTGTCATAAAATTTAGTAGAATCGACAAAAATACCAAAATCTTTTCATTCCAGACTAAATGGAAAAGTTGTTGCAGAGTGCATTCATTCACAATATGACTCTAAATTTCAATTTTAAGTAGACCAAAATGCCATTTTCTTTCAAAAGTTATGTGTAAAGCACGACAATGTTCAAATTTATCTGGGTAGAGTTATGTCCGCATTAATAATGTTGTTGTTGTGTACTGATGAATAAGCATGTGTGTACTTAGTTTGGAATACGGCATAAATTCAGTTACTTTGTTTCTTGTAGTGTATTTTTGTTAATATAATTAAGCCTTTGGTCACATAAAAAATGAGCATATAATAAAATGCTTACTGTATTTGTATAGGAAAATATTGTTGGATGGATATACGGCACTCCCAAGGTCGTGCAGTATATCCATCCAAAAAACTCATTCATATTTTCCTGTACAAATGCAGTAACCTATAAACATTGTGCAAAGTGGTGGGTTGTGTGAAACTAAAGGGGGTAATCAAAGAAGGATCTGATTTGCTCTATCAATCTTTTTACTGCTTCAATTTCTCTATTTTCTGACAAGTTTGAAAATGTATAAATGTTGCCTATAAAGTTTTATATCTGATAGCAGGTGGCTTCCAAAGTGTGAAAACACATCCTCTAAGATGGCTGCAGCTAAAAGCTATTTATTACTATCTCAATGATTTGATTTTGTGGGGGCTTAACACTATTTTTTGGACAAAATATTTGATTCTGTGGGGGCTTAACACAAACTTTTTGGACATGATAAGTTATACATGTCAGCCAGTATATTTGGAGAAGGAAGAACCCTGGAAGAACCAATGACCCATGTGAAGCTTCTAGTACACTCTCTCACATACCCATTGGTTGAACCAAGACCTGAATTCATGAGGACAGTGGTGAGATGGGTGAGTGATCTGTAAAGACAAATGCCTTAGTCTACTCAGCCCTGCTATCTCAATGAGCATTTACAAACTGTCCTGGCTTTCATCTTTGCATTTTAATTTCATACTTGAAATAAGACTTATTACTCTTGTCCCTGCACTCAAACATTTATACAAGAGAAATATGATTAAAGAATATAAACCTCTTGATACACGACACCCTCACCCCTTATCCCACAAATGGGTCCATAGAAACCTCATGAGATGTGTCACCCTCATCTCTTATCTTACATGTGGGTCCACAGAAACCTCATGAGCCATGATACCCTCAAACTTTATCCAACATATGGGTCCATAGAAACCTCATGAGATGTGTCACCCTCATCTCTTATCTTACATGTGGGTCCACAGAAACCTCATAAGCCATGATACCCTCAAACTTTATCCAACATATGGGTCCATAGAAACCTCATGGGATGTGTCACCCTCATCTCTTATCTTACATGTGGGTCCATAGAAACCTCATGAGACACAATACCCTCAAACTTTATCCCACATATGGGTCCATAAAACGTCATGAGACATGACACCCTCACCCTGTATCCCATATATGGGTTCAAAGAAACTATGTATTTTTTAGCATGGGCACTAAACATTTTCATAAAGTCATGGTGGCTCAATTGTTAAGGCATTGAACTAATGACAAGAAGGGTAAAGATTGGATTTCCACCACTAGATCTGCAATTGTGGTGTCTCCTTGGTCTGCCTGGGCATGATGTAACCATCATGTGCTACAGTGCCGCAAAGCACCAAGACCAAAACAAACCTAACAGTTTCTCAATTTAGCAAAGCCAGTAATGGGATTAGATAAGAATATGAAAATTCACTACTTGTTTTGCAGATGACCAAATCATTTTATAAATTCTCAACATTTAATAGTTCTGCATCTGCACAAAGCCCCATCCAACCTCGTTTTGCGTAAAACATAATTTACTTTTGGAAACTTATTTTTAGATACAGGTACAAATGTAAGATTTCAAGCATTCCTCAGAAATCATTAGTTTAGTGAAGTGCCCTCTCCACAGCAGTAAAGGAAAGTAACAGCACAAATCTGGATACAGGTACAAATGGTTATGAAGAAAAGAGCAAATAAATAATACATATACCAGTATAGGTTATGTATGGAAAAGGTATGGACAATTCTTAGCATAGCATGCATGGCCTGTCAAAAATTACTAGCAACCTTTGTCAATTTTTGTAGCCTAATATGCATGACCTGTGATAAATTTTAGCCTAGCATGCATGACCTGGGATAATTCTTAGCCTAGCAAACATGACCTGGGACAATTTTTCTTTGCTTAGCATGCATGACCTGAGATAATTTTTAGCCTAGCATGCATAACCTGGGACAAATTTTCTTATTGTCCCCAATAATACCGCATCATTAATTGTTCCATAATATACCCCATCACTAATTGTCCCAAATAATACCCCATCACTAATTGTTCAAAAAAATATCCCATCACTAACTGTCCCCAATAATACCCTGTCATTAATTGTTCCAAATAATACCCCATCAATAATTGTCCCAAATCATACCAGTCATTAAATGTCCCAAATAATACCCCATCACTAATTGTCCCAAATAATACCCCATCATTAAATGTCCCAAATAATACCCCATCACTAACTGTCCATAAAAAAGAGCTGACACTGTCATTGAGACTGCATCACTTTTCCTCAACAGAGAGCCCTTGTTGCCCATTTACAGCCGGTTATAACCACTAAAGATTTCCCAATGTCTTGCATTTGTCCTTTTACATATAAACTCTCAGAGTTCATAACACTATAATACACTTAGGTAAAAAGTGATGTCATTTTGATGATGTTTATAATGTAATATTAACACCTTTTGTGATGTGAGGCAGGTACTGATTTTGCAAAAGAAAACTACTTTAAAGTAATACACAGAGTAGGACATTCTCTGATGCAATACACAGCCAGGATTAGACACACTGATGCAATACACAGAGTAGGACATATCATGATGTAATATACAGGCAGAGTAGGACATACTCTGATGTAATACCCAGGCAGAGCAGGACATACTATGATGTAATAATCAGGCAGAATAGGACATACTCTGGTGTAATAATCAGGCAGAGTAGGACATACTCTTGTGTAATAAACAGGCAGAGTAGGACATACTATGATTAATAAACAGGCAGAGTAGGACATACTCTGGTGTAATAAACAGGCTGAGTAGGACATACTCTGGTGTAATAAACAGGCAGAGTAGGACATACTCTGTTCACTGTTCCTATGTAAAAGCATTGACTCTTTTCTTCTGATACATTAAACGATTAAAAATCTGTGTTGATGTGAACTGTAGCTAGGTATACACCATGTATTGTTACTACATTAAAAAATCTGTGTTGATGTGAATTGTAGCTACGTATATACCATATATTGGTTACTACATTAAAAAATTCTGGGTTGATGTGAATTGTAGCTAGGTATACACCATGTATTGGTTACTATATTAAAAAATCTGTGTTGATGTGAATTGTAGCTACGTATATACCATATATTGGTTACTACATTAAAAAATTCTGGGTTGATGTGAATTGTAGCTAGGTTTACACCATGTATTGATTACTACATTAAAAATTCTGGGTTGATGTGAATTGTAGCTAGGTATACACCATGTATTGGTTACTACATTAAAAAATCTGGGTTGATGTAAACTGTAGCTAGGTATACACCATGTATTGGTTACTACATTAAAAAATTCTGGGTTGATGTGAATTGTAGCTAGGTTTACACCATGTATTGATTACTACATTAAAAATTCTGGGTTGATGTGAATTGTAGCTAGGTTTACACCATGTATTGATTACTACATTAAAAATTCTGGGTTGATGTAAACTGTAGCTAGGTATACACCATGTATTGGTTACTACATTAAAAATTCTGGGTTGATGTGAATTGTAGCTAGGTATACACCATGTATTGGTTACTACATTAAAAATTTTGGGTTGATGTGAATTGTAGCTAGGTATACACCATGTATTGGTTACTACATTAAAAATTCTGGGTTGATGTAAACTGTAGCTAGGTATACACCATGTATTGGTTACTACATTAAAAATTCTGGGTTGATGTGAATTGTAGCTAGGTATACACCATGTATTGGTTACTACATTAAAAATTCTGGGTTGATGTGAATTGTAGCTAGGTATACACCATGTATTGGTTACTACATTAAAAATTCTGGGTTGATGTAAACTGTAGTTAGGTATACACCATGTATTGGTTACTACATTAAAAATTCTGGGTTGATGTGAATTGTAGCTAGGTATACACCATGTATTGGTTACTACATTAAAAATTCTGGGTTGATGTAAACTGTAGCTAGGTATACACCATGTATTGGTTACTACATTAAAAAATCTGGGTTGATGTGAATTGTAGCTACGTATATACCATATATTGGTTACTACATTAAAAAATTCTGGGTTGATGTGAATTGTAGCTAGGTATACACCATGTATTGGTTACTACATTAAAAAATCTGGGTTGATGTGAACTGTAGCTAGGTATACACCATGTATTGGTTACTACATTAAAAAATCTGGGTTGATGTAAACTGTAGCTAGGTATACACCATGTATTGGTTACTACATTAAAAAATCTGGGTTGATGTAAACTGTAGCTAGGTATACACCATGTATTGGTTACTACATTAAAAAATCTGAGTTGATGTAAACTGTAGCTAGGTATATACCATGTACTGGTTACTACATTAAAAAATCTGGGTTGATGTAAACTGTAGCTAGGTATATACCATGTATTGGTTACTACATTAAAAAATCTGGGTTGATGTAAACTGTAGCTAGGTATACACCATGTACTGGTTACTACATTAAAAAATCTGAGTTGATGTAAACTGATGCTAGGTATACACCATGTATTGATTACTACATTAAAAAATCTGGGTTGATGTAAACTGTAGCTAGGTATATACCATGTATTGATTACTACATTTTATACCTCATCTGAATCCTGATATAATACACTCCCGTTGGAAGTCAATGCATTCTCAAGGTCATGTTCCACATTATCTTCAGTCTGGTTCAGTAGAGAGTATCTATACACGACTTTGCTGAAAATAAATTTTTAAAAAAGATTTCACATTAACAGAATGAAACTTAATCCTGGTAAGATGGGTACTCAACAAACTGCATAACCCAGTCTGGTGTTTGTTTTGTCTGGTTCCTGAAATTAACTTCATAACCCAGTCTGGTGTTGTTTGGTCTGGTTACTGAAATTATCTTCATAACCCAGTTTGGTGTTTGTTTGGTCTGCTTACTGAAATTAACTTCATAACCCAGTCTGGTTTTGTCTGGTCTGGTTACTGAAATTAACTTCATAACCATGATGGGAGTTGTTTAGTATGGTTACTGAAATTAACTGCATAACCCAGTTGGGAGTTGTTTGGTATGGCTGAATGTTATTTGGTCTAGTTGGGTGTTATTTGGTCTGGTTACTGAAACTTTCAATACATGAACAGTATGGTAAAACCTGTACAAATCTGCACTAAAAAATAATAATTTTTTTTCTTGTTTACATTTTAAGAAACTTTACTTAATGAATAATTTTAATATTTACATTTTTCAATTGTTTTGTCAAAGACCAGACTTTTTTATTTCCAAAATTATCTAAAATCAAAGCATTTAAAATAAGTATCAATGGTTTTGTCTGTACTCGGCTGGGATTAATATACTGTGTGTGTATTAGTCCCAATCCCCCAAAAAATTCTTAAATAAAAGAAGAATTCTTCCATATAGCATGAATAATGGGATAATACAAATGGTCCAATATGTGATATTATTATTATTTCATTTAACCATCAGTTTACTACTTGTTTGGGTCTCCAGCATACCTAATTACTTAAATGCTGGGTCTTCTCCATCATGCCTAAATAACTTAAATGCTGGGTTTCCTCCAGCATACCTAATTACTAAAATGCTGGGCCTTTTCCAGCATATTTAATTACTTAAATGCTATGTCTTCTTCAGCATACCTAATTACTTAAATGCTGGGTTTTCTCTGGCATACCTGATTACTTAAATGCTGGTTTTTTTCTGGCATACCTAATTACTTAAATGCTGGGTTATCTCCTCATACCTAATTAGTTAAATGCTGGGTTTTTTCCTCATACATAATTACTTAAATGCTGGGTTTTCTCCTGCATACATAATTAACTTAAAAGCTAGGTTTCCTAAAGCATACCTAATTATTAAAATGCTGGGTCTTTTCCAACATATTTAATTACTTAAATGCTATGTCTTCTCCTGCATACATAATTACTTAAATGCTCGATCTTCTTCTGCATACCTAATTACTTAAATGCTGTGATTTCTCTGGCATACCTATGTACTTAAATGCTGGGTCACCTTCAGCATACCTAATTACTTAATGCTGGGTTTTCTCTGGCATACCTAATTACTTAAATGCTGGGTTTTTTTCTGGCATACCTAATTATTTAAATGCTGGGTCTTCTTCAGCATACCTAATTACTTAAATGCTGGGTTTTCTCTGGCATACCTAATTACTTAAATGCTGGTTGTTTTCTGGCATAACTAATTACTTAAATGCTGGGTCTTTTCCAGCATATGTAATTACTTAAATGCTATGTCTTCTCCTGCATACCTAATTACTTAAATGCTGGTTGAAAATAACAAACACAATTTAATTTCATAACATGTATTATTTGAAGCTTATGTGTGTAATCATGTAAATATGATATCATATCAAATTGTATTCTGTGTATGCAATTCAAGAACATAATACTGAATATTCATTTTTGATCAAATCACTAAAATTTATGGTCTGTAGACTAGATTCATGTACACTAAAATACATAACGTTTGACTAGATTCATGTATACTAAAATATATAATAGCTGACTAGATTCATGTACACTAAAGTACATGAATTGTTGACTAGATTTATATATACTTAAATACATGACTGCTGACTAAATATATGTACGCTAAAATACATTACTGTTGACTAGACTGATAGACACTAAAGTACATGATTGTTGACTAAATTTATGTACCCAAAAGTACATGATTATTGACTAGACTGATGTATACTAAAGTACATGATTACTGACTGGATTGATGTACACTAAAGTATATGATTATTGACTAGACTGATGTACAAAGAAGTACATGATTATTGACTAGATTGATGTACACAAAGTACATGATTACTGACTGGATTGATGTACACTAAAGTACATGATTATTGACTGGATTGATGTACACTAAAGTACATGATTATTGACTGGATTGATGTACAAAGAAGTACATGATTATTGACTAGATTGATGTACACAAAGTACATGATTACTGACTAGATTGATATACACAAAAGTACATGATTGTTGACTGGATTCAGTATCAAAATACTGAAGACAGGCAATTAATGCCCTCCAAACTGCAAGGCCTTCAAGAATGAGTATCCAATTTCACTTGTGCCATCCATGATATATAAAGGAAATGTTCAAACAACCCTTCAAAAGTACTTGTAATCCACTGTGAAAATGCACTTGTCAATTTAAATATATATATCACCAAGGAATATGCCCAAAATTGAAAGAATGATAAAAGACACCAAATTAATACTGTTGTCATGCAAAGAAAAATTTGGACTAAGACTTTTAGAGATTTTTTTTAATACCGAGAAGTCTCGTTAATATGGACTCTGTTTATCCAGAAACCTCACTGTCCGGACATAATTCAATGGGAATGGAATTCCTAAGCATTAATTTGCTCCGTGTATCAAGAAATCCATGTTCCGAATCCGGAAATCAAAATTGGGGACCAAAGTGTAAATGTACAAGCAGGAATATGGTAAGTGTATAAGCAGGCCTAATGGTGAGTGTACAATAAGACCTAATGGCAAGTGTACTGATAGGCCTAATGGTAAATGTACAAGCAGGCCTATGGTAAATGTATAAGCAGGTCTAATGATAAGTGTACAAGAAGGCATAATGGCAAGTGTACAAGTAGGCCTAATGGTAAGTGTACAATAAGGCCTAATGACAAGTGTACACATAGGCCTAATGGTAAATGTACAATCAGGCCTATGGTAAATGTATAAGCAGGTCTAATGATAAGTGTACAAGAAGGCATAATGGCAAGTGTACAAGTAGGCCTAATGGTAAATGTACAAGCAGGCCTAATGATAAACAAGACCTAATGGTAAGTGTACAAGTAGACCTAATGGTAAATGTACAAGCAGACCTAATGGCAAGTGTACAATAAGGCATAATAGCAAGTGTACAAGTAGACCTAATAGTAAATGTACAAGCAGGCCTAATGATAAACAAGACCTAATGGTAAATGTACAAGGAGGCTTAATGCTAAATGTACAAGCAGACCTAATGGTAAATAAGTCTAATGGCAAGCATACAAGTAGGCCTAATGCTAAATGTACAAGCAGGCCTAAAAATAAACAAGACCTAATGGTGAGTGTACAAGTAGGCCTAATGGGTGTGTGTGTGTGTGTGTGTGATTTGGATTTTTAACATAGCTTTTAACAATGTTCCAGTCATATCACTACAATGTCTGCAGTGTGACAGTTTATAGTGATGTCTAGTACTGGGGCATCATGCCACAGACATGTAGCATGATGTCTCACCCAGTCAAATTATCCTGACACCAGGCTGACCAGTCCAAACACTAACATGTTAATGCTGAGCGCCAAGCGAGGCAGCTGATAGTACCATTTTTGTAAGTCTTTGGTATGAATCAGCCGGTGATGGAACCCATGACCTCCCACATCCAAGGCAGGCGCTCTAACCACTAGGCAACTGGAGCAGTCCAGGCCTAATGGTAAATGTACAAAAATGCCTAAAGGTAGGTGTACAATGTCTAAAAGTAAGTATACAAGGTCTAATGGTCAGTGTACAAGCAGGCCTAATAGTAACTATACATGAAGGCCTAATGGTAGGTGTACAAGGTCTGATGGTAAGTTTACATATAGGCCTAATTGTAAGTGTACAATAAGCCCTAACTGTAAGTGTACAAGAAGGCCTAATTGTAAGTGTACAAGGCCTAACAGTGAGTGTACAAGAAGGCCTGATGGTAATTTCACAAGCAGGCCTAACAGTAAGTGTACAAGAAGTCCTGATGATAAGTTTACAAGCAGGCCTAATTGTAAGTATACAAGAAGGCTTGATGGTAAGTGTACAAGCAGGCCTAATTGTAAGTGTACATGAAGGTCTAATGGTAAGTGTCCTATTTATTTTTAAAAATTCACAAAATCTCTTTATTTCAACAGAATCTAACAGAATATTTAAAAGATAATTTATTATTCAATATTTCTATGTTTTAGCCAAAACATTTTTTAATCAAAAGGTAACGTGTGATTTTTGTCTGCACTCTAATCTTGAAACCTCAAGATCTCAAAACAGAACTTATTTGCACTCACTCCATGACTTATGAGCAAAGCATCACCGTTGATTCCTCATAGAGGTTTTTTTTGCTTTGCATTCAATTTCTGGTTGGATAATACAGCATCTGCATATTACTATGTCTAAAACACAATATCTAGAAGGATGTTAAGTTACTTACTTTCTCCGCAGAATGAAATATCGACGTGCAAGAAAGATGGATATCAGAATGACGACAAAAAGGATTATGACTGCTAACACTATTACTGCCGTCTTGTGGACCTCACCATTGTTGGGCTGAAATTTTAAATGAAAATGATCAGCTGTACAGTTATGAGATGTTGGAATACTACAAATAACAATATTTTAGCATCATATGCAAATTACTGTCAATACTACACATCGGCAGTGCTACATTTTCATGGATAACAGACAGAAATGATAAACATTTTCTTATTAGGAGAGGTCCCCCACATCTACCTGCAGGGAAGAGGGTGGGGTAGGTGGGGAAAGATATTTGGATTTTTAAAATGTAACTTTAAAAAATATTCTGTCATACTGCTATGATGTCTGCAGCATGGCAGTTTATAGTGATGTCCTCTGCTGGGGCATCATACTGCAGACATGTAGTGTGATGTCCCACAATGTCACATTATCTTGACACCAGGCCAACCAGCCCTAACACTAGCCTCTTAAACACTAACCTCTTAACACTGAGTGCCAAGCGAGGCAGCTGCTAGTACCATCTTTGGTATGACTTGACTGGGGTTTGAACCCGCAACCTCCTGCATCTAATGCAGACGCTTTAACAACTAGGCCACCGTAGTTGGCAGGTGGGGAAAGAGAAATACTTTTTCAGTTCTCTATTATGTGATGAGGTGCCAGCAGAATTCTGCATCACCACATCTTATCCGTTTACTGTGTGTCATCCTGAGTACATGGTCTTTGTATCAAACACTTTTCCTAAAGTAATCAACTGTCCTTTGACATGTCTCACTGCTGCCATGGGGTTTCAGGCTTTAGAAATTTCCCTCATGCCAGACCAATGTATCAATTTGTTATATGACCCCAGGAGACAACCGAGTCAAAGTCTATCAACTGCATAAACCACACCTGGTCTAAATCATAAAAGTGCTTGTATGCAAACATGTCCACCTAATAAACAGAGATCAATATATAAAAAAGGCGATCACACAAGCCGACCCCGGTTACTTTATTTTGTACAGGATATCAATACAAAGGTTATTTTATTGCAAAGCAAGCCGACATGGGAAGTTGACTATGAATTCTGTGAAGTGAGCCAATTTGTTTAAATTTTTTTTTTTGAATATACAATGACAGCCGAGATATGGAAGCATACCTGGGTTCCTTTTCAACTGTATTCACGGGAATTTTGAAAATAAATTGAAACAATGGAACAAATTTTAAAGTGACACAATATAGTGCTTTGTGCACAGATGTCAATGACCCAGCATCACACAGAATATTTGGAGAAAATAAAATCATGTGATGAATTCGTTAAGGCCAGAAGAGAACTATACTGTATGCCAGTATCTCGTAAATAAAAATCATTATTTTAAAACACATTCACTTGAGTGCAAGTGACAATCTTTTCACCAGCACGGGTTACATAAGTATCATTAATATTTACCTGCAGACATCAGTGCACCTTTGTATTAATTATTACTAAAGATGCCAAGCACATATAAGCCCTGGTGGTAAATAAACACAACTGGCAGCCAGCAGTAAACTTCTTTGAACTTGCCAACAGGACATCAAAGACAAAGGTTATTTTTATTACAAAGCAAGCAGACGTTGGAAGCCGACTTTGGACTCGGAAGCCGAATTTTTTTAAAGGATATCAATACAAAGGTTATTTTATTGCAAAGCAAGCTGACCTCAGATGGGTTCTTTTAAGTGTGTCGATTTATTTTTTTAGCTTTGAATATACAAAGACGGCCGAGATATGGAAGCTAACTTTGGTTCCTTTTCAACAGTATTCACAAAAAGTTTGACAATAAAGTAAAACAATGGAACAGTTTTTAAAGTTGTACAATATAGTGCTTCGTGCATGAACATCGATGACCAGCATCATCCAGAAGATTTGGAGAAAATAAAATCACGTGATGAATTCGTGATGGCCAGAAGAGAAACAGATCATTTCGCTGACAATATGATCATTAACATGGATGAAACTTTAGTGTACTTTGATCGCATTCCTGGATGGACTGATGATAAGATGGGCATCAAAAGTGTGAGAATTAGCAAGACTAGTGCAGATTTGAAAAAAATCTTCCTTTTGTTCTTGCAGCTTTTACTTCAGGTGGTGGGTTGCCTCCAACAATTTTTCACGGCATGAGAAAGTTAAAAAAGTATCCATGTATCAAAATAATAGACCATACATGTGCAGGAGAAGGGTTGTGTTGATGAGATGCTGCTGCAGTGGATTAAAGAGTTTTATCTCAAATAGTTTTATATTTAAAAAATAAAATTTCAGTTGGATTGCAATTTCCGACATGTAATTTTCGAATGATTTAAAAGGTGTCCCACAACTTACGACTCAAAAAAAACGATGTTTCCCAGAACATACAGTGCACAAAAAAATTACTTTTAAAATTAATTTATGGTGTCCCAACAAATACGGTGTCCCAACATATGCGGTAAATATGGTACCCGTATCTTGTATCTATTCTTAAAGTCAAACTTTTTTCTTCAGATATATAATTCACTGGCTAAAAAATGAAGATATCAAACTATACCTGTCACACTAGCTGAAACAGTAACTTCCATTTTGGTTGCAATAACAACCACTTTCCCTGCTATCCAACAATCAAACTGCTAAACTTTCTACCCTAATGATAAAAATGGCCTTGCTTTGTAATCTGACACACTGACACCTTTTGAGTTACACTGACAAAGTGACTCTAGTTATGAGTACAACTGAGATAAGAAATGTTTGCACATTGATTCGTCTAAGCGAAGCCTTCCTCAGGAAGAAAAAATTAAGTTTGCACAGACGGAACAGTCAATGCAGTTATGCTCTAGTGACTGCTTGAGGTAAGGAGAAACCAGTGTTTGGTTAGGACACAAATGACTGCAGAAGGCAGATAACCATGACAACTGTTCGCAGAAGGCAGGTAACCATTACACACTGGACATTTAATTAAATTAAAAATTGCTGGGAGAAATCAGAAAATCAGAATGGCCATTGTAAACGGTGACTGCTAAGTGAATTTTAAAAATTGTGTGACTCTCCATCACTTCTGCAAGAGTCTTATGCCTGGCAGCATCTCTTTTACCATTACAGTGTGTGTGTGTATATATATATATATATATATATATATATATATATATATATATATATATATATATGCATGTTTGTGTGAATGTGTCTGTGTATATATAGTTTAATGGCATGTTAGCACAATATTTGCTCTATAGTGATGATTAAAAGCTAAGTTGTAAAAATGCCAAGATAAACAAGAGTCCCTTTCACATTTCCAGGAGTCCATGATAAGACCATTTGTTCTAATAACTGCTGCATGTTGAGACCATTTCAGATATTCTGTACCAACAGCAAGATTTGCTGGTTGGTTTTAACAGTACTTTTACGATGCTGAGGCATTGGGAGCTAGGTGTCTTTCCCAAAAACACACAAAGCAATCAAACTGGGCTGACACAAGTGGGTACTGAACTCGAGACCCTTAAATAACAAGTATGATGCTCAACCAATTGTGCTACCATGGCTCCTCTTTTCATTTACCACCAACCAGATGTGAAAACACCATGGTGATATGACCATCAATCCAGAATGAGTAATTAAAACAAGATTTTTAAGATGTCCATCTTATATGCCATACAGACTGAATACAGCAACTGCTATCATGGATACATAACTGAATATAGCAACTGCTATTATGGATACATAATTGAATATAGCAACTGCTATAATGGATACATAACTAAATATAGCAATTGTGCTATCATTGAAAGATAACTGAATATAGCAAATGCTATCATTGATACATAACTGAATATAGCAACTGCTATTTATGTATGCATAAATGATACAGCAACTGCTATGGAGGATACACAACTGAATATAGCAATTGCTATCATGAATACATAACTCAAGAAACTCTAACAAAGAATCCAAATGTTGCTTTTGCTACTGTTGTTACCAGTGTTGAAGTGTTACCTCCATCTCACCATATACAGGCTGAGACAGTAACTGCTTCATTTCAGAGCTTGTTCCATGATAAACCCACAGGCAAGCTGTGCAAAATATTCAGAAAGTATGGGGTGGAATTATCAGTGATAAAGGTTTTGTTAAAGAATAACGAATTAGTTTTTCTAAAATATGGGTGTGTTTATCACCCAGCTTTGGATCAAATATGTTAACAGAAACAAATGGAAATAAATTTTGAAGGAAACAGTTATGATGAACACAGTGACAAATCAATGCTCAATGTAGGAGCCCTGAAAAATAAGACCACCATAAAAAAATATATGTCCTCCATGTCAAATTGTTCTGAAGACACCATTTGTCTTCTTTCAGTCTCTGTGGTCTTGACCAGTGGATACCAAACCATCCACAATCTGGTCATGTTTGGTGGCACAGGACTTGACCTTTAAGCCCCAAAATACAAGTCATTTACAAAGTTAGTCTAGTCATGTAATATGGCACTTATAAGAAATATTTGTGCGGAAATTATTCATCCTTCTTTTGTCCATGACGTTGACTTTTGATCTTTTGACCCCAAAATAAATATGTATCTTCATTGGCTAAAGTGCATGTCAGACAGAAAGTCTGGTTAATGATAAAGAAATCAAGATATGCCTAAAACATTTTTAATTACTGTGACCTTAACATTTTTAATTACTGTGACCTTAACATTTTTAATTACTGTGACCTTGACCTTTTTCTTGATGACCCCCAAATCAACAAGTTTCTGTCTTATCTAAAATGCAAATAATATATATTAGTAGTGTCTAGCACTGGGACATCATGTCGCAGATATGTAGCATTATGTCCCACACATTCACATTATCCTGACACCAGGCCGACAGTCAATTCAGAAGTTGCCATATAGAGATTTTTAGAAAGGCTATTGAGAAAACCATCAGGAAGACTGGACAAAAATCATTTTAATATGCAACAACTATATATTGCACAAAGCAAAGAAAAATAAATGTCAGCAGTGCTATTTGTTCTTGAGAAGTAGCTTTTATCACAATCTGAAAATCTTATATGAAGTCATGTTAGCATCATTTTCATTCTGGAAAACTACATTTCAATACGGCCAGAGATAAGTGATAACAAGATTTTCAAGATGGCTACCAATGGCCAACTTGTGATTTGCACTATTTTTATTCCAGACCAATTAGATATCTTTAAAAGTCTTTCAGTGACTGACTAATCCAAATGCAAACTCATGTGGTACATAGATGGACTGGTCTAAATGCAAAAGTCTGTGTATTGGATAGATATAGTGATTAATGCAAAAACTGTGTGGTACACAGACTGATCTGAATGAAAAAATTGTATTGGATAAATAGGCTGGTCTAATGCAAAACCTTTGTGTTACATAGACTGATCTGAATGAAAAAATTGTGCACTGGATAAAATGGCTGGTCTAATACAAAACCTGTGTGTTACACAGACTGATCTGAATGCAAAACTTGTGTGGTACACAGACTGAATTAAATGCAACAACTGTGTATTGGATAAATAGGCTAATCTAATGCAAAACCTGTGTACTGGATAGATAGGCTGTATCTAATGCAAAAACTGTGTACTACATAGATAGACTTGTCTAAATGCAAAAACTGTGTACTGGATAGAAAGACTGGTCTAAATGCAATAACTGTGTTCTGGATAGATAGACTGTATCTAATGCAAAAACTGTGTACTGGATAGACAGACCGTATCTAATGCAAAAACTGTGTACTGGATAGAAAGACTGGTCTAAATGCAATAACTTTGTACTGGATAGATAGACTGTATCTAATGCAAAAACTGTGCATTGGATAGATAGACCATATCTAATGCAAAAACTGTGTATTGGATAGACAGACCGTATCTAATGTAAAAACTGTATTGGACAGAATGACTGGTCTAAATGCAATAACTGTGTACTGGATAGATAAACCGTATCTAATGCAAAAACTGTACTGGATAGATCGTATCTAATGCAAAAGCTGTGTACTGCATAGAAAGACTGGTCTAAATGCAAAAGCTGTGTACTGGATAGATAGACCGTATCTAGTGCAAAAACTGGGTACTGGATAGAAAGACTGGTCTAAATGCAAAAACTGTGTATAGAATAGATAGACCGTATCTAATGCAAAAACTGTGTACTGGATAGAAAGACTTGTTTAAATGCAAAAACTGTGTACTGGATAGAAAGACTGGTCTAAATGAAGAAAATGTGTATTGGATAGATAGACCATATCTAATGTAAAAACTGTGTATTGGATATATCTAATGCAAAAATTGTGTGGTACACAGACTAATTTAAATGCAAAACTTGTGCGGTGGATAGATAGACTGATGGACAAGAACTGCACACTATGCCATGCCACTGTCATTCTATTTTTTTTTCAGTATATATATTCTTACAAAATTCAAAATCAATTGTTTTATAAATTCTTTATTGTAACTTTTTAAAATTCATCAAATATTAAGTCAAAAATTTTTTTCCCTTATCTAACTCCTCCAAATTATTTAAGATATTATTTTAATTTAAAATGAAAAACAAAACAGAAAACTGGTAAAAATGAAACATACCTGAGATGGTGCTGTCTCATCTTTAATAACATCAGCTTTCAATTCTTCTGAACATTGCTTTTTTAAATCAATAAACTGACCCCCATTCGGTACAAAGCCACCTGCACATGTGTCACCTGGGATCTTCCTGTACCTGTTACAGATGAAATAAACTAATTACATAACTGCAAATGTGATTTCCTGAGCTTGAACTATAGACTACAGTGACCTATTATTTGTCTATTGACTAATATGTTTACATGTTCCTTCAAGTTTCATGATGGCACAAGCACAAAGTGACTCAGAATGCAATAAAAAGAAGTCACTATAAGGGACCAATGCAACCAAAACAGTTTTTATAAATTAAAGATATGACCATTTCCTCTTTGGAACTACTGAATGCTGATAAAACCATCTGATATTTTAAACAATAACAAACTTTCAAAGTAGTAATTTTAAATGGTTTGATCAAAAGATAATTCAGCCAATAGAAAGGTTATCTGGTTCTAAGACAATATCCAGAGATCAAGCTTCAATTCACTCCAGCCACCTCAAATTCCACCCGTAAAACCAATGGATTAAAGATAATCCAGGCAGTTTTAGTAGCTTCATCACAGATATGGAGACTGACCAGTAGATGAACTGCTTACTGATGAATTGGATGCTGATGAGAAGTAGGAGGAGGAAAAATGAGAACAATGCTGATGGGAAGGAGGAGTAGAAATAGAAGAAAAATGCTAATGGGAAGATTAAGTAGAATGATAAAGAAGATGTAAGAGTTTAACATTGTTTTTTCTGAGTTCATCGTGGTATAAACTGTCAGTTGACAACTCACGCAGCAAATAACGCCCAAAGGGCATTATGTAAGCTGTGTGAGTAGGCAACTGACAGTTTATACCACGATGAACTCAGAAAAATCGTTAAACTCTTATAATTGAAATTGTAATTATTTGTTATGTTATTTTGTTTGCATCATTAAAAAACAGAAATCTTAATCGAGTGTAGTAATATATGTTTGTGGTTTTTCTGTTATGTAGCTATTTATAGCACTTGGGATATCCAGCTTGATCGCAATAAGGTCATCATAATACCAGCCCTTCAACCAATGGAAGCCATATTTTTTCAATTATTTTTTGTTTGTTTGTTAGAATGTTGCCTTTCTTTAATGCTTACTTCGTGTCTGCCTTAACTGGCGGTGTTTATCTTATGCTGTACATGTGACTGTTTACAGAAGTGTGTATTATTAGAAAAGTAGTTCTCCTTACAGTTCATACAGAAATGAACGCAATTCGTTTTGATCACGTGGTAACATTCTGACCAATGGAAATGTTACTTTCCTGTACCAGCTACTGGCATTGCAATTATGATTCTATGCCTGAACTTGCAGCGTGCACTTAACATGGAGTGCATGAAAATATACTAAACCCAAAATAGTTAGCAATTCAGCATAGACATTCAAACATGCAAGCATCAGTAGTGGAAATTTCGGGCATTGTAACTGATATGTGCATGGAGAAAAAGATATATAAAAAACTAAGATCAGCAATTTTTTGAAAAGTTAATAATGATTAAATGAATTAAAGTGAGAAGGATATAGTATCTTGTTTGGAAATTTATATTTTATAATTTTGATGAATAGTGTACTGAACTAATGCTAATGTTATTCAGTGCAGAGTCTTTGTCATGAGCCTAGTTTGAAAGCTAACCCTCCCTACAAAGCACACCTGTACACAAAAGATAGTTTCGTCTTTTTCCATTCGTGGTTAATGTAGTCATGTTGGTAATAATAATAATAATAATAATAATAATTGTAATAATAATAATAATAATAATAATAATAATAATAATAATAATAATAATTGTAATAATAATAATAATAATAATAATAATAATAATAATATCTGATAATTGATAATTTATTTGCAAATATTTACAAAGGAAATAGTACCTTTTAAAGCAGACAAGCTAGTTACTATATTATTACTATTTTTAAAATCTTGTGTGTAATATTCCCAGATTTTTTTAACTTTTGGTTTTAAGCAAGCTAAATTCCCAAACAATAGCTGTTTTAACAGTGTCAAAAATATCCCCTTCCATTTCTTGGATTAAAGAACTGCAAAGTTTGAAAAATGCTTGAAATTACAATGCATAAATGCTGCCCTCAGTCTGGTTATCTTTGTACAAGTACATACAGTTTGCATCCAAACTTACCCAGTGGTAACAATTTTTTCTTCATGTCCTCGTAAGCATATATCAATATCAGGCCCTTTGAACTCCGTGACTTTCACACAATAGTCACTTCCATCAGGTCTATAATAGCCATATTCACTGCAAGAAAAAAAAAATCAAATAAACAGACGTATTAATTGTTTTAAACAAAATGATTTGCTTTGATAATACCCAATCATATGAATCCAGGAGTACCTCCACTGTCTCACAAGTCCAACAATCCCAAGCTTAGGAGATGTTAATCATGTCTTCTCGCCTATTTCAGCAACAACTGTGACAAAAGGATGACTACTTCCCCTAGACATGTCAGATGAGTGGTCTCCCCTTGAATAGAACTACTGGTGCTAAATACCCTCAATCATTATACCCGGAGTGGATTTACATGCTTGTCCAGGAATTTAATTGCTAGCTTTGTAGGGTGTGCCAATATTATGATCCGGCAGGTATTATATATAAAAAAACATCTTTCAAAAATTGATTTTCTCCTTAAGCACTTTACCCAATCACACTAATTTATCAGTTAAGAGGTGGAAAGATTTACATGCTCTTACTCCAGAGATGATCTTGTCTCTGATCTCATTATGTGCATGAAGTATCTTTGAGTCCCATGAGACAGATGGTCATGTGCATGGATGCTTTTTACAGAAAAAAATGTCCACTGTTGCAAATCCAGAGAAATATGAGTGTTCTGTACTGTTAAAAAAAACTACCGAATGACCTTGGATACTAGACTGTATTGATGCTGAAATAAGTCCCACCAGAAAGAAATAAGCCCGCTGAAATAAGTCCCACCAGAAAGAAATAAGCCCTCTGAAATAAGTCCCACCAGAAAGAGATAAGCCCTCTGAAATAAGTCCCACCAGAAAGAGATAAGCCCTCTGAGATGACTGGTCCCTGACGTAACAGTTGAAGACTGTTGTCACTGATTTCAATGATAACAAAGGTATCTTAGCTTGTAGAATGGTTTTGTTTGTTTGTTGTGGGGTTTAACGCCATTTTTCAGCACATGATAGGCTATGCATGGTGGCGAGTATTAATGGTGGAGGAAGAACCTGGGAAAGCCCCAGGAAGAACCAATGACCCACAAGATGCTACTGGCAAGCTTTCTCACATACCCACATTATCCGAATCCAAGACTCGAACCCACGCAGACAGAGGTGAGATGACAGTGATCCGTAATGGAGAGCACTTTAGACCACTCTGCCACTCAGGGCCCCTTGTAGAATGGTAACTCTTGATTGTGATAGGAGCTAACAACTTCTCTGAGATCCAAATGAAGAAGTTACCTATCCATGGCAGTGAGGTCCTAGTGGAAGAGATATGATTTTACTCACACGACTAGGAGACAAACTTTACATTTCCACTCCGGCTTGCAGAGTTTTGGGAATTCTTTCTTCAGCAGTTATTTCTACGCTTGTTCAGGTGACTGTTTCTTTCTGAGGACTTGTTTAATCTAAGCCAGTTTAGACGGAATATCTGCATTAGCTGTTGGTTCAACAGGGGTGAAAAAGGTTAAAGAGTTCACTGATCCATGATATTTTACACCTGATGGGGGAGTAAATCAGAAGTCAGCAACAAGTCCCTTGCTTTATGTAAAACTTTGTGAAAGCTGTATGCTGGAGCATTCATTCTGCTGAGAAGTCACCACTTAAAGTTCTTTTAATATTTTTAGTAATGATGGCCATATATGATAAAATAATATGAACAAATACAAGTGAACTTCATGCAGAATGGTTTCTGTTGAATTCTGCTGTTCATTTTTGAGAAGAATGCGTTAAAAGTTTTTCCTTTTTAAGTAAATGCAGTCAAACTGGATGACAGATCAGTATCAACTGACAAAAATCTGAAAGACCTTGAACTCAGATTACACTCTGGTAAATTATGTTGATAATGGTCAAGTGTTTTTTCTTTTCTTTTTTCTCTTTTACAAGAAGTAATAAATAGTAACTGTGAATGGATTATGGATGAAAGGCTAGTCCTACAATGTAAGACATAGTACATGTTTTTGTTTTAGTGCTATGTCTTACAGTCCAAATAATGGCCTTGTATAGCCTGTTCATTGACATCGGAATTGAGTAGTCAAAGTTTCAGGAATATCTCACACACCTGACAGCCTATATCAACACTCTTCCACTAATTTATGTATAATTAATATACTTACTGTGCTGTCTTTATCCTGGCAGAATGAAAATATGACACCAGCAAATGGATGCATTTTCATGTTCCACTGACACACATTTGAATTTTGTTGCACTGCGACGGTAGTCAAGGTATGTGAAGTATGTTTAAGTAGGTTTATGTGGTGGATATGTTTCTTGAACAAAACAAAACGTTGCTTACAGTTCCAATAGGCATAATATATTATTATTCGTTTCATTAAAGAATAATATTTCATCTTAACCCAATTTTGGCATTATCGGCTTTCATCACTTTCCAGACAACTGAAATGTAGGCCAATGAAACTTGAAAACAGGTCCATTTCTTTTGTGAGAATTTGAAATTATTAGAGAAAAGACATCAGGGTAAGTAAAGTCTGGCAAAAACATTATAACTTTACTTTGTAGAAAAGTGTTGTTATTGGTTGCCAGTTGTGTGTGATATTCCTGAAAATGTGACTTTCATTACAGTGTTAGTCGACATCAAAACACACTACACAGCGCATTAGTTAGGCAGTAAGACCCATCATCCCCCAGAACAAAAATATCGGGTGATGTCGTCTTACGTTGTTGGACTAGATGAAAGGCCATACTATAAGCTTGCATGGCTTTGTAACAACTAAAAACTTGACAAATGGGTCATAAAATCTTCTCAGTTCATCCTAAACATGAATATATATGCAAAGAATATTTATTTTATCTCATGTGAATTTTGTTGAATTATGCTAATAAGGATTTGTCAAAAGTTTCTCATAAACTGAAAAAGTGGAAAATTACTGTAATAACCTGAAATTCTTATAAGCTATCAAAATTTTATCTGTCTGTGTTAAGTAGTTTGAATGGCAAGTTTTCTAACAAGATGGATGGATGGATGGACATGAACCATAGCAAAATGAGTTTATACAAAAAAACAAAAGGAAACAATTCCTAGAAATTTTTTAAACTTGCATGTTCCCTATTTAATTCAGATGTTTTCTTTTTCAAATGGCCCCGACTTTATATCACAATATTCTGGTGTTTCTTCCAAAAGTTCAAGGATGGTTCTTTTTGTCAGGCTGAGATAACACAGATTTTTGTTGAATATCTATTCTAAATTGGCAACATTTTTGTGAGGCATGGTAGGTAAGACTGGTACATGCAACAGCTTGCATAGTGACTCGCATAGCTGCCAACCTTCCAGGCTCACAATTAGTGAAAATAGGGATAAAAAGTCGTGAATTTGGACATGAATTCGTGAAAAAAACCATGACAATAACTCCATCCACTCTGACCACTCCGACCGTCAATACTACACTATATCAAATTCGCAAAATAAATATAAAACACTACACATATGTAGAAATATTTATTTATCAAGACATTATACTGTGGCAGACTTGAACTTCCTCAACTGCTTGATCGTAAATTTGTTTTCTAAACAGTTCCGACTTATTGCCTGCAGGTTGATCTTGGGGACTAAAATTGCTGACAAATTTTCTGCAGCTAAGGAGGCCCTAAAGTCTGTCTTAATTTTCCTCACTAAAGAAAATATTCTTACGCTGTCACTGTTGCTGTGAGTAATACACAGGAACTGCAGCATTTTCGGTTCTTCCACAGGAAAAAAAGCGATTTTCGAGTCCGGGAACATTTGTCAGAACAAATGTTTAGCATGGTCTCCAGCTGATAAAGGTAGACTGCGTTCGACAAGAAAACTCACAAATAATGCTTCAGCGTTGGTAGCCTGCAGGTCTGCCGCAAATGGTTTAAAATATTCCAGAGATGAAATCTGCGAATTCTTAATTTTCCCAACTTCTACGTGTTTTTTTGCAACCGACATTCTTCCTCACATCGTCTCTGCGATGACACACTGAGCGCAAGAAGCATGAATGAATATCAATGTTTAATGGCAGAATGCACGGCCAATTTTTGATATATTCCAAATTAAACTTCACTTTTTGTGTAATACATTTCTTTTTCCTTGGTGGTGAAGACATTTTCAAAATCTTACATGCGAGGCAGAACGGTAACTCAAATCAGTGTTTTGATGCATGTGCGGAGCAAATTTCCGGTTAAGCCCCAGTTTCTCTCAAAAGCATTTGTAAAACTACTCTTATACATATAGATTAAAAGAGGCTAAAATGCTTGTTACTGGGCCAACTGTACTAATCGGCTGTAGATCTACTAATATTGTGACCAGCAGTACCGGACCGTTTCGGCAACTGCGAATATCACGACTAGCGCTTAACAGGAAATCGGTTATTTTATTAAAGATTTAAAATAATTGAGGATTGGAAAATTCGTGAATTTTTGGCTTACGGCGTGAATCCGTGAATCACTGAAAAAGTCGTGAAATTCACACCAAATTCGTGAGGGTTGGCAGCTATGAGTGAGGCATGGTGGGTAAGACTGGTACATGCAACAGCTTGCATAGTGAGGCATGGTAGGTAAGACTGGTACATGCAACAGCTTGCATAGTGAGGCATGGTGGGTAAGACTGGTACTCACCACAGCCTACATATTGATCTCATCAGATTTGCATATGAGGGCATATAAAAAACAAAAGGAAGAAATTCACTGGGAGTTTCTTTACTCTCATGTTCCCCAACCTAATACAGATGTTTTCATTTTCAAACAAAACTGAATTTATATCACATTATTCTGATTATACTGGTTAAATAAAGATTTTTAAATTAAATCCTCAAAATAGGATAATAATAACAGTAATTTGTTTTAAATATGTTCCAAACTGGTACAATTTTTCTGTGATGAAAGGTGGCTAAGACTGGTACCTGCAGCAGCTTACATAGTGAAGCATGGTGGGTAAGACTGGTACCCGCCACAGATGCATGGTGGGTAAGACTGGTACCTGCAGCAGCTTGCATAGTGAAGCATGGTGGGTAAGACTGGTACCTGCAACAGCTGGCATGGTGGGTAAGACTGGTACCTGCCACAGATGCATGGTGGGTAAGACTGGTACCTGGCACAGATGCATGGTGGGTAAGACTGGTACATGCAACAGCTTGCATAGTGAAGCATGGTGGGTAAGACTGGTACCTGCCACAGATGCATGGTGGGTAAGACTGGTACCTGCAACAGTATGCATAGTGCAGCATGGTGGGTAAGACTGGTACCTGCCACAGCTTGAATAGTGGGGTATGGTGGTTAAAACTGCTACCTGCCCTAGCTTGCACAGTGAGGCATGGTGGGTAAAACTGCTACCTGCCACAGTTTGAATAGTGGGGCATGGTGGGTAAGACTGCTACCTGCCACAGCTTGAATAGTGGGGCATGGTGGGTAAGACTGCTACCTGCCACAGCTTACACACTGAGGCATGGTGGGTAAGACTGCTACCTGCCACAGTTTGAATAGTGGGGAATGGTGATTGAGACTGGTACCTACCACAGCTTGCATAGTGAGGCATGATAAGTCTGGTACCTACCACAGCTTGAACAGCGAGGCATGGAGCGTAAGACTGGTAAATGCCACAGCTTGCACTGTTAAATGAAGCATGATGGGTAAGACTGGTACCCACCACAATATGCACAGTAAAGTAGGGGCATGGTGGGTGGACTGGTTCCTTGCATATTGCTCACATCAGATGAGCCTTATTAAGAACAACAGACCGGATATAAAGTGATTTAACAAATGAGAAGCCTTTGATAAGGCTGGCTTTTCAAAACAAGGAAAGGGATTCACTGTGATACATCATCATGCCTGGATTTCAATGCTTACAAGAAGCAATGCAGGGAAATAGACTGAACTGTATTATTGTTTTCTTTGTGTTGGTACATTACCACTCCTACTGATGATGCATAAAAAATTCAGGAATCAACAAATGCCAGTAAATGACTATTACAAATAATATGGATCTATATGCACTGAAAGGCTCCAATTGTGTGACGTTAATTATGGCAATTACAATTTTGTATGCTGTACAGAAGTTTTTATTTACTTGAAAGTGTGACTAGATTCATGCATAATCTGTGCATTTTTAGTTCTTCTTAAGAAATCCAACGATTCCTTTCAGCTTAATGTATCTTTTTTTAGCCAACATGACCTCAGGCCCATTGTAAAGAGATATAACCTACATCAGGGCTAGGTGAAAAAGTAATCTGGCTGTCATAATGTTAAGGGTTCTTACCATTCATAATCTTCCCGTGTACACTGACATGTTTTGTTTGTTGATTCTTTCTCATACTCATAACCATTGTAACACCTGAAACATAAACATAACTGTATTTGAGCCAAAAAATCTTTTTTATATAATTGCAATGTCTATTTATCATCATTCTCAATAAATATTATTCTGCTAGGTGTGGATATTTTAAATAAATGATTGTCTTTTAAAATTTGGTTTTCTTACTCATTTGGTTCAAGTATTTTGCTTTTTAAAATATTATATACAAAACTTTAAAATGGTATAATATACAAAACTTTGAAATGGTGTTATATCCAAAAACTTTAAAATGCTATAATATGCAAAACTTTAAAATGGTATAATATGCAAAACTTTAAGATGGTATAATATGCAAAACTTTGAAATGGTGTAATATCCAAAAACTTTAAAATGCTATAATATGCAAAACTTTAAAATGGTATAATATGCAAAACTTTAAAATGGTATAATATGCAAAACTTTGAAATGGTGTAATATCCAAAAACTTTAAAATGCTATAATATGCAAAACTTTAAAATGGTATAATATGCAAAACTTTAAAATGGTATAATATGCAAAACTTTGAAATGGTGTAATATCCAAAAACTTTAAAATGCTATAATATGCAAAACTTTAAAATGGTATAATATGCAAAACTTTAAAATGGTATAATATGCAAAACTTTGAAATGGTGTAATATCCAAAAACTTTAAAATGCTATAATATGCAAAACTTTAAAATGGTATAATATGCAAAACTTTAAAATGGTATAATATGCAAAACTTTGAAATGGTGTAATATCCAAAAACTTTAAAATGCTATAATATGCAAAACTTTAAAATGGTATAATATGCAAAACTTTAAAATGGTATAATATGCAAAACTTTAAGATGCTATAATATACAAAACTTTAAAATGGTGCAATATGCAAAACTTTAAAATGGTATAATATACAAAACTTTGAAATGGTGTAATATCCAAAAACTTTAAAATGCTATAATATGCAAAACTTTAAAATGGTATAATATGCAAAACTTTAAAATGGTATAATATGCAAAAATTTAAGATGCTATAATATGCAAAACTTTAAAATGGTGCAATATGCAAAACTTTAAAATGGTACAATACACAAACTTTAAAACAGTATAATATACAAACCTTTAGAAAAGTATAATATACAAAACTTTAAAATGGTATAATATAAAAAACTTTATATACTGACACTTAGAACCAGTGAGTAACACATTAAAAGCTGGCTCTTTCTTTAATAATATAAAAGGAGAATGTAATGTGATGTGATCTGGATTTTTAACGTAATTTATCAATGTTTCAGTCATATCGCTATGATGTCTGCAATGTGGCAGTTCATAGTGATGTCAAGCACTGGGGCATCATGCCGTAGACATGTAGCATATAAAAGGAGAAATTTTCAGTTCTGGAATCTCACCAGCTGTCTTTCTTAAGTCGCATAATGGTTTCCCTCTTTCCAAGTAGACAGCCAGATATATCTAATCCTTCCTCCTTTCTACTCTCAATATGAGCAATCCAGGGTTCATAGTCGTTATTTCCACCTATTGCAAACAATGAAGAGTTACAAGGGGAGGCAACAAAGTCTGTATAGTTATTACATTAGATTCCCTATTTATAAAATTGATTTAATCTTTTATCTGATGACAAAATGGTAAAAAACATTTTTCAATGGCATTAAGTGCTGATAATGTGACAATTTAAAACTTGCACTCTAAAATATTTATCTATTAGCAAAGTAAACTAATTTTATATAATCTTTAATTTTTTTCTTACGATCAAGAATACCACCACAATAAAGACCTAATGAATATGCCAACCTGACTTGTGGGCTTCTTGTTCCTGTATTGTTTGGAAACATATGCCAATGACCAGGTAAACTAACAATCACATCAGAATAAATATATCCATTTCAGAATACAAAACAATTACAAAAAAAAATCACATAATGTCTTCACAGGTTCAAACCTGTGACCTCCTGCAGCTGAGGCAGATGCTCTAACCACTTAGAATGTGTCTGATTTGTATGTTGATATGAAGACTGCCCAATAAGCGGCAATATCTCCTGTTATAGGGAGAGGAGGAAAGGGGAGAGGGGTGGATAAATGGTTTCTTAAAGCATCTGTATGGTTTCCACCAATCTTGGCTAGACTGTTGTTCCCTGGCATTGGGTTGGGCCTATATTGATTCACATCTGACTTTAAAGACCCCTTGTCCTAAGGTCACTTAATGTCCCTCTTCACTGACAGGGGCTGACTATTTTGTAATGCCTGTGCGAGTTTAGCGGTGAGTTGGTGCTGTTGTTCCTGAGTTGCCTGCCTCAGAACTTCATTTAATCTTCCTCTAAAAAGCAACAGTGACCCAAATGGGGTCCCCCATAAAGCCAAGGTTTTATGAGGATTGAGTGATGTGAACCACATCATATTGTATCAGGTCTAAGTTGGCTGAAGCATTGACGATGGTATGGTGATCTGCCTGGTTATGACAAATCAAATTTACAACAAAGCTAATATTGGCAGTTGTAAAGATGCAATCCAGAATATACACTTTTAACATAGAAAATGCAAACAGAATAACAATGTACAGAAAAAAAGGTTCTCATCCATAAAATATGGCCTTTACAGTATTTTTAAGCTTAATCAATCAGATACAAGATCACTTCATTATTATGCATGGATCTCACTTTTTATCGTACTCAACTGTGATCTTGATGAGAAAAGCTTACATAAGAAGTCTGATCAAAATCAGATTGGAAATGAAGGCTAGAGAATGTTCATACACAAGTTATGATGGAAGGATGGATATTGATACATGAGACACACAGGACCTAACATAAGCTCAAACAGCCTTTGACCAGGTAAACTAACCATCATCTCAGAATAAATGAATCCATTTCAGAATACAAAACAATAACATGTACAGGAACAAAAAAGAATCACACATTTTCTTCATAGGTTGTACAAGCAGGATTCAAGACGGCTAATGTTGCTGTTGTGCAAGTTAAATGTCATGAAACTAATTATTCAAAACTATAACTTTTAAGTTTTAATGGTAAAAATGATCAACTTTACGATACTAAACAAAGGGAAATAACTCATGCATGTGGTGCCTGCCTTCCCACAAATGGTTATATTAAAAGAAAAACAATGCTCTAAGCAGTCATAACTCCACTCCAGTCTTTTCGCAGAAGGTACAACCCTCCTAAAATTATGCCTTTCCTTCATCTTTCCCTTTTGGTAATATGGTATTTAGAAGCATCACACCTTCCTACAGACTCTGCCAAAATACCATCATAATTAATTTAACTCCTCAATAACCTTTATTTGTCTTACTGAATAATATTTGTTAGTCTCGTTATCTGTGCAGGCAGGTGAGACAGACAAATATCTACACTTACACTGGGTTTTGATGACTTTCTTGAAATCAATAACATGTGACACCCATTTCTTGTCCAACATTCTATAGCCCCAAATGCTGACGACTATGCTCTTTTCTCCAGGCTCTGTAAGTAACCCTGTCAGATGAATTGATTCATTTGTAAAAATGTAACTATGCCAGCAATTTCCCTCATCTGTAGAGAACTTTAGCTCTTTAGGCTCATTTGTTGGATTAGGAATGGCTACAAGAAGTCCACCACTGTCCGCAATTTGATACATGTGATGCCCAGTCAGTGCCTGAAGTGAAAGGAGTTCATTCATTCATTGATTCATTCATTGATTCATTCATTCATTTGTTCATGTGTGAAGCCAATTCTAATGCCAAAAATATATGAAGGCAATTTTTTTTCCCATGTAAGAAAAATATATGCATTCTCAAGAGAAGAAATAGCAACTTAACATGAATTAATACATGTTTCTGCATTTTTCTATCAGATAAAATAAAAAATGCATAAAATCTGAAATTTTCAATACAACTTGTCTTACTGTCACACAATACCCTTTATTCAACCTGAAATAATTGCTTTCCTGTCTAGAGTAACATTATCATACATGCCAACCCCTGACAACGAGAATGTGTCATGCAAGTGGACAAAAAGAGTAATCCAAGAAGAAAAAGAATAATCCACAAATAACATGATACATATTCAATGAGCATATGTACAAAATGATTTTATTTGTCCCTGCTTCAAGTTTTCATTTATAACACTTTGAGCTTTAAAAAGCAAAAGACTCACATTACATTTCAAAACACTATGTACCAGCTGAGACTATGAAAGATTTGCACACCATTAGAGCACTAAGTGCTGGATTAGAGAGCCTGGATATGAATTCAGTTTTATTTTTGTTAACAATACTGAACAATCTCTCACAGTCAGCATTAAAATGGTAAAGAACCAATATTCCTTTCATAACCTGACAAAGAAGAGGAAATTTATATCTTCCAGTTATTGGGTCTTTTAGCTAGGAAATAAAATGCAAAAAATCAACTCTGTCCGCATGAAGTACATTGTCAGGTAGAGTGCCAACTTGATACTTCAGTTCTCCTTCTAATTTATCAGCAGACTTTCCAGCAGCATGGTGCATCATATGACAAAGACAACCTGGTATGTACAATGATGGAGACATTTTTCAAAATACAGAATGCAACTCCTTTATGAATTCCAGTCATCACTGATGCAGTATCAGCTAAAAAACCCATACAGTTCTGCCAACTTATGTTTATTCAAAGCATTATCAAGCAAATAAAATGTTTTCTCCAGTGGAATATACTGTTAATTCTGGTCATGAAAGAAGAGCACTCTGACTCTGCCCTTTTTGTTGTCAAAGTCTCTTACACAGACTGGGTACAACTTTTTGTCATCATAATCACAACTCCTGTCTGTTGTAATTAACGGCCCAATTTCCATGGCTTCTGCAATTTTAAGTGAAGTATCTTCTGCTAAACACCTAACAATATTAGATGATTTTGTTCTTGCACATGCATATTTTCTGCAGTTTTGGAATCAGGAAACATACGTTTGAAGAAAGGACCAATGTAGTCTTCTACCGCTAGGGGTAGTCCATGTTTTATTAAGAGCTCGATACAGAACACCTCTGCATTTATCAAATTCATGTCCACAATTTAGTTCTGCTGTAAAATAAAGAAGTTACCTTAGTACTTGAGTTAGTAAAACCAGCTAATTCAAGGTTTCTTTGTTTTACCACCATGACCAATATTAAAATCCTTTCCACACAGCCTGCAAGGGGCATGAAGCTGCCATAGAATGGAATGCTGTATTGTGTAATTCATGTATTCATCTCTGAATCGGTTTTTCATCTTTTCCTAATCCATCTGTGAAATTATTTGAAAACAATTTTGCTCTAACACATGCATCGACTAGAATAAATCTGACTTGACTCATAGTGCCAAATACCTACAGACTGGTTCTGTACCAGATATGAATTAGAACAAAGAATCTGGGAGCAAAGATTAAAAGTTAGAACACCAGTTTGTTCTCTCCTAATTAAGCCATAATGCTGCTACAAATAGAATCCGAGATCAAAAGTTTGAAAGTTGTTTCTTGGAAATAGGACATCTGCTATAAATAGAATATAATACTGTTAGGAAAATGTATGCAAGTCTACGGACAAGCATACTCTTATGTCATAGTTACATAGAAGCCATCTGTTCTACAATATGGTCTGTGGGATTAACGGGATATTAATAAAAATGAAAAAACAAATTAATTTTTTTGGAAAAGGGATATACTGAAAATGCGTAATCCGAATACATTTACAAGTATGGCTTAATTTAGTGAATAAAAGCATAATGATTAAGCCAAAAATGTAATGATTGGCATGTATGCATTATACAATCTAAATCAATCAATCAATCAATCAATCATAAATGCCAATTCTTGAATTTTGCGGAGGTTATAACCACTTATTTTTATATGCACTTAGTGATAGTGAATTGAATTGCAATGAAAGTTTCAACATTTATCCAAATCAACCAGACTGTTGTTGTTGTTGTTGTTGTTGTAGGTTTAATGCCCTTTTTCTGAACACAAGACTAAACATGGCAACCAGTGTAACTGGTGGAGGAAGAACCCAGAAAAACCTTGGTAAGAACCACCAATCAATGGAAAGCAATTGGCAAGCTTTCTGACATACCCACATTGGTTGAGCCTACGATTTGAACCCATGCTGGCCAAGCCTGAAACCCAAATCCACTCAGACTGGCGAGATGGACGTGCTCAGGAATGGTAAACACAGTAGACCATTCTGACATCCAACTGTAAGGCATACCAATAATAAATGATTAGTGCTGTTCCACTTAATCATACATGGTACCCAGCAAAGGCAGTTTTTTAAAATTTATGCCAGGTTACTTTGATTAAAAGAGACCATAATAAAAAGATAAGAAAATTCAAAATTGCATCTATGGGTGAGTACCCCCACTATAAAAGTGCCTTCCCTGGGTCCCATGTATGTTTTAATGGAACAGCCCTTAAAGATGAAAACAGCATTACTAAAGTAAAGCGTTTAAATGCTTCATGTATCAAATAATTACCATATATACTCACTTATAAGTGAAGTCCAAATGCATACTTCCCTGACATAATTTGTCGAGAGATTTGGGTTGCTGCAGTTTGTAATCAGTAGGATAAACATTATAATCAGCCAGCACATTATGTGATGGCAGATCAGAGTCCATGCTGCTTGCAGTCTGACTCACCTTATAAGCAAGCATGCATGGTAGGAATAAGTTATTTGTCTAATGTCTTGCACTCACTTTTTGTGATACATATACGAGCACTTACTTTGGAGATAAAAAAAATACCACAAGGCCGGTTTGCCCTTAATTTCTCTTCATGCTTATTTGACGTACTATTCATTACACAGATTTTACTGAATAGTTTTAAACATTTATATTTCTAAAACAAATATTTTAAATCTGAATAATACAGGACTATTTTAATTCAACTTTAATGCATGACTACATAGAGAAATAATGTAGAATTTTTATGGTTTAACAAGAGCAAACAGCAAGTGCAATTTTAATCTTTACTCAGCACCATGTTGGTTAAAAAAAAGTGTTCTTTGGCAAATGTCACTACAAATGATTCATTCATCAGACCAACCATAATAAGTTTACAGCAGATTTCTAATTCTCACTGCCAAAATGGCTACCATAAAACAAAAATAAAAATTGTCCACAATTATTTCATATGTTTGGTATCATACCAAAAAACCAAAATACCATAGAGCCAGATTCCAAAATGCCTGCAATGCCATAGAGTAAGATTCCAAAATGCCCCAAATGCCATAAAGCCAGATTCCAAAATGCCCACAATACCAAAGAGAAAGATTCCAAAAAGCCCCAAATGCCATAAAGCCAGATTTCAAAATGCCTGCAATGCCAAAAAGTAAGATTCCAAAAAGCCCCAAATGTCATAAAGAAAAATTCCAAACAATTCTAAAATGCCCTAAATGCCAAAGAGGAAGATTCCAAAATGCTTTCATAACAAAAGAGCTTTTTAACGCTCAAAAAGTTAGGAATTATTAATTATTAGGAAATAAAATTTTGCACAATTTATTAGTGCAAGATTTAAGTTTTATAAATACTATAAAACTGAGAACATAATTCAAACTAAAAGAAAGTTTAGAGTCATAAATATAACCTGAAATGAGTAACTGTATTAGCAGAAAAGAAAACAATTCAGAATGAACGCAGTTTATTGATTCTAAACCCAATTTATTTATTTATATATTCATTTATTTTATTATTCTCTTACAAAATTATGAATTCTGTGGTACAGCACCTTTAAAATGATTTAAAAATTCCTAAAACTCTGTTAAATTGCCAAACTTTACCTGTCTTCCATTAGTCAACCAATGTTAAATAAAAAAAATCTAACTAAATTCTGATCAATATCAGCTCAAGCTGCAGAGTAAGTCTCAGGCAGCAAGGTCCAGTGAAAAAATCTGGTATTTTTCACTATAAAACATGAAAACTTTATACTAGTATAAGTTACTTATCTCCATCTTAAATTTCATTACATTTTTGCCAATACACATAAATTACTCTCTTGTAAAGTGTTAAAACTGGTGAAAAATGTGTTTTATAGCATTAAGATTTTCAATACAGCCACTGTGGTGGTCATATTTGGATGTACAGATGGCACCATTTTCATAGACATCGTAGCAATCTTCTGGTGAAAGCCACATGTCAACATGACTTTCTGCTCTTAATGAGTATTGATAAGGTTTTGAAGATAGCTGCTGTGTCAACCATACTGGACATCAGATCAGCACCAAAACACTTATGTCACATGCTATCAGTTATGGTATACAAAAACCAATGATTTTACATACCAGCAAATATAGTATTACAAAGAAACACTGTTACAAACCAAAAGATATGGTATTTAAAAAAAAAAAAAGCACACTGATTTTAAGTACAAGATGTGGTATACAAAACAATGATCCTATATACATGGTATACAAAATGTTATTACATACCGCAAGATATAGTATACAAAACACTGATGCTAATACTGGCAAATATGCTGTACATAACACTGATGTTACATACCAGCAGATATGCTGTACATAACACTGATGTTACATACCAGCAGATATGCTGTACATAACACTGATGTTAATAACAGCAAATACAGTGTACATAACACTGATGTTACATACCAGCAGATATGCTGTACATAACACTGATGTTACATACCAGCAGATATGGTGTACATAACACTGATGTTAATAACAGCAGATACGGTGTACATAACACTGATGTTACATACCAGCAGATATGCTGTACATAACACTGATGTTACATACAAGCAGATATAGTGTACGTAACACTTATATTACATACCAGCAGATATGGTGTACATAATACTGATGTTACATGCCAGCAGATATGCTGTACATAACACTGATGTTATTAACAGCAGATATAGTGTACACAACACTAATGTTACATACCAGCAGATATGCCATACATAACACTTATATTACATACCAGCAGATATGGTGTACATAATACTGATGTTACATACCAGCAGATGTAGTATAAAAAACAGAAAACGAATCACTGTCTCCGCTGCACTATACCTTTCTCCAGTTGTATCCTCCATCACTTGAAATAAACACATCTGGTTCAGTTGTCTGCAGGGCATCTGCCACATTACCTGAAAACAACATAAATAATGATGACTGCCTGAACTGTCTTTTGTCTCTTCATTTTACAGAAGATATAACTCACCAAAAAATATAACTCACCAAAAGATATTTGGCAGTTTCATTACAATATAAAACCAGGAATTTTCAAAGCTGTCCAGAAAAGTGTAATGGGATTTTGCTGTTTGTTTCCATATTGCTGGCTTCAAGTCCAGCAGGTTCCGAAAAGTAATTCTGAAATCTAAATCTAGCAAGTAAGTTTGAATGCATCAACATACTGTTGGAAATAGGCCTGAATGCATGAATAGACAGTTGGAAATAGGTTTTATGCATGAATACACAGCTGGAAATAGGTTTTAAAGCATGAATAGAAAGCTGAAAATAGGTCTGAATGCATGAATACACAGCTGGAAATAGGTTTGAATGCATGAATACACAGCTGGAAATAGGTTTGAATGCATGAATACACAGCTGGAAATAGGTCTGAATGCATAAATGACAGCTGGAAATAGGTTTCAATGTATGAATAGACAGCTGGAAATAGGTTTTAATGCATGAATAGACAGCTGGAAGTAGGCACAAAAGCATGAAAAGACAGTTGGAAGTAGGTACGAAAGCATGAAAAGACAGTTGGAAAAAGGTTTTAAAGCATGAATACACAGCTGGAAATAGGTTTTAAAGCATGAATACACAGCTGGAAATAGGTCTGAATGCATGAATACACAGCTGGAAATAGATCTGAATGCATGAATTGACAGCTGGAAATAGGTTTCATTGTATGAATAGACAGCTGGAAATAGGTTTTAATGCATGAATAGACAGTTGGAAGTAGGCACAAAAGCATGAAAAGACAGTTGGAAGTAGGCATGAAAGCATGAAAAGACAGTTGGAAGTAGGTTTGAAAGCATGAAAAGACAGTTGGAATTAGGTTTGAATGCATAAATAGACAGCTAGAAACATGTTTTAATGCATGAACAGACAACTGGAAAAAGGTTTTCATGCATGAATAGACAGCTGGAAATATGTTCTAATGCATGAATACACAGCTGAAAACAGGTCTGAATGCATGAAATAGACAGCTGAAAATAAGTTCTAATGCATGAATACACAGCAATGCTTAGCATATACAAACTGGTTTGTCTGTACTGAGCAGTCAAAATACGTGAGCAACTAGAAACGTGTTTATCCACCCCAAACCTGACTTGCAAGAATTTTAACTTCAAAAAATTAACATTACTGCTTCCTCAGTTGCAAACACTGACTTTCCTATCAATAAAATGACATCTCTTTCAAACCATGCTTACACAAGGGAAACAATAAGTGACATATTCCTTCAAAGTTTGCTCTACGGTTTAGTTTATCTTAATAACACTGACATCTTTGTAGATAAATAGTTGGTCTGAATGGAGATTGGAATTGTTGACTAATTATTAAAAAAAGTTATATACTGATAGTCATATGATAAAAAGTAATTAAAATATTGGACTAATGATTGCTTACCAGTGCACTGATTATGTCCTGTTAAATGGTAATCAAGATAACTGTTCATATGGAGAATGAACTTCATGTCTTTGAGAAATAACGTAAACAAAACAAAAAACTTTATATTCTGCATCAGCAACCCCAAAATAAATGTATGACATATTTAGCTTGAGTTTTTAATACTACACAAGTTGATGACACAGTACTTACCATAAGCAAAATACTATGAAATCACTATTTTGCATGGGATGCCAATTTTTTGTTTTTGCTTCAATTTTGTGGTTCTGTAGACCATGAATTTAAAGACTCAATGAACAATGATCTTCTGTGGACAACAAAACGATTCCTTCCCCAATCCATGAATTCAAAGACTCAATGAACAGTGATCTTCTGTGGACACAAAATGACCCCTTCCCCAATCCATGAATTCAAAGACTCAATGAACAGTGATCTTCTGTGGACACAAAATGACCCCTTCCCCAATCCATGAATTCAAAGACTCAATGAACAGTGATCTTCTGTGGACACAAAATGACCCCTTTCCCAATCCATGAATTCAAAGACTCAATGAACGGTGATCTTCTGTGGACACAAAATGACCCCTTCCACAATCCATGAATTCAAAGACTCAATGAACGGTGATCTTCTGTGGACACAAAATGACCCCTTCCCCAATCCATGAATTCAAAGACTCAATGAACAGTGATCTTCTGTGGACACAAAATGACCCCTTCCCCAATCCATGAATTCAAAGACTCAATGAACGGTGATCTTCTGTAGACACAAAATGACCCCTTCCCCAATCCATGAATTCAAAGACTCAATGAACAGTGATCTTCTGTGGACCCAAAATGACCCCTTCCCCAATCCATGAATTCAAAGGCTCAATGAACAGTGATCTTCTGTGGACACAAAATGACCCCTTCCCCAATCCATGAATTCAAAGACTCAATGAACGGTGATCTTCTGTGGACACAAAATGACCCCTTCCCCAATCCATGAATTCAAAGACTCAATGAACAGTGATCTTCTGTGGACACAAAATGACCCCTTCCACAATCCATGAATTCAAAGGCTCAATGAACAGTGATCTTCTGTGGACACAAAATGACCCCTTCCCCAATCCATGAATTCAAAGACTCAATGAACGGTGATCTTCTGTGGACACAAAATGACCCCTTCCACAATCCATTAATTCAAAGACTCAATGAACAGTGATCTTCTGTGGACACAAAATGACCCCTTCCCCAATCCATGAATTCAAAGACTCAATGAACGGTGATCTTCTGTGGACACAAAATGACCCCTTCCACAATCCATGAATTCAAAGACTCAATGAACAGTGATCTTCTGTGGACACAAAATGACCCCTTCCCCAATCCATGAATTCAAAGACTCAATGAACAGTGATCTTCTGTGGACACAAAATGACCCCTTCCACAATCCATGAATTTAAGTACTGATGAAAATGTAATTTTTACAAAACCACAAAAATGACGCCAATGAATCTTTAAAAAAATACAAATTATGTTCCTCTGAGAATATGTAGTCCATGTAGATCAAGGGAAGTAACTCCTACAGATTACTTCTCCACTAGGTGGCTTCTTGTTTCCTTGATGTCTACCAGTTTAAGATTGAGCACAATCTATAACCTGATGCTTGCATTTGCAAAAAGGGTGCTAGGGATTGATAGTAATGTGATTAGTTTTTAGTGAAACATAATTTACTAAAAATATTGCCATTCTCCATTAAATACAGTACCTGATCACATCAACTTTAGGGGAATTGGTAAAAGGAAGCGGAAATATATCTGCATCCAACCTCTAGCCATGCCACCTTGTAGGAGCACTATGACTATTCTACTGAACGGATTAGGTTTGTACATGAACGCAACATGATTAGATCTAACAAATGCAATCCCTGTGGGGTCATGCACATGGATTTTGCCTTCTTTGCAGAAGTTTTCCAGGTGAATCCAGATAAAGTTATCAGGCCATGCCCATAACAAAGTTTGTGCTGTCATGAATGGGTCATGGTAACTTTCTGGGCAGCCACTTGTTGCAAGACTACTGTATGAACCTGCATATAAGCCGAATAATTTTGGAAAAAATAAAAGACTAGAAGAAGGGAGGTCGGCTTATCCACAGGAAAAGGTCTAAACTTGAAAATTTAAGTGTTCTTGTTAAGTACTGGTATACAATGTTTCTGCAGATCATTAAAGATAAGATCACATGCCTAACATGAAAACCCCCTTGACATCCTGTACTGATACCCCATATAAAGATGAACATCCATTCTGATGGAATAGCAATAACACAATTTTTCAATATGGCTGGACTTACGGGATGGCTTATACATAACTCAGATATATTTTAATGTTTCACCTACTCAGTTTGGAGGATTCAGTTTATACATGGTAGATTGATCTCTCTCCGTTGCAAGGTCATGTCACATACATAGAAGCAGGAGAAAGTAGGCTGGGTGTGCCATCCAAATGACTGCACCATGTCTCAAACAGAGACATCACTGATTTAATAACCCATTTTAGTCGAATGGCCAGTACTTCTCAGGTTACAACTTGCTTCAAGTCCTAATCTGTAGAAGAGCCTCTGACCGATGCCAGAGACAATCTCCATGCTCCAAAGATGGCAAATGGATTCTGCAGCTTTGCCTCTCTTGATGGGTCTATTGAGGAGAGTGGGCGAATAGTTAACCTTTCCTTAGAGAAGAAACTGGGTAATGTAGTTAGTATTACTGAGCCATCAGAAGAAAACTGCATGTAATCTGGATGTGTGAATAGAATGTGCAGCTCGTTCACCGTGCTAGGTCTATCTGGAAGCAAGTTTTATATGATAACAGCTTAAGTGATGTCGAAGACAGGGAGCTTAAACAGAGGCAAGTTGAACCATGTCAAGACCCATAAGAAGTTCAATTTAGGGAACAAGCTGAGCAAATGGGGCCTGGAAAGGCTGAAATTGTTGTGGCAAATATTATCTCAACCATGATGTTGATTGTGATGTGTTAATTTTTGTCCTCAAAGAGAAAATGAAAGAAGCTAGCCAACTGAAGGAAGGAGATTAAGAGTGGTGTGATGTCATTAACCTGAAACCAATCAGTGAAAATGTGCCATTTCCCTTCAAATGTCTTAAATATGGTGGACCTTATGGCTGTCAAGATCCTCTCCATGATTAAAGTGGAGTGTGTGTGTGTGAGATTTGGATTTTTAACATAGCCTTAACAATTTTTCAGTCACACTGCTATGATGTCTGCAGTGTGGCGGTTTATAGTGATGTCTAGCACTGGGGCATCAGGCCGCAGACATGTAGCATGATGTCCCAACAAGTCACATTATCCTGACACCATGCTGACCAGTCATAATACTAACCTCTTAATGCTCAGCGCCGAGCGAGGCAACTGTTAGTATCATTTTTATAAGTCTTTGGTATGACTTGGCCAGGGATCAAAAACCACGACCTCCCGCATCTGATTTCAATTCTGGAAGAGCAGCAATAAAAAGATTTTCAATATTCAATACTGGATGTCATATCAGCAACATTTTTATTCAGAACCAACTGGGCACCACAAGAAGCCTTCTGGTGAAATTCTCATATAGACAAGACTTTCCATTTGGGTGGAGTAACCATAAAAAGATTTTAAAGCTGGCTGGATGCAAGATCAGCAACATTTTCATTTAGATTCAACCAGACAACATAGGAAGTCTTAGCACAGGTCAATAATATAACAGTTACTAACTCAGCACTTACCATGAACCAATACTATGCCAGTTGCTGATGCGCTGCTGAGAGGCAGCTGAGTCTGAAGGCCTCTGGATATGCTGTACAGCCCATGAATCTGTAAGTAGCACTCCTGTTGATAAACAATTACAGTATTAATTATTCTGGGGCAATTTCCCAACCTAGTTTGCAAAGAATAAAGTAGCATGAAAGGTACATTATACATCTGCCCTCTGTTTAATAACCCTCTATGTAGCCACTAAAACTGCCCTCGGTTTAATAATCCTCTATGCAGGCACTCTAGCTGCCCTCTGTTTAATAACCCTCTATGTAGCCACTAAAACTGCCCTCGGTTTAATAATCCTCTATGAAGGCACTCTAGCTGCCCTCTGTTTAATAACCCTCTATGTATCCACTAAAACTGCCCTCTGTTTAATAACCCTCTATGTAGCCATTAAAACTGCCCTCGGTTTAATAATCCTCTGTGTAGGCACTCTAGCTGCCCTCTGTTTAATAACCCTCTGTGTAGCCACTAAAACTGCCCTCGGTTTAATAATCCTCTATGTAGCCACTAAAACTGCCCTCTGTTTAATAATACTCCATGTAGCCACTAAAACTGCCCTCTGTTTAATAACCCTCTATGTAGCCACTAAAACTGCCCTCGGTTTAATAATCCTCTATGTAGCCACTAAAACTGCCCTCTGTTTAATAACACTCCATGTAGCCACTAAAACTGCCCTCTGTTTAATAACCCTCTATGTAGCCATTAAAACTGCCCTCGGTTTAATAATCCTCTGTATAGGCACTCTAGCTGCCCTCTGTTTAATAACCCTCTGTGTAGCCACTAAAACTGCCCTCGGTTTAATAATCCTCTATGTAGCCACTAAAACTGCCCTCTGTTTAATAACCCTCCATGTAGCCACTAAAACTGCCCTCTGTTTAATAACCCTCTATGTAGCCACTAAAACTGCCCTCGGTTTAATAATCCTCTATGTAGGCAATCGAGCTGCCCTGTTTAATAACACTCCATGTAGCCACTAAAACTGCATGAGGGACAGAAGAGACCATGATTTCATTATTATTTATTCGACTCACTATGACCATGACCTTTAGACCACTAAATCTTTCTTTATTACCCAAGGTGCAATCTATTCAAAAAGTCTGGTCAAGGAACTTACTCTAGAACAAAATCAATTTTTCTTTGGGTCACAATGACCTTGACATTTGGACCCCAAATCAATCTGCCTCTTCCATAACTAAAGTTCAAGCCCTGCACAAACTAAGTTAAGGAATGTGTCTAGAACTAATTTGTAAAAGCCATTTTTCTTTTTTCAGAAACTGACCAAAATTATCCACCAGTGTCCAAGAAACCGACCCAAATGATCCACCAGTGTCCAAGAAACTGACCTAAATGATCTACCAGTGTCCAAGAAACTGACCTAAATGATCCACCAGTGCTGAGAATCTTACCTAAATAATCCACCACCATTCTTGAGAAACTTGCCTAAATTATCTATCACAGTGCCCAAGAAACTGACCTAAATGTTCCAAATGTCTGAGAAATTGATCTAAATCATCCACCACAATGCTTGAGAAACCTGCCTAATTGATCCACCAGTGTCTGAGAAACTGACCAAATTTATTCAGCACAGTGTCTGAGAAACTTGCCTAAATGATCCACCAGTGTCTGAGAAACTGACCAAAATTATCCACCAGTGCCTGAGAAACTTACCCAAAAGATCCACCACAGTGCCTGAGAAACTGACCTAAATGATCCAACAGTGCCTGAGAAACTGACCTAAATGATCCACCAGTGTCCAAGAAACTGGCCTAAATGATCCAAATGTCTGAGAAACTGATCTAAATGATCCACCACAATGCTTGAGAAACTTGCCTAATTGATCCACCCATGTCTGAGAAACTGACCAAAATTATTCAGCACAGTGTCTGAGAAACTTGCCTAAATGATCCACCAGTGCCTGAGAAACTGACCTAAAAGATCCACCACAGTGCCTGAGAAACTGACCTAAATGATCCACCACAGTGCCTGATTCAAGAGGTTGTAGAGTTTGTTTTACTAATGTTAATGTGACTGGGGAATGCATTCCAAGGAGATACAATTGTTGGACAAATATGTTATATAATTAACACCAGACTGTATTTTCATGAAACTTTAATGTTGTGTAAACTCTGAGACAACATATATAATTTTCGAACCTTTTTGTCATCCTTGCATGGAACACCATCCGGTTTTCGTATTTTTTGCCAGGTAGCACCTCTATTATATGTGATCATTGAGTGTATGCTGTCATCAGCATTCATTTGACTTGTGATGTAAACTCCCCGCATTGACTGCACCCTGTAAAAGTCTGTGGTATCCCCAAAGTTAGGATAGAGGTGATTCTGTAGAGATTCTGAGTATACGATTCCTGTTGAATCAGATGTATATAGAACACCATGTCCTGAGTCTGAAAAAACAAAAATTCCAAACAGAATGAGAGATTTGTTTAATTTCAGGCAGAGAATAAAATGTGATTTTGTTTATATTTGTTTTAAAGGAACTTTTAACACATTATTGTCTATATAATGTGGAGAAAATTGGAGCTAACATATCAAAGGGCAATAACTCTTGAACATTACTTCCACTTGATGTCTGGTGTTGCTAGTTTTAAGTTGAGCAATGGATCAATGAATATTCTTGCATAGTGGAGTGGTGAGAGGTTTGTTACAGTAATATGATTGGGTAAGTATTTTAAGAGAAACATAATATACTTTAAAAGCTGCCTTCTCCTTCAAATACATTACCCGATCACATTAACCTTAGGAAAATATGTAATAGGAGGAAGGAATGCTGAGCATCCTACCTATACACCTGACATCCTTCATAGGAAGAAAGACTGTATTCACTACATGAAAGATAACAAACTCTCCTTTCTTGGACATGGCAGAGCCAACCATTCTTTACAGGAATCCACATGGAGATTGAGTCTGCTAGGATTTTGTCTGATTTGTATAGTGCTGTTCAGTGGGGTGCACCTATGCAGATATTTCGAAACCAGAATGCATTGATTGGGTAATTTGGTTCATCCTTGCTTGAGGAGGTAGGTCACCACCACCAAAAGTCTGACATAATTAAGACAACTTTCCAGAAATAAAAGAAATTAAAATTATAACCTTCATTTCAAGAGGGTTGATGTGAAATATATCCTCTGGTCCCTATGTGTCACTGGCAGTCTCGAAGCCTGGCAACAGATGGCCTCCGCAACCATACATGCTGTAATTTCTGGTTGGGCTCTTCCAAAGGAATTCCCGTCATGAGCCAACTGTAGTTCCTCCAATAACTTGGGAATGATATTATCTCGCCTGTGATTCTCATCTTTTGATCAAGAGGATTGGCAAAGAGGGCCCAGTAGAATCAGATCAGCTGCTGCATTCAATAATCCAAGTAGCTGCAAAAACTCTCTTGTCGTGAGCCACTTCCTGTTGAAAGTGGACTCGATGAGTTCAACTTATGGAAAAAGTAAGAGGACTTGTATTGATGTTCACTAAATTTTTATCACGGTTCAGAATCTCCAACTAAAAAGCAGCTGGGTGTGCTCTTGTACCAGCAGGAAGCAATGGCCACTTGTAGCCAACTTTCTAAAAAGAAAGCCTTAGAACTGCAGGATTGCTAATTCTGCAGGAGAGGTGGTCACTGATTTCTTTGATTATGGCAGTCTGTAGTAGAAGATGAAAGAAAGGACAATCCACAGAAGCCTACATGGAAATAGAGGTTGGTGGGCATCCAGAGTCTGTCAACACCCAATAAATCTCCTTCACTGCAGCCTCGAGATGAAACTATGTAGTTGTGTCAAGGAGGGATAAATTGTCTGGAGGGTCCTCACATTAATTGTTTGGGATATCCTGGTTCTACATATACATTCCAGTCTCAACAGAATATGCCAAGCAGCAGTGCCATCTTTGTTATACAAGTCCCAGTACCTACCCAATGGGTAGGCCATAAACAAAGGTGAGGCCATATGTGTCAAATAGATTTATCATCCTGGTATTGATGGATGGCTTACCAGGGGCATGGACAGTCTTGCTGTGGACCACACAAATGACCATACCAGAAGCTGTGCTATAGAAGCAATGATTGTGGGTTTTCTTTCATTATGATCCCCATCCAGGTCTAGTACTGTCCATTGTCATAGGAATGAAGAAATAAGCAGGATCTCTCAATGAGATCCCCATATGGCTTCAGTGCTGGTCTTGCCATATTAGTGTGTGTGACTTGGATTTTTCACATAACTTTAACAATTTTTCAGTCATATCGCAACGATGTCCACAGTGTGGCAGTTTTATAGTAATGTCTAGCATTGGGGCATCATGCCGCATAAATGTAGTATAATGTCCCACCCAGTCACATTATCCTGACACCAGGCTGACCAGTCCTAACACTAACCTCTTAATGCTGAGTGCCTAATGAGGCAGCTGTTAGAACAATATTTAGAAGTCTTTGCCACATTAGTAGTAAAGTGGAAGATATATCAATAAGATCCTGAATAGTGTTCCAGCACCAGTCATGCCAAAAGACTGGAAAAGCATATGGTTCTGTCACTATGATATGGTTAAATATTTAGTTTTCACACCTGACCGATCTACAATCAGAAGGCAGATGGATGGCTGGAGGCTTGTTAAGCAGCCAGGATGGTATCATTTTCTTAATTGACGGATCATTAAAATCTATGCTAAACATCATGCACTCTGACTTACAGGCCTGAAGGCTATGCTAAGGCAGGCATGGGAGACTTACTGCCAAGAAAAGGGGGGGGGGGGGAGGTACACTCCCCCATACTATCCACATTTATCATTGGGCACCAAAACTTTGCCCCATACTGAGAAACTGCACTGTTGCCTCCTGAACCAGGTGACATACCTGTAGCAACAGGCGATGGTGGGTATGGCAAAATATTGGTGTCTGGTTCTTCCACTTTCACTGACATTATCATAGCTAATGACAAGAACTTAAAGCAAATTTTGGTACTTCAGATGTAATGCTGTAATATTTTACCAAAGTTTCTTCCGAAAAAAACTAATGACAGAAGACATAGCTATATTCAAAGTCAAGACAATGATCAGACTGATTCTGACTTGGTTTAAGGTCCCCAACTTTGCAATTTAAATAAAGTTTCAATGAATTGTTTTGAAGAATTTAATTTTTTTCAAAGTTAATTTCATGAATAAAGATTGTTATACTTCATTGTCTGACATAAAAAATTGGTAACTGTTGTGATATCAGTAATATGTTTTAAGTCCTTCGATGATTTTAGTTGATTGCATCTGAATAATTCCTAATGCCAAAAGTCTTTTTTATTTTAAATTTTACAAAATGATCTGTATGTTCTTTGTTCTTTTCACTTTGCTTCAGAGGTATTTTAAGTCAAACTTCAAATCAACATTTGCACAAAAAAGCCTTAGGGGGAGAAGCAGCTCAAAAACAACAATAACAAACTAAGTTCTTATGAATATGGCAGGAGTTTTAATTAGAATGTTGTTCTTATGTCAAGAACTATCTCAGCCAATGATGCCAATTAAATTGTACTCACCACCAGGGTCATCCACATGCATGAAAACAAGACCTTCAGACATATCCAGCACGGAATAAAACTAGGGAGAGAAAAAAAAAAATTATCTTTTACATACTGTTTGCATTTATTAGCATAACAATACCAGGTTATACAAATTATATGCCACAGGGTGGCATGACACCTAGCAATGCAAATATTATTAAATAGTGTAAATGCTTGTAACTTTATGATATGCAGAACTTCAAAAATACATACTGCATTCCATAAAATCTCAACAAGTAAATATTATTTCATTAGGTTTACAGTTCAAAGTCAAAAGCATACACAAATAATATTATAGCAATATCCCAGCCACATGTATGTGCATACTAGAGTTTCTTCATTTTGACTCTCGACTTTGGAGGTGCATTCTCTCTTCCAACATGGCCCAGCTGAATAACAGCACACATTAAGTTCATTTCTGTGAGTAATTTAGCCCATACAAATGAAATCTAACTGGGTCTGATGTAATTCACCTAGAATACACTGAAAATGGCAGGTAACTTGGACTGAAAGAGACTCCATTGTCAGGATAATTTCCAGTTATCTGGTTGGAAATGGTGGTATTGTACACATTGTTTAACTGTATTTCTAATGTGAGTAACTTAAACTAAACTAGATAGTGCATTTACATTTTTCATACAAGTGTCAAATGTGTTTATGCTGGAACTCTACCTGTTAAATCTGGTCTGATATGGTCAGGCTAATTTGGACAGAAAGTCGTTACTTTGATGTTTAACAGGAGATGTGTATAATTTTTAAGTTTTCTACTTAGCTGCTACAGAAGCTTTACTGTTGCTAGGGTAGCCATCAATACATTTTTGGTACAACATATTCAAAGGTCCATTCCTAACAAATGTAATCAAAATGGGGTCAGCCATACAAAGAAGAAGTTAAAACAAGTTTTCTACCTGGTTGCTACAGAAGCAACTCCATACTTACAGGTTTCAATCCAGACAAAATTTGGTAGAACTTATCCTAAGAATCATTCCTACAGAGTCTGATTAAAATTGGCTAAGCCATTATGGAAAAGAAATTGAAGGGGAAGCAACTCTTACAGGTTAACTCCCATTGCTATCCACTAGGTGGCTACTGTTTTACCTAGTTTAAACTAGTTTTTGACTTGAACAACATGTTAAAGGATGCTAACATTGCGGGGAAGGGTGTGAGGGATTATCTGTAAAATGATCCGGTAAGTATTATTGGAGAAACATAATCTAGTAAAATATTTGCTTTCTCTACCAAATACATTACCTAATCAAAATACATTGGGAGAATAGCAGTAGATGCATGATTGCATTGCTAAAAGGATGAAGTTCTCCTAACGTTAGTTTAGCGTAATGAGACAGAATTTGTTTATACATGTGTGCAGGAGATCCACTTCGGGATTCTGCATGTGATTGTTGCATCATCAAGTTTCCCAAGCAAATCCAGAGAAAGTGTCCGTTCTATTGTTGGATCATCATGTTCCGGCATTTCCATTTCATCACCTTCATCAATGAGAAATGATGAAGCATCATCAGCATGCATAATCATTCTGCCCATTATACATGTGGTCAAGTGACCAGTTTGACTGGGTCCGACAGTTTGATAAGTAACAATGGTTTACTACGAATTTCATAGAAATGGTCAAGTCAATTTGATAGAAAGCTCAAAGCCAGAGATAACTGAGTCATCACCACTATACACATACCATTGTTCCCATGCTTTTAGATAAATTTCCAGGTCATTTCCAGGCTTTTTCCAGGATGAAATTAATTTTTTTAGGTTCACATATGACCATTACTAAATGGAACTAAAGAACATTTTAGCTTATAAAAACATGAATTTTTAAAAAATCAAAATATGTTCCCATTTCAAGAATCTCTTAAAACAACCTGAAAAGATGATCATGCATTAAACTATAAAATGTATCACATGAATCAAGTTTGACTACCGCATACTCCTATAAATTAGCATGTAAAGTCATTTCAATTTACAGAATAAAAATTCTAACTGTAATTTGCTGACCAACATTATGTTGTTACAAGGAAACAACATAAGAAACATAAATTTATTTTATTTTATTTCCTTTATTTCCTTTCAAACCTTTAATTCTAAATAAATCAGAATAATCAGATTGTGATGTTTTACCCCAACCCCTTGTATTATACATGTATTTATAAGTCTGTAAGTGGAGCCAGGTAAGCTTTGTTTTCCAAGTACCTAAGTTGGCTAATCCTCTTACGTAACCCAGTCTTTGTTTGAGCTCTTGAGTGGAAATCTGGCGGGAATCTTTGTACATGGGAACACGTGACGTAGACAACTTCAAAGAGCCGGAAGCCGACAATGGTAGGCTGGACAGTACATGGGGACACACAGACTGACATTCTATGATTGACAGTTCGATCAAATGACCAGAGTCCGTCGCCATCCAATCGGGATGCATTGTAGGTGGGACTTGATTCGAGAAACTGGCATAAGACTTGTACAAGCCTGAAATTCGTCAGTTGGTGTTTAAGAGTCGCAGTGACACACACTCCATTAGCCATTCGTAAAAATTGGCGGAATTTAGGAAATTCATGAAATAGCTTCGATCAGGTAAGTTTGATGTTACGTTGATTCTGCTTGATACGACTGCTGTTAATTGAAGAGAATTTGTCGTATGTATACATTTTACTTGTATTGAAGTATGAATAGTTAATTATGACCTTAATATTTTGCATTTTTTTCATGACTTTAGCTAGTACTTTTGTTTACGATTGATTACGATGTTGATTCGTTGCATCATTATTCATAATGTTACTATGTACACCTTATTTGTGAGGCAAAAATGTTCTCTTCTTTCGCTAGTAATATGTGTGCATATTATTTCGTGGATTATTACGTTTACGCCCTTTTGAAAGGACGATTTGTATTTGTGAAGAATTGTATTGCTCGCTAGCCGCTATAAGAATTAATATTGTAATTCTTTGCGTAGTTATATTTTGGTAGACAAGAAATTTGTTTACGTAATGATAGATTTTGCCATTGAGTAACGGATTGCCGTTTATCACCATTTGAATGTGAATATTGTGGATTTGGTACGCTTGTGTAGGAAATATATATAAATATATATAAATATATAGATAGTCATATTACTAATCGTAGTAATATTTTAGTACAATCATATTTGAAATATTTTGTATGTATATACTGATAGGGCTCAGTATGTAGATATTTGAATCCTTTGTGTGATTGTGTTATGGCGCCATTTTTGTAAGCGGCGGAAGGGTATGGGAATTTCGATGTGTGCGCATGCGCGACCCAAATGTCCCGCCTTAAACTGATGGTTCAGTTCAGTGACGTAGTGTGAGGGAAGATTTTTATAACCCTATGCTAATGCATTATACCTTTCAACAGGAAGCTTTCGGGGGAAGAAAGAATTTCAGAGAATTTCGGGGGACGAGAGAAGTTCAGAGAATTTCGGGGGACGGTGAGAGATACCGAGTGAATTTCGGGTGACCTCAAGGGATACCGTCAAGGGTTCCGGATACTAGAAGAGGAACCGGAAGTCAAGATAACGGCAAGGAACAAGGATTATAGAAGAGGAAGCGGAAGTGGAGATCACGAAAGGAGAGAAAGACAAGGGAACGAAGAGATTTAGATGAGTAGCACTCAAGAAGGGAAAAATCTCCTCACACTGTGAACTCAAATGATGATCAAAGGGATCATTGGGTGAAAGAGAGACATTGATTACTTTAAATTCTTTTAAATTTCATTTATTAAATTGTTATTGTTTAAATATCATCTTTGTATTTCTTTTAATTTAACTGTCGGCATTGCTGACTGGGGGCTCGTAGCCATAAATATATTTAGTCAATAAATAATATAGTGTCCAGAATTAACCTTCTGAATAAGGACCAGGGGAACTTCTCATAATTCGTTAAAGTCTATAAGAACCTCACCCCTAAACAACCACTACACCCCCACACAGATGTAATCAAGATAGCAATCTATGTGCAAGTTATACAATGTAAACATTTTCTACCACAGTATTAAAAAGAAAATTCAAAGTATTAGAATCTTATCTTGTAAAGAAAAAAGTTTAAACCCTGAATTAATCTGCACCAATAAAACCCAAAACAAAAGTTTTCAAACAACCTAAACTCCTAAAGACAATTTGGTTAAAAATCCATCATTTAAAAAAACCTACTTAACAAGAGTTAATTTAATATTAACAAAAAAAGATTTTCAAAATTATATATTACTGTATAAACAAGGAATGAATTTTCTATAAAATCAACATTATGTCTGTTTGTAATTAGATAAACCAGTCCCCAAACCTGTATTGGTACTCACAGGTACTTGTATCGTTTCGTAATATATATAAAACAGGGGACGACAATCTCCCGTTTCTCCTTTTACCTGTTTAACATTTGAAACCAATACTTCAGGCTACATATCACAGTGTAATAGTGTAGCACATTTAAATCAGCTCAGAGATTTACATTTAGACTAAAAATTTGACTTAAAATGAATAGCAGTAAATTTTCTAATCCAGGTTACCTCAGAATATTCCTACCCCATTTTCCACTTTGGACATTTAGGTTGGGATGTGGGGTCAAAGCAATCGCCTATCGAACAATTGGAATTTGCAGCCACTGTGTGGTAGAGGAATATGATGGTCACTTACCAGTGGGCCTTGTAAACTTAAATGATGATATATCGAATCATACCTGTATGAAATAGATATGAAAGTGATTTTGTTTCTCAGAAATGGCAAGTCTTATAACTGTTATGTCTTTAATCCACTGACAGACTAGAAGAAACTACAACATAGATGAAACCTGACACAATACTTGCAAATTGCATTACTGGTCATATGACTAAACTATGACACTGAAAGTCCAATAGTCATGTGATATCAACAACAGTCTCCTTTCAACAGTCTAAGGTAATGCAATAAGCTCACAATTTAGGGCCATGTAGTAAGATGACAGTATACAGCCATGCAATAAGATGACAGTATATGGCGATCCAATAAGATGACAGTCTAGGGCAATACAATAAGCTGACACTCTAGGGTCACGCAATCAGATGACAGTGTAGGGCCATATAAACAAGTTGATAGTCTAGTGTCATGCAATCAGATGACAGTTTAGGGCCATGCAATAAGATGACAGCCTAAGGCCATGCAATAAGATAACAGTCTAGGGTCATGCAATAAGATGACAACCTAGGGAAATGCAATAAGATGACAGTCTAGGACCATGCAATAAGATGACAGTCTAGGGCCATGCAATAAGATGGCAGTCTAGGACCATGCAATAATATGACAGTCTAGGACCATGCAATAGGATGACAGTCTAGGGCCATGCAATAAGATGACAGTCTAGGGCCATGCAATAAGATGACGGTCTAGGGCCATGCAATAAGATGACAGTCTAGGAACATGCAATAAGATGACAGTCTAGGGCCATGCAATAAGATGACAGTCCAGGGCCATGCAATAAGATGACAGTCTGAGGCCATGCAATAAGATGACAGTCTAGGGCCATGCAATAAGACAGTCCAGGACCATGCAATAAGAAGACAGTCTGAGGCCATGCAATAAGATGACAGTCTAGGGCCATGCAATAAGATGACAGTCCAGGACCATGCAATAAGATGATAGTCTGAGGCCATGCAATAAGATGACAGTCTAGGGCCATGCAATAAGATGATAGTCTACAGCCATGCAATAAGATGACAGTCTAGGGTCATGCAATAAGATGACAGTCCAGGGCCATGCAATAAGATGACAGTCTGGGGCCATGCAATAAGATGACAGTCTAGGGCCATGCAATAAGATGACAGTCCAGGGCCATGCAATAAGAAGACAGTCTAGGGCCATGCAATAAGATGACAGTCTAGGGCCATGCAATAAGATGACAGTCTAGGGCCATGCAATAAGATGACAGTCTGAGGCCATGCAATAAGATGACAGTCTAGGGCCATGCAATAAGATGACAGTCCAGGACGATGCAATAAGAAGACAGTCTGAGGCCATGCAATAAGATGACAGTCTAGGGCCATGCAATAAGATGACAGTCCAGGACCATGCAATAAGATGATAGTCTGAGGCCATGCAATAAGATGACAGTCTAGGGCCATGCAATAAGATGATAGTCTACAGCCATGCAATAAGATGACAGTCTAGGGCCATGCAATAAGATAACAGTCTAGGGCCATGCAATAAGATGACAGTCTGAGGCCATGCAATAAGATGACAGTCTAGGGCCATGCAATAAGATGATAGTCTACAGCCATGCAATAATCTAACAATCTATGATCAGGTGAGTTAAAAGTTATTTTGTAAAGAGACATCAGGCATGCATACTGGCAAGTTCCAAGAGAATCAGAAGATTTTAGGCATGTTTCAGCAGCTGCATTCAGCACATGAAGGATGATGAGATTTTTTAAAAATGTGCGCTCACTAAGGGAGATTTTTTTTGTGTATCTCTTTAGCAAGCAATGTGGCATGCATTTGTCAAGGCATGTGCAATCATTACATCATATATTTACAAAACTCTTTTGTTTGAATGAATAATATAACGTGTTACTTGGATTAAGCAACTCTTAACACATTATTCAGTTCAGAACTTTCACACCAAATTTATTCTAATAAAGGTAACTTTTCTGCCTATTCAAACTTTGAAGCACCTGTATTACTTAAATTTTTTAAGGTTTCAATTTTGAAGGTGCCAATTTGAGAGGTTTCAGCTTTCAGATTTCAATGCGAATCATTTATGAGAAACTAAAAATAATGATAAATTACTAAATGCACATACATTACTTTGCTTTTCATGCTTTAAAGAATAAAGTTGTGGCTCTTACTGGTCAATTTTGTTTATGCATCACTTTAGTCCTCATGTCAAAGTATCCAAAACACTGCCATCCAAGTTCGCTATCACCACACTATCATGACAATACCTATTCCAACAGCTACTGAATAACACAAGCCAAAGATTATCTCAATTGCTGAATAACACAGGCCAAGGATTATCTCAGCTACTGAATAAAACAGGCCAAGGATTATCTCAGCTACTGAATAACACTGGCCAAGGATTATCTGAGTTACTGAATAACACAGGGCAAGGATTATCTCAGCTTTATCAAAAGAATTCCATTTCTTTTTATTTAGTCATGGGTGGCTACTATCAATCACCCCAGGGTGTTCAATTTCCATGTACAATGCACCACAACAGACTGTGTATGTTGTCAAATTTCAGATCAATTTTAATAATGGCTTGGACAATAGAGCTGATCCAAGGCTAAGGTGTTCGACACAAAACAAAATTACACTCTTAGTTCAGTAATTTTAAATATAACAAAGAAACAAAAATGTGAGCACAGACTTGATGTGTATTTTCCACAATGTTAATTTAAACAAATGAAATATTATTCAGCCAGGCCTGGTTTCATTTGTGTGTGATCAATTTGTAAATGGGTACATTCTTCTTGTAGGATTTTCAATGATATGATACTGTGAGATGGCTTACAAATCTTGAAATTATTTTTTTTTCTCAAAATATAACGTTACTCGATAAATGTTCAGCTGCTGATCATAATTTTGATACAGTTCAGTTCCCCACATTATCAGTGAATCAACTTCACATATTGTGCAATGCACAACACACCCAATTCTCATCACCTTCAGCTTTTTCCTAGTGATGCCACATTTTGATACGAAAATAATCCATACTTCAAGAATAGTGTCAACAGGAAAATAGTTCTCTTAAACATTTATTTTGGAAAATAGATCACTTGGTACACCTTTTGCCATTTCATTTTAAGCAAGAAAAATATTCTCATTTGGGATCACCTGTATTAAATAGAGTTTAAACAGGAAATCACTAACTTTGGAAGAGCACCTAAATTAAAATAAATTTGGTTTTTATTGAACACTCATGTAAAATCTCTTTAGATACACTATCGTAAAATCCTCTTTAGATACACTATTGTAAAATCCTCTTTACTCATGTAATATCCTCTTTTGATACACTACTGTAAAATCTTTAGATTCTCTACTGTAAAATCCTCTTTAGAAAAACTATTGTGGAATCCTATTTAGATCTACTACTGTAAAATCCTCTTTAGATCTACTATTGTAAAATCCTATTTAAATCTACTATTGTAAAATCCTCTTTAGATACACGCATTAAAACTTGCCCTCAAAGACCAACATTTCTGACAATATAGTCTATCAAGTCCGGCGGTCATTCAGTAAAGGTCCTAAGAGTATGACAAAATGAAGACTGCATTAAGAATCTAGTCACAATAGACAGGTGGTCTCCTAACCAATAACATTTCGAGTCAAATTTCACTTCAACCTTTGACCTTCTGATGAAAAGATTACAATCTGAAATTGTACAAGTGCTGAACTATAAAAAAACACTGTAAATACTTGTAAAATATGTACAAATAAAAAGTGATAAAATGAAAAAGTCAAAAAATCTGATGAAATGCAAATTTGTTGGGACTTTACAGAAAATACACACGAGTAAACAAATATAACATTGTTGCTTTGATGTGAAAAAATGAATGTCCTTACTCTGTCTTGTGTAATGGTGGGCAGTTGATGTGAAAAATGTATCCTTACTCTTGTCTTGTGTAATGGTGGGCAGTTGATATGAAAAATGTATCCTTACTCTTGTCTTGTGTAATGGTGGGCAGTTGATGTGAAAAATGTATCCTTACTCTTGTCTTGTGAAACTGTGGTTAGTTGATGAGAAAAATGTGTCGTTACTCTGTCTTGTGGACTTGAAAAAAATTGTCCTTACTTTGCCTTGTGTAATTGTGGGCAATTGATATGAAAAATGCATGAACTTACTCTGTCTTGTGTAACTGTGGGTAGTTGTGCTTCATTCCAGCTCTTTCCACCATCTGTTGATATTTTAAGAAAGCGCTGACTATTCTGAAAAAAGGAGAATTGTTTTATTAATGATATGCAATTTCCTAAGGAGAAAATTTTATTATATGCATATAAAATAAACAGTAAGTGTGGAATTGTAAAATTTATATAATCTACTCCAACAAAAGTGTATATATATATATATATATATATATATATATATATATATATATATATATATATATATAATAAAGATTATGTCATGCAGTACATACATCTAATTTAAACTTATATTCTTTTTGCACATATTTCTCCAAGTCAGTTGTCTGAATGTATGTCTGTGTTTTCTGTATGATTATGTATGTGCACGTGTGTGTCTGTATACTTATAAGTATGGATGGAAATGCTCCGGACAATTGATTGTAAAAATCTTAAAGAAGACCACTACCACTACCTCATTCATTAGTTTGCAAACCAGTCGTGATGATGCCTTACACTATATCGCTTAGCTTCTGATGAATAACCTTAATCATAAATTTATAATATATCACCCTTTATTTAAAAAGTTAAATTCATTAACATGAAGGAAATCAAACTGTTTTGTAAATATGTTTTTTAGTGTTTTGGGGAGGGCTGGATTTGGAGGTAGCAAAGAAAGTTCTCCATAATGTAATGTTATCTGGTAATGTATTTCAATCAGAACTATTTAACACATTCATTGTGGACAGTACTCAGACCTTCATTGCAAGGAATGAGCTTCACTGAAGAGTAACTCCTGTGAGAATTAATGTGGAAGAAAACTGGTCCTCATTTCTTATACTTTATATATTGGCATGAATGTATAGGTATTGGTATGAATCCATAGGTACTGGTGTGAATTTATCGGTACTGGTATGAATTTACAGGTACTGGTATGAATTTATAAGTATTAGTATGACTTTAAGGTTTTGGTGTGAATTTATCGGTACTGGTATGAATTTACAGGTACAGGTATGAATTTATAGGTATTAGTATGACTTTAAGGTACTGGTATGAATTTAAGGTTTTGGTGTGTGTGTGTGTGTGTGTGTGTGTGTGTGTGTGTGTGATTTGGATTTTTAACGTAGCTTTAACAATGTTTCAGTCATATCGCTACGATGTCTGCAGTGTGACAGTTTATAGTGACTGATGTATAGCACTGGGGCATCATGCCGCAGACATGTAGCATGATGTCCCACCCAGTCACATTATCCTGACGCCAGGCCTACCAGTCCTAACACTAACCTCTTAATGCTGAGCGCCAAGCGAGGCAGCTGTTAACACCGTTTTTGTAAGTCTTTGGTATGACTCGACCAAGGACTGAACCCATGATCTCCTACATCCGTGGTGTACGCTCTAACCACTAGGCCATGGGAGCAGTAGGTTTTAGTATTACTTTATGTATTGGTATGATTTATAGGTATTGACATGTCTGGTGGCCTAATGGTTAGAGCATCCGCCTCAGATGCTGGAGGTCATGGGTTTGAACACCAGCTGAGTCATACCAAAGACTAATAAAAAAGGTACAAGCAGCTGCCTTGCTTGGCACTCAGCATTAAGAGGTTAGTGTTAGGACTGGTCAGCCTGGTGTCAGGATTATGTGACTGGGTGGGACATGATGCTACATGTCTGCAGCGTGATGCCCCAGCACTAGACATCACTATAAACTGCCACACTGCAGATATTGTAGCGATATGACTTAAAATTTTTTTTTAAAGCTACATTAAAAATAAAACAAAACATGCACATGGTATTGGCAACAATTTAGAGGTGCTGGTATGACTTTATAGGTACGGGGCCCAGAGTGGCCGAGTGGTCTAAAGCGGTCTCCGTTATGGATCACTGCCATCTCACCTCTGTCTGCATGGGTTTGAGTCTCAGATTTGGCCAATGTGGGTGTGTGAGAAAGCCTGGAAGTAGCTTCTCGTGGGTCAGTGTTTATTTCCGGGGGTTTTCCTGGGTTCTTCCTCCACCATTAATACTGGCCACCATGTACAGTTTATCGTGTGCTGAAAAATGGCGTTAAACCCAACAAAAACAACTTTATAGGTACTGGTATGAATTAATAGGTACTGGTATTACTTTAAGGTACTGGTATGAATTAATAGGTACTGGTATTACTTTAAGGTACTGGTATGAATTAATAGGTACTGGTATTACTTTAAGGTACTGGTATGAATTTATAGACTGAGATTTTTTTTGTTTATTCAAAATAAAATTAAATATTTATTGTATGTTTTTGGACCGCAAAATATTACAAATAATAATTTCTTGCTGCTCAAAAACAAACAGTAAATACAGTTGGCAACATAAAACATTAATTATAAAGTAAAATTTTTACTTACTGGATCAGAGGGTTCTTTTACAATGGAAGCGTACAAAAATTTTCCACTGTGTCCAAACTCTCCAACATTTGTTAGCAATGTAACCCATTTATCACCAGCATCATCTGATTTCTTTAATTCATACACTGGTGTCTGCATGAACTGGAAAACTGAAACAACATTGTTAGAAAATTCAGGAAATTTAAATGTTTTCTTTCGTTTTTGCATAAATTTAATTATTCATATTTTGGATTTTCATTTTTGTCATGTTTAGTACAGCATTATTTCATTATAATGCACATCATTTTAACACAATTTCTGAGATACCACTGCTTTGCCATAGACCTTAACTAAAAAATTATCCTATATATATATATATATATATATATATATATATATATATATATATATATATATATGTATTAGGATTTACGAGCACATCTGCAGAGTACTGTCTATGCAGTGGCAAAAAGTTCTAAAAATAAAAATGTAAAGAATTGCAAAAATGTTAAACCCTTTCAAAGAAATGTAAACATGAATTGCTACAAAACAGATTGTAAAGATGTTAAATGTCCATAAAAAGTTATATAAAAAACAAAGGTAAAGGTTAAAAAAAGTATAAAATCCTTAAAACATCAGGCAAAAGTCTGTTGCATAAACTATATACCCTCAAAAAGTCCAAGATTTTATCTGGTAGTACATCACTATAAAGTTTCTTAACTGAATGCATATCAAAAAAACTTGTGTCTCAAAAGTTAAGTTTTATTTTCCAATATTTATTAAACTGGAAAATCCATGATCTGGCTCATGTTGGGTATTTTTGAAACTCACTGCTACTATCTGCATTCGTCTTTTGTTGGCCACAATTGAGTTCAGCCACTATGTCATTGTATTCTGTAACTTGCTATAGGAAACTCAAAATTTCCATCAGTGTAAATCAGATGTGCCAAGTTGCCATTATGAGCTTTGCATCCCTACTACAATGATCACACAGTACCAGGTATACTCAGTTAAAAGCGGGGTCTAAATGCAAACTGCACAGACCCAGATCTATACAGTTTCTTAGGAGTAATCATCAGAAAAAAAAAACACAGACCATGATCTGCCAGTGCATTATGCAACTGCAGATAATGTTCTATGTTGTTTGCAGTTGGACTTGACTTATAAGGCAGTATATATGGTAGTCAATCTTTATGTGTCAATAAACACTTGCCTAATTAGCTAACTTCTTAGGAGGCTGAGCATAGTTGTCCTATTACAACATTCTAATGCTGATAAAGAGAGGACATTGTCCATTCAAGGGGAAATGTGGACCAGAAAACTATCGAGATCCTGTTGAGTGTGAAGCTTAATAATCAAAGTGGATATCATCAGTGGTCACAGAATGATTGTGTTGTGACAGAAACTTAAAAATGCTAATGGATGTTATTTAACAATCATTGCAGTGAACTATACAATAAAAACTCTTTCTTTTTAATTAATTGACATTATACTGATTCGACTTAATTATTACTGTGACTTGCCAACAGAATAAGAATCTGATTTATGTTCAAAACTTGCTGTTACAGGAAACAAATGCGCTTATTTTGTTCGCCATCCCATTGAAGAACATACAATTTGTGCCAAACAAATCTACTGGTTCGAAGTCAATCTACTGATCACAATTTTTACACTTTCTAAATGTACTGGTTTGAAATCCTGGTTGTGTCACATGTCTAACTAATGTAATGGCGTAAGCATAGTTTAATATCTCAGTGAAACAAGGCTTATTTACATGAATGGAAATTTCCAATGACGCAATCTCAGTGATATGAGACTGATATACATGAATGGAAATTTCCACTAAGGTAATTTGAGTAAGAGCTCAGTTACATCCAGACTTCATGAGATTTTCAGTGTAAACACGATTCTTATATCCCTCTTAACGTTAGCGTGTTATTTGTAGCATTCAAGATGATGGTAATAGTCATGCTTTCCTTAGTGAATTTCACTTCCTGTAAACTTAATTTTATCAATATAAGGCAAATGGTTTTTAAAATGAAGAAATAAACCAAATGTTAACAAATATATGTATATATATATATATATATATATATATATATATATATATATATATATATATATATATATATATATATATATTTCTCAACAGACACAGAACTATAGCAAAAGCTTAATTAATGAGTGGTAAGAATACATTTTTTAATATCCCCACTATTTACAATAAGAGTTCTGTGGTAAGTTGTACATCACCTGTGAATAGCATTATGGTGATATAGTTGTTAGTCTTGGCCTGCAAAACTGTATCTGCATAGAAACTTTTTAGTCTCAGCCAACCTGGATTATAATTCCATAGAAATTTCAGTCTCAGCCTACCCTGACTGTACCTGCACAGAGTTTAGTCTCAGCCAACCCAGACTATATCTCCACAGAGATTACAGTCTCTGCCTGCCAAGAATTTATTTGCAGAGAACTTAGTTGCAGTCTGCCCAAACTGTATCTACAAAGACATTTTAGTCTCTCCCTACCCAGACCATATCTGCATAGAAATTTTAATCTCAGCTTCGCCAGACTGTATATCCACAGAGAATTTAGTCATGACCTGCCCAGACTGTATCATGCCCAGATTGAGATTTTAGTCTCAGCCTGCCAGACTATCAGCACAAAGATTCTGCAGCTACCAGTCTGGGGAAAAAAAAACCACAAACACTGTGCCCCCTTAAACATCTTGTACATTTTGATTAAATCCCATAAGTGTTAAATCACTGAGATATGTGCCATAACTGCATAAAAGTAAAATATTTTGTAATGTAAACACATGGTAACTTGACTGTGCAATAATCAATGCAACAGAATTTGTTTAACTTTTGTTTACCGTAATCAGTGCTTACAGTACCATCTTGTGCCCTAGTTTGGCTTTCCAATGCACAGTAATGAAAGCTGAAGCCAGCTGAGTGGTTGTAAATGACAGGCAGTCACTCACAGCAGAGGTCTGATTAAGACAAGTTTTAGTGTACCTATGTTTTATCAATAACAGACAAGACAAAAATATTTTATTTTAAAAAAAAAGGAATTTCCTTACAGTGAGATAGTACTGGGTCCTGAATTGCATCTTCTCCAACAGTTGCATAGATAGTCAGTGGACCATCCCTATAATTTGCTGCTGTGTTCTCAGAAATGCCCCTGGAAGAAATCAAAATGCACTGATATTGCGATAAAAATGTCCTTGTAATTTGTTGTGTTCATGGAAATGCCCCTGGAAGAAAAACAAATCCACTGATATTGCTATAAAAATATTCCCTCAAATTCTCATAGCTGCCACTTTCACCTTTGTGTAAGTGTTTTTATGATAAAGCTAGGTTTGCATCAGAAACTGAATCTAACGGACAAAAGTTGTATTAGTTCTTGAATTAATCTACACATTAAACAACATTTTAATGGGTCATTCTTATGCAATACTCATAATCTTTTTTTTTTCTGAACTGAGACATCTGTATCTGTGGTTTTAAAACACAGTACAAAGTACGAACAGCAACAAATTAATTAAATTTTGTGAGATCGTGAACAGACTCACGTGAACTTCAGAGTAAACGTTGAGACTAAAGTTTCTAAGACTTCAGGGTCATAGTGTAATTTCTGACAACTGCCACACTTATTCTATTAAATATTCTTGCCAACTTTACTTTTTAAATTCAGTTGAAGCCATGGCTTCTTGAATTTGAAAGAATATATGATTCTTGGTATTGCAGTCCGCAAGTTTTATGAATTCCAGCTGGTAGCACTCTAAATGAGATAAAGAGATGAATTACATGAATCCAAAGAGAGATTGTTTCTTTGTAGGAAACAACATCATGTGATTTGCAATAAATCATGATACTGTGTACTGCTGTGTCACCGACTTTATGTGAAGTGATGATCTATTTTTCTTGTCATATTGCACAGCTAAAATGGCATTATCACTATTCTGAAACAAGTTACATTTGAAACATTTGCCATAAATTAAGTAACAGAACAATTAAATACAATTGTTTATAAGAAAATTAAATTGTATAAACCAGCAAACAAACAATATTGACTTCTGCTTCATCCTGATCAATAAGAGCTTTACACATGTTGCCCTCTGCTTTGTGTTGATCAATATGAGGTTAATTGGCTCAAACACATGTTGCCCTCTGCCTTGTGTTGATCAATATGAGGTTAATTGGCTCAAACACATGTTGCCCTCTGCCTTGTGTTGATCAATATGAGGTTAATTGGCTCAAACACATGTTGCCCTCTGCCTTGTGTTGATCAATATGAGGTTAATTGGCTCAAACACATGTTGCCCTCTGCCTTGTGTTGAACAATATGAGGTTAATTGGCTCAAACACATGTTGCCCTCTGCCTTGTGTTGATCAATATGAGGTTAATTGGCTCAAACACATGTTGCCCTCTGCCTTGTGTTGATCAATATGAGGTTAATTGGCTCAAACACATGTTGCCCTCTGCTTTGTGTTGATCAATATGAGGTTAATTGGCTCAAACACATGTTGCCCTCTGCCTTGTGTTGATCAATATGAGGTTAATTGGCTCAAACACGTGTTGCCCTCTGCCTTGTGTTGATCAATATGAGGTTAATTGGCTCAAACACATGTTTCCCTCTGCTTTGTGTTGATCAATATGAGGTTAATTGGCTCAAATGCGTGTTGCCCTCTGCTTTGTGTTGATCAATATGAGGTTAATTGGCTCAAACACATGTTGCCCTCTGCCTTGTGTTGATCAATATGAGGTTAATTGGCTCAAACACATGTTGCCCTCTGCTTTGTGTTGATCAATACGAGGTTAATTGGCTCAAACGCGTGTTGCCCTCTGCTTTGTGTTGATCAATATGAGGTTAATTGGCTCAAACGCGTGTTGCCCTCTGCTTTGTGTTGATCAATATGAGGTTAATTGGCTCAAACGCGTGTTGCCCTCTGCTTTGTGTTGATCAATATGAGGTTAACTGGCTCAAACGCGTGTTGCCCTCTGCTTTGTGTTGATCAATATGAGGTTAACTGGCTCAAACGCGTGTTGCCCTCTGCTTTGTGTTGATCAATATGAGGTTAATTGGCTCAAACACATGTTGCCCTCTGCTTTGTGTTGATCAATATGAGGTTAATTGGCTCAAACACATGTTGCCCTCTGCTTTGTGTTGATCAATATGAGGTTAATTGGCTCAAACACATGTTGCCCTCTGCCTTGTGTTGATCAATATGAGGTTAATTGGCTCAAACGCGTGTTGCCCTCTGCCTTGTGTTGATCAATATGAGGTTAACTGGCTCAAACACATGTTGCCCTCTGCTTTGTGTTGATCAATATGAGGTTAACTGGCTCAAACAAATGTTGCCCTCTGCTTTGTGTTGATCAATATGAGGTTAATTGGCTCAAACGCGTGTTGCCCTCTGCTTTGTGTTGATCAATATGAGGTTAATTGGCTCAAACGTGTGTTGCCCTCTGCTTTGTGTTGATCAATATGAGGTTAATTGGCTCAAATGTGTGTTGCCCTCTGCTTTGTGTTGATCAATATGAGGTTAACTGGCTCAAACACATGTTGCCCTCTGCTTTGTGTTGATCAATATGAGGTTAACTGGTTCAAACATATCATACTGACCTCTGCTTTGTTTTAATGAATATGAGATTAACTGGCTCAAACGCGTGTTGCCCTCTGCCTTGTGTTGATCAATATGAGGTTAATTGGCTCAAACACATGTTGCCCTCTGCCTTGTGTTGATCAATATGAGGTTAATTGGCTCAAACGCGTGTTGCCCTCTGCCTTGTGTTGATCAATATGAGGTTAACTGGCTCAAACACATGTTGCCCTCTGCTTTGTGTTGATCAATATGAGGTTAATTGGCTCAAACGCGTGTTGCCCTCTGCTTTGTGTTGATCAATATGAGGTTAATTGGCTCAAACGCGTGTTGCCCTCTGCTTTGTGTTGATCAATATGAGGTTAAATGGCTCAAACACATGTTGCCCTCTGCTTTGTGTTGATCAATATGAGGTTAACTGGCTCAAACACATGTTGCCCTCTGCTTTGTGTTGATCAATATGAGGTTAACTGGTTCAAACATATCATACTGACCTCTGCTTTGTTTTAATGAATATGAGATTAACTGGCTCAAACGCGTGTTGCCCTCTGCTTTGTGTTGATCAATATGAGGTTAATTGGCTCAAACACATGTTGCCCTCTGCTTTGTGTTGATCAATATGAGGTTAACTGGTTAAAACATATCATGCTGACTTCTGCTTTGTGCTGATCAATGAGGTTTACAGGTTCAAACACATCCTGTTGACCTCCCATTTGTATTCAAGTTCACATAAAATTTCATATTGCTCTGACATTACTAACTTTGTGTATTTCAAACTCACCGTGAACTGCAACTGATTGTAAAACTTATTCATTACTTTTTTTTACGCAGGACTCTGCTGAAAATTTACATTTAATTTAAGTTGAAGGGTTTAATAGAAGTTTGGAGGCTTTCTATAAAACCATTACTTTCTTGTTCTTTTTTTTTACATACAGCATTCCCTCAATGTAAGGCCAACAATATAACAGTGCTCTTTTTATAAGACAAGTATAGTCATGGATCCAATTTCATTATTGAGAAGTAGGTTTATATATATAATTCATTATAGGGTGGTTTCACTATAAGGTGGTATACTCTGTGCAGGGTGGTTTCACTTTAAAGTGGTATACTCAGGGTGATTTCACTGTAATGTGCTACAATGTTTCGGGTGGTTTCACTGTAAGGTTTTATACTCTCTGCAGGGTAGTTTCAATATAAGGTGGTATACTCAGGGTGGTTTCATTGTAAAGTGGTATAATGTGAAGGGTGGTTTCACTTAGGTGGTATACTCTCTGTAGGGTGGTTTCACTGTACGGTGGCATACCCTGTATGGTGGTTTCACGATAAGGTGGTATACTCTGAATGGTGGTTTCACTGTAAGGTGGTATACTCCCTGTACAGTAGTCCCCCTCTTATAAGCAACCCCTAATGTAGCAGGAAAGTGGCCTTATAATGCGGGTGGCCTTTCTAGAGGGGGATGACAAATGCGAATAGTAAATACATATGAAAAAAGTCACAAGTACATTTAACTTTAATTATTTAATATTTTAATTAAAAAATCACATGCATGATGTGAAAAAATGTAAAACAAACTTTGTCATCATTTGCAAAAGAATGCTATGAATAATCATTGATACAGTTTTAAAACTGTCTTTTTAATCATGTTACAGTTCACATCACGTCACTTTGTTGGTAACAGTCTAAAAAACAAACCAGTCTCATCACATTAAAAATATCCTTGCTGTCATATCCCCTGCATATATCGTTTAGTCTTTTGTTCCACTCTTCGACAACTTCATTATTAACATCAGCTGATTTGCCGCTAATGATAGAACACTTGATATTGTGTCACACTTGAAATCTGTGTAACCATCCGTTACTTGCAATAAAGTCGTCATATCCCAGTTCAACTGACAAATTTTTTGCTTTTTCTTGTCTTTCAAATCAGGATACAAACGTCTCCTGGCTCAAACAATCTTCCTTTCTCCGTCCATTTCACCTTTCCACTTCTGCAGAATTGTTTCATTATCTTTCACGATATTGTTTATCTGAGTCTTCCTGACGTTAGTTTTCTGAAGGATCCTCGACGAACCCCCCCCCGTCAGTTGAATTACTTTCACGTTCTCCTCTAAACTGAGAATTTTTATTTTCCTCAATGACATGTTGATCTTTTTGCAGTAAGTTATTCATGTTGCCAACTACAATACTGATAAAACAATTTTGTATGCATCTAAACAAATTGCCATGTGTTTTTAAAGGAAGTGATCTTGTCACGTGATTTGTTAGTTGCAGTCTGGTACCCTATTGTTTTTTTACATTTCTTGAAACTAGGTGAGAGAAGCCAAAACAGCTTCGATATGTACCATTAACATCACACAGATTTGACCTCGCGGCCACTAGGATTCGTAATTTTGACAATTATTGTCAGTTGTAATAGCCACTGATTACCAAAGTGAACAAGCTCAACATCTTACTAAGGGAATCCATAAAGGCTATTAAACCATTTTCCTGCTGACTTGGGTATTGTACATCAATACTGCCACTTCTCAGCTGTTACTACTGTTCGATAATTGTATTCTTAACAATTATCAGTGACTAAACCGGACATCTTATGATAACACAGCAGTAAGGCTAATTGGATTACATGTACGTACCCTTTTGTATGGATTAAAATTTGAGTCTTTCTCGGTTTTTATGGAATAAATTTGGCTTCTTGTGAGGCGTAAATGATATAATATTAACCTTAGTGGTAAATGTACTTTACTCAACATTTCTTTCAGTAACGAAAACCTGACATTGGGAAACAGAAATCGGATTACTTAACACACGTTATGAACACAATACTGGTTCTGGATAATATTCAAATAAAATGCGGCCGCTTGTGAGGGGTAAATTTTACGATTTTTCACTAATATGCTGGCCGCTGGTCACGTTAGCCGGGTGGCCTTTCACGAGGGGTACTTTTGAACATAAACTCATTGGTGCCAACGGATTCTGGCCTTAAGGAGTGGGTGGCCGCTGGTCAGGGGGGCCGTTCAAGAGGGGGACTACTGTAGTGATTTCACTGTAACGTGGCATACTCTAGGGTGGTTTCACTAAGGTGGTATACTCTCTGTAGGGTGGTTTTACTGTAAGGTGATATAATGTGTAGGGTGGTTTTACTGTAAGGTAGTTCATTCTCTGCAGGGTGGTTTTGCCTAAAGGTCGTATGCTCTCTGAAGGGTGGTTTCACTGTGAGATGGTATAATATGTTGGGTGGTTTCATTATAAGGTGGTATGCTCTCTGTAGGGTGGTTTCACCAAAAGGTGGTACACTCTCTGTAGGTGGTTTTACTGTAAGGTGGTGTACTCTCTGTAGGGTGGTTCCACTGCAAAATGGTATAGTAAGGTGGTATACTATCTGTTGGGTGGTTCACCAAAAGGTGGTACACTCTCTGTAGGTGGTTTTACTGTAAGGTGGTATACTTTCTGAAGGGTGGTTACACTGCAAAGTGGTATACTCTGTTGGGTGATTTCACTTTAAGGTGATATACTCTCTGTAGGGTGGTTTCTCTATAATGTGGTATACTCTGAAGGGTGCTTTCACTTTAAGGTGGTATACTCTGTAGGTTGGTTTCACTACAAAGTGGTATACTCTTTAGGCTGGTTTCACTTTCAGGTGATATAGTCTCTGTAGGGTGGTTTCACTGTAATGTGGTATACTCTGTAGGGTGGTTTCACTTTAAGGTGATATACTCTGTAGGATGGTTTCACTATACAGGTGATATACTCTCTGTAGAGTAGTTTGATTGTAAGGTGGTATACTCTGCATGGTGGTTTCACTTTAAGGTGGTATACTCTGTAGGGTGATTTCAGTTTTAGGTGGTATACTCTGTAGGGTGGTTTCACATTAAGGTGATATACTCTGTAGGGTGGTTTCACTTTAAGGTGGATTACTCTGTAGGGTGGTTTCACTGTATGGTGATATAGTCTCTGTAGGGTGGTTTCACTATAATGTGGCATACTCTGTAGGGTGGTTTCACTTTAAGGTGATATACTCTGAAGGGTGGTTTCACTTCAAGGTGGTATACTCTGTAGGGTGGTTTAAGGTGGTATTCTCTGTAGGGTGGTTTCACTTTAAGGTGGTATCCTCTGTAGGGTGGTTTTACTTTAAGGTGGTATACTCTGTAGGGTAGTTTCACTACAAGGTGGTATACTCTGTAGGGTAGTTTCACTTTAAGGTGATACACTCTGTAGGGTGGTTTCACTATAATGTGGATTACTCTGTAGGGTAGTTTCACTGTATGGTGATATAGTCTCTGTAGGGTGGTTTCACTATAATGTGGTCTACTCTGTAGGGTGGTTTCACTATAATGTGGTATACTCTGTAGGGTGGTTTTACTTTAAGGTGGTATACTCTGTAGGGTGGTTTCACTTTAAGGTGGTATACTCTGTAGGGTAGTTTCACTACAAGGTGGTATACTCTGTAGGGTGGTTTCACTGTATGGTGATATAATCTTTGTAGGGTGGTTTCACTATAATGTGGTATCCTCGGTAGGGTGGTTTCACTTTAAGGTGATATACTCTGTTGTTGTTGTTGTAGGGTTTAACGACATTTTTCAGCACACGATAAATTATACATGGCGGCCAGTATTAATGGTGGAGGAAGAACCCGGGAAAACCCCGGAAAGAATCATAGACGACCGATAAGCTACTGGCAAGCTTTCTCATATACCCACATTAGCTGAATATATACTCTGTAGGATGGTTTCACTATATGGGTGATATATTCTCTGTAGAGTAGTTTGATTGAAAGGTAGTATACTCTGTATGGTGGTTTCACTTTAAGTTAGTATACTCTGTAGGATGATTTCAGTTTAAGGTGGTATACTCTGTAGGGTGGTTTCACTTTAAGGTGGTATACTCTGAAGGGTGGTTTCACTATAATGTGGTATACTCTGTAGGGTAGTTTGACTGTAAGGTGGTATACTCTGTAGGGTGGTTTCACTTTAAGGTGGTATACTCTGTAGGGTGATTTCACTTTAAGGTGGTATACTCTGTAGGGTGATTTCACTTTAAGGTGGTATACTCTCTGTAAGGTAGTTTGACTGTAAAATGGTATACTCAATAGGGTGGTTTCACTTTAGGGTGGTATACTCTATAGGGTGGTTTCAATGTAAGGTGGTATAGTCTCTGAAGATTGCTTTCACTTTAAGGCGGTATAGTCTCTGAAGGGTGCTTTCACTTTAAGGTGGTATAGTCTCTGGCATTATAACAAGGGAGTACCTTAATTGTAAATACATTTTCTTGCATGAAAAGAACATGTACAGCTGGTTCAACATGAAAGACTTTAGGACATCAGCTGCACTCAAAACATCACACTGCATAAGCCAAATTCAGTAGCATTTTTTCATATTATGAAATTATTTTTGTCAGTTTTTTGCACAAATAAAACAAAAGTATTTGTTTGTAACTAGTCATATAAAAAAAATGTCAATATACGATTTGCAAAGGTGAAAATTTGCTGAAGCATTCAGAAAAGACTAAGCCCCTGAGCTACAACTTTGCCGTTGCATTCTAGTATTTGAACAAAATAAATTATGCCATCGTACTCTAGTATTTGAACAAAATAAAGTAAGCCATCATACTCTAGTGTTTGAACAAAATAAACTATGCTATCATACTATGATGTTTGAACAAAATAAACTATGTCATTGCACTCTAGTGTTTTGAATAAATCAACTATTTGCAAACCTTAACTGTTTACCTTAATAAAGTCTCAGAGCTTGGCTACAAGCTTGATATTAAAGCAAAATTATTATTATCAGCAAAACACTTTCAACATCTTTAAGAATTTGTCATAATTCAATACTTTGGTGAATGTTTGCAATTTTAAAAAATGGCAGCTTATTTGTCTCCTCTTTCTTGTATGCTAACCAGAACTCAAATTTCATATGGATTTATATTTCTCCCTTCTAATTCATTTTGAACTTTTTATTTTGACTTGTACCAAAGTATTTACTATGGTATGTAAAAAAGTATATATTAAATCTCTAAAAGGGACTTTGGTATGTATGAAAAATGTACATGTTTTATCTTTGAATCAATAATAACAGCATACTCTACACAGCAAAAGAGAGTATAAACATGACAAATTAAAAGTATTTTATACACATGAAATGTGTGTACTCACCATTTGACTTTCTGGAGTTTTGACAAAATTTTCTTCCAATGCTGACCATTATCTTTTGTGACATAAAGATCCTAAGTGCAAAAAGACAAAGAAAAACATGAATCCAAACAATATAGCGCTATCTGCTAAACTCCTATCATCAAAACATACTAGATGAATCCAAGCAATATAGCACTATCTGCTAAACTCCTGTCATCAAAACATACTGGATGAATCCAAACAATATAGTGCTATCTGCTAAAACCCCTGTCATCAAAACATAATAGATGAATTCAAACAATATAGAGCTGTCTGCTAAACTCCTGACATCAAAACATACTAGATGAATCCAAGCAATATAGAACTATCTGCTAAACTCCTGTCATCAAAACATACTGGATGAATCCAAGCAATATAGAACTATCTGCTAAACTCCTGTCATCAAAACATAATAGATGAATTCAAACAATAGTGAGCTATCTGCTAAACTCTTTAGTTTTCTTTAGTTGTGACCTTGAACTTTGATCTACTGACCTTAAAGTTAGTGGACCTTCTTTCTTACCCAATTATAAGTCATACACAATCTTTGGTGAAGGTGTGTCATCAATAATTGAAACTGTTTATAATAAAAAAATCTTTCAGCCATGGTAATGTTGACCATTGCCCTTTAATCCCTGAAATGGATAACATTCTTCTTCCTTACTGCAAGAGTAATCCATCCATGTTTCATAACTGACGATGGTGGAGAACAAGTTATTGTATGAAAACCATTATTCATCTTACAGTCACAGTGACCTTGGCCTTTTGAACCCCAAAACTGAGAGGGGTCTTTCTTATCTGAAATGCAAGCCATGCAAAAAGTTTGGTTCAGATCTGTGAGGTAGAACTACTGTTCTTTTGAAACCATTTTTCTTCTTTAAGTCACCGTGACCATGACCATTTGACCCCCAAATTGACTGTTTTTTTTTAAAATCAAACAGCAAGAGATCCACAAATTTTAGTTTAGATCTGTGATGTAGGACTAATGTTATTATATGGAAACCATTTTTCTTCTTTCAGTCACAGTGACCATGACCTTTGACCTTATGACTCTCAAAATTGATAGGGTTCTTCCTTACCCTAAGTCCAAGTTACCCACAAAGTTTGCTGGAAGTATGTACTGTAGAACTAATATTAATGTGTAGAACAGGAAAATATAACAAATGGATATACATGGTCATAGCACAGTACGCTCTGATAAAATAGTAGACTTATCAAACACTGCAAGATGCTTTAACAATACAAAAATATACTTAGGTTACATATATATGCATACAAATATGCATAGAAAATTTCATTTGTCTATGTCATGTGGTGTTTGTGTATTATGCAAACAAATTCCTTCAGACACAAATGGATTGGATCAATGTATGATGAACCTGCAGTTGTATCAAATGGATCAATTTAAGATGAACCTATGCTGTATGGATTAGATCAATATAAGAAGAACCTACTGCAGTAGAACCTACTGCAGTAGAGTTTGATCACTTTAAGAGGAACCTATCAATGTATGGATTGCATCAATTTAAGATGAACCTACTGCTGTATGGATGAGACCAATTCAAGATAAACCTACTGTTGTATGGATTGGATCAATTTAAGAAGAACCTACTGCAGTACAGTTTGATCAATTTAAGATGATTTTACGACTGTATGGATTAGATCAATTTAAGAAGAACCTACTGCTGTACAGTTTAATCACTTTAAGATGAACCTACAGCCGTACGGATTAGATCAATTTAAGAAGAACCTACTGCTGTACAGTTTGATCAACTTAAGATGAACCTATGGTTGTATGTATTAGATCAATTTAAGATGAATCTACAGCTGTATGGATTAGATCAATTTAAGATGAACCTACAGCTGTATGGATTAGATCAATTTAAGAAGAACCTACTGCTGTACAGTTTGATCAATTTAAGATGAACCTATGGCTGTATGGATTAGATCAATTTAAGATGAAACTACTGCTGCATGGATAAGATCAATTATGATGAACCTATGGCTGTATGGATTAGATCAATTTAAGATGAACCTATGGCTATATGGATTAGATCAATTTAAGATGAACCTACAGCTGCAAGAAGTAAAGGCAGGATAAAACTTTAAAACCTTTTCATTATGTATACTGTACAGTCTGCTTAAAAGCTCACGTGTGAAAATTATGTTTCTAATATAAATTTATAAAATAGGCAGTACAACTTGTTTCTTCTTACATCAAAATTTTTTGTTCTGATTATGTCTTGTATTGATATCTTATTTAATTATGGAAAAAAAAATTTTTTGCAACTATGCCATCTACAGTATTATAAATATGCACTACAATTAATTAATAAGCAACAGACAAGAAATGTCAGAAAGAAATTTAATTGTTTGGCAATTACATAAAAACTCTTAAATAGAAAAGGAAGGAAAGTAATGATAAATGAACAAAAATAGATTAGGTGATAACCTTTGTATCTGATGAGACAAGCATATAATTTTCATATCCTGTGATTGGCTCATGGTAGATGAACTTGTCATTAATCCTGAAGTCCAGATTTACAGAAGTGAATGTCTGTCCCCCATCTGTTGTAATGTACAACACGGTGCCTTTGCTTCCTTCACCAAGCAGATAAAGCTGTAAAACACTAACACATGTTAAAAAAGTACACACCAATAGCATTCACAGTCCCAAAAAAGTACACACCAATAATATTCAGTCCCAAAAAGTACACACCAATAACATTCCCAGTCCCAAAAAGTACACACCAATAGCATTCCCAGTCCCAAAAAGTACACACCAATAGCATTCACAGTCCCAAAAAGTCACAAGTACTGACCAGCAGCATTCTGGGTCCATGATCAACAATGTGACTTCTCTCTCCCATCACAAGAGTGTAGTGCTGGATAACCAGGACATGGTTGTTGAGTGGTCAAAATTTAGAATATTTACAACAGTCAATTAAAACCAGTTTTACTAAACCCATAAATCAAACAGTATAAAACAAAAGAAATATTCATAAAGCTCTGAAAATTTGAAATTTTTCTCATTTCAATTCATCAAATTGTTATCTTAATTTATTCTTGAAAATATGTTGCTATAAAAAAGAGTGACTGAGATTGAGGCACGAATCTTTTCTTCATACTTTTAAATGAAAAAATCTCAAATAAACTTGTTTACCTACTGTACTAAACAGCAGTAGAAAAATGTTCAAAGACCATGGATGCCTAGCAAGCAATCATACTGAAAAATCTGGTTGCAAAGCAATAACATTTGGTCATCAATCTAAAAATCTTTAATGGAATTCCAATTACTCAATTATTCAAAATTAGCACTGGCACTCTCTTGCAAATTAGGTGAAATCAATTGCCAGAAAATCCATTTATTGATTTTGCATCAGACCAAACACTTATTTTGAATGACAGCCATTAACAACTGCTTGCCCAGCTGGATTTTTACTTCCAGTCAAATGGTTGCCCTGCATTAATCTTAAGCAATCTAAAGCAATGGATTTTTCTACCGCTGAGTATCAAACAACCTACAAACCATCACTGAGTAACAATTTACTTGGGAATGGGTTACAAATACATTGAATTTCACTCACTTCAAGTTTCGTACATGAATTTTTGGTCACCTTTGGAAATCTTGAGAGCTGAAACATATGTAACTGTGTAAACAAGAGGCCCAATTCAGCATGAGATCACTCACCTGGCAGACATCTGCCAAGCAGCCAAATGTAACCACTCTCCTGGCTGACATCTGTCAAACAGCCAAATGTAATCACTACCCTGGCTGACATCTGCCAAGCAGCCAAATGTAATCACTACCCTGGCTGACATCTGCCAAACAGCCAAATGTAATCACTCTCCTGGCTAACATCTGCCAAACAGCCAAATGTAATCACTCTCTTGGCTGACATCTGTCAAACAGCCAAGTATAATCACTCTCCTGGCTGACATCTGCTAAAAGGCCAAATGTAATAACAGTTGGTCAAGAAATCCCAACAGTGGTATGCATTCTGTTGAAATTGCTGCCAATGCTGTTGATTGCATATGTTATAAAACAACTGCTGCAAAAGCTCTGGATCTAGGATCACAAAGGCAGGGAACGCTGAACCTACAATCCTCCAAATGTGGGGGACACACAAAATTTCAAAAGGTCAAAGAATAATGCTACACACAATTTAATGTACAATAGTAGCAAAACAAGATAATATGTATTGCTCATACAATTTTGCCACCATAACTTTGTCATCGACACTACAATGTCATCTCTTCCTTGGACACTTCTTATTATAAACGTTTTATCAAGTGCTCAAGTAATCCATAACATTTACACATCTGAATATCTGGTTCACCTGAAAAGAGGCTGCACTATGGAATTTTCTGTCTGGATTTCACTCTCACTTTTAACTGTAACATTCACTATCTACCAATACTTATTAAAATAATTCAATTTTTCTGATTTGTGTGTGTGTGTGTGTGCGTGATTTGGATTTTTAACGTAGCTTTAACAATTTTTCCGTCATATTGCTACGATGTCTGCAGTATGGCAGTTTATAGCAATGTCTAGCACTGGGGCATCATGCCACAGACATGTAGCATGATGTCCCACACAGTCACATTATCCTGACACCAGGCCAACCAGTCCTAGCACTAACCTCTTAATGTTGAGTGCCAAGCGAGGCAGTTGTTAGTACCATTTTTTTAAAGTCTTTGCTATGACTTGGCCAGGGATTGAACCCACGACCTCCTGCATCCAAGGCGGACGCTCTAACCACTAGACCACCGAAGCGGTCTTGATTTATTTGTCTTTATCAGCTAATAATTCATTGATTATATGCCAAATTCTGGATTTCTCCAAGTTTTTAACCCTCAAAAATGAGAACCTTGTGTTATTAATTCAAACTTGAAAGTATTTTAAACTAGTGATCATAGTGACTTTGTGCTAAAAAACAGCTGACTACTACAAAAAAATGAATGCTTTGTTTACAAAAAAATGATATTTTAACATTAAAATTAACGATCATCTTAATATTTTCATCACTTTTAGTGCCTCTGGCCATTGCTAGAGCCAATAAAGATATAGACAGATGTAAACTAAAGAAAAAAGTAGGCAGATTTTGTTATTTTTTCCTGAAGAAGATGTGTGCCATGGTGTATACAGAGTCAAGATTTTAAATGTATGACAAATACTGGAGGAAACCTTTTACCATTTACTCAAAATGCAATACTTTTTCAAGGTATCTGTAGTACTTGTAACTTTATCTATATCTGGTTGCACATTGTCATTATTTTTCCAATAATGAAAGACCCCTATGCCAGGATGCTTTCTATCCAAGTTGGTAAAATCTGGGTCTGTGAAGGTTTTTTTTTTTGTTTTCTTGTATTTTTTTTCAAGAAAACTGCTTCAATGTTTTTCTAGTTTTAGTGATGGCAGCCATATTTGACAGAAGAACAGCAGTATTTGTATAAATCTGAAACTTTTTAAGCTAGAATATTCTCTGCCAAAGTTGATCAAAGTCTGTTAAGCAGCATTTTTTTAAAGAAGTTATTAAAGGTCTTTTTTTTCTTCCATTTTTTAAAAGTTGTTTTTCTTTTTTTCAATAACAGCATGCTCATTATATGGCAGTTTGACATTTGTACAAACTCAGAAGCCCTTCATACTGGAATTCTTTCTGTAAAATTTGGTCAAATTCTATTCAGTGGAAATCAAGAAGTCATTTAAAGGGTTTTCAATAATGGCAGCCATGGATAGTGAATCAACATCACTGGTATAAATTTGAAATCATTTATCACCAGAATTCTTTCTGTCACATGTAATCAATTTCTGCTAAGCAGGTTTCTTTTAGCAGCAGTTACTAAATAAGAAAAATGATATGACTTCTCTTAAACCTTTCTCTGCTTGAAATAAATAGTAATTTTAGTAGCTGTTTTAATCATTAGTAAATTAAATATTTAGTTTTTGGTAAAATAACTGATGATAAATTGGTATCTTTTGAATAAAATTAAAAAATCCTTTCTGCCAGGTTGCTCTGTATCAAATCTGATAACATTCTGTTTGGAAAAAGTCACTGCAAGTTTTCTTTAATTTTAGTAATGGTGGCAGATCGCTATCAGTTGTACAAACCAGAAAATCCTCTGCTAACATGATTTTGGTCAAATTTGGTTCCACTGTATCTGAGAATTAATTTAATGGTCATCTATGCAACAGTGTCCATATCTGATTGGCATTATTTTCACAAATATTAAAGATCTTCATGTCAACATGTTGTCTATCAAGTTCAGTCAAATAATATCAATGGATATGGAGAAGTCATCACTTAAGGTTTTTATTTTATTTTCATTAATGGTGGTCCTATCTGATAGCAGATCACTAACATTCATCTGTCAAATATAAAATTCTGGCCAGTGTTCTTGTGCCATTATAATTTAGCCTAACTAAAAAGAAATGCTGTTGCTCTGATGTGTCAAAGATTGAAGATAAAATGAACAGAAGGCAGTATGCGAGGTCCTATGGGTGAATCTCATGACATTATTCCAGGCTGAAGATTACAATAAGGAAACTGACGGCTGATAATGGACAATTGACAACAAACCATTTCATAAGCTCGTCTAGCCCATGACCAGTAGAGTTAAAAAAAGCCCTGAAAATATTTATATGTAAAACTAACACTCAGTTGTAGCAAGAACTATGTGGACTAACACTCAAACAAACAAAATATATAAGTGGATTGCTGAAAACAGGTTAAGAAAATCAATAGCAAAGGAAACTTCACCGAGCAAAATATCACATGCCTCATCACATAATCACATGTCCAAAAATAGGATGTAAACTGAAAGTGGGCTGTGAAGCAGACATCAGATTGGGTCCAGGTTCTTTTCTCAGTTCTAGACCCTTCCATCCTAATAGGAGGAAGGAATCATGGATGATCATGTATAATTTGTAGCTTGAATATGACTTAGGTGGCGCTATACAGTTTTGCATTTTGCATAGGGTTAGGAATTTAAAGAAAAAGAATGTCCCCGGCTTTCCTCACTGGTTATACTGGCTATTTAAAAAAGACCTTGTATATCTTAGGTATAATGCAAAGAACCTTTAATTCCCTTTATTTTGGTGTATGATTGATGGGTGTACTATGGGTTATAGAGTATACAGCTTGGCCTTACTTCAAATGTGCACCTTTCAAAAAAGTGCTAGCTCTACTTGGTCATTTTCACTTCCTGAACTTCAGAGGTCAATTGTATAAAAAAGAGCCGATAACTTTTTTTACATTTTATATATTTGGTAATTCATTCATTGCACATTCAGAAGCTGGTATTGTCTAGTCTGGCAAAATTCATTTTCCCTATTTTAATAGCTGCTATGTATAGTGTACTTTAGACTAATTCAGACTGATTTTTTAACACAAGGGAGCAGTCATTTTAGTTAGCAGTGTGCTTAAATCATGTAAAATTTCCATAAGTACAATATCCAAAAGAAATATCATCCACATTACATTAATGTAGCATTGAGGTATGCAAACATTCTCTCCACTGTGCATGTTTTAAATGCGAACTACTTCACCTTACATACGTCACTCTCTCAAAAGTACATATTATCTGGTGAGCGCCACCATAAAGAAGATGTAGGTATTATTTTTTTATGATTTAATTATGTTTATATGGCTGAAACATTTAAGTCGCAAGCATCAAAACAATCCTTATGAATAATTCTCCTGCCTTTTTCCCCACAGAACAGTATTTATGAGTGTCAGAGTCTCTAACAAGTCCAGCCTACCCCCCACCCCCATGATAAAAGTGAGCTATTTTAAGAATGCACATTACATTTTGTAAACATAGCAACCAATGTTATGCTGAATGATAGGAACATGAAACTAGCCAGAATTATTTCTGAGATATCAACAATGAATTTTACAATTAGAAAAGGGAGGTAACTCATCAGCTTCATAAAGGTCAAAGGTCAAAGTGTAAAATATTTGCCTATTGTTTAATATGGAAGAAGCAAATTCACTTTCTCATCATTTATTTTTTTATTTCATTGCAAATAAATGAAAAGAAACATTTTCACCATATATTTCTGTCACTTATTGCAACAGTTTTAAATTTAAGTTGACTCTGTTCCTATATTCTAAGTCTTCTAATTTCCCCATAATTAAGGTCACTACTCACACAAACATACCTCATGGCAAATTATGTAAGCAAGAGAAAAATGATCATAATTAGCTTATTTTCATGCTTAAATGCAATATGAATGTACCATTTTATTCAGAACATCATACATAATGATATGAAAATAAAAAAAAATAATTGCAAACATTTTTTTATTTTCTTTAAGGTGGCGCTATACAGTTTCGCATTTTGCATAGGGTTAGGAATTTAAAGAAAAAGAATGTCCCCGGCTTTCCTCACTGGTTATACTGGCTATTTAAAAAAGACCTTGTATATCTTAGGTATAATGCAAAGAACCTTTAATTCCCTTTATTTTGGTGTATGATTGATGGGTGTACTATGGGTTATAGAGTATACAGCTTGGCCTTACTTCAAATGTGCACCTTTCAAAAAAGTGCTAGCTCTACTTGGTCATTTTCACTTCCTGAACTTCAGAGGTCAATTGTATAAAAAAGAGCCGATAACTTTTTTTACATTTTATATATTTGGTAATTCATTCATTGCACTTTCAGAAGCTGGTATTGTCTAGTCTGGCAAAATTCATTTTCCCTATTTTAATAGCTGCTATGTATAGTGTACTTTAGACTAATTCAGACTGATTTTTTAACACAAGGGAGCAGTCATTTTAGTTAGCAGTGTGCTTAAATCATGTAAAATTTCCAAAAGTACAATATCCAAAAGAAATATCATCCACATTACATTAATGTAGCATAGAGGTATGCAAACATTCTCTCCACTGTGCATGTTTTAAATGCGAACTACTTCACCTTACATACGTCACTCTCTCAAAAGTACATATTATCTGGTGAGCGCCACCTTAGCATCCTGGAAAGGTAAGCAATGCAATAGTTGTGTAATGCTGTTCTTATATTATGTTAAATTAAATCCAAATTTGAATTTTTTTCTCCAAACAAAATTCTTTGTCTCAAGCAAATACAAACTACAAAAAAAACAAAACTAAACTTAATGAGATTTGATCCAATTTTTACCTTTTGAGCATTGTCAGGACTTCTCTGGAGCCCAATGTCATGCTGAATAGGTGTGGAAAACTTATTGCTAATGTTCTGGAATGTCTTACCAAAATCTGTGCTGTAAATAGAAAATGAAATGAATTAAGAAATTGACATGTGCAATAAAACAAGTCTAATACTGCTGAACATTCTTGGACATTAGCAGACTAAAACTGTTTTCTAGTGCTGAAGAATAACTACTCAATAGAAATAAAAAAAACATCAATTAAATGTGAGCCCTGTGATACCCACTCTCTGTCAGTAACTCTATCTCCTGCAAAGACTGCTTGTAGAAATTCACCAAACTTTGTACACTGGCTGTACATATTAAACTATTTCAACTACTAGCACTGACTTAAAGACTTTAAATAACGTTTACTTCCTTAATTATTGTCAGAATATCAGCATGTTTCTGTTTTATAATTTCATGGTGTTTGTTTCTGTAATCTTGTCACATGTTTTTACGTTTTATCTAATATTACAATTGCAAAGTGCTTAGAGCTTCTAAAGATATGGCACTCTTCTAAGTCAACATTATTATTAGTATTAGTGTTATTATTTTTATTACATCCATCTATGAGAAGGTATAAGTTTGTATGATCTGTCCACCTGCATCCCTGGAACAAGGTAGAGGAGGAGGAGGAGGAAAAGGAAGAAGTGGGGACGTCAAAAGTCAAATAAACAAAAATGTTGTATAGCATCACAGTTTATACAACACAAGGATGCATAATATATTTAAGTGATTCTGGGTTACATCCCTAGGTCAAGGTCAGGGGAAAGGACATAAAATAAAAGGTTTTGGGATTTATCCCAGTGTGCCATGGGTCCATGGAAGTAATTATAATTCAGACTTACCTTCGGTAGATGTTGGATGAAGAAGTTGAACCAAACAGTACTTGGGTTGTCACTGTTATAAACGTCTGAATGAAAAATCAGAAAATTGTTCTCAGATAAAATAACTTTTGTCAGTTTTCATTTAAAGGGCTGCATCTCAAACAAATCTTTTTAGTTCTGGCCCTGTAGACAAGAAAAGTAACCTGAGCAAAAACTGAAATTCTGACATTTAAATCTAAAAAATACTGATCTTCAGTAACTCCAAAAAATAAAATTTCTGAAAATCCTATGTAATATTTACATAGCAATACGACTGAAAAATTGTTAAAGCTCAGAGATCTCGGAAACACTTAATTACGCGTATTTGGATGCCAATTTTTGATCTGGGATGCATGTAATAGGTGTGCAGCAAAATTTAAAGACTTGTCAGTCCTGCTTCAGCCACCTGCTTTGTGGGAAAATGTGTTATCAATTAGCTGTGCTGATATTTACAATGACAGAATTCAGTGACTGAAAGACCCCTTGATACATACATGTTGCCATTTTATAAGAGTACATAAAAAAGAACATGATGCAATAGCTGGACAGCAAGTTCAAAGGCTTATAGATATTTACAGTGATTGAATTCAGAGGCAGAAAGACCCAGAGATGTACATGTGGTCATTTATAAAAGTACATCAAATAAACAACTTTAGCTTTCGTTATTGTGTTCATTTCCGAATGTAGCGGAATAAGCAGTGCATGTGACCTCAGAATCAAGACATGTTGAGACTTAGACAAAATGCCATTCGTAAGTGGGTGACGAGTCGCCTAAAAATGTAAACTTCGCCTTCTTCTGTTAGGAAAGCGAAAATGATTTTGCCCTGTGATTATTTAAGACGTACATTGACTGTCCATACCATTTATTTTGTAATGCCTCTCGTCTTAGCCCGGTTAGTTCTAGTGTTGTAGCGAAATGTATTCATCAAGGCATCAGTAGCTAGGCCTAGCTTTTATATCAATTACGTTGACAAACAAACTCTTGCCCATTCACAAGCATCATGTTTTGATAGCTGATTGACTATTAACCCTTTTCCGAGTATGGTAGCAACTATCAATTTCCTGCATGCTATCCTTTGATGATAAAACATACAAACATGTGTTTTAAGATTAGAATCGGTAATGTGGATATATATTAACTGCCACTTATACATTATTTCGTCATAAAATTAGTTTGAAACTGTAAGTGAACCGGTAGGCCTAACAGGAAATAATGGCGGACTTCGCTAAGTCTGGGATGTACCAGTTTATTAGATTGTCTGTTTTCTTAAATCATTGGGCAAATATATTCAGAAAAAAATATACAGATCATTGAAACCAAAACCTAGGTATTATTTTATTAAAGATTTAACTTTAAAATGCAAATTATGTAGGTCAGAAACTTATGGGACAATGCTATGTTGTGGAATTTGCGAGATGTGCGCTAAGGTCTAAGCTGTTTTCTGACTTGACAGGTGTTTGCGAAAATATGGAAAAAAAACAGCAAATCAGATACTATTTATTTGCCTAAAATTACTACAAGTACGTATACAAATTTATAAACCATAAATTTGCGATCCTGTCAATGTACTGTTGTAATGAAGCTATATTATAGTGAGTGATTACATTATGAAAACCTCTCCATCTAAAAACAGATGCACTCAATGTCTGTGTTGATTCTGTAGGAAAGAAGGGACTGCAGCTTTTGATGGTGGGACTCCTATTTTTACTAAAATGGGAGTCCTGGACTCCTAGTTTTAAAATCCTAGCGAGACCTCTGAAGCAGCATTAAAAGTCAAAATCACGCACGCGCACACACACACACACACACAAATAAATCAGAAAAATTGAAAAACTTGAATCATTTTAACAAGTATTGGTAGATAGTGAGTGTGTGTGTAATTTAGATTTTTAATGTAGTTTTAACAATTTTTCAGTCATATCGCTACGATGTCTGCAGTGTAACAGTTTATAGTGATGTCTATCACTGCGGCATCATGCCGCAGACATGTAGCATGTCCCACCCAGTCACATTATCCCAACAACAGGTCGACCAGTCCTAACACTAACCTCTTAATGCTGAGCTCCAAGCAAGGCAGCTATTAGTACCATTTTTGTAAGTCTTTGGTATGACTCGGCTGGGGTTCGAAGCCGCAACCTCCCACATCCAAGGCAGACACTCTGACCACTAGGCCACCAGAGCGGTCAGATAGTGAGTGAATGTTACAGTTAAAAGTGAGTATGAAATCCAGACAGAAAATTCCATAGTGCAGCCTCTTTTCAGGTGAACCAGATATTCAAACGTGCAAATGTTATGGATTACTTGAGCACTCGATAAAACGTTTATAATAATCAGTGTCCAAGGAACTGAGTGGTGGTCTTACTTCTACTTCCTTTTCTGAATTTTCCTATGATCATCACTGCAAAAATACTTTGGGAAACCCATAAGAGAAAAAAATCACATCATTCAACAACTACTTCTACTGAAGTGACCATAATGTACACTTTTGCTGTTTAAATGCAAACAAGGTCATATTCCAAACACTAAGCCAGAGATCACATGCTTCTTACAGTTGGTTACTGTTCCATCCGAACTATTAGTTCTAGCAACTTCAGCACTCTCCTGAATCTCATTACAATCTTCGACAATTTTCCATTTAACCCCAAAATACTTATCCAAAGTTTGCAAATGGCATTTTGTCTAAGTCTCAATATGTCTTGATTTCTAGGTCATATGCACTACTTATTCTGCTACATTAGGAAATGAACACAATAATGAAAACTAAAGCTGTCCATTTGATGTACTCTTATAATGACCACATGCACATCTTTGGGTCTTTTCTACCTCCTCTCATGGGTAAGTGGTTCTTTCCGGGGTTTTCCCGGGTTCTTCCTCCACCATTAATACTGGCCGCCATATATAACCTATCGTGTGCTGAAAAATGGCGTTAAACACCACAACAACAACAACAACTTTTCTACCTCTGAATTCAGTCATTGTAAATATCATCATATTTTCCCACCACTCAGCAGCTAGGCAAAGTCTTTGAACTTGCCCCCTAGCTGATTCATCATGTTTTTTTGACGTACTCTTATAATGACAACAAAGTCATGTACATTTGGAGGCCTTTCAGCCACTGAATTCTGTCATTGTAAATATCAGCACAGCTTAAATGATCAATTGATCTGTGCATTTTCACACTCTGCAGGTGGTTGAAGCAGGACTCACAAGCCTTTGAATTATCCGCCCAGCTATTGCCTGTATACAGAAGACTCCTGCGTAAGTGATTTTCTGTGTCCCAGATAAAAAATAATGCATCCAAATGCACATGATTAAGCATTTCCGAGACCTCTGCGTCCCTGACTTGTGCTTTGGTAAATTTTACTTGTCCAACTTCAAAAATTAATTGTCTGGGACATCAGGCTAAGGGATTTGATCAATCATGATTCTTCTAAGAGAATAGGTCCATAAAAGGAATCCATCATATTAAAAGAATGAAACTAAAACATAGGACCAGGAATAGTAATCTATCTTATTAAGAAAGCAGACAGGAAACCGTCCACCCTATTAAGAGAATATAACCAGAAACAGTAATCCATCCAATTAAGAGAACAGAACCAGAAATAGTAATCCATCCTATTAACAGAACAGAACCAGAAACAGTAATACATTGTATTAAGAGAACAGAATCAGAAACAGTAATCCATCCTATTAAGAGAATAGAACCAGAAATAGTAATCCATCCTCTTAAGAGAATAGAACCAGAAACAGTAATCCATCCTCTTAAGAGAATAGAACCAGAAACAGTAATCCATCCTCTTAAGAGACAGGTCACACAAGATGCATATTTCACATTTTTGAGCAAACAAAAATGAAAATTTCTGGAAAAACAACAAAATGTATGCCATAAAAATAAAAGAATTTACAGTAAATAAAGCCATATAATGATCTATCAAACTGACCTAACTACTTACCCCATCATTCTCTCCTGCCCACGCCAATGCCATTGAGCCATCACTGTTGTTTTCAAAAACATACTGAAACAAAGAAAAGTTATTTCATTCATCAACCTGCGATGTCTTTTTATAAACTGTCACAAGTAAAAGTTTATTACTTTCAACCAGAAAATATTTTTTGTAAAACACATCCAGGGCTTCACAATTTTGTCCTTAATCCCAAGGTTTGGACTTCACTGGATTTGACCCACATAGTAAAGACTGGCCCAGAAGCAAGTTAAAGTTGGGTATCTGCATTCAGTTTACATACCCAGTATGTAAATGGTAACAGGGTGGAAATCTCCGTAGTTTCCAAGCTATGACTAGGGGAAAAGAATGGAACCTAGCAAAACAGCACATACAAGTGTAAATTTTTCTTCACAGGTTACTGGGTGGGGTTTGGATCTCAACTGTTACTATGCTATAATGTTGAAGCCAAGTTCTTGGCTTCAGAGGAGGACTCTAAGGAAAGTCCATGTCCCAGTATGACATGTTGGCACTTCAGTCAATGATCACATGACAATTGTCAAACATGCAAGACAAATTCACCTGGAAGTTATCTTAAAATTAAGAAATGTCACCCACAGCATCCTAGTCCCATCCATAGGAGACAAGACCAATATTCTTAAACTACTGGCAAATCTACACAAGGCTATCAATGACAAGTCTCACATGCCAAGCTGAAATAGTTTTAGGGAATGTCAACAACATTATGCTTTGCTTTAAAGTGTACAGATAACTACATATGAAGCAATAACTTGACTTACAATACAAAATTACCATCAAACACGTAAAAACTTGATTATATTAAACCATCCACTCTTCCCCAACTACCCTACAATGGACAGTGACTCTGTGGATACAGCCTAAATCCTCCCATCTTCCCCAACCACCCTACAATGTATGTAGTCCTACATGTAAGATATATCACATGTTATTTATGTTTTAGTATTACATCTTACTACCCAAAAAACGGCCTTGTATGCATGTCCCAATGTTGCTAGACATCAGAATGAGTAGTCAAAGTTTCAGGAATAACTCACACATTTGGCAGCCCATATGGACACACTTCCAGAAATTGATATGTAATTAATATACTTACAGTGCTGTTTTTATCCTGTTTGAATCAAAATCTGACACAAGTAAATGGATACATTTTCATGTTCCATTGACATACATCTGAATTTATTGCATTATGATGTTAGTCGACATCAAAACATGCTACACAGCACTGTTAGTTAAGAGAGTAAGATCCTGACGTCCAAAACATACATATCAGCGTTGAGATCTTACATGTAGTACCACAATGGATAGTGACTATGTGGGTACATCCTAAAACCCTCCCCACTTTCACAACCACCCTACAATAACTCGATAATTAGCCAAACTTCCTGAAAAACAACTCTGCATAGGTAATAGATTTTTACTCATTTTATATTTTTGTCTTCGACTATAGTTTTAACTGATCCGTTGCAAGATATAGGATCCCTTCGTAGCCTCGTAGCGATGCCCGATAATGTACTATTTCTTGGACAAGCAGATAAAAATATTAACAAATATTGTTAAGCCCTATTATTTAATATTTAATATTATCACTGAAACCTATTTTGTCACAATTTAATAAATGATAGAAGCCCTCACTCTGTCATCGATCTTAGTGCCTGATTTGATATCGGACAAGAAGTTAACTTCCTGGCTTGTACAACTTTCGTCGGTTCCTGAATCACTTGCGTCCCGTTTGACTAAATTATGTCCGACAGTTTGCGCATCCCCTGCAGGTTGTTGCATTTTTAAGACATCTACTCCATACACACCCCAGTGTGTACACAAAGTACCTATTAAAATAAAACTTAAATTTAAAGTTATTGCTCCAACAAATTGTATTAGTCTTTCCTCCATGTTGATGATGTTGTCACATGATACTAACCGGTGTAAAGGTATATTATCTTCGTGCAATATTAGCTCCTGATCAGTACAAGATATGAAAGGGATAAGACACCGGTAAATAATTACATAAATAAATAACAAATAAAAAATAATATACTTTATTAGTATATATGAATAATTTACCACACCATTCCCATATTTTCAGCAATATAAATGTATATTTTCAAGAAAGTTGAAACAGGAAAATACAGATTTGAGAATGACACAGAATTTGAATATAATTATTATCTTCAAATGTAGTAGTAGTAGTAGTAGTAGTAGGAAAATGATGAATTAATTGTTGATTAACTTATTAATTTATGCGACTCTAGTGGAGTGAATTAATAAATCAAACTACCGTTTGATGGTAAGGATTTATCTAAGCAAAGAATCACGTGGTAAATACACTTTTGTACATCTTACCCAAGGGCGTTCGGATTTATTTGAAACATTCCATTGTGCGGACGCCCGTGATCTTACCGTTTCAACATAAGCCTGTGATAATATATTAACAACAGAGTAAGAGATATTGTAAATTCTAGCTAGTGGCCCAAAGTGACCTAGTGGTCTTAAGCGCTTGCCATTACCGATCACTGCCGCGTGCGCGCGCGCGCGCGCGTGTGTGTGTGTGTGTGTGTGTGCGTGCGTGCGTTTGTATTTGGTCTAAACCGATGACATTCATGATATTGCACACCAACGTACCGAGGACACACCTCTAAACGAGGACGTCATCCGTTGGGAAAATGGTAAAAATCTTGCTTCTCCCAACTATTTTGGCCTAGAATAACGTAAAATCATGATTTGTAGGAAGGTCCCCGTTTACGCGATTGGTACTTGTTCGCGATTTAGGAGTGTATCTTTCTTCCAAAGCTGGCGATACACACGCCCGAAAAAATTTCCTCGATTGCCCGGTGAAAAACGTAGAGAGATCGTTATCAAATTACACGTTGCATTAACGTATTATCATCCTTTCGATCCAAGCATCAGATACCAACTACTTAGCAACACTATAAGAAGATAAGCTGGTGCATAAAACAGTCCTTTGTATTTTTTCTTAATATTTAATACATGTGAGACAGTAGTGTTGGGAAACTCATGATACAATCATACCATGCACGTCCAATACAGGCAAATAAATGTACGACATGTACGAAAGAATTACATCAAAATGCTATTTGGAAATACGCATGAATTCATTGTAGATTTGTACCGAAATTGCTAATTATCCGACCCATCTGTAAAGTTAAAACGTCCTGTTTGCGGCGAGATTTTACACAAGTAAAGATATTGAAAAGGCATCCTTGATATGCAAAATTTATTTTATGATTATTAAATTAGTTATATCCACACCTATTTCATCATTTGCCCACTTGGTATTCAAACAGGAGAGAACAGATGTGATTCAAGTGAAAAATCCGTCAAGGTGAGATCGAATTATCACTAACCGAATTTGGAAGTTACATGCACAGAACTTCAGTAAATATATAGAAAGATAAATATATTATACACAGGTCAAACATTATTCACCAAGTTGATCAGTCCCAAAATGAAACATTTAATTACAGCAATATGTTAGTAGTGAAGTGGGGCGATTTGGGGCATATGAGAACAAAGAAGGAAAAACACAATGGGCCTGTTTAGGGCAAACATTTATAGGGCATATGAGAACAAAGAAGGAAAAACACCCTAGGCCTGTATAAGGCACACATGGGAACTGAACATGGGAAATATTGGGTCTGTATAGTGACAAGGGAAAGTGGAGTCAGTATAGCGTCTGACGTCACGGTAGGGGAGATGGGTAACAATGTTGCAACTAGGGGAGGTGACGTCACAGTACTAAGCAAAGAGCGGGTGTACAGAGATAAAACAGACAAGAAACAAACACTTATACAACACTTTTAAAAAAAATTGGAGGCAAGAAAGTAATTTCTTTTCAAGGCCTATGAGTGGCCCTGAAAAGGGGTCTTTGGGTTTATGTTAACATCATTCCGTTAACATAGAGGGCATCGCATAGGTCTTCTTCTTTTCCTCAAACTTTGTCTGACTTCTGGTCCGTAAATCAGAACCCTCTTCAAACAGCCTTGTCTGTCCACATAAATTCTTCTTTTCCAAACGCTTGCATCCGTGATCTTGACAATGGTCCACGATGATCTGACATACATGGGTAAGTCTGTACGGAACATCACTGACGACACGAGAGTCCACATCTTGTGACGAGAACAGGTGAAGGAATGCGGTGAACTGCGGTTATTTATTGGGGAAGGGAGGATCGAAACGGATTGAGTTCATTCACCAATCCAAACACGCGTTACAAAATTCAGTCACCACGCGCAGTCAGTCGTCCAATCCGAAGAGAGCAGTGTGTGACGTCACATTCCCTATATAGCGGCGCTAGCGTCTGTGAGCAGTCAATCCACGCGACACAGTTTTCAATCATGACGGAAACTATTTCAAATAAAAAAACAAACAGACACAAAATCCTTTACTGTTTAGGAACTAGGGGGGTTTGCCAAATGATGTAATTCTGAGGCGGACCACACCAATAAAGAAGCTAAGAAGACGATGAATTGGGGTGCACCGGCCGTGGAGACGAAAAGCGATGGAATATCAGCGACTACCCAAGTCAACACAGGCCTACTTCCAGGAGAGGTTAATTTTAATTGGGATTTTGTCGATTTTCTTTCTTCTTCGCAAGAATTTGTTCCGGAACCAGTACCTTCGCCACCTTCTCCTTCTTTACCACACGTAGAGAATTTTAAACAGAGACAGAAAGAAGAATTGGAGAAATTTTTACAGCAGCAAAAGGAAGCAGAACTAGCTTTTCTCCTTCAGCAACAACAGCAAAAAGAATAGGCAAGAAGGAAACGATATGAAGAAGAAGCAGCTAAGAAACATGATAGTGAAGTCAAACGGTTACCGTACTTTTAGACATTTTAGCAGAGTTAAGAAGTCTGAAACAAATGTATCAGACTTCTTTATTACGACCGAAGAGAAAAAGACCTTCCCGAGCTAAACAACTCAACCCTGTGACTTCGCCTGCCATACCACCCTTAGTGATTTCTACCAAATCAACATCGACAGGAGGCAGTCCAGAAGTAGGCCTTCGCCGTGGCAAAGGCTTAAGGCAGTTAGAGCTGATTTCGCCCCATTCCTAAGTTTGTTATTTAAACAAACGTAAACCCAAAGGCCCTTTTCAGGGCCACCCATTTCTCTCTAAAAGAGATAGTATTTCAATTGCAAACATCAATTAAAACTCAAAAAAGCCCTTTTTTTAACCCATATTGTATGTGTGAATGTATGAGTGCGTGAGTGTAGGTTCTTATTCTAAAAATCAAAACCAAAAGACACTTACATTTTATGCCTGGTCTATTCTGGTACAAATTTTACAATCCAATTCACAACAAAACACTTTAAAAAGTTCATAAGCTTCTTCTGTGTCTGTGTTCACTCTCTCTGTTTTAAAATTTCTTCACTTTCACAGGTTTTTCATCCACTTCTTCCTCACTTTCTTCTTCTTTTCTACTCATATTTCTCTTTCTGCACATGTCTGGGTTCTTCCTTGGGGGAGGCTACATCATCTTCATCTCCAGGTCCCTCTCTTCTTCTTGTTTCTGTTGTTTCCATGGGCAATCTGAAGACCAATGTCCTTTTTCTTGACAATGATAACAGGTATCTTGACTTTTGTCTCTTTTAGCAGCTGTTTTGCTTTTTTGACGGTCTGGACACTCTGAAAACCAATGTCCTTTCTTCTTACAGATATAGCAAGTATCTTGACTTTTATCTCGAAAGGTGGGTGAGTAGTCCGTCGGCTTGTCTGAAGAAAATTTTCTTATGACACCTCGCAAAGCTCTGATCAAAAGTTCAATCTGTGTAGGCTCTTCCGTCGTTCTGCTCGGTTTGAGAGTGAAATGAATATGGGAAGGCAAGACACACACCCTTTTATATATACGCTGGTCTGCCATGGATATAAAGTGACCCATGGTGTTTAAAATGTAGTCATTTGACTTTTTACATTCAAGATGAAACGATCGCATCAATTCGTGAAGAAAGAAGAAGAAGAAAGTAAGAGGCAGAAACGTGATTTATCGCCTCGTACAGCGAAGTCTAGGCACAAATTCATACCAGTGATTTTGAAGATGACATGAGTGAACCAGAATCCAGACCCATTGATTCTACACCTAACCGAAGTTCGCCACCCTTAGCAAACCCTGAAAATCACATTCGAGAGACTGAAAAGCGCTCCTCTAGAAAATTTAGAACGACCACTTACACCTACACGGTGAAGTTTAAAGTCCGACGTACCACTGGAGAAAGCAGAGGGTTTCATCACCTTGGTGTGGGATTCTTTGTTAACCACTCTGAAACGCCAATGTCAAGACAAAGAAGACGATAGCTTGAGACTTTACATTCATCACGACAGCTTGAAGTCCCCTGTTTGGATCGAGTTTAGCAACCCAGCAGAACTGACACCTTCCAAAGTCATGGACAAGATACAACACGTGCAACAATCCAACGACAAATTTCACATCACCGATGGAAAAGCGACAAAGTTCATGACTCACGTCTCTCTCCCCAAGGTGACCGAACAACGCAGAAATGTGTTATTGGTGGACGACCTTCGCAGCACCAAAAAGAACCTCGTCCAAATTAACGACCCTCAAGACAAGATATGTTTAGCCCGTGCCATCGTGGCGGGGCGAACGTATGCCGACAAGAACGACACGGTAGAATGGAAAAGGATCTCAGAGAAAATTCGAAAATCGGACCGAGCCAAAAAACGAAGTGAACCAGAACTCATGTTACAACAAGCTTGCCTGTCCAAAGACACACCCTGTGGCATTCCTGAAAAGCAAAAAATACAAGATGTCCTAGTTCCACGCTACATCTCGAAAGTACACTCTCAAGAAGTGCACGGACCTCTGTTGTTTCGAGGCAAAGATTTTAAGGATGGAAACAAAATTCACGTCTTTTATCACGATGAACATTTCGATACCATTACCAGTTTCACCGCATTCCTGGGATACAGTTATTACTGTGAGAAATGTGACTATGGCTATAACAATCGAGAGCAACACAAACATTGTGGATCGAAATGCCGAGGATGTTTGGCCTTTCAACCCTGTCTGGACGAAGGACAAGAACGAGAGCATTGTCCTGCTTGTCAGCGCACTTTTGTCAGCCCTGCCTGTTACCAACAACATTTGAAAACACAAGGTTCACAGCAGAAAAGTGCTTGTCAACTCCTGAGATTCTGTCCTACTTGTGGACAAGGCAAATGTACCAATAATGCCAAGTCACACGTATGTTCAGGAAACATACGATGTCACATTTGTCACCAAATCGTTGACTTGGAACACGAATGCTACATTAAGAAATACCAATCCCAACAGGAAGATGATGGCCACAAGAAGAAAGGGAATTTCATCTTTATCGATTTCGAATGCATGCAAGAGACCGGCATTCACATTCCTAATTTCTGCGTGGCTCATCGAGCGTGCGAAAAGTGAATCCAAAAGCCTATATTTAGTCATTGCCCTCACTGCAGCAAGATTCCTGGAGGGCGTGAAAAAATCTTTCAGGGACCGAACACGCTGGTCACTTTTGCCCAATTTATCTTATACCCCATCGAAGAGACGTGGAACCAAGAGGACATCGAACGTTATGGAGATTGTCATCGCCATGCCACGGTGATGGCTCACAATTTCTCCTGATACGATGGACAGTTTTTTTTGAGATACTATACGGAACAAGGCACCGGACGTCCTAAAGTCACTTTGAACGGAGCCAAAATCATTTCCATGCAAGTGGGACAAGTACAGTTTAACGATTCAATGAGTTACTTGGCCATGCCTTTGAGTCGAATGCCTAAAACGTGTGGAATGACAGAAATGGCCAAAGGTTATTTTCCGCACTTTTTCAATACGGAAGCCAATCAACATTCCGTTCTACCCCATTTGCCTGAGGCTAAAGACTACGACCCCGACAACAAGCGTACCGAACAACGAGAAGCTTCCTACGCTTGGTACCAGGCCCACGCCTCGGACCCCTTCGACTTTCAGGAAGAAATGTTAAAGTATTGTCGTTCCTATGTGGACATTTTACGACGTTGCTGTGGAAAAGTTCGAGAACTGTTCATGGAACAGAGAGGGGTCGATCTTTTGAAAGAATTCTGCACCATTGCCAAAGCGTGTTCCTTAGTGTACCGCCAAAGATTCATGCCTGAAAACACCGTGGCTGTCATCAGCCCTCAAACGACCAACTTTGTCAAACGTCAATACTCGGTTAAAGCCCTACGCTGGTTACATTACTTGTGCGACAAGGAAGACAAATGGATTCAGCACGCCCGCAACGGAGGGGGCGAAAATACCATCGGAACGTATTCGGTAGATGGCTGCGACTTAGAAAACCCCAAGATCGTGTACGAGTTTAACGGTTGCTTATTTCACAGATGTCCCGTCTGTTATCCTGGACGTGGCACTAAAAATCGGTTTTTGCAACGAACCATGGAAGACTTGTACCAGGCCACTTGTCAGCGACGCTTGAAGTTAGAACAGCAAGAATACCAAGTGGTGGAAATGTGGAAACCGTTTGAAAACCGATCAAGAGTTTAAACGCATCGTGGAAAGTTACAAGTTGACGGACCCACTGAACACGAGGGACAGTTTGTACGGAGGACGGACAAATGCCAACTGTTTGCTGTACCACGCTGACGAAGAGAAAGGAGAAGAAATCAAATACTTGGACGTGTTTTCACTCTATCCCTACGTGTACAAATATTGTCACTTTCCTGCAGGGCACCCGCAATTGTTGACGGAGCACATCGACCTGGACCACATTCGACAATACGAAGGCTTGATCAAACGCAAAGTTTTGCCTCCCACTTGTACCATCCCGTGTTACCTCACAATTGCCAAGGAAAACTGATGTTTCCCTTGTGCCGAAACCTGTAACCAAGACCAGTCTTGTCAGCACACCCAGGAAGAACGCGCCTTGACGGGAACGCGGGTCAGCGTGGAATTGTTCAAGGCTATGGACATGGGATACCAACTGTTAGAAGTGTACGAAATTTACCACTTTCCCAAGACACAGAAATACCACAAGGGTGACAAGACTCAGAAAGGCATTTTCGCAGACTACTATGAAACTGAAACAAGAAGCCAGTGGCTATCCTTCTTGGTGTCACACTCCTGAAGATCAAAAGACATTCAAAGGGAAATAATGGGAGCAGGAAGGCATCACTTTAGACCACATTGAGAAAAACGAAGGTAGGCGATCGTTTGCCAAAGTGATGTTAAATTGTTTGTGGGGTAAAATGGCACAACGACCGTGTTTACCCAAGACGGACTATTTGACAGAACCTTCCCGTTACTTCCAGATGATTCACATGAAACACGTGGACGTCGTTCGCGATGATTTGATCTTAGTCCGACGAATTTAAAATGTCATCATTGCGACTTACCTGACAGCCCATGCTCGCTTAAAATTGTACGAAGCTTTAGGACTGTTAGGGGATCGCGTCCTGTACTTTGACACGGACAGTTGCGTTTACATCGATCGCACGGTTCAACGTCACTCTGACATCGAAGGAGACCGTTTAGGAGCCTGGACAAACGAACACCCAGACGAAAAGATTTTAAGTTTCGCTAGTGGCGGTCCCAAAAATTACGGCTACGAATACCGAGACAAACAAGGAGAAGTGCACACCGAGTGTAAAGTGAAAGGATTTACTCTCAATTATCGCACAAGTCGAGTGGTGAACTTTGGGGTATTGAAAGAAGCCTCGCAGTCTGGAGACGATGGAAACTTTAAAGTGACCACCTACCAACCGAACAAGATTGTACGTTAACCCACTCACCAAATCGTCAGTCGACCCTTGGAAAAAGTCTAACAAATCGTGTACCAGAAGCGAGTGCGACTTCCCAACCACTTCACTTTGCCGTACGGTCACAACGATATTGGTCAGCATATAAAAAGGGACAATATGCAAGATTGATAGCTCATTGTGACTACCAAGACCAAGCGAACAAGACGAATACCTTCAGAGAAACACAAAACAAGTTCAGACAGGCACAATTCAAGTTCGGTGATTCTCAAGTGGAGTGCGATGCTGTGCCTTGCGATGAGAGCGATGCCGTACGCTGTGACCTCAGCGATGCAGTAAAGCACCATGGGAACTTTTTTCTCACTACTACTACTACCACTACATCTATCATGGAAAGTGATGCTGTACGTGACAAACCTGACGGATGCGAAAACGATGCCGCTCGTCATCGTGCACTCTTTACTGGTTTTCATTGTGGATGTCAACCTTCACGTCTACCACCCTATAGATGTCATCCAGCCCTGAGCAAACTTCTGTCGATGTCACCCTACCGTCATCGAAACGAACCTGTGAAAGACGAATATTCGTTTCCTGTGCGTTTGCCTGAATACTTCAACTTTGAAAATCGTTTTCAATCGTTCAAAGGAAAATGGCCTAAATATCTGGTGAGGACCGACCCCTGAAGAATTAGCCAGAGCCGGATTTTTCTACTTGGGCGAAGGGTATAAAGTCAAGTGCTTCAGTTGCGGTGTGTCACTACACCGGTGGGAACAATAAGATTCAGCATGCCTGGAACATGCTCGATGGTCTCCGAATTGTCAATACTTACCTTTAGTGGGACCGAGTCATTCAAGTGACCTACCATGTCGTTTAAGAAACCAGATTAGCTAGGAGTCAAACGTTCGACACCACCGAGATCAGTATTTAAAACCCATTTAAAAAATGATATTCAAGCATTACCAAACGAACTGCAAGAGAAGATCTACAAGGAAGTTTGACAGGGACTTTGCCAGAGCGAAATCTCAAGGGGTGACTGTAGAATTTTTGTGTCGAGAAATTCACAAGAGGAAAGTGAAAAAAGTCAACAAATGTGTTAGATTTCTCTGGATCAAGTGTGCGTTCGCCCTATTATTCTACTTTAGACCGTTTACATCAGAAAATTTCAGCGGCATTATTGAGCGTTACCCTGAATGGCAGTGGCCAGAAATTGCTCACTATGTTCGTTACTTTCGCTCTAGGAGAAGACTGTAAATTCAATAATACTGACTGATATGATCATGGATGGTTTACAAGAGAACATTCGTGGCTTGCCTGTAGAATTGAGAGAACGGATTTACCGAGAACTGGTCAAAATACAAGTGAAACGTAAAGAACAATTGCATCCGTTACGTCACCGGTGTTTAAACCACTGGTACCTGAATGCTAAAAGAGGACTGATTCATGAGAAAGTCTTCAAGTAGTCAGACCTTGTTAAACTGTTCGAGAAGGATCGGTATGTGAATGATTTTCGTTACTTCGAGATACACATACTGCAACGAATTCCAGAAGAAGAGTAGGAGGATTACCAAAATCTTTTATGCAACGTCAACTTAGTGGAAGAGGAAGCTTCTGAACGAACTCTGAACTGTAGGTTAGTGCTTGGAGTATTTAGATTTCCTACTACAGAACGATTATCTCTGGGCAGAAAGTACATTTATTGCCTCCGAATAAAAGAGGGTGTAAAAACAGGTTGCCATGCAACGGCCTTGATCAGAAGTGATTCAACAGATTCCGTGGAAGGAAATCAATGACACTATTCAAACAGTGGAAGATTGCCAACACTTATTACGACAAGTTTATCTATTCAATTGGGGTCGACGTGTGGTGTGTGTCTTAGTGACTTGTTTTCTGGGATTTCGTTTACCAGCCGATTCCTTGTGGACTCTTTACCAACAATACTTGCCACTCAATCAAACATGAAAGTGGCTCCTTTAAATGGCCACGAGAGACTCATTTTGCTCAAAGCTTTGCGTTTTCATCTACATACTTCTCGACCTCTACGGGAATAAAAGATTCGTCCGCAGATGTGTATGACGATGTACGTGTAGCTTGTGACTTACACCCTCATTGGACAGATGCATATGACTGGAAAAATTAGGGTTTTGAGGCTTGAACTCAAGAAGTAGCCCATTATGCTCGAGAGTTGGGATCCCCCATTTCAACGTCCTAGGAAAAAAAGTCACTTTTCAACCTGTGTTAGTGACAGTGCCAGAAGAAACCGTCACCGAGGACAACCACTTCCATCAGGACATGACTGTCATGGACATTCCCGAAAGACTATTTCGGGAGGACACTTGTGTGATATTACCCCATGTAGAGCCTGTAAGAACATTACACATTGTCCCTAGGACATCTTGGTTACCCAAAACATGTTGTACAGAAACTTGCCCCCAAAGATGTGACTCACGACAACGAAGTGCTCGTTTCTGATCGCCTGTTTGGTACGTCCCCGGCGGTGGCTGTCCCCAAGAAAGGTGAAGTGTTGGCCGTAGGAGATTGGGTGCGCATTGGCAAAACCAAACGCACTTTCGACGAAGGTTACTTACCCAACTGGACCACCGAATTGTATCGTGTCACTGGACGAGTGCATGGTCGTCATCCTGCCGTCTATAAATTGGAAGACATCAACGGAGAAGTGTTAAAAGGAACGTTTTACTTACCCGAGTTATAACGTGTCACCAAAAAAGAAAACGACGTGTACGACATCGAAAGCATTCTCGAACGAAGAAACCGTAAAGTGGCGAAAAGACGCGTCAAAGAAGTCAAAGTGCGTTGGAAAGGATATCCTCCCAGTTTTGAGTTTTGGATCGACGCTTCACAAGTCATCGACTATAAACAGAAGTGACCATCATGCCCTTTCACACAGACTTAGCTACTGCTTCCAGTGCAGTGACCACTCCTTCACCCAGTTCTTCTCTGCAAGATCTACAGAAACAACCCTTGTTGGTGTGGTGCGTAGAACGTGTGCCTAAAATGCAAATCGTCTTTTTCTGCTAAATCTTTGTAGTGTATTGTGTCATCGGTGCAGCCATCGCCAATTTGAGTTTGCAACAAGGAGACAAACAATTGTGGACCATTTTATTGAGCAGTTGCATCAGATACCTTCTTCCCAATCCATCCCTCAAATTCTCCTCGAACGGCAACAACGGGAATCTTGCGTCCAGTGGCAGTCACCATTCCAACAACAACAACCCAATTTTTGGGCGGAGACACTCCTCTGACTTCCAGTAACCCCTCGGACAGTCACAGAACTCTGGAATTATGAACAACCATAACCAATTTTACTTAACCTTACCCAGTGACAGTTCCATGGAGGTGTTTCCTAACAACACTTTGTGCTGTTACACGGCTAAATTACCTCAGGCCATCCAATTAGGTCACGAAGCCCATAGGGAAGTGGCTTTGGTGGAAATCATTCACCCATCACAAATCAAAAACATCACCGAAAAGCAAAACACTTTCCAGGTTGAAATCCTGAATGCCCAATTGCAAGAAGAAATAAATAAAGTCGGGTTTTCAGGGGACACAAGACCAGCAGGCAATCCATCCTTCAGTATCTACACATTGAAAATTCCTTCAGGTTATTATTTTAGTGGTGAACACTTGGTGGACACTATTGAGGAGAGGTTCGACTTAGCCTTTGGCAAAGCCCTGAACAGAGCCAAAAGAAGTGTGAAGATTGAGTATCATAAAGTGGCTCATCGCCTCATGATCAAATTTCAGGATACGGACACATTATCCCTCAGGTTTAGTAGTAGTTTGTTTGAAATTTTGGGTGGGCATCCACAGATGGTAGCACAAAATTTGAGCCCCAAGATCAAAAGTAATATGGATTTTTACACGGCTTTTGGAAGCCCGGTAGAACTGAACGAAGGACTGAATTTGATCTTTGTGTACTCCGATGTGGTGGAGTATGACGTGGTGGGACACAACTCCGTGCCGTTACTAAGTGTCATTCCTTTCAAAGTGGATAGTACCACGACCAATGACCAGGAAGGTGCAAACACCTGTCACGTACACCGTGAATTTGTACATCCTCACTATTTGCCCGTCAGTAAGTCGTATTTTGACACTGTCAACATTGCTATAAAAGGAGATCTGAGACAAAATATTCCATTCTCCAAAGGGAAAGTCACGGTGAAACTCCATTTTCGAAAACGCTTATCTAACGAATTGTTAGTCATGTATCCAGTGTACCGAGGCGTTGCTCGACAGCGAGGACACGGTTTAGGAGATATGCTAAAATCGGCCTTTCGTTCGGTGGCTCCGGTGTTGAAACCGATGGTGACACGAGGATTGCACGCCACACACGGCAAAGAATTTCTCCAAAATGTCATTATTGACAAACAAAACCCTAAAGAAGCTTTCTTGAGAGCAAGCAAAAATGTCTTGCTGCAAACGGATAAAGACATTTTGGGCCGACGAGAAACTTATATAAATGCCCTGAACGCTACTGAGTTAGGCATTCCTGCTTCACTGACGAAACAGCTAGGACAAGGCAGAAAGAGACGACGAAGAAAACACCCCTTCACAAGCCTTCACACTTCTAAAGCTAGAAAGACTAAGAAAAGAAGAACTGATCGAGACATAGACGTTTTCGATTATTAGAAACATAAATGATGCACCGAGTCTTGCGCCTGTTCCAAGTCGGAACTAGATCTGTTTGCCATGCCACCCACCATGATGACAATGCAATAATCCCAATGGGTCGAATTTCATCCCATCTCCTCTTTGACAACTTCAGCTCTCATCGAGTTTGAAATCAAAGGACAGCCCGAAGATTGCATTGATCTGAACAGTAGTTACTTGTATTTGAAAGTCAGAGTGAATGATACGGATGGTAGCGATCTAGACGCCGATGAGCCAGTAGCTCCTGTCAACAATTTCATGCATTCCTTGTTCAGCGAAGTGGACTTGTACTTGAATAACAAACTGGTCAGCAGCAGCATGGATACTTACCCTTATCAAGCGTACCTGTAAAACCTCTTGATGTACGGAAAAGAAGCCAAAAACACTCATCTGGATGCTTGTGTGGTATGGAAACATGACACAGCGGGCAAGTTCGATGAGGTGACAGATAAAGATTGTATCAATAAGGGATTTGACGCATGTCAAAAGGTCAAAAGAAAATTGCTGGAAGCCGAAGTGTAGAACTGATGGATCACTTGCATTTGGACATGTGGTTACGAGAGAAGTATTTGCTGAACGGTGTAGATATTCGCCTCAGACTGAATCTCAGCAGTACCACTTTCCATTTGATGGCTGGTGCAAACGAATACAAAATCTACACCGAGGAAGCCAGACTCTACGTGCGACGTATGGAAGTGTTACCTAAAGTGGGAAACGACATTAGTCACACTTTGAGCAGAACGACCGCTAAGTATCCGATACGACGCCTGGAAGTGAAAACTTTCACCATTGCCACTGGACTACGATCCAAAATCGAAGATCTTCTGTTCCAAGGACAGTTACCCAAGCGATTAATCATTGGTATCGTGAGCAATGCAGCCTTCAACGGAGTCCACAATCAAAATCCTTTCCAATTTAAGCACTACGACATGTCCAAGATCGAAGTCAGTCGAGATGGCAAGACCTTGTGTACCAGACCTTTCGAACCTGACTTTAGTGCCAAGATGAATTATTTGAGTTCGCACTTATCCCTGTACGAAGCTACGGGACAGTTAGGGACCAACACCAGTCATGGTATTACGTACGAGGATTAAGCAGGAGGCTAGGCTTTGTGGGCTATTGATTTCACTCCAGACAAAGGGAGCGACGAGGGACATTTCCACCCTATAAAATCAGGTCAGATTCGAGTGGAACTTCAGTTTGCTAGACCTCTACCTGAGACGGTGAACGTCATCCTGTATGCAGAATTCGATAATACCATAGAAATTAACAGTTTGAGAGAAGTCATTCTAGACTATTAGAAGCCATGGAAGACTGTTATCCCTCTTTATATAGTGGAGAATCTTCGGACATGGAATGTGAGGAGATCGTGGAAGGAGAACCCAAAGACAGAGACGAAAAGGACACAGTGATAAAGTGGAGATGGCCAGATCAAGAACAGCATTTAGTCTGCTGTTTTTCCAAACACTTGGCCAAAAAGATTACGGAATTGATCAAGGAAGATTGCTATGGATGTCAAAACGATCATCCCAGTCAAATTCAACACGATAAATGTATGATGCTGAGTCAAGAAGAAAAATTGGACGAGTATCTGGAAGAAGCTTGGAGTGACATCTCGGAAGAAGCCGTGTTGCATCAGTGGTATAAAGACTTGCGTGAACATTCTTGCCCACCATTAACGACTCTAGAGATCTATCACATCGAAGCTCTCTTGGCTCAGAGTGCAGAGACAAAACGAAGAAACGGATACTTGTCAAACAAATTCAAAGAGAAAGTCAGGATCGGATTGATCACTTATCATCACCTGTGAAGAAGAAAAACACACAAAAAAATGGATACCTGGGAACTTTATTACCTTTTGAACCACAGTTCGTACACTGCTTCTTGGAATCCTGTCGTGTGCTCTAAAGATGAACTGCCTCATCGCAAACCTCAAGACCATCAAGCTTATGTGATCAACACGGACGACAGCCATCTCCCAGGAACCCACTGGGTAGCCGTCTACTTTTCTCAAGAAGGATGTGTGGATATTTCGATTCGTACGGATTGCCCCCTTTGGAAGACGATATCATTGACTTTGTGAGAAGAAATGCTCAGACAACACGATTCAATAATGTGAAATTACAAGGCACATATTCATTGGTGTGTGGACAACATTGTGTGTATTTTCTGCATCAACACAGTCTTGGCTATTCTTTAGAACATTTAGTGACATTTTGATCGTCATTCTTCTAGAAACGACGAGAAAGTAGATCGATGGTTTTGTGACCATTATGGTTATCTTTCGTCTTTAGCTAGAAAACGTAGTGTACATAAATGGCCCAATGACTTCCAACAGTGGAAATCTGAATTTAATTCACAACGTTGTCATCCTTGTCCTAAATAGATAGTTATTGAAAAAAATGTATGTTAGTTAATTGAATTGTTAATTTTTTAAAAATTTGTTAATTGTTTGTTGTGAGTTATTTAAATAAAAATGTTGTGTTTTTAAAAAAAAATGCGTTTTTGTCGTTTGATTGCTTAAGGTTTCATGAACCATGCTCTTTGACTTCGCTCTATCCCTCAAATCAAACCTTTTTAGCGTTCCGACTCGAAACCGTGTAGGGATGTTTTCGATCGCGTCCGCGCTTTAACCATAAAAGCTGGGGAGTCACCAGTCTGACCATCTCTGACCATCATTATTCACGTTGAGACCGAGCAAGAAGCAACAGTGATGGAAATTAACACTGCAGTACAAAACATGCCAAGCGTGGCTCCAAGATGGCTACCGGTAAACGCAGTAATATCCGCACCAGCACTAAGGGCCATTAAAACTATTGGATTATCTCTAGCTTCAAATTGGAGCCTAAGAGCTGAAGCAAGAAGAACTACACTACTGCTAGTATGGGACTCTAACACTGAGGGAGTGGACCTTAATATCGGAGAGGGAGGCTTTAGTATATCCAAAAGAAAGAAAAGCAAAAACAGTAACCAGAGAAGGAAACCTGCCCAAAATGAGGCGGCTAGCCACTCCGTTACTTCAGCTTCTAACGTAGGCGGTATACAAAGCCACAAAAAACCGGTAAAGGCGCCCCAAATGATTAGAACTACATCTAAATCAACCCAGACTAAGGATCGGCAGTCGAAGAAAGGAAGGACGCAGTAACACAGATGGACATATCCACAAGGGAAGCTACCACTATGACCGAGGAACCATTAACTCAGCCTTTGTAAGAAGAATCAGAAGCGGCGGAAGGAAACAACGAACTGGAAGACCTAGAGAGAGAACCGTACGAGCCAAATTTTGAAACGCTAGGAATACAGGAAACCCTCATTGACCCTAAAAAAGCTAGGAAATACATTAGTTCTATAAGGTTCATTGCATGGAGGTCACTGAGGACGAAGAAGAAACCGTCTGAGCAGCAATGGTTGTATGCTCAACGTATCCTCTCTACCCACTACTCCAAGGCTTACCAAGAATATCCCCTCACTGTCCTTGCGAATACGGCAGGCATACTTGCAGACAGGATGGGGTTTGAGGCTCCCCTGATGAAACCTATGAAGAGAGACATACGGCAGCGCAAACGTGGGATTATGAAAACCTCCGTAATACCTTCCGACTGCCGACCTAACAGCCCTTTTAAGGGCTTAAAAATTGCCTCTTATTTAATAGGGAGCCACATTGGCTTGGTCTCCCTCCTCGGTAAACTATTTTTTGACACAAACTTGATCCATTGAACCACCGCAACAAAACGTACAACTTTTTGAAACCTAACAGTGACACAACTTTTATATGTCGCTTAGACATATTAGTTAAATAGGACTATTAGGGACTTGTTATGTACACTATGTACTAGTATTAGATAGAATATTTAGGAAGTAGAAAAATATTCGGCTTGTACGATTTGAACCAATTGCACAGGTGGCTAACACACTATTGGTACTTTTTATTGTCCATTAGTAAAACTGGACTCGATTTGAAATAAGTACGGGCTGGCGTTTTGGGGAATGCAAAACGTCCATGGCTGGCTTTCAGTGTACCTTTTCCTCCTTTGCCTCGCTCGGACATCGTACACGTGGCAGAATGTGGAATGATTTCCACCTGCCACAAGACCAGGTGTCCTAATGTGACGTTATCGCTGCCGACCAATAGCAGCGGGCGTCACATACTGCTTGGGTCGACACCTCGTACGTTTAATCGCAACTAAAACATTTGATAACATGAGCTGTATCGTTCTATTCCCTCTCATGTGATATACATTCAGTCAGGTTGTTCAGGACTAATTAGTCCTACAACCTGAAGGCTCAATTAATAAGTACTCTGTGAGTATATAAAAGCCTGGGGGATGAGGCTCTTTTTCCTTCCCCTAGGAGTAATTAAAAATCACGCAGTGCGTGAATAAAACAGTGACACATGTTCTTAATGAACGAAAATCACTATAATTCAATTAAGTTAAGTTAAGTCTGACCTACCACTGTCGACTCATCCTTCTACGACGATGTGCTCAAGATTAGCCAAGCTGAACGAAGCTTACGTTAATTTACATCGTGTCAGACAAAGCATGATACCGAAGCCTGAAGAGATAGATAATGTCAGATTGTTACAAGTCACTGAATATCAATACATGTCAGAATGTTACAAGTCACTGAATACCTGATAGAAGAGCTCTTCAGAGAGGAAATTAACAGGGACAAAGAAGAATGGACAGAGAATTACAGACTTCATAAACAGCAGAGAGAGCAGCAGCAGCAACATCAGCAGGAACCTGAAAGAGGTTTTATCGTCTGCCGTGTCGACACGAAAGAGTTCTCCTTCTCTTTCCGAAGAAGCAGACCTTATCCTGTGAGAAAGTCTGACGCCAGACGAGGTCGCAATCTTAGATCATAAAAGATTCCCATCACTCCTCGTCCACAAAAAACAGACCTTTTCAGGGCTACCTAATACTCTAGAAAAGAAATATTCATTCAATTGCCAATGGTATGTTAGTCAGTTAGTAAAAATAGAAGCACATTGTTTCTTTATCTTAGTTAGAAAGTGTGACTCTAAGCCCTTCGTTTCCGGCGCTTGTCAAAAATTTTACATGAGTGATTGTCAGTAAAAATGTGAGTGAGTGTTTCTTTTCGGTCCGCGCTTTTTTGGTGATAATATGGGCAATGTAAGTTTTTGGTGTCAGGGGATGTTTTCCTTCTCGTCCGTGCTTGGGTGATATATACGGAACGCTTGGCAGTCTGGCTACCTCAGACAAAGAAAATCCAGCCAAGCAGCCCGCCACGCAGCCATTTTGGATCATACCACCTCGTATAATAACTAAGTACTTTAGTACAAGGTAGAAAATTACTAAGCCTGCGGGCAATTAAAACTCTGTACTGTTTACATCTCACTATAATATATTTTACCTTACTTATACTAAATTCCGTATCTACTCAATTTGCCGCCTATTCTCTTAAACAGTCTCTAGGAACCATACTAGAACCGACTGGATTGAATCCACACATGATAAAAGCACCAAATATCATTGTGTGATTTTCAATCACAGAGAATAAATATGACAAATTACACAACTAACCACTACCTTTTTCTCATAATAACAACTCTAGCTGTTAGCACTGTTCCCGAAAACAGGCACTAGGAAACACACTAGTACCACGCCTGGTCAGAATCCTCACAAGTTACAAGAACAAGCCAACCGCTGTGAGATTTTCTGATTCACGGAACGTAACAGAATCTCCTCTCTCCTTGTTTCTTCCTAACCACAACCGCTATTAAGAACAATAACTAACCTAAACCTTATTCAAAACCAAAGTAGGAATGTCTCAATCAATCACAAACAAACTTAACTTTAACACTAGAAAACAAATTCTGAGAAACAATAGGCTTGAAAAGGAAATGAAATCACATAAAAACCCCACCCCTATCACACCAAACCCGCAAATAATCATGGGGAAATTGGATCTCAGTGCAAACTCCAAGCACCTTGAACTTTGCGAGAAGAAACTCAACTTCTCATCCACTCCTGAAAGGAATGATTTAACAACACCGCGTCTAACCACCCCTGAGAGAAATGAATTCAAATATCAGCAGCCGACTTAAGTATCAACTCAACTGTAAGTTTCAAAAACTGACTAGATCCATCGGCAAACAATGAACTGGACGATACAATACCTATAGAAACACCAATATCGCCACTCCAAAAACAAGACCAGCCACCCACCCCCAAATACATGACCATTGCACAATCCCCGGAAAAAAAACCTATAGCCATGATAATAGGAAACCCACCGAAAATAGGGCCCGGCTCATGTAACAAAGAAAAACTACACCCAAAACGGCGCCCAAGGGGACGATAACTCCACTCCCACCCATTCATATCAGTAACAACAAACCGAAATATCATAACAGTCAGACCCCTGGACCATCAAAACCCTTAACTGAAGAGCAATTACTTAGCAGCCAAAACAAAACACAAGCTAACCCAACCACCCCAACCACTAAATCAAAACCTAACGGGTGGGATGGCAAGGGTAAAGGGAAGGGACTCGTGTTTACCAAGAACAAACCTGCCCCCCAAAATAATTCAAACTCACCCACCCCCAAAGAACCAAAGAAACAGGCCAAATTTTCACACCACCCCATAGAACACACACTTTATATTAGCAGCAACTCCAATAAACTGATAAACTTAACTGTTAACAGTCTCACACAGGCCCTCCTTAGGGTTTATCAAGGACAATTCCAAATATTTAGGCCAAACACAAGATACATAATAGTACACTGCAGCACTCGCAGTCAAATGGCCAAATTCCTAGAAACTGAAATTATTAACAACATTAGGGTTAAAGTCGAAAGACACAAACAAATAGGGATAAAGAACATAATAACCAAAACACACAATAGCAACCAGACCCTCATAGCAATAAACAATAACACACGAACACATGACTTAGCCACACACACACACACACACACACACACACACACCCCGCACGAACAACCCCACATTTAAAGCAGTTCTAAAACTTACAGGACAAAATAAAGGGATAAACAATGAAACCCTCACTGCCAAACTCAAAGACAGTGGTACCCCCATAAATAGGGCGTATAAACTAAAAAGTCATTTAGGACTGGAAACCAATACAGCGATACTAGAATCAAACTCTCCACTCTCAACCATGATAAGACTAGGTCACTCTGGGGCACGCCACCGCCTTGAGACCTATATAAACAAACCCAGGTTCTGCAGCAACTGCCAACACTGGGGACATTTCTCTAACAGATGTAGATATACCCAACTATGCTACAAATGAAGGGGAAACCACAAAGGTGTATGTCGTAGAACCACACCCAAATGTACCAACTGCAGGGGCCGCCACCTACCTAAATCCCACGAATGTCCCAACACTATCAAGGAATATCAAACCATAGATATCATGAACAACAAGCAAATCCCGTATCATGCGGCGAAAAAACTAACCCCCAGTATTAAAAATCACCACCATATCAAGACCCCAAACAAACCAGCAACTGAAGCAACCACAGCCCAAACACCCAACCAGCCAAGGCCAAACAAGGTCAACCAAGATCAAATAAGATTAAATAAACAAGATACATTCTTAATCAAATCCCACAAAGACTCACAACTCCACCCCGAAGAATCAGATAACACTAACACCAAAAACAAATCACAGTCAAACCCGACAATAGAAAAGTTACTCATATAGCTCAAAGCCGAACTTATCAACAACCACCACTCCATCGTGGATAAAATGACACAGATAATAAGCAAAATCGAATCAAATTTAAAGTTAACATCATAACCCTCAACACAAAACAATCAATAAAGGACCACCCCAATAATGGATTAGACAACAAACCGCAACATTATAATATGGCAATGGAATGCTAGATGGCTAATAAGTAATATCAGTGAACTCAAAGCCAAATTACAAAACTTAGAACACAAACCAGATATTATATGCATTCAAGAAACAAAAATAACAAGCAGAACCAAACAAATACCCAAACTCCCAGGATACGCCCCAGGTCACTTCAAAAATCGAACCACGGGACAAGGAGGTGGGAGTTTAGCCATCTATGTAGCAGATAACATCCCGAATGTAACAACAATAACCATAACACCAACCCCAGGTAGCAACGAAGCATTCGAAATTCAGTCCCTCATAATTCATATAGGCAAGGGTCAAATACAACTATTCAACATTTATGACCCAGGGGGAACATCAGGCACAGCCAATTTAATTACTTACAAACAAATAAATGATCACAAACGTGTAGATCAGATCGTCATCTGTGGAGATTTCAATGCCCATAACGAGCTGGGGGGGGGGGGGGGCGGTGTGACGGACAAAAGAGGCAAATTGACTGAAGAATGGACCGCAGAATCTAACTTAACCATTTTAAATGACGGTACAAAAACACGCCTCAGCCCAGAAAACGGTCTCATGTCCGCCATCGACCTCACCATTTGCTCGCCATCAATAACCCAAGTGGCGGACTGGAGAGTGGATCAAACCGACCCCTTGGGCAGTGACCACTTTCCAGTAATAGTCACCCTGCAGATGACGGTCCAATACAACTCGCTAAAAAGAACCCCTAGATGGATATATTCAAAAGCAGATTGGACCACATTTAATGGAACACTAAGCAAAGTAGACAACAAAAACCTAGAAAATGATAATATTAATAAACATTACGAAAACCTGATTGATACCATATTAAAGGCAGCCACCGTCAACATACCCAAAACTAGTTGTAACCCAAATAAACAAGCAGTCCCATGGTGGAATGATGAATGCAAACAAGCTATCACTGATAAGAAAAAAGCCCTCAATAAATTCAAACGCACTAAAATCTCTATTGATTTCACTATATATAAACAAAAGGAGATAAAACCTTAAAAACATAAATAAACAGGCAAAGAAATCAACTGTTCATAATTACTACACGAATATCAATATCACAACTAGTAACAAACAAGTCTGGGATAAGATTAGATCAATTAGAGGGAAGACAACTAACACCACCCCAAAAATAGCTGGAGCCATTACTAATAAAGAAAAAGCTGACCGACTAGCTCAGCATTTCTCAGATATGAGTAGCAGCACCAACCACACCCCAGCATTTCAATTACATAGGGACAAAGTAGAAAGAACCCATAGTAATCTCTTTAAAGACCTCGGTCCCAAAGTCTCGAACCTAAATAAAGACATTACAACTTACGAATGGGACCTAGCATTGAAAACCAAAAACGAAACTAGCCCAGGGGAAGATCAAATAGGATACACAATATATAAAAATATCCCAAATAACATTAAACAAACAATTATTAAATTACTAAACCAAATATGGACCTCAGGCAAACTGCCCGATAAATGGAAGCACGCAATAGTAATTCCAATACCCAAGCAAGGAAAAGACCATAACGATATTAGCTCCTACAGACCCATTTTCCTAACAAACAACATGTGTAAGATCATGGAAACCACAGTCACCAACCGACTCAAACACCACCTAGAGAGCAATAATTTAATCTCCGATAATCAATGCGGATTTAGAAACAAAAGATCCACCACGGATCAACTAATACGATTGGAAACCGCAATCAAATTAGCGTTCAACTCCAAACGCAAAGCTGATAGGAATTTAATTGCAGTATTTATTGACCTCGAAAAGGCATTCGACCTTGTATGGACCAAAGGCTTATTAGCCAAACTCAACCACTACGCCATTACAGGTCGAATGTTGAAATTCATTGAAAACTTCCTCGCTGGCCGTAAAATGTCAACCAGAGTCGGCGACACCTACTCTGAACCACACACACTTGAAAATGGTACATCACAAGGGAGCGTACTCAGCCCAGCCCTTTTCAACATCATGATTAATGACTTGGACACCAACTTAATATCAAAACTGATTGAACTCTCACAATTTGCTGATGATAGTGGATTATGGAGAGCAGGAAACCCCTCCAACCACAAAGTAATCAGCAATATTCAAACAAGCTTAAACAAAATAGGGAAATGGGCTGATAAATGGGGTTTCAAATTATCCCATGAAAAAACCATAGCAGTATTATTCACCACCAAACGTAAATTACAAAATCAGTTTCCAAAACTCACCATCCAAAATCAAGAAATTAAATTCGTAAAAGTAGCACGATTTTTAGGAATGCATTATGACTCCAAGCTAAAGTGGCGACACCACATAAACGAACTAGTCAAAAGGTGCAATAAAGACCTTAACCTCCTTACAAACCTTAAAGGAACCACCTGGGGATCCAATCAAGAAACTTTACTAGCATTATATAAATCGTTAATTAGATCTAAACATAATTACGGATGCCAAATTTACAATTCGGCACCCCAAAATAACCTCAAGAAACTAGATAGCATACAAAGAAAGGCCCTAATTATTTGCACTGGAGCACTACCATCCACATCACTAGTGGAGCTTCAAATCTTAACTGGAGAACTGCCGCTCCACCTTAGAAGACAAGAACTCACCCTCAGATATGCAGCCAGGCTAACAACACACCCCGACACACACCCCACCCGGCTAGCTATAAATAAATGCAACATACCTTTTAGAACTAAATTAACACAAAACATACCAGCAGGGAAATTAGTCCATCAATTAGTTGAACAACTTCCTATAGACAACCTCCAAGCAGAAATTGCAAATCACTATGACAAAGAACCATGGATAAATATCAACCGCTCAGTTAACACCCTCATTACGAAATATGGCAATAAAAACGAACAGGAACTCAAACTAAACACAATCTGTACAGAAGAAATCAACTCAAAATATTGCAAGTACATTAAGATTTACACTGATGGATCCAAAATAACAGAACCACCCAGAACAGCAGCAGCTTATGTAATCCCCGAACTTAAAGTAGGACGAAGACTACCTAACCTCTGCTCCATATACACAGCTGAATTCTGGGCCATACTTGAAGCACTCAAATGGATCAAAGAGAACAAAATACCCCAAGCAGTAATAATAAGTGACTCGCTAAGCGTCATAAACTCAATACTTAATAACAACACCAAATCAAGAGAAAACTATCTTAGGCAAACCAATTTATTGTTAAAAATACTGAACAATAATAACTTACAAGTAGAATTTATGTGGATATCATCCATATTAACATACCAGGTAACGATATGGCAGATATAACAGCTAAACAAAAACTAAACGAAACCACTCACATCAACCTAGATTATAGCATATGCGAACTCAATAGCATATCTAAAACCCTCATTGACAATAAATGGCAGGAATTACGGAACACAAGCACTCAAGGCAGGAAACTAAAAACCATCATTAAAGAAGTATGTAGAAATAGGAAACCACCCAAAACAAAAAGCAATGAACAAAAATTCATAAATAGAATACTCACGGGCAAAACCAAGCTGGCTAACAGCTTCAGACAGTACATAGGACCACAACCACATAACCCTAACTGCTACTACTGCAGGGTCCCAGAAGACCTATAGCGTAATTTTAACAACTGCCACACACTTGAAAAAGAAAGGGCTAAGTTTAGAGTTAATCAGCATACTATTGGATCCCCTGCAACATACCCAGAATTCTTGATGAACACAAACTCCAATATTAATCTAACATTCGAAAATATCATAAGTTTTATTCACGAATCCAATCTAATCAAAAAAAATCTAAGAAAGTAAATCAAAGACCAGTCAAAAATATTACAAATCACTGTTTGGGAATTATGACGGCCTGCTAGGTCTCGTGGGTTCACAGACTGACACAGCCGTTCATAGCCCGAATAATAAAAACCAGTTAAGGACGAATCTAATCAAAAAAAACAATTTTTTTTTTTTACAAAATCACTGTTTGGGAATTATGACGGCCTGCTAGGTCTCGTGGGTTCACAGACTGACACAGACGTCCATAGCCCGAATAATAAAATCCAGTTAAGGACGAATATTACAAAATCTCTGTTTGGGAATTATGACGGCCTGCTAGGTCTCGTGGGTTCACAGACTGACACAGCCGTTCATAGCCTGAATAATAAAAACCAATTAAGGACACAAAAAATTAAAATAGGAAAATAGGAATTAATTAAAACAGGACTACATAATAACATACAAACAACCATAAAGCAAGTTTTCACTCCAAACCAATAAGATAAGGAATCAAAATAAATAAGGAATTCAAGAAGAAAAAAAAAGAAAAAAAAATTTAAAAAATAAAATAAAAAAAATAAACAAAAATAAAAATTTTAAAAATTTTTTTTATTTTTTATCTATACTGCCTTCCTGATCTACTCTTAACCGTCTCCTTGTCTCTTAAACAACATCTGGCATGAAAATTAACACCTCTACGAACTCGCTCACGGAGCGAAAGCAGACCCAGTTACCACGTGACTCCAGTATTGCGACTCAAGAAGAGAACAAACTACAACAGTCTACCTCTCACACAACTACAACACAAAGGGCCGGGATTGAGAATAAGATTGTCCATACCAATACGGACCAAGATCCGTTAGTAACTCAACAAAAACTGGCTGAAATTTTAAATCAAGCTTCACAAACTATTTCTACTAAAGCTGCAGAGAGGGCAAACAGACCATATAATTCCGACAAACAAATAAAACAAATAAAAAATAAAATCTGTAGAAAGGTCCAGATTTTTACAAATAAACGTTTCCTGGGAGGTTTTTATTTTTTGTTGAAACCAACCCCATCAATAAAACCCTAGCTTGAAAAGGTAGCTGAAAAATAAAGTACTCTACGTATTTATTTATTTTTTTTTTTGTTTAATTACTGGAAGACCAACGTTGGTAGGCGCCCTCTCTGCTGCTATTAATTAAAAAATTTTATCAAGACCCACACGATATCTTGTTCTTGGATCATGTAGATTTATTGTTATAAATCCATGCGGAGTAGCTTGCGCTCGTGAGAAGAAATTTCTGAATTTAATTATATCCATGTCACCGCTGCACCAAGTTTGATGAATATTTCGCAGCGTGTGTGTGTCTACGCCATTAAACACAACTAAAATGTTGCAGTTGTCTCTGATCACCTTCGGAATTTGTGTATATCGTTGAGTAACATAGATCACATCTGTATTTTTATGTCTACCGCGAGAAAATATTCTAGCTGGATTTGATTGTTTATCTAGCATCACATCGTCGTATACAACTAAATTATTAATAAATCCGTCTAAAACATCTACGGACGGTGCTTCATCAATATCGGTTATAAACTCTATAACATCATTACCTTCATCCAGTAATCGCGCGTTTTCATTGAAATCTTTAAGTACATCATAACATCGTTGATCATCAGCGGATGGTGCTACTAAATACAATTTATCCCATTTTAACCATCTCATTATCAAATTAAGTAATAACTGCGTCTTACCCGATCCAGATGGTCCTATGATAATCATTCTGATGGAATTCGGTAGCGCAGGATGATGCTTAACAGGTTCTCGTTTTCTTGTCGCTGAGAAATCAATTATATCCATATATATTATATCATGAATTTATATTGCTTACGCTGTAGAGTTAAAGCTCCAACTGTTGATTTAGCTACGGTTACAACAAAAAATAAAAAAATAGCGTATGGTGGAAAATGTTCTGTGTGCGGTAGGAAGAAATTTTCGTTTTTACCTAATAGGCGCGGTGGTGATATTGCTAATTTGATGTCAAAGTTTCCAGGTACTCCATGGGCTAAATACAGCGGAGAAAAACATCTACCAGGATATAATTATTGCGGTCCTGGTACCAGACTTGATATCAGGCTCGATAATCAAGATCAACCAAAACCAGGCGAGGAACCAGTAAACGCTATTGATCGAGCTTGTCACGCTCATGATGTAGCTTATAAAAGTAAAAATCTACAAGATAGACATATTGCGGATGTGAAATTAATTCATGCGCTAGATTCTATAAAAAATAAAAATATCAAAAAAAAATTAGCTAATTGGTTAGTAAGATCCGCGATGAAAAGTAAATTAGCGCTTGGGGCTGGTAATATATAAATGGAATTAATTTATTATTCACCAAGAGGATACTGGAGAGGCAAAGCAGCAATTGGTAAACTTGCTGATGCAGCAGCGGTTAAACATTCTACTGCTAAAACGTGGTAATCTAAACAAGCAATATGGCAAATTTATCTACCACCACCGAAACGAATTCAATACGCGTATTTCGATGTCAGTGTTCCTAATGAAGTTCATCAAGCAGATATTCTGTTTTTACCACATGATACTGTGCGTGGAAAAACATACAAATACGCGTTAACCGTAGTTGATGTTGCAAGTAGATATAAAGAAGCAGAACCGTTATCGACGAAAACATCATCTGAAGTAGCCGATGCGTTTGAACGAATTTATCAACGAGGTGGTCTGCGATGGCCACAGCTACTACAGGTTGATCCTGGTAAGGAATTTCTTGGTCCAGTATCATCGTTGATGAAACAACATAATACCAAAATACGACGAGGTCATACTGCAATTCACCCTGATCAGGCAATTGTTGAGCAATTTAATCGAACACTCGCTGAGCGGTTATTTGGATATCAATACGCGAAGGAATTTATTCAGGATAAAAGATCTCGCGAATGGGTTGCAAGATTACCAAGCGTGATAGCTGCATTAAATAGCGAGATCACACGAACAACCAACATGAAACCCATTAGCGCAGTCACAAAAAAAATATACCAACACAACGAAAAGATGTTGAAAAACAGAAAATATTGGGTGATGTTACAGTCAGATATTTATATGAGCCTGGTGAACTTGAAGGTGGTAAAGCGAGAGCGACTGATCCTATTTGGAGTGTTACCACACACAAAATATCCACCGTGACAAGATCCTCAGGTAGACCTGCAATCTACAGATTAGATTCGGCTGCTCCTCAACGTGGATTTACACGTGAACAACTACAAATAATCCCCACGGATACACAACTACCACCGCGATCACTTAACTAGCGCCGCGACGCCGATTACACTCAAGACAGGTCAGCATGGTATTTTCTCGTGTATGACCGCGACTATTATCTCTTCTATCTACGGTAAATTGTCTTGAATCATTACTCGAATACCGCCATAACATTATACAATTGCAACTTGTGCAATGATTATTCTGCTGCTGTTTTAACTCAATAATAAATTCAACATCAAGATCAAAGTCGCGTTTATTTTTTTTATCAGATTGTTTATATCAGATTAATTTTTTTCTTATTATATCATCATCGATGATGTTAAATTTATCAACGATTTCAGGAATTATAATTCTACGTAATTGAGATATCTTTCTGACCCTAGATACCGCTAAATAGACTAAATTTGACCACTCGATACGATCGTCTACAATCCAGACTCGTGTGTCAGAAATAGTTAATCCCTGAGACGACTGGATCGTCATAGCGTATCCCAACACCCATGGAGATTTGTCAGCGCGTAATGCATCTTCGACCACACTGATATCAACGGCGACAATATCATTTAGTACGAGATTCTGTTTTTCAGTCTGTCCTGGAATATCAACATTAATATTTTGTTTTCGTGTATCTGATGGTCTATAACACAACCGTACGGGTAATTCTGAATATTTTTCTTTATGTAGTTGAAATAACTGCTGCTGTAAAGCGTCTCTGATTATTTTTCTGCTTGCTACTATCAAATCGTTGGGTCTCCATAAATTTAAAAAATCACCCACTGAGGTCTCTGAGATCACTCCGCGTATTATTTCACACTGAATTTTGTTTGATTGTAATCTGATTAATTTTTTAAACTCCTTCAAATTTGCATCAGAGCTTTATGATCATCATCTATTTCTTCGTAATAATCAACGAAATTTTTTAACCAATCATGTGGAGATGGTCCAACAAAAGGCGGCGGTTGACCATGATCGCCACACATTATTATAGCGGTATTTTTCGTCAACAACCAATCAAGAAACGTTTTTAATGTATCCAATGACACCGTGCGTATCTCGTCCCAAATAATTATTCTAGGTATATATTTTTCTCCCATTCGTTCAGGAGTCCATGTATCCCCGCGCCACCGAAAGAAACTATGATACGTGCACGATTGTACTTGCCGTTGTTTCATCTCGCGTGCAAGTCTATGTGTGGGTGTCTGCACGATCATATCTGAATTTCTAAAAACATTAATTGCTCGAGTCGTTTTGCCGCATCCACCAGGTCCATTGAGATATACTGTCTTATATCTAGTTATTGGATCACTCACCGGCGGCGCTTTCGACATTTCTGATATTTTATTACCCTTACGATAAAAAATCTCTCATTGGAACATCTGCTGATTCTGTGTAATTGTGTAATATTTCTTTTTTTATCCTCCACGAACCCCATCGTTCATCATTACTTGTAAATTTCATAACAGACTCTAAATATTTACTCGAAATATAAAACGAATCTGTTGCGACTCTGACTGCGGTCTTGGGAAATCTATTAATCATCGACAATAAATTTATAGAAACATAAGCCAACATGGAAGATCTTAGATGAGTATACTGTGGGGAGACGTCATTTATGTAACTAACGATCGTGCCCAATTTTGTTCCGTCGGATAAATAAACACTTTCTCGATTTACAAATATATTTCTCGCTGTTGTATCAGCGATTATAAAATCGTACTCGGCATCATCTAAAATTAACCGTGCGTGATGTCTTTTATGATCATACGCACCACCTTGAGTAAATTTACCTATAATTTTTCTACCGAGATCTTTTGCGGTTTTAAGTTTAATCTCGATAATTTTAGGAGCTTCTTTGATAATATCATCTTCGGAAACATCAGGACATTTTTCCTTAAACTCGCTAATAACTTCATCGAGATTGATATAATCTGGCCTGGGCAACCAAACTTCGGTCTGTGCATGATATGATATAATTGCCTCACTGACCACCAACGATGTCAGTATCGCACAATCTAGCATATATCGTAATAAAACTATAGGTGCCCAACGTTTTTCACAAAAATGTCTGCCAAACCAAACATAACAAATCTTGTGAAGATTTTCGTTAAACTCGAATGATTCAATACAAGCAAATCCAGTCAGATCAAAATCAGGTAATGGTCCATTAATTGCCACTCGCGTCATCTCGTTTGTAGGGTGACCGAATCTTTTAAAGTATACAGAACAATCTCCGTATCCTAGAAAACTTCCTGGATAACATGCAACCATATCAACCGAAATAACATCAACGTAATTATATTTGGTATTCCACAATCCGCCATGTCCGTATTCGACGCAACTTGCGCGTACATCCTCGAGTAAATCAAATCGTGTTGGTTTCCATGAATTTCTTTCTCTAGCGAAATGAGCCGTAACAGATGGAACGGTAAAGCAATTAGTTAGTAATTTGTCAGTATTTTCCGCGTGTTTGTACTCTAAAAACTTCTCCGCGAGATTTTTCATCTCATCATGGAGAGATTCTGTTCGATATATTTCACCGTTTGGTCTAACAAACTGATCAAATTCACCTTCCTCATTACTTTTAAATAACCATACCGATACAGGATCGTTTTTACTTATTTCGTTGATAAAATCAAACATATCTGCCCCCATATATGGGGGGGGGGGTAAAATCTAATAGTTCGATCACGTGGAAATATTGTTACTGCGCTGGTCCATGCATGCGCGTTATGATCAATAATATTTATTGGAGCTCCTTTTGATTTATATTTTGATTCGTACAGTACTTCTCCCGTTATTGTCGCTACGGTTATTGGAAATTTTAATATTTTTCCTAACTCAGCAACATCTTTTATTGTAGCACCGGTATCCTTAACTGAATCAGCCCATGAGTTTATTTTTTTACGTCTTAAATCAGTTAATCCGTTTCCACGCATCGCGTTTGTAAAGTGTTCTATTACTCGTTCGGCTACACAATTTAACCTTGAAAATTTCATGGGTGCCAGTTTATCAACGTTGGGTTTTTTATTTATCTCATAGATTCCATAAATAACCGCTGTTAGAGGATACGCTCGCTCATAATACGGTTTGTCAATACCCGTCAATAGACCCGGTCTGGAATTTTTACTTAATATGACAGTTTTATTATTACCAAGGACAGGATCATATTTGTCACGGATAATCCAACTACCTGTTTCTGTTAATACAATAAATTTTACTTTGAAGAAATATTTTTGATTACCCTCGTATTCAGTGATGTAGTTAATGATAGTTGCTGCTCGCTTGTCATTCATTGTGGCGTCCTTGACAGTATTGCGAATAATCTTGAACGTTGACCATGTATGAGATGCACCATCTGCGTAAAATTCTTTCTTGGCGTCGTGAATTTTCGAGATCAGACTTTTATTTTTCGGATCAACCAGATCTCGTACTGGCAAGTCAGAAGATAATCTGTCGAGGTTGAATTTATATTTAACAGGCCTAGCTTGGGATAATTTCTCAAACTCGTTCATATAATTGAAACAAATATTTAAATAAAAAATATTATATATACAATGTCTCAATGCAGATGGTTGATGATCGGTTCAGTAAATCGATGCAACAAATCCTGTAGAGGTGAATTTTGTTGGATGCACTTACAGGGTATACGGCGAGGAAGTCTAGGACCAATACCGTGTCTGCGGTGTGGCATTGGAGTGCGTGGAAAAACAGAATTATGTGGAAAGTGCGGTGGAAAACGGTTCAGAGAGCTTAAAAGATATTATGACAAAAAAAATAATAATGGTAAAACGCTATAAAATCCGTAGAGGATTATATATCAAGATTTCAGACAAACAATGATTTAAACAAATAATATTATTATAATGGAGCAAAATATATTTGTCCCACATCCCACAATAACAAACTATGAATCAGATCGTAATGGCATGATTAGAAATTGCATGTTGAAGAGACCGGTTGGTACTGTTTCTAATACTGGCTATCTTAGATTCTCTGTTGGGAAGAAAAGGTATCTCTGTCATCGACTTACGTACGAATGTTTCTTCGGATTGATCAAAGACGATCTTGTTATTGATCATGTTGACGGAGATCCTCAAAATAATAGTTTATCCAACCTTCGTGTTGTCACGCAAAGCGTGAACTCTTCATGTGGTAATACTGGAAGATGTAAAACAGTTTCTAGAAGGGCGGTAAATTCCACAAACACAGAAAATGGCAAAGTAATTATATTTCGTTCGATATGTTCTGCTGCGAAATACTTTGATATTCACCCGTATTCAGTACAAAAAGTGGCAGAAAATATATATAAAACCGCTTTCTCAAAGAAATATAAGCAGAAAATCACCTTTCAGTATCAATAATTATCATCTCTACTTCGAATTAGATTTATTTTTTTGGGGTCAGAAATTATCATTATTATACTACTTATTTTTTGACTCATGAAAGGGAGGTAATTTATGGTCATATTCATATACAACATCCAAGGTCTGTGATGCCTGGTGGAGCATACCCCTTTATGATTTCTAACTTACAAAAATATACAGTTCGTGTATTTTTCTGTTCTTTTCGTGAAACATTTAGAACGGCGCAGCACATAGAATACATGTATATTTTATCTAACCTACAGAAAACCGACATGTATATTCCAGCTTACTGAGTGCAGAATCCAGCGTCTAGTCTGTATCGATCGTGGCGGGTTAATTTTAGATCTAATGTACAGCACATGGATCCTGCATATACTGACTCGATTACAGAAATACGTGCATAATAGTGTTTGGAATTAAAAATTAGTTGCATTTTTCTTGTTCAGTGCAGAAATATAATGCGAGATTGTGTACGTATGTGTGATTATTTATTTATCGAGTAATACTCCCTTTGGCTACGAATGGAAAATTTCGTAATATATATTTCTTCATTGAACAGTTATTACGTGGATGGAAAAATCTAGCAATTAGATGATCTGGACCGGATATTCTATCATAGATGGCGTGGTATAGTAAATAGGAAATTCCTTAATCCAGCTTTATAAATCTAACTTGTTTGGTGAGAATATATTGTATAAACGTATTTCTTGAATTCAGAATTGTCTTTTGAGCAAATATATTTGAAATTAGTTCCTTGGTTATATATTAACTTCCGAAACATATGTTTCTAACAAGATTCGATGGCTCAATCAGTCTCGTATTGGACTGTGACGCTCGCGGTCCAGGATCGAATCCCCATGGCTGACAACTTGTCGGTGGTGTACGCATAATTGCGATTTTTATAATTAATTGGGGTTCCGCCAGCCCCTCTCCGCTCTCAGAACACCATCCTATCTGTCAAACGTGGTAGATACATGTTTTTGTATTTCCTACGGGTTGATTATTTGGTGGGTGGGTGTTCTGTTGAGCGGAGAAAATGGCCTCATTACATCTCATTTCATTCATTCATTCATTACATCTCATTACATCTCATTATATATATTTCATTTCATTATATATATTTCATTTCATTACATCTCATTGCATAATGAACCTGCTAAAAGACTCGAATAGAGGTTCCATTTCATAATATATGTTTGTGCCGTCATTCATTGCATACTTAAACCTGCTAAAAGACTCGAATAGTGGTTCCATTTCATAATATATGTTTGTGCCGTCCATGCATAATCTGAGCTCGCTAAAGACTCGATAGGGGCTCTTCATTCATTAAATGTTCTGTGTGCCTGGTGAACTTGGTAGAATGCGATGGCAATCTGCGAGTTCTTGGCTGTACTGTCCTTGAAACATCCCGACGAACTCGCTAAAGACTCGATAGGGGTTCTGTAGGGATAATTTTTTTTTTATTTTAAAGATTTATATATTATATAATGAACCATGAAAATATCAAAGACATTATTTCTGCTATCAAAAAACTAGAAGAAAACAAAATTAATATATCTGATGAACTAATCCTGAAAAAATAATATCTGATTTTGAAACGTTAGAAGAACTTAAGAATGAAAATAAGTACGTTCTATCATCTCAATATAAGTTCATAAAGCCGATTCAGGCAGCTATGTTTCAGTCACTGGCTATGGTGAGCGATGATCAAGTAAATAAATTTGTTCCTCTTTCTGTCGCAGTAGAAAAGGTCAGATCGGGATTATCCAGCGAGTATCAAACGAAAAAGACAATCAGTACCCGCATAAGATACTTAAGAAAAATTATGTCAGCGGGTAACGACCAAAGCAACTCTGTCTGAATTATTATTTATTTATTCTGGGATTATATTTATTCTGAGATTATATTTATTCTGAGATTATATTTATTCTGAAATATTATATTCTGAAATATTATATTTATTCTGAAATATTATATATTTATTCTGAGATTGATGGATTAGTACACGATAACTAATCGTCGTCGATATTTTTTTACTTTTACGGTATATTGTTCGACTTGATCTTTTAGCGCCGCCTGCCATTCACGCGCTTGATTGTACCTGTATTGTGCACCGTCCATATATTTTTATGCAGTAACCAATTGAGGTGTTTCAGCTACAAATTCCAAACACCACCAGTAAGATGTTGCGGTTAATTTCTTATCAGCTGCTTCCAGGATAACTATTTCTTCAGTTCCGCTATTTAATATAACAGATACAACCCCGGAAAACCTGTCGGTGGAATGACGCCATGGAAACGTTGTGAAGATCTCAAATCGCGCAGCACTGAACACGGACAACCTGTACACGCCAGTGACTGTTGCGGTATATTTGATAGTATTATTTTGCTGCGACCATGTTGCAAATCCCGATGATACTGTGTATACGATGTTTGTGATATGTCCGGGAGTTATTCCGGTTGGAATTTTAATCAAGTTGGTTTTGTTAACGATCTCAGGAATCCCCGCTACGACGTTTTGCTGTGTTTGTTCGATCGTGTCTAGGTTAGTTTTGATATCTTGCTGTGTTTGTTTGATCGTGTCAATGTTGGTTTTGATATCAGCGAGTTTCATGTCAACGACAAACGGAGTGCCGAAGAATTCTTCTGCGGTTCTTTGATGGTTTCTTCGAAATCTTGCAAAAGCGCCCACGTGAACATCATACTCGGCCCGCAGCGTGGATAGTTTTCCATCCACGTTGTCGACGTATTTTTTGTAGCTGCGTCTTCGTCGGATGTTGGATTTCTTAAAACTACTATTTTATTTCCGTTCATGCTGAGTTCACCCGTCATTGTGTCTCCGGTGGTTTGGATGATTTTGATATAGCGTCGAGTACATTAATTACTTCACGGCCACATATTGGCGGATCTGTCATTGTTTGTGTGGGTAGCGTTGAACACCAAACTTTACAACCAGAGGTTCTTGCGTGAAGTGGTGCGACATACTTGATAAATTGAACAGGTGGAGCTAACCCGTATGAATCAAAATAAACGATTCCACGTGGATCAACCGCGTATGATACCCAATGAGTACCGGGTCCTGAATTCGAGTCTAGATTAATAATACCTGTTTCGAGTTTATTCGGTTGTTTCGGTAATTGATCTCGCATAAAAACACCTCTAAAGGCTTTTATTTTTAATTTTTTAGCGGCATCAAGTAAATCAAAATTTGATGCTGGAGCGTCTAACGTGGAAGCCTTAGACCTCTTCCCCAACGAGATCCTGGCAATCTTAAGCCGCGTCCCTTTTTTTATATCCATTTCCTGTTGCTTTCTTTAGAGCCATTCCAGCAGCTGTTCCAACAGCACCTAGAGCGGCTGCTTTTGCTACGGCTGGAGCAGCAGCAGCTATTAACGCTGGAATAGCCGCAAGAAGTGGAAATATACCACCGGTTTTAAACATGTCTTTGATGGCGCTCGCGGAAAGATGAAATTGAACTCCGGTTTTTGATTCCAGGGCTTTATTGAAATGTTTAATCTGATTATTTGTCAACGATAATTTGTTTGGACCACCACTAATCTGATCTCGTTTTAGTGATATTTTAGTTCCGCATTTGTTGGCGGTTTTTGATTGAAGCTTTTTTACCTGACCAGGAGTCAAAGTAACATTAACATGACCATACGACATTTTTATATAAAATATATTTTTCTAAATAACATGATTAAATATTTTCCACTGGTGCATCAACGACTCTCATTCGACCACTACCACCTTCTAGTAACATGGCTTTATCGCTAAGTATGACCGCGATTGCTCTATAATCAACACCACCTGTATTCAATGTTGCTTTAAGATGTATATCAACGACAGATTGTTTTGATAGATCAAGATGCTCCAATGAAAAATAATAAATCGGATATAAAGTTTTGAAATCATGTTGTGATATTTGCAACCCAGTATCCACGTTTTGATCACGTCCCATGAATGACATTAAACGATGATATGCACGCGCTACGTGATTTTGTTCATAATTTAGTTGTATATTCTCTGTTGGTTCTTGTTGTCCGTTTATCCGTAAAGAAATATCTGTGACACCTAATTTATCAAATATCATATGAGAGCGAACTTGTGAACCTAATCGATTAGTTTCCTGAAAAGCAATAAAAATATGTCGCGGTGCAGAAACACCCTGTTGTGATGCTATATGCCATGTAAACTGACCGTTAACGTTAGTTTGCATACTGTCTGTGCTTGTTGTTAACCATGACAACAAGGATTTACCACCAGTGTCCATGAAAGAAATTAATTTTTGTTCTACTGCGATCGTTGGAGTCATTACCGGCATCCACAGTGAAAGTTTAGACAATATTACTTTACCAGCATCACCAACAGGTCTCCACAGAGCATCGTTATCATCACCTTTTCGCACAAGAACAACCGTGTGTCTAGCTCCAAAAATAACCTTCCTAAAATTTCTACAAAATCCAAAAATATGCGATAGTGGAATTGCACATGAGAATCTTCTATTGCCAGTAGACAACATACTTCTACGCGCTGTAAATCCCAAGTTGAAATTTTCGCTAGAACCATGAACCACTGGCCACACATCAGCATCAGCGTTATCGGCAAAATTTCTTGGTCGTCTTATATTATACGGATCGCTTTCAGGGTGATTGGAGTTATCTTTCACAAACATCATTGTAGGACCTGCTGATCTTGTATAATCATCAGAATATCTTGCTAATCCTATTATTGTTGTAGCAACGTCGACATCTTTCTGAATCGATTCGATATTTTTTCCATCGATCATATAAGTGGCGCTATCAAACAGTGCCATGATCCCGTTGTTGACAAAACCAGTTTTTACTGCATCTGCATAATTAGTGTCATCCGTTTTTATAATTGTACCTTCTACCTCAAGAAAAGCCTCAGCTGGTAAAAAGTATCTACTTGTATCATGAACTTGTAGTTCAATTCTTCCACGTTGATTTGGTATTCGTGCTTCATAAGAATAAAACTGATAATCACGTACCGATTCATCTTTAAGGACAGGTGCTTCCATGTCAAATGCTGTGACTGATTCACGCTTAAACATTTTATTATAACTATTTTCGTCTAACACGAAAACCGGGTTTAGAAATTCCACTCCCTGATATCATGCTTGAAATATTATTCCCTGATTCACCGGGTCCTTGATCTGCTAACGCCGCTAGTTTTTGATTTGCAGCCTGATTTATTATTCTGCTGACATCTGCTGGCATAATTTCAGTACTTGCCAGTTTCACCGGTGGTTGTGATTTTCGTCGCAATAATCGTGCTAGTCTTTCTTTGATCGCCGAGAACGCCTTACCAGCAACATTGACAATTGCTCCAGGAGCTTTATCACGAACAATATCGATAGCTTTCATCGATAATTGTTTTGCAACAGGCGCTACTTTAGGGGCTATCCTTGTAAATAATCCCTGAATAACATCACCAAGTCCATCTCCGTAAGTAGCTCTGTAGATTGGTAATCGTGAGTTTACTGCTCTGACCTGTACAGGTTTGCAATGATTATTATGTATGATCATCTTATTTTTATTTACCATTTATTTAACAACTAGTCATCAACAAGTTCATCGATAAGTTCTCGGTAAACGCCGATATCCATGATACCACCTTGAAATAATCGCCAACAAATATCAGATGCTTCATTAATTATTTCTGGGGAATTATTTCTGGCACGTTTTCCTCCTATGAGAACCTCTAACCGTGACACATCATTAATGATATTATCAGGACATAAACCAGATCCTGTTTTAGGTTCATCTTGAGTTGTTTTAAATACTGGTGGTTGCATTACCGGAGAAAGTACTTCAGTGGTGACCGGGGGGTCACTTTTTCGAAATCCATGTGGTGATTCTACCTGTGAATATGTCATTGCCGGCGCAGAAATTTTTTTACGTTGTAAAGGTGGAGGAAGCTGATACTGGGAGAGTTGTTCTTGTTGTTTCAGTACCGCTCTAAGTTTTTCTACTTCTTCTTTAATAATTTCATATTTTTGACCTCTAGCTTGTTTTTTGTTGTAATATACGCGATATATATATTTAATAAGATTATCATCATTTATTTTTTCATGACGGGGTTTTAAAATACTAGATTTATTAAATATGATATTTAATATTGCCTCGGGTAATTGTTCTTCTTTAGTATTTCTAATTTCTTCAATAACTCCTTCCCTAAATTTTGCAATCAATTCCACGTTTACTTCTACTGGTTCGGGTTTACGTGCATGCTCTTTCTGCACGTCGGCGACTTCAGTACGAAGTTTTCCAATTTCTTCAAGTATTTCCTCACCAACAGGTGAAGGTTGAGCCACAGCTATTTTCCTGGCTATGCCAGGTGGAAGATCTCGTAAAATCTTCTTTGTTTGTTTAGTTCTTCTTGCTATTTTTGCGGTTTGTTCCGCTGTTTGTTTTGATACCGGAAGAAGATCTCTTTGATGACTGTTGTAACTTTCTCAGTAGCTGCAGTGATGGGCTTAAACAGTTTTTTAGTGTCCTCTTCGTACTCAACTCGTGCTTCTTGCCGCGCTTGTAGATTTTTTCTAAATGAATCTCGCACGGGAAGAAATTTTTTAATTGCTTCTAATCGTTCTCGTGCTATTCTTGCAGTATGAGATTCTGGATGTACCATTATTTTTAACATAACAATTTTTTAATTAATATAGCAGCAGAGAGGGCGCCTACCAACGTTGGTCGTCCAGTAATTAAACAAAAAAATAAATAAACACGTAGAGTACTTTATTTTTTCAGCTACCTTTTCAAGCTAGGATTTTATTGATGGGGTTGGTTTCAACAAAAAATAAAAACCTCCCAGGAAACGTTTATTTGTGAAAATCTGGACCTTTCTACGAGATTTTATTTTGTTTGTTTTATTTGTTTGTCGGAATAATATGGTCTGTTCGCCCTCTCTGCTTCTACTAACATACTCAGCCAAATCCAGGCAATGTTGGCAGACGACCCCGAAGAATTTGAAACTTCCATGCTGGCAGCAGCTGCATTTATTATATACGGGATACTACCGGATATACAGCAAACAGAGGCATGCATATATATATATATTTCTCTAGAATACAAAGTGAAAATATATATTGTTGTATATTTAATTAGTATTTGGTATTTTTTATTTCTCTTTCATGAAGTATTATGTTTAAGTATATTTTGGACTTGACATTGTCCAAAATCATGTTCACGTTTTACCTGGCTAACGACACTAATGTTTTAATTTTGAAAACAAATAAGACATAGTTAATATTTTCCAAGGGGTCTCGGTTAAATATTAAAATCATTATCTTAGTCTGAGTCAAAGATATTACCACACTCTCTATTATAATTTTAGTAACAGATTTTATCCTGTAAACAACTTGGAATGTTCTAGAATGAAAATTCTCCTAAGCAGAAATATTATTTTCAGAAAATTTTAATTGTGACCTAGGTAAAGTAGAGGACTTTATAATCAGGCTTATCTTGAAATTACCCATTCTTTTTGTAAGATCTTGATGCAGAATCAGTTGTATTATTGTGTTCGTATTTGGTTTGGGTAGAATTGATTATTTAGATTATTTATTCACTGGAAATACAAAGAGCTAATATTCTTAGACAGAGACATTAACTGGGAATTATAGTGAATTTAGACAACGATATCTTGGATTATATTACTGTGATTCATCAAAAGACTCGTGGCACATCATCACACTTTAGGCCGCTGGTGCACTAGTACCGTCAAGACTACAGGTACATAAACACCATAAGCGTTTGATCTTATTTTGAACACCACTGGACTTTAATGTGTGTGTGTGTGTGTGTGTGTGTGTGTGTGATTTGGATTTTTAACGTAGCTTTAACAATTTTCCAGTCATATCGCTACGATGTCTGCAGTGTGACAGTTTTATTGTGATATCTAGCACTGGAGCATCATGCCGCAGACATGTAGCATGATATCCCACCCAGTCACATTATCCTGACACCAGGCAGAGCAGTCCTAACACTAACCTCTTAATGCTGAGCGCCAAGCGAGGCAGCTGTTAGCACCATTTTTGTAAGTCTTTGGTATGACTCGACCAGGGATCGAACCCGCGACCTCCCGCATCCGAGGCGGACGCTCTAACCACTAGGCCACCGGAGCGGTCGGACTTTAATTAGAACTTTATTAATTAGGACCAGTGAAAGAACTTTTTGGACTATTTGGGAAATAATTCGCAATATTGTAAATTCTTTTGAAATTTTCTCTTTGTATTCTAGAGAAATAAATTATTTGTTGAATTTTACAAAACTTATTGGTTTTCTTTTTTTTATCTATCACATAGTTTAAGACCTTTGAGTCGTAAAAATTTAAGAAGTTTTCATGTATATGCTTGAAATTATAGTGAATTTAGACAATGATATCTTGGATTATATTACTGTGATTCATCAAAAGACCCTTGGCATATCATCACACTTTAGGCCGCTGGTACTCTAGTACCGTCAAGGCTACAGGTACATAAATACCATAAGCGGTTGATATTATTTTGAACACCACTGGACTTCAATTAGAACTTTATTCATTAGGACCAGTGAAATAACTTTTTGGACTATTTGGGAAATAATTCGCAATAATGTAAATTCTTTTAAAATTTTCACTTTGTATTCTAGAGAAATAAATTATTTGTTGAATTTTACAAAACCTGTTGGTTTTCTTTTTTTTTTTTTTTTTATCACATAGTTTAAGACCTTAGAGTCGTAAAAAATTAAGAAGTATTCATGTGTATGCTTGAAACCGGTTTGTCCAGTACCTTGATAATGTATAAATTAAGAATTAAAGTACAACGCATTGCCTAATTAATTGGTAGATAATACATGGTGTAAACCCACTGGACTGGTTTGAACAATGGATACGTATCATGGTTTATGTTTACATACCCCCTACCTAGCGTGCATAACGAATTAGGAGAGAAGGAATGGCCTGAAAACAAAGGATCTACTCTTGTCACAAGAATGGTGCACTGTCCCTCTGGTATCATTGGGGAATTTGTTCATCTACTTTTAAAGTCGCAAGAAAGAATACCCGACGACAGGTGTTTGGACAGGGATGAGCAAAACAGTTGTATAATCTAATATTTAATCATGTTAAACTCATGGGACCTAGAAGGACTAGTCATGTTTTGCCTAAGGTACCCTGGCATGATTGGTTACGTTAGTGAATGCGTTTCAGTTTGACTCCTACGATGTACGGTTTTTAAACTATTGGGTTTCCTCGTGCCATGACCAGATGATCCGACCATTTGTTTTTGTGCTATATCGGAATTTATAGTAGCAGCATACTTCTACCAGACCTGTTGTTATTACTTTTTATCAGATTAATGATAATTGGTAATTATACATCATAGACATGGTAAACACGTTCTGGAAAACACTAATTAGTGTCCAAGTCAAACACGTTACATATTTACTAATACGTGTTATAAGGGAGGTAACCCAGTGTAAGCTGCACATTAAAGGCCTCTGTATTTGTATCCCTGTCGCATTTAAACAGTTCCATTGACTAATTTCAGGCAATTCTCGTACACGATAGAGGAGGAGACTAAACTTTAATCTATAGGATGGTACGATGCAGTCTGGGTTAAACGGGCGTTTCACATCAGATGATCTTTCTCATCTGTGGGATAAAAAGAACCAATAAACATTCGGTCACAAGACGTGCATTAGTTAATAATAATGTAATAAATTTGGAATTATTCATATGTTCAACTCTATGTTGACATCGCTTCATGTCGATTACTCGCTGGACTTTACATTCAGAACAGTTGGCAGTGTCAACCTGTGTCAACGTCATTTCCTGTGTGTTATTACTGAACTTAAATAATTTCTGGTAGCTCGGGGGACCCGGATGATGAAGGGTGTAAACCTGACACAAGGGTTCGTTACAAAGAAAATTTGGAGTATCTGTCCATGAATCAAGGGATGGGGGTTCTAACCTGTAACAATATAACATTGTTACGTGTTAGACCCCCCGCGCCCCTTGATTCATGGACGGATACTCCTAATTTTCTTTGTAAGGAACCCCTGTGCAGCAGACCAGACTGGGAAAAAGTTGTTGCTCACATTAGGTTGGTCATAACATGGTGATACACATTGTCGAGACGGAACCTCTATATATGTACGAACCTATTGTTGTTCAAAGATTACAAATAAAAGTACTGGAACGAGAAAACACACGAACAGTAATTTTCGTTTCGTATACGTTTATATTTGTTTTTAAATGTTAGCGGGCTCTGTAGCACCAACTAGCTTCTTAGTTTTGGTCACGTGATTCCGCCTGCTAGGTATAAAATGGTGGTGTGGTATGATGCTGTGTAAAGAAAAGACGTCCTTTTACGTGAAACAGTACAACCACCCAGCCGGAGCAAGCACATTTGGTCTTAGTTCACCGAACAGGAAAGGGCCAGACCAGGGAATCTCAAAAGGTTAAGAACTGGTCTTTCGTAGACTCGAGATTGTTCGGATCTTACCTTTCGGTCAATGGTGAAATCCAAGACTATCCGAACGCAAAACGGCACTTCTAGACGGCATTTATCCAGACGTCAAAATCGGCAAACAATTGCTGCATTTTCTCCAATATGTCACAAAGTGAACTAAGTCTGTCGAGCTGTTTTGAAAATTGAACTATTCTTAATTACGACTGGCTTAAGTTGGAACTTAGAAGGCGCAGTTAGGATAAACCAGCAGTGTTTGAACTACCGAGGGGTGCGGATTAGTGTCTTCCCTTGTGTTATATTGTTACAAGTTAGAAGGCCCCATCCCTTGATTTATGGACGGATACTTCAAATTTTCTTTTTAACGAACCCCTATGAAACCTGATAGATTGGTTTTATTCAGGAAGATGGCAATGGATAACGGAACTAAATTGGACCATTTGCATACAACCCTTCCTAGTGCTGCGTTAGGAGGAAAAAAAGTGATGTCGAAAAAAAAGAGAAAAAGAAAAAAGAAAAAGAAAATGCCGTAAACTCTTGTCATCAGAGGGCAGCACTTCATTTCCTGTACTAGAAAGGAGTTTCCTTACTTATGTAATTCTCTGAAAAGAGCAATTGAAGAGGCAGGTGTTTGGGCGGGCATGAGCAATCAGTTACAAAACCTAATATCTGATCCTGTCCGACCAGTGGGGCATATCATACGGTACCATAAGAAAACTTTGCATATACGAGTAACTTAGTGTAGACGTGTCAATTAGTCTTCTGGGATCTACGGTTGTTTGAGTATCGGGCTTACTAGAGCCAGCCAGACTATCGAACTATTTGCTCTTGTGTTACTTAAGAATTTATTATATTAATGGGCTTGTACGAAGTCTGCTGTTAATGATTCGTTGATAAATGTAAGAACGTATTCAGGGACCGATCATATTGCTCAAGATTACTTGTAATTTGAAATTGGAATAGCTCCTGATGTGTACAAATGGGTAGCAGTGATCAAACTTGAATTGTCAAATGACAAGTTTTTAGTCATAACCGATCATATCTTTAAAGTACATGGGAAAAATTCCTACCGATCAAAGTTCTATGTCAACTAGACATAACTGAGACAACTATCAAAATATTTCCCTTGTATTGCATATGATTTAGAAAGATGATAGCTATTATTGATGGGATCGTGAGGCGATTTTTCTTAAACCTTGTATGGACTCAGAGTTCCAAATTTATAATGAAAAAAAAACTCTGAAAATTAACAGCAGAACGTGCGGGAGGCTGATTTGAAAGGGCAGCCAGTCTGACCTATCTAGAACCTGATAATAATTAGCGTTCAAAATTAGCAAATCTAGTAAAGATATAATGAAATTTATATCCAGTACAAGTCCAAAATACAACTTAACCCTAAAGACAGTTCATGCTTCAGTAACTTTAATGATTCTTGCACGCCAGCACTTATACACATGGCTTGGTCCCGAGGAAAACAAAAGTAAAGTACTCATTTCTGCAACAGCTAAAACGGCTGTGGTTCGATTGTCTCATCGTTTTAAAACAACTTTATAACAATAAAATGTACCAAACGGTTCTATTTAGATTTAAACAAAGGATAGTAAAGACGGAAAGACATTTTAATATTTTTGGTCAGAGTGAATTCCACGATTTTTGTCTATCGTTAAATGGCCACCAGAAAAGAGTTTTTAAGCTGTTCCTAAATGTAAGTCAGATTAATGGATTATCTGGAATAGATTTATACTACTAGTCTTGTATCTAACAATGAGAAGCTGAGTTTATTCAGTCAATATAATTCGAATTGATATGTACATAATCGAATGATTTGGGCCCTTTATTTATTCCAGCTTTGGCTGTAGAGTAAGAAACATTAAGAGAGAAGCTAAATTATGGCTGATTTATTATACAAGATGATCGCTTTGATGAGGCTAACTCTAACGAACAATACATACTGTAGTTCTGTGTCTTTGTGTTCATGGAGTTCTTCACGGAGATGAGGTTGTCCGCTTATGTTAGGGATCTCGGTAGCTCCGGAACGTTCTGTAGAAATTGTCACATCTTTTCTTATGGACTCCCACCTGTCTCGCAAGGCAAGTGTTCAGGTAGTTCTGGAATAAAGACTACTGGGCTTAGAGTTGAACATGTGTCTTCACGAAGAGCATTAACATGAAGCAAACTAAATCACTGTGCTGATTGGCGCATGCCCGGGAAGCATCATAAGACACAGTGACTCCAAGATTCCCGCACAAGGATTGCATGGTAAAAATCATTTCGGTTCTTTTCAAAATAACATAAATTGTTGATTGTTTTCTTAATCCTTTTGTTGCTCAAAACAGGATAGTTACCAGATGATTGTGAAATATTTGTATGTTGTTCTAAGTAGAGAGCGTCGGATCAACTATATATTTTATTTTGATTGAGCATATTTTTACATGTGTGAGTCGTGGGTTCGATCCCCGGCCGAGTCATACCAAAGACTTGTAAAAAATGCAACTGACAGCTGCCTCGCTTGGCACTCAGCATTACGAGGTTAGTGTTAAAACTGGTAGGCCTGGTGTAAGGATAATGTGACTGGGTGGGCATCATGCAACATGTCTTCGGCATGATACCCCAGTGATAGACATCACTAGAAACTGTCACACTGCAGACATCGTACGACTGAAAAATTGTTAAAGCTACGTTACAAATCCAGATCACACACACACACACACACACAGAGTAAATTACAGATACATATTCATTGCACATGTGATGGGTGTATGTTCCCTGCAGATATCTGTGATAGTACATAGCTGGACCATGCCTTCAGCGGCTAAAGGCATCAACGATGGCGCTCCTTGACAAGGCTGCATTTTTGTTGGATATATAAATAGTAAAGATGTCGATTGTATCACACAGACACACACACACACACACACACACACACACAAAGGCACACTCTCTCTCTCTCACACACACACACACACAGAGGCACACACACAAACGGATAGTGTCATTAACATCTAACACACATTGCAGAGAATAACTCTACGAATACTATTAAACATGGGAGTTTCTTCAGGAAGTCTGATTTGAAGGTAAAAGGAGATACTAGCAACTCTGGTAAACAGTTTGGGTACAATGCCTTTGAATCACATCACCATACAATTTGGAAGCACAGACATTTTCATGTTAAATGACTACAACATTCTAGAACAAACATGATAACAAATAAAACTATTGAATTGAGAAAGTTGAGATATGGGGCAGCTAATGCATACAATGATGGCACATAACCTGTAAAGTTTGTTATGGACAAGACCTTACAACATCACTTGACACACAAAAACTGGTGCATCATTGTGTGCTGTATAGTTATGCAATTCTTGAGGATTTTAGATTTAAAATAACACTTGCAAAAACCTATACTATATTTGGTAATTCATCCACTGCTCTTTCAGACGATGGTATTGTCTAGTCTGGCAAAATTCGTTTTCCCTATTTTAATAAATGCTAAAGATAGTATATTTTAGACTAATTCAGGCTGACTTTTTGAGATCGTTGGAGTAGTCTTTTTGGTTAGCCGTGTGCTTCAGTCATGTACAATTTCCACAAGTACAATATCCAAACAATTTTCAGCGACAGTACATGAACATAACATAAACGTATGCCAAAATTTTCTCCAATGTGCAAGCATCTTCACCTTACACCTGTCACTCTCTCAGATGTTCATAATAACTGTAGAGCACCCCCATAAAGACCACATAGGTATTATTATTGTTTGATTTATTTTTGGTTTATAGCTGAAACATTTAAGTCGCAAGTATCAAAACAGTGATTCTAAATAATTTTCATGTTTTTCCCCTCAGAACAGTATTTATTAGTATCAAAGTCCCCCAAAAACCCCTGCCCCCCATCATGAAAAGTGAGCTATTTTAAAAATGGCACATTGCATTTGCTCAACATAGCAATCAATGCTATGCTGAAAGACAGGAACATGAAACTTGCCACAGTTATTCCTGAGTTGTCACTAATCAATTTTTTCAGTTTGAAAAGGGGTGGAACGTATGAGGCTAATGAAGGTAAAAAGTTAAAATGTTTACTTATTGATATAACACGCGAATATAGCAGAGAGCAATGTTGCTTTGTTATACGTTATTTCTTAATTTAATTATAAATAAATAAAAATAAATATTTTCAGAATATATTTGTTTCACTTAATGCAACAGTTTTAAATTTAAGTTAATTTCACTCCTGTGTTCAAAGACTTCAGATACCACGATAATTATGGTCATTACACACAAAAAACTGACTGAATGCATATTGTGCAAGGAAAAGCAAAATAAGCATATATGTGCCATTTTGTTGAGAATAGATTACATATTTGTTTTAAGGGGGCGCTTTACAGTTTCGTATTTTGCATACTGTTAGATTGTTAAAGAAATTAAATTTCCCCGGTTTTCCTCATGGATTATATTGGCTATTTAAAAAAGACATTGCATAGCTTAGGTCTTATTAAAAGAACTTATAATTCCCTTTATTTTAGTCTATGATTGATGGGTATAATATGAGTTATAGAGTATACAGCATAGCCTTACTTCAGATGTGCATCTCTTAAAATTTTTTTATCTCCGCTTGGTCATTTTCACTTCCTGGACTTCAGAGGTAAATTGTCAACAAAAAAAGAACCGATAACATTTTTTTAAATACATTTAATATATTTTTTAAGTTAATCATTGCACTTTCAGAAGTTGGTATTGTCTAGTCTGGCAAAATTAGTTTTCCCTATTTTAATAACTTCTAACATAGAATACTTTAGACTATTTCAGGCTGACTTTTGAGCACATGGGAGCGGTTATTTTAGTTAGCCATGTGCTTGGATCATAAAAATTTCTACAAGTACAATGTCCAAAGAAATTTCAACCACAAAATGAAAGTGCCATAGAAATATGCCAAAATTCTCTCCACTGTGCATGTTGCAAATGTGAAAATCTTTACCTTACACCTGGCACTCTCTCATAAGTTCATGATACATATAAAGCGCCCCTTAGATAATTATAATACTGTATATAAAAAACAATTAGTTCGTTTAATTTGATTTTCTCGTTTTTTCTGACCTATTGATTAGCACAAAGTTGTTAATTGTTCTTCTGGAAAATAATATGTGACATTTTAAACATTTATTTTGATATGTAAATATTTTTAGTTATTATTTTAATGAGAATTTCCACACCCCCAAACCCCAAAAAACCCAAAACAAAAAGAATTAAGAAACGAAAACAAAATTTCACTGCTGAACTTTAATTTGAAGACGTCTTTCTCTAATTAATTTCTTGCTTTTCATCACAAATTCACACTCAGTTTTATGCAGGATTATAGCCAAGGTCAAACAGGACTACTCTGTGTATCTTTTCAGCTTTAAACTTTATGGGTTATACTTGTTATGTTTTTTCATAATAGTTTTGGTATATTTGGTTGTCATTTATCAATTCCTTTGCAAGGGGCAATCAGTAATATTCATACAGAATCATTTTCGTTGGAGGAAGTAGATAGTCCTTGAAATTAGTGGAATCGCCAAATCAATTTCTGATACGTAACCATTATCGGTGACATCGTGCATTTTGTAGAGATTGTATTATATCCATCATGCAATTCTATATGGCAAATAGTGTGTGTCATGGTCGGATCATATAAATTAGTGTGATATAGGTACAACATAAATGACTTTGACCTTGAACTTTGACGTTGCCATCATCTTTTATATCTCCAACTTGCGTAGAATTTGTTATTTGCTTCTGCGTATATATATGCTAATTTCACACTGAATCCGCTCTCGATCATTAGAACCATTTCATGGTATAAAAAGCTCAGATGCAATACCTAATATTTTGAGCTACATACACAGTAATCATGAGCTAGATCAATTTTGTAATATTTCATGCAGAAGTTTTATTAAATTTATCAAAGACAACATTAAAATATAATTTTTCACCTACTGGTCACGTGTTAAGGTGGCCGTATAACATCACACCATGTACATACCTGGCATCGTCATTGGATATGTTTTTTTAGAGCTGAATACAAAGATTTTCTATGGGTGGCACACACATTACATCAAATATGCAGACATATGTTCTTTTTCAGAAATTTAGTTTTCATTGCACCAAAATGTTGCATTGTGATCTAGAGATTGGCACACGAATCGAAAGCTAATTTCAAATCTGATTGTTCCTCATGAACCTATCAACTATAAAATCCTTACTGAACTAAATAGAGTTCAGGTCATTATTCGGTAATATTTTTACCTCTTCATCAAGTTATAGTACTTTCATCACACCCAGACACGCTGTGAATAAAATAGGGGACAAATGTTATCCTTATGAACATGAATTAATCCTCACTAACTTTAACAAGGTCAAATAAAAGCCTGATGGAATGTGTTTAGGTGTTTGCATTGTCATTGCAGCTTTCTCATTTTGCCACAACTTCCAGGATTTATGTGTTTGCTGGAAATCGCTATTACAGTTTGTGGTACCCAACATGGCACTTCGTGTGTATTGATAGGTAATCGATTGTATTTCAAAACTGACTGGTGTTCTCGGTTCTGACTTAAGGAATAATTAAACTGCCCGATAAAAGAAAGCGTGAGGCGTGATCTGGCACATTTAGGAGTTAGGAAAACTACCAGGCATGCGCATTCAAGCACTTCTATTCGCTCTAATAGTCCCTCTAAGCGTTCTTTTTGATATTCATTATTGTGTTGGATACCAAAATGACAGCTTCGTTCGTGTCATTTAATAAAAATAAAGAATTCTTTATTTCAAACAACATAGCCCATACATCTAAATTAAAATATAAAGTAAAAACATAGCCCATACATCTAAATTAAAATATAAAATAAAAACATAGTCCATGCATCTAAATTAAAATATAAAGTAAAAACATAGTCCATACATCTAAATTAAAATATAAAGTAAAAACATAGTCCATACATCTAAATTAAAATATAAAGTAAAAACATAGTCCATACATCTAAATTAAAATATAAAGTAAAAACATAGTCCATACATCTAAATTAAAATATAAAGTAACAACATAGTCCATACACCTAAATTAAAATATAAAGTAAAAACATAGTCCATACATCTAAATTAAAATATAAAGTAAAAACATAGTCCATACATCTAAATTAAAATATAAAGAAAAACATAGTCCATACATCTAAATTAAAATATAGAGTAAAAACATAGTCCATACATCTAAATTAAAATATAAAGTAAAAACATAGTCCATACATCTAAATTAAAAGATAAAGTAAAAACATAGTCCATACATCTAAATTAAAATATAAAGTAAAAACATAGCCCATACATCTAAATTAAAATATAAAGTAAGAACATAGTCCATACATCTAAATTAAAATATAAAGAAAAACAGTCCATACATCTAAATTAAAATATAGAGTAAAAACATAGTCCATACATCTAAATTAAAATATAAAGTAAGAACATAGTCCATACATCTAAATTAAAATATTAAGTAAAAACATTGTGAACATAAAAGAACATACATGTCATACGTACAAATTATACAGATACATCAACAACAATTAACTGCACCATGCATTGTTAAGAATGAAATTAAGTGGCACATTTAAAGAGTAATTTATTCCATCTGCTAATAATGTCAGAATTTAAATGAACGTCATAGTTCCAAAGAGATTACAATATACAGTTGTTATTACTAGATATTCTTGTCATCATTGAGAATACATACTTTCTCATTACCTCATCAAAACTGAATACATTATACAATTTACAAACATGTTGGAGGCACTGTTCCATCTAGGAATAACTAATAGAAAACGAAGACAATTATTATAACCATTAACTAGTTTTCCTTTCATACATTCATTCAAGTTTGTCCACAGAGGAGCACAATACATAGTGCAGCAATAAGATTTGAATAATCTAATTTTGATATTCAATGAAAAATTCTGAAATTTACGTAGAAGCATGTTTGTTCGAGTACACAAATAGTGGTAATGTCTTATCATATCTTCATTATATGACCGATTGGATTTCAAAATATGACCCAAATACGTATAACTGTTGACATACATAACAGCATTGCCGTTAAGATGTACATTGAAAACGAGTTCATTGAAGACTTTGAACACATCAAAAGCAAGGCTGGTGGAACAAAGTATCTTGTATCGATCGTGAAATTTCTAAATACCATTTCTATAAATATAAATTTATATATGACAAATACCATTTCTATAAATATCTCATGTCACGTGTTTATGCTCCTATAAAAAAGGAACATAACAAAGAGTGAAACCAACAAGCTTTGAAAAGTAAAATACAAATTTATTTCCTTGGAGAATTCTGTAAAAATGAAGAAGAAAAGATATGAACTGACGGTTTTAAGAATCAAATCCAAAACTAATCCACGAATACATTTTTTGAAGTCCTCATAACAAAATGCTCTACCGATTTCAAGTTCGAATCCTGACGAAGAATCCAAGATGGAAGACGATAACGTATTCTGCAATCTGTAGCGTTGAAGTCTACAGTTCCTTGTACAAACAAGAATTATCACTCCGGTTTCGGATATTTGAATAAATTTTTATATAAAAAACCGTCCTTGTTCAACAATTTCACATGAGCACACGTATTTTTCAGAAGAAAAAAAAAACGGAATTAATCCTTTTGAATCCAAGTAATTTGAAATAACTCCAAACAGCACAACATACAACTTCCAGTATAAGAGGACGCCCAGCTGCAACTGAGAATAGCTCTCCAAAACAGAGGTTATATCGTTTCCTAAAACGTAAACAAGGGGTCACGCGATCGTGTACTAGAAGCTTATAGAAATTAGGTACTTGTTAAGATACACGTACACCCGATGTAGCCCAGACGAAAACCAATCATTTTACTCTAATAAATAAAAATAAAACAATTGTTTTCATCTTAAACACATAGTCCCGTCATGACCTCGACAACATCCAATCATTAATAGAACTTGTTAACGTGGTTGCTATAAATTTTGAATCAAGGTCAGGATCTATAGCAACACCCGGTGTTTATAAAAACGAACAGTCAAGGTCAAACTATTTTCTGAAAATATATCATCTCTAGAGAATAAATTTACATTACAATATCATGTAATAATAAAAAATTTTTTTTTTTAAAAAACTGACAAACAATTAAATTGAAATAAATATATATTAAATCAGATATAATTAAATCAAATATACGTATCAAAATATAACTTTCTATATGACAGATAATGTAGATATAATACAGTAGTGAAAATGGTTTAATCAACATCTATAGTAACACGGTTAAAGTAACTTTAAAACAGTAATCAAAGCTGTGTAAATGTATTGCGGAATTAGGTCCTTATCTTCAATATTAACACATTTCTTCTGCAAAATAGTAAATATTCAAGTTGTATAAGATTTCTTGATAGAGTGACTGCTTTCCATGTACTGGATACATTACCAACAAGACTGATAATATATACCAACAAGACTGGTAATGTATCTTTTCAGGATGTAAGTATTTTGCATATAGAATATGCACGGTCGTGGAAGAATTATAGTACAGTCATTGTAAATTCAATGTAACAGTTATTCGTTACATATACTTAAGAGATCTAAGGCTGACCAGAAAGTAAGAAAATCTATGTCAGGCTAAATCTGAACATGTTATAAAAATATATAGGTCAAAGTGTCAGACAGCCATGAACCTGACCTACTTAAATAAATGTTATTATGTAAAACATTACACAACGCCTGGCTTATGACGTGGGGTAGGGAGAGGTAAGTTGGAAGGTTGAACGAACAACACTTATCTGACTGCTGGGGTTAGGTTAGACCGATAAATCATCAATTCACCCGTGATGTTATTGATTTTCGTCCATCAGTATCAACACAGATTTGTGGGGTTGATTTATCGGACTAGGGTTAGGTAGGTGGAGCTTGGGGATTCGTCAGTTCTCGAGTCTTAGGGGGCACATCCCCCAACCCCCCCCCCCATAATAATAATAATAATAATAATAATAATAATAAAATCAGTAACAACACAAAACAAACAAACAACCCACCCACCCCCACCCACCCCAACACCCTCCAAAAGAAAAACAAATGTATACGGTACAAGTGTCCAACTCTGAAGCCGAACAACATCATTCCGGATTCATATAATTTAGAGTCTTGTTTTAGTTGTGTTCGGCTCGCCACTAACACTATAATAGTCAGATAGAATTAGTAAAGTGCTTCCTTGCTGTTATCTGGAAACGTCATTTATATTTTTAAGTGATAATGGCTTTTCATCATAATCCGGACGCAGACGAATCATTTGATTATCTCTTCAAAATTGTGCTAATCGGGGATGCAGATGTTGGGAAAACATGTGTTGTTCAGAGGTTTAAATCTGGGACCTACGTTGAGAAACATGCAAGCACAATCGGAGTCGATTTTACAATGAAAACATTGCAAATTGACGGAAAGTTGGTAAAGGTAAGCATCTAGAAGTCGACAATCAAAAATGTGTATGCTATGAAATAAGGAAAGGTCTACATACAAAAATGTGCACATTGTGAAATAAGGAAATAAGTCTGCATACAAAAATGTGCATTATATGACACAAAGAAACAAAGTAAAGTCTACATATGCGCACATTGTGAAATAAAAAAAATAAGTCTTCATTAGCAACAGGGATGAATTTTTCAGAATTTTATAATAAATAAAAATGAAATGTTTTCTGCATAATTCGAGAGAGCTGAATCAAAAAATGAAATCATCTTCATGATATCTTTTCAGATAAATTCACAGGAGGCATTCAAATATATGCACAGTCCACCATTTTTAATGTTAGTCTTTGTCAGTTTTTGCAAAATCTTGACTTCACGTTATTTCAAGATGAGCTTAGCATATTTATTATATATGAGTATATATAAATGTTTGGTGAATATTCAGCTATAAGAATAAATAGACTTTTCCTTTGTTCCAGGTACATTGGAAGCCTTTATATGCCTTTTTATCAAGTGCCCCCCCCCCCCACATGTTTGTATGAAATACTCAACTCTTGAGTCATACACATGTTGAAATTACATGTTGCTCTTAAAATATAATGTTTGATGCATAATTTGTTGTGCAGAATTGAAAATTGAACTCATCTGTATGATATTGTTTCAAATACATTCACAGAATGCATGCAAACACATGCACCATCCACCATTTTAAATCATTGGTCACTTTTTAAAAAATCTTGACCTCATGGTTATTTAAAGCTGAAATTTGCATATTTCCTATGTATGGTAATATAGAAATGTTTTGTGAACATTCGTCTTTAATAATAAATTTTCTTTTTCATTGTTTTGGGCACTTCTGAAGCCTTTTTGTGCCTTGTTTAAGCATCCTCACCCAATCAATTGTTCACAAAATACCATCATGACAAGTCATGCATAAGTTGAAATTATATCATACTCTTAAAATAGTGCATAATCAAAGATTGTGCTGGGCTTCACCATTGTTGCAATGTGATATTTTTACTTTTTGTTGACAAACTATACTATCTGGTGATCTTTTTGGCTGTTAAAAATTGTATGTACAGTCTTGGGTTTGGAGTTGGAAATTCAAGGCACCATGACAGGAGGCTGCAAACTTCAATATAAAATTGCACTGGAATCTATTGTTACATAAACAAATCCTTTGTTCATATTGACAAACCACCATAAAACAGCATTGTTATATCATAATCCACTTATACTGATGTCTGGCCTATGTACTCTATGCTGTAATATAGCCCAAATAGTCATGCTACCTCACTTGCTACAATCGACCAATTTTGAAGACGTGAACTGAATGAATACAATCTACCAGACGATGAATTTTTTTTTCATTTTTGAAAAATGTACCAGAAAAATAAATTTGCTGAAACTTGAAGAAAACCGATTACCTTTGAAGTATCAATCACTCTGTAGATATACTAAGCAAAAAAAACAAAATGCCGTCTCCATGTGTTTTACAATTATTTGATGTTGTCACAGCAATAACAAATGGGCATTTGTTTGATTCTTCAAAGAGCACCTTTAGCAGCTCCTTCAATAACACATGGACTGTCATAAAAGCATTGTATCATTTTTCATAGTGATTGGAACATATTTATTGTGCCATGAGTTTCCTGTTTGCAACGAGAACATTAATGCTTACAATCACTACCAATGGTGGTTTAAAAACCCAAATTAAAGTTCCAATATTTTGATTCAATAAATAATCTTTCCTGTCGAGTTAAATGAAGGTGGGACATCTTGCAAGAATGTGAAACTTTTTTATTTTTTGTTCACGTTTTCATTTTCTTATGAATAGCCTCATCCCCATGGTAGCCTTGGCATCATTGTAGTTGTCTCTGGCTGACCTAAATCTAGGCCATTTTAAGTACATGTACATGTAGCATATATACAACTATACAGCCATGTGCTACTAGGATAAAAAATATCAGAGTGGATTGTTTTGGGAAATGTGTTTGTTGACAGTGGGATATAGTTCAAACAAGGACTGCCATTTTATATATATACATTTTAGTTGTGTTTTCTAATGGGATTTGACTGATACATGAATTTTGTAACATATGATCAAATACTCGAATTTATGGATTTTTCATAAGCATGTATATTATTTAACACATTGTAGAGTGTACTACACAAATGTAAGTTGTCAATATACAAGTGTATTTCAGATAAGTTGTCTTAATTTAATCATAATTTCTCCTTTTTTCATTCCTTGTATCAAAATCACTGATGACAGGTCATCTCTTAAAAATTTCACTTAAATGCAAAATTTCAGTTTATTTTTAGCCCCTCCCCCCACGTATCTAAACATCTGCTTATGTCAACAATATTACCTTGATCCCAAGGATGTTGAGGTAAATGGATATTGCTGTATTATGAAAATGATGGCATATTTTTTAAATTGCTGACAACATATTGAGGTTGGAAATTTTTTTTGGGGTGACAACTTTTTTTAAGCCAGCGCCATCCCGGGTAATGATTGCAATATTCTTTGTACATGTATGTTTAGATCTGAAATCACAATTTAGTGGACAGCAGTTGCCTCTTTAGAATTAACAAAAGGCCCAATGTCATATATGCTAAATTTAGACAGTTGATCTTTAAACCATGAATACATTCAGATATAATAATGTTATCTTTTTCACATAGGAAAGCGGAGAAAGTACCAGAGGTAATGAGGTTGATATTGAGAGAAAATCTAAATGTGGATCGCAGTCAGCGACTAGTGTCATCCCTGGTTGCAATTTACATACAGAAATGTGCATATTATGAAGTGAGAAAAACCAAAAATGAGCACAAGTGACTGACTGATGTAGTACTGTAAGGGCAGTAGTTTCAAAGTAATGCAGAAGAAATAACTATTGAAATAACAGCACCAAATTCAGAATGATTCTATTTCCAAAGTCAAGGTTTGGTATACACTGCATACCGTATAGTTGGTGAATATTTCAATCCTTAATGTTTTAAAAGAAAATAACAAACAGTGTAGTATGTCTTTATTTACAAATCTATAAATTGTTTGCACAATCTTGAATTCTCATCTTCGTTGTTTTTGTTGTGGGGTTTAACGCTATTTTTCAGCACACAATCGGCTATGCATGGCGGTCGGTATTAATGGTGGAGGAAGAACCCGGGAAGAACCACCAACCCATGAGAAGTTAATGGCAAGCTTTCTCACATACCCACATTGTCTCATCTTTGTTAGCAAAATTCAAGATTACCAAACTCAGATTATCTGCCTTTGCTGTTTATGTATGATTATGTTCACAACAATACATCAAGACACTGCTTCAGATGCGGGAGGTTGTGGGTTTGAACCCTGGCCAGGTCATACCAAAGTCTTACAAAAATGGTACTTACAGCTTCATCACTATGCACTTAGTGTTAGGACTGGTTGGCCTGGTGTCAGGATAATGTGACTGAGTGGGACGTATTGATACATGTCTGCGGCAGTGCTAGATATCACTATAAACTGCCACACTGCAGACATCATAGTGATATGACTGGATTTTTTTTAAAGCTAAGTTAAAAATCAAACTCACATACTCACACACACACACATCAAAACAAATAAGTATTTTTATTTGGGTTAAAGAATTTTTTGGTTTGTAAATAATAAAAAAAATGCACTACAGCCCAACACCTGGGGCACTCCATTTTCTCCATTTTAAGTGAAGTGCCCATTGGGTTTGTGAAAAAAATGTAATTTACCTAAGAAAACTTTAATCACACTGATGATGTTGTTGTTGTTGTTGGGTTTAACGCCATTTTTCAGCACACGATAGGCTATACATGGCAGCCAGTATTAATGGTGGAGGAAGAACCCGGGAAAACCCCGGAAAGAACCACCGACCCATGAGAAGCTACTGGCAAGCTTTCTCACATACCCACATTGGCTGAATCCGAGACTCGAACCCATGCAGACAGAGGTGAGATGGCAGTGATCCGTAACGGAGAGCGCGTTAGACCACTGATGAAGAGCGTTATATTTTTCAGGTTGTCGAAAGACTAGTAAATTAATAATACCTTGCTCGTATGAAGATCATTTACTTGTCATAGCTGTGAACTTTGTGTACGAAGTAAAGCATGTTACACATGAAGGAGGAATAGATTTCATGGGTTAGCTATAAGTGTTCACTTGGCTTTAACATACATGTGATTCTGCTGGCGGTAGGAGAAATGTCATTTGAAGTCTGTCTACCGCACATTCTTTTTTATGGTTGAAATCTGCTGGTTTTGAAAATCATCAGATTTTAAAACAAAGTTATATTGAAAGAAACGGTTTATTTATGTGTTCTTTCCATACATTACAGAGACCATCCAGAACCAGTCTCCTGTGTACCAAAACTGTTTAGCAGTCATTGCAACAGTACATGGATGCATGGCTGATGAATAAAGGGATTAAGGCTAACATGTGTGCATAACAGACTGTTAATTGAATACCTTATTGTTGCAATCTGGAAAGTTAAGGTCAAATGCAGGATTTGTTTTGGAGGTATTATAAGCTATAAAATGATCAAATGTGGTCCATGATGGCTTTTGAGTATTTGATTAAAAATCGGTCTTCCTTTGGCAGATGTGAGATTAAAAGGAAAGAAAGACCAAAAAATGTTTTAGGCAAAAACACTTGAGCAAGTTTTTTTTTTTTTTTTTTGTCTTGTTAAATTACAATTACATTGTTCAAAAACATTTCAAATTAAAGTATTAAACAATTGCATGGGTGAAAGTTCTCCCTCATGTCATGAAAATTCCACCTAAAGAATGTCCCCACAGATTGATGTTCCAAATTGTGCAAATCTATTGAGGTTTTCTTTAGGGTTGGGTAGGGGGTTAAAGCAGTTGGAAAGCATGTAGTAGGGGAAAAAAGCAATGCTTTGGGATAGTAAATTTTAAACTTGTGATTAACTGTTGAGCAAGAAAACGGAAGTTTTTATGTGTTATTCAGTTCACTCAAGGCTCCTTGGATGTGTTTTGCTGAATCACAAGTTCATAATTCACTCCATAATTTAGTACATGTATCCTCTATGGAAACCCAAACAAAGTCATTTTATTCCACTGCTATTTAATTCCTACATTTGCCTCATAGGAGTGATAGTTGATAGAGGGCACTAAATTATTTGTGTAAGACACCTCAACCGATTATAAACCTCCATGTATATCATTCTGCCATTATATTCTCTACTACCCCCCCCCACCTCCTACCTTCATAGAAAGATTTTTTTTCATAAATAATTTGTTTCATGATCTTGGCTTGGTAGTCATTGGTCAGGACAATTGGAATTATGCCCATGCTAAATTCACAGACAGTAACTGCATTTAGTATTTTTTTCTCTCCAATTAAGTAGGGTTATGAATGTATTAGTGTCTAAAACAAAAGCACATGACATTTCATTGAAACTTTAAAGTGTAGCTGACTACTTCTCTGGACTGCTGGTCCTGAATGGAGTAAAACGTCTTGTCTATTTCAGCAGCTTTATGCCATGTATATATGCTGACCTACTTTTATGATGAGAACACTCCAGATGCACACTAAGTTAGAAAAGAAAGAAATAACAGTTGAATCCTAACAGATTGGTACTAAATAAATAAAACAGCAAACACCATAATTTTTTCAATATTTAATTAGCTTGTCAAAAGTTAAGAATGTCTGATCATATATTTTTTAGTTATCCATTGTGGGTACATGTTTCCATTTTGATGCTTACTGTTAGTGTTAGAGAATTTCTGAAATGCATGTATCGGATTTTATTAGCGGCAATTATCTAGCTCATCATCTTGTAAATTATGTGTTGAGATAAATAAAGCACTTTTTTTCTTCAAAATTTACAGTGAGTAATTTATGGATTATTGATTTGATGCATGTATACATCATAATAAAGAATCAGAATTTTAGATTGTTTAGTTACAATTTTCATGCAAAAATATAGTATCAGAATTACTCCTTTTAGCTTCATGGGACTTTCTCCCCCTCTACCAGGCCCCCCTGACTCTTTACTAGGGCTTTGTTCTGGACCCACAAAGGGGGCTAAGCAGCCCACCTGACCCTTGGCCTGCTTTTAAGTATTGTGGTTTTTCCCAGCTATTACCTGTGTAATTGAGTTTTCCCTTTCTCACACTACCACCTTATAGTGAAACTAACTTATAATGAACTACTTGATACAGTATACCCTCATTAAAAACTATCTCTGGGAGTTATAGAATATTCTGCCTTGTAGTGAGACCACCTTATAATGCAAGTGTCCATTGGAGCCAGAATAGACTGCATTATAGTGAGACTGCATTGTAATGCAAGTGTCCATAGGAGCCAGAATAGACTGCGTTATAGTGAGACTGCATTGTAATGCAAGTGTCCATAGGAGCCAGAATAGACTGCGTTATAGTGAGACTGCATTGTAATACAAGTGTCCATAGGAGCCAGAATAGACTGCGCTATAGTGAGGCTGCATTGTAATGCAAGTGTCATTAGGAGCCAGAATAGACTGCGTTATAGTGAGACTGCATCGTAATGCAAGTGTCCATAGGAGCCAGAATAGACTGCATTATAGTGAGACTGCGTTGTAATGAGGTCTGATTTTATTGACACTTAATGAAATGGGATCCACAATTATATTCAACTTACAACACAATGAAAAAATGTTTTCCTGTTGCACTGGTTTTAAAATTAGGGTAAGCAGGCCAGGTTGTGTTTTTTTAAACACTACATACAATAAAACCTGTCTTGAAAGACCACTGTTATGTGAGTGAGATGTGAGACCACCTGTCTTGAGAGACCATATTCTCAATAAACAAGTTTAATGATTATATAGTGTTATAATCTGTTATGAGAGATAACCTGCCTTGAAAGACCATTATTTTATGGCAGAAGGGGTGGTCTTTCAAGACAGGTTCTACTATATATATTTAATGGGTTTTTTTGTATGAAATGTTTTTGTTTTGTTTTTCCATGAGAGAAAAAAATGCTGGGGTCATTATTGAGAAACAGGGACAGTTGGCTGACTGGAAAACACTATTATTTTTGTTTGACCTAACAGGAATGGTGTTATAATGAAGGGTGATATAGTGAGGCAGTGTTCTTCCATACATTAACAAAGGTTTGTTTTTAAATGATTTCTTTACTTTCCTAATGAGAATGAACATGTCTTCTTCTCGAAGGGACATTGTGAAAAAAAAATTTGACTTATTTCATATGCATTCATTTTGCCCAGTCTTTGACAGAGTTGTTTATGTTATAGCTTCAGATATGGGATACTGCAGGCCAAGAAAGGTTCAGGACCATCACACAGAGCTATTACAGAAGTGCTAATGGAGTTATTATGGCTTATGATATCACCAAGAAGGCATCCTTTGACAATGTAAGCCAGTGGCTCGATGATGTCAAACGCTATGCTGGTCCAAATATAGTGCAGGTTTTAATAGGTGAGGCAGTGTTATGGTAAAAAAAAAAGAGGTTTCATTATACTTAGTCAAAAAAATTTGTATTGAAATACAGATGAAAAGACCAATATTTCATGTGGTATGGCATATTTTCCTGTCAATTTCAGACTGCCAAATTGTCATATTATGGGATATAAAAACTTAATATGAAAAGAAGATGACAGGAAAGAAGGAGATGTAGAAGAAAGAAGAATGTGGCATATAAGCAGAATTGCCCTGGGTGGCAGAGTAGTCAACCGGTAAAGCGTTTGCTTTTGCCGATCACTACCAGCGAACCTCTCCCTGTGTGTGTTAGAGTCTGAGGCCAATGTGAGAAAGTAGGCCATTTGCTTCCCATGGGTCAGTGGTTCTTCCCAGGGTTTTCCTGGGTTCTTCCTCCACCAGTTATACCAGCTGCTATGTATAGCATATCATGAGCAGAAAAATGGCATTAAACCCACAACATTTGTTTCCTAATTTTTTGTCATCTACTCTAGTTGATGAGATAAGTAGAAATGATGATGGACTTTAATGTTTCATTTGTCAGACATTTTATTGATCTTTGTTAACATCCAGATGAGTCAATGCCATTTTTATTTTTGTAAAAAAAATATAGATGTTCAATGTTTTCTTCTCCAAAATGTAGACTTTCAAATGTTATGTAAATTAAACCTGATGAAAATCTACTTGTCCCACTGAAAAAAAAACAATGCAACCCGAGTCTGAACTGAAATCAGAATTTTATCCCCATGTAAAATTTATTGCAATTTTAAATCAGACATTAATTTCTTAATCCTATTCCTTTTAGCAACCAGTATTTAATTAGTATTTATTAATTAATTAATTAGTTAATTAATCTTTTATATAGATGATGAAAATCATTTAATTGATTATTATTTTAATGAATTTTGTGTTTTTTTTCTTCCAGGAAATAAGCGAGATTTGGAGGATATGAGAGAAGTACCATTTACAGAGGCAAAGTCCTACGCTCAGCATCATGGTATGATTGACGTATTAGAAACAAGTGCCAGAGAAAATATTAACATTGATGAAGTCTTCCTGAAGTTAGCAAAGGTATTATTGTCTTGGCCATATCATCAGATATTGAGGCTAATAGAACCTGTCATGTGTTCTGGTGTTGGTAAGGGGAAATTATCTTGAGGGCCATAATATTAAAGCGAGATAGATGCTGTGTTTTGAAGTATATTAATTCAAATGGCTTCACTTATGGATAACAAGAGTTCATTTTCACATGAGCTTTAATATTAATTTCATACTATTCTTTTCCCCAGTATTGGAGACAGTATCTTTTACACTCACCATCAAATGGTCAAGGCCCATGCAATGTTAAAAATGCCGACGTGTTGTTGAATGGTTTTTCCATTCAGGGTTGCGCTGGTTCCAACCACCCAGCTTATTTCCAGTCAATAACTATGTCAACGATTTGTTACAATAATTTGTTTTAGTTTTATAAAACTAAAAAGTTTCTTTTCTTGTGAAGGATATTTTATTATCAGTGTATCCCTGAAGGGTGCAAGATTGAGAGTAAAAAATCCCCTTGGTATCACAACTGGGGGTCAGACTGAGTAAAATGCAAACCTTGGTATGAAAACTCGGGGTCAAATAAAAAATTTGGGGGTCTCTGAAGCACAAATCAGGGCAGAGGGAAACACTGATTATTATAGTTACATTTATGATCACAAACTGTGATACAGACAACACTTTCAAATGATTATAAAAGGGAAGATACCCCAGTAGTGTTATATAAATATTTGGTCACTAATTTGGGGTGCAGAAATTTAAATTAGGAAATCTTGGCCTAATAGAATGCTTTGTGTCTACAATATGGGATAAAGAAGAGTATAACATGATTAAAGGCTTTCTAAAAAGAGAGATCTTTATTCATTTTTCAGAATGTTTACAGAAATACATTCTTAACTGCAGCAGTGCCTGAAATATATGATGCCTTTTGAAACGAATAGTAATCATATTCTGCGATTGAAATTGACATCTTCTGTTAATGGCAAGATGTAAATTTCAGGTCACAATATGCACTGATGAGTCATTGTGGGATAGTGCATATTTAAGAATGAGAGAAATGTGTATAAATTTCAAACATCACAGAGGAATGAATGTTACTAGAGACTCTCACATCTTGACTTGATGTTCATCTGTTGGGGCTGTGTTGAACATCATAGGAATGAATGGTACTAGAGACTCTCACATCTTGACTTGATGTTCATCTGTTGGGGCTATGCTGAACTTTGGGTTTCTAAATGAAGCTGAGAGTGTTGCAGAGTTTTACTTTTACAGATTAACTTGTACCTATTCATTTCAGTTAAAAACACTGGAAGAGTACCATCGTAAACTTGGAGTGCACTTAAGCATTGAGCATATATAATTAGTGAATTTACTATACTACTGTTACTACTACTGCTACACAGCTATTTAAAAATGGTGCAACTTAAATATTTGTATTAGCTTGACAGATAATCATCTTATATGTAAATGATAACTGCAAATTGATCACTACAGGTTATCTAATTCATTCAAATACCCCTCCCCTAATATCACCTGAGGTGGCTTACAGTGTTACCCATGTCCTTCTGTCTCCTTACCTTATACCACATCCCATCAAGACAGTCAAAAATTATGTCTGCATTCCATAACTTTGAAGGATTTAAAGAAAAAACATGAAAACTGGTATGATGCTTTACATTGAGAAATCCTATTTTAAGTTTGATCTTCACCTTTTCGCAGCAAAATATAACGGAGTTGTGGTCCTGTCAGAACTTTGCCATCACTTTTGTTTTCACTCAGAAACTTTGAAAAACTTCATGGCTGGAAATCAGATTTAGTATGAGACTGTACATTGGTAAAGTCCAGTTTACATCTTTTTCAGACAAAAGTTTACATTTTTGAGGTTCTGCATTGCGTATACCTTATTCAAGTTCACCTTTCACTGTTTTACACATAATTTATTTGAAATTTAGCTTTTTGTTGACTTGGAGCTTGGCCTCTTTTGTTTCTTCGCAAATTTTATTTAAAAGACTTCATGGATGGAAATGAAATATAGTATGAGGCTGTACATGAAGAAAACCAAAATTAAGTCAATTTTTTTATACCTTTTTATGTCAATATTTTACAGATTTATGTCCCCTGTTTGACCCAAAGATAAGTCACATTTTGCCCTTCAATTTTCATGCAATAATTTTTGAAGGACTTAATGGATTGAAATCAAATATTATATGTGGCTTTATTTTAAGAGTACACAGGTCAAGTAACTTGTTAATGTTTGATGTTTTCTTGCAAAGCGTTATAGAATTATGGCCATTGTTCAGCTTAGATCTTTGCCTGTAATTACATCATACTGGCAGGGACATCCATGGCATATGGACATATTTCTAGTTTTTAATTGTGCATGTGACTTATGAGGCAAATTTGTTACTTAATTTACTGATGTATGAATCATGAAATGTATAGTATAATTTATTTTTTTAAATGTTATGTAATTATTCTTAAATAATTATAAATTTGAATTTTAAATGTGTTATGTACCTCTGATCATTGCCAATAGTGTTGGGCATGTGTGCATGAACAAGTCTTATGTACTCTTATTCAAATTACAAGGAACTGGACTAACTCCATACCTGTAGCCATGCTCACATGTATGAACACACATAAATCAGTTTCAGTTTTATATTTGATGAATCTTTAATAGGTTTGGCACCCACCAATTTCCCCCCCCCCATGCTATCCATCTCTCTTTTCAGATTTTAGTATTTGCCAATTGGCAAACCAGAAATTCTAGTTGATAAAAAAAGTAGGAATTAATATTGGTGTATAGGACACACAAGATGATGTTAATTAGTTGTAAAAGAGAGATGATTGTTGCATTTATTTGATTGCAGAAAATTTACAGTTTTAGATTTTTTAAACCTAATTTTAAAGACATGGCTTTACTATGTAACACTAATGGTGAGATATTCTGGTTCAAGGTTTGTTACAGTCAAAATTTTACATAATAAACACTTAGGAAAGCATCTGATGAAAAGTTGGCTCATATATTTAGGTAAATTCATATTAACACATGTCTAAATCAGATCTATTTACCTGATCATTATACCCAGGCAGTCTTCATGTACACACTGTCACTGTGAAAGATTTTACTGTTTTATCTACTTGATGTGTGTGTCTCTATTTTTCACAGGAGTTGATACAGAGGTATGGCGGTGAAGTAGACGCAGGTGGTGGAACATCAGGGAGCATAAGATTAAATAGCCGTTCCGTTAGCTCAGGATGGGGGTGCTGTGGCTCATAATTTTAGAAAGACTAAATGGCTGCTCTTCGTGATTTAAGAAAGACAAATGGCTGATTTCTCATGTCAACAAACTCATTGATAAGTTCTCTTGATTCAGTATTCGACTAGAACACGAACGTCAACTTCTAGATGATAACAACTGTTTTTAAAATGCCTATAAAGACATTTTATTCCTGGTAAATTTTAATGTCACTTAAGATTTTTAATTTGACCTCAGTTTCACCAGCAAGGCTGAAGTTTAAAATTCAATCTAAGGCGTTTGGATTGGAATATTTAAGTCAGAATTAAATTGAAGTGAAATTGCCAGATTTTAAATATTACTCTGATTATGGACTTAAGTTTTGCTTGTGATTAGTGTGTTTTATAATTAAAAATTGTTTATTGTTTATTACAAATACTGAAATTGCAGCATTAAATAAATTTAATCATGTTTTGAAATGTAAAATTGTGATAATTTTCATAACTTTGTCACATAAAAGTTTCACCAAAAGTTAGGGACGAAATGATTCACCAGTGCATTCAAAATTGTAAAGTTATGAAACACACATTAATTGTACGATTACAAAACAGATTAATTGTATGGTAATGATACAGACATTAATTTTAAAGTTATTGTACACATTAATCGTACAGTTACGATACACACATTAATCATACAGTTACGATACATACATTAATCGTACAGTTATGATACACACATTAATCATACAGTTACAATACACACATTAATTGTACAGTTCAGATACATTAATCGTACAGTTACGATGCACACATTAATCGTACAGTTAAGATACACACATTAATCATACGTTTATGATATACACATTAATACTATAAATGAAGAATGATAATATATCCTTTCCAAAAGTTACTTTTCATCTTCTCTGGTCATGAATAATTATTCTTTGCTATATCATATGACTTTAGTCTATATTTATGTGTTCATATCATAGGTTGTGTGTTGCAATATGTGTCAGTATGTGGGATAGGTATAATTATTTTTTATAGAAATCTTTTCCATGCTGTTACATGTTTTTTTCCAAATTCTTTTAAGTTGTTTGTATTTACATGTAATCAGCATATACACTGTTGCTTGCCAGCTACATTAATATGTGACAATTTTGGACATGGATATAGATGGTTGGAAACTTTTGACGAAAATGAACAAAACTTTTTATATGCAGTATAAAGTAATGTCTTACCGATTCATTAAAATCCAACTCCATTTGAAATGGGAAAGATTTTCCTTTTAAGTACTAAATCTGTGACAAGTGCTTTACAAAGAAAATTCAATTATCTCAGAGTACAACATGCTTTGTATGTGGCTGTCTTAAGGCACAGTGTATTACTTCATGATTCCTGACTTTCTGACTTTCCATCTATTACGAATTTGGTTTCCACACAAACTTTAGATCTCCACCATCTAGTTACCAAAGTTTTTGGATGGCTTGCACTCGGCTTTATGAAGAACCCTATCAATTTTGTAGTCAGAAAGGTCATAACTCAAGGTCACTATGAATGAAAGAATAAAAAATGGTTTCTACACAAGTTCTACCAGACATACCTTAATGATTTATGCACAGTAACTTGAGATGTCCACCATCTACAGTACCATACCCAAACTAAATGTTTAGCTTGAACATGGTATAATGAAAACTACTATAAATTTCAGGGTTAAAAGGTCAATGGGGAAGGTCACTATGACTAATAGAAGAAAAACGGTTTCTGCATAATAACTCAAACTCAGAATTTAAAAATGATTTCTGCACAATAATGTTAGTTCTGTATGATGAAGGTCAATCAAACTTTGTAAATGGCTAACACTTGGGGTAAGTGATGAAGGCTTTTGATTTGGAGGTGAAACGGTTATATTTCAAGGTCACTGATTGAAAGAATGAAAATTGTTTCTGCACAGTAACATTGGTTCATCTTTTCAGAATTTGCCCAGACTTTGTAGTTGGTTTGCTTTTAGGATAATGAAGAACCCTGTTGAGTTTTGGTCCATAAGGTCAAAGATCAAGGTCATTCTGACTGAAAGAATAAAAATGGTTTCTGAACTGGTATTTCATTTAGGACTGTTCATGGTACTCTTGTTGAAAAGAGATTTAGACAAAGAAATCTGCTTTTGTAAAATAATTGTTTGCTGTACAGCACAGTATAATGAGAACGTTACATTATGATATCCTTAATATGATATCACATCTTGCCATTGTGTATGGTGGTGCCATGAACTATGGGAAATCTTTGTTGATTTGGTGTTTTATGGCACATCAGAACAGGTAGGTTGTTTAGGGTCATGCCAATTGGTGAAAAAGGCATTGCCCAAGGACACACCATGGTAGCTGACCCAGACTGATTTTATGGTTGGATATGAACCTATACCCTTCTGGTCTTGAGTTCTGCATGCTAACCACTGAGTCACTGTGCCTGTCTGGGAAATATTGGATGCAAAATGATGCATTAGTAAATACTGAAAATGGAAATTTTTTCAATTTAATAATTAAAATAAACTGGTCAATGAAAATGCTAAGTGGTTGACTAGTATATGAAAAAAATCGTTATCAGCTTACAGTATGTCTTGTATTGTTCACACAGAAAACCAATGTGATGTCAACAATTTTGTCAAAATTCACTTACCAGAATGATCATTTCTTTGTGAATTGTATAAAAGGATTATGTGAACTTCAACCTGATGAAATTGTAAATTCATTTAGATATTATTTAATGGGCAGTTAGCATCATCACTAGTCTAGGTTTCAGTATGCTAACCCTCTTTACACCTTGGCAGATTGAAGAGCTTTCTATGCTTTGGGTCAGTAAATTTCATAGGATGCAGTGGCAAGCCACCACATCCAATCAAAATTAAGTTGTATAAATTTGAACACTGTTCCTACATGATCAAGACAAGGGGAGCACATGACTTGAATAAGCAATTTTCCACTGCCAGTCTGTGTTTTTACAAATATCTTTCACTCAAATACACCTGTAATGGCTTCTCTTTGGTACATAATCATACTTTCAGTGTTAAACTTTAAGACTATCCTCTTGAAGTCAATTACCACCACTATTTTAGAACGATGTACAATGCAGCGTTTACACGCTATTGGTTAGTTTGCATTACATACTTACAGAGGCAACTCATGAAATCCAATAGATGTTGCTAGGACAAATCACTAAAATATCTGTTCGATCAGCTAAAGTGTAGATAGGGTTAACGTATTGGAACATTGGCTAGCAAAGATGGACAGTTAGTAATTGGGTATGTCTTACTATATATAGTTTTGTGCAATGACTCTTGCTTAGGGATAGATATTTGACTTAGAAAATGCACACCAACAAATTTTTTGTGACTTTGAATTGCTTGGATCTTTAGGTGTTTACAATATTTCATTAATCCTTAAAATCTTTGCCTTAATGGACACCTTAATATAAAGGAATTTACTTGTAAAGGGCAACATTTTTTGGGCCTTTTTCTGAAGTTGACATTAATTCACATTTATTTAAAGGACAACTCTCAATAAAGCAACAGTTTTGTTGTCCCATGAGTGTCCATCTGTTCAAGATTCATTGTAGTTTAAATTTCTTGAGATATTTTCTTGTTATGTAATACATAGATGAGATAAAAGATGCGTTATATTTTGTCTGATCGTTTGTAACGTTCTCTGAGATAATTAATGTATTAATGGATAATGTAAGTTTGCAGTTAATTTGCTTTGTCATAGAATATATTTCAGTTGTAATATGAAATTGCCATTGAAAATGTATTGCATTTATTTTGATGGTTTTACCTTTACCCATACTTTCGATTAGTTAAATGGTTGTCCAGTTTTGTCTTGTCAAAAATTGGGTGAGACATGGATCTCTTGTCAGATGGCATCTTGAGACATATGGATCTCTTCTCAGATGGCATCTTGAAACATATGGATCTCTTCTCAGATGGCATCTTGAAACATGGATCTGTTCTCAGATGGCATCTTGAGACATATGGATCTCTTCTCAGATGGCATCTTGAAACATATGGATCTCTTCTCAGATGGCATCTTGAGACATATGGATCTCTTCTCAGATGGCATCATTGTTGTTCTTGTTGTAGGTAGCAATCATAGATTTTACTTCAGTTCAGTGTCTTTTCCTCAAGAAGGATACTAATCACCACATACTAAAAATGGTCACTGCAATCTACTCAGGGTGCATTGCATCTTGAGTGCATTTTTCTATAATTAACTAGTGTTTATGACTGCGAGACACAAACTTTAATTCTTAGGGCCATTTGTGGCATAAAGTATCCTTAGTTGGTGCAAACATTAATCAGTTTCCTTTAGAATTAACCATTATGGACTTGTGTGATTTATTTGTTATCAGTTTCCTTCAGAACTTGCTGTTATACTATGGACTTGTGACCTTGGTCACTTTATGAAAATGATGTAAAGGAAGTGCTGATCTCATAGGTTCATGTAGGTCTGACTTGTAGTTTGTTAGTGAGTGACAGTTCGAAATGTATAAAAATGCAGCTTTGTCCAAATATTAAATGAGATCTCAGGCAATGAGTCCCTGGATTGAGATAGTGAAAAAGTATTAATAACAATCCTCTGCTCCACATTGGTAAATTTTATTTTCAGGTACATCTGTTTCATGTAGCATTCATTGCTTGTACGGTTTCCCATCTCTACTATGCTGACCTAAAAATTGTCCACCTTTTGAAAAATCATAGGCAGTAGGCAACATTTTGAAGAGTCGTAGGCAATAGGCAACATTTTGAAGAGTCATGGGCAATAGGCAACATTTTGAAGAGTCATGGGCAATAGGCAACATTTTGAAGAGTCATAGGCCATTTTATCCTCTGAAGCAGAATCAGAACACAACACTGCCTTCTTTTCTTGCCCTGTCAACTTGGCATGGTTTTTGGATTATACCAAAGGAGAACAGGTGAGACATTCCATGGAATTGTTGTTTTAAATGCACTGGTGATATATTCAATAGAATTATTTTCTGTTATGGACCAAAAGTGTGCAATGTGCAATTTATCTTCATATTTATATATATTTTTATAAAATAGTGGACAATTTTATTTCCAAAGCTCAGTTTTTGTAGAGGCACCTCCATTCTGATTGATCCAAGAAATTACTCATCTGATGAAAAACTGTCAAAAATTGTTAGATTGACTCAATTTTTAATGTTAGATACTAAATTATATTTTAATCTAATACACTTTCTGATTGATCAAACATCAGATTTTATGCAAATTGTCCATGATAATCTTTAGATATACTTACACATTCATCATGATGTCACAAAGCTCTGTGTGGTAAAGTTGTAATTATGCAACAGATTTTTTTAACAATGTTTAAGGATGAATATAACTATAGAATTTGAAGTTCTTTTAGGGCAATCGTGATGGTTTTACCACACAGTCATGATGGTAAAGCCACACAGTCATGATGGTTTTACCACACAGTCAAGATAGTAATGCCACAGTCATGATGGTTTTACCACAGTCAAGATGGTAATGCCACAGTCATGATGGTTTTACCACACAGTCAGGATGGTAATGCCACACAGTCATGACGGTTTTACCATGTAAATATCCTTTTTTAATGTCTCTGCTGTAGTAATACTATTGACACTTAAGTTTATGTCAGAAAATCACCTTAAATGTCCTCCAACCTGCTAATACATGACTTATTTCTAAGTAATGTGCAATAAATGTATTCATGTGTTGGTCAGCTAAATAAATTAGATTCTCATGCTAAATGAATCTTTGTTTGGGTCCGGACTTGCACAAAGAAAGCCTTGTTGAAAGGTTACACTATTCTTCTTTGCAAAACTCAATCAAGCAGAATACAAATTGTGCGACTTAAGGGTTTCTTCTTCGAACCCAATCATAATACCTTAGGAGTACTGCCACTACCCAATCATAATACCATAGGAGTACTGCCACTACCCAATTATAATACCATAGGAGTACTGCCACTACCCAATTATAATACCTTAGGAGTACTGCCACTACCCAATCATAATACCTTAGGAGTACTGCCACTGCCCAATCATAATACCATAGGAGTACTGCCACTACCCAATTATAATACCATAGGAGTACTGCCACTACCCAATTATAATACCTTAGGAGTACTGCCACTACCCAATCATAATACCTTGGGAGTACTACCACTACCCTCTCCAGACACTACTTAGGCCTTCTGGCCAGCTCTATAATAGGCCTCCTGGCCATCTGTATATTTTATACAAATCAATAGAAAAATCTTGTGCTATCCTTGTTCTTTCCATGGGAGATACCAATTTGTCATGCAAGTCATTTTACAGAGAATGGATTAAAAGGAATGATTGATGAAGATGGATTTACCTCATTTCGTGTGTACTGATGAGTACCTGGTGATACATGATAGATGTTTAAATGGATATTTCAAATTATGTTCTTAAATTGGTTTATTTGTTTGTTTAAGTAGTTTAAATATTGTTCTCTGTTAGTAATATTAGCAAGTCAATATTTCTGTGTTTTTTTTTTTTACCCCACTGTAAAATCCCAAGCCTCTATTTTTGAGACCTCCTGCCATATAAAATTCTTATAACTTTTTTAAAAAAACATGGCTGGGAGTCGGCAATTCAACTGATACAATAATATAGCTAACAAATGGGGGGTTTTCTGTGTCATGGTTACAGTCAGCTTTACAAGAAAAGGGTATGTATTTTCTTCAACTGTGATAATATTTGTCAAATCAGTTTTCAACAGTGCAATAATTTTGTACTGGCAATCAACACTTGTTGCAACAAAAGTAAAGTGTAGAGATTAGCAGTGGCGAATACCAGTGCAAAGTTGGTTTAGTACAGTGAAGGGATTACATGCCATTTATTGGCTCATCCTTTGTCAGAGAAAAATGTGAGACATAGTGAGCTTGACGTCATCCATCTTGTTTGTCTGCAGTGTAAGCTAAAGTTTAAAACATTTTCATGCCACAATTCATGTTTTTTTAACTCTTTTAAGGGAGAAGTACTACATTCTAGGGAACCCTTGTGTTCACTTTTGATAATGTTGATGTTGTTAATTGGAAATGATTTTTGCCTGCAGTTTTAATTGTACCACAGCTGCAACCTTCAGTTACTGCTCACAACTTTTTTAAAAATATTTCAGACATTACAATGGCTTAGATAATTTCATTAAAAAAATAATTTTTGATTTTTCCCCTTTCTCGAGTTCTGTCTGCACATAGTCTGCTTTTCCTTGATGACCTATCTTACGTCATGATGTAGGTTTATTTTGTTTCATGAAATGCTCAGTTTGAAATACATTCCATCTGTCCATCTTTCTGTCATTATTTGTCTCCTGCCAAATTGCATTACTTTGTAAATCAGTGATTTTTATAACTTGTGCAATATTCATATATTTTTATGAACAGCATATATTTGCGAATATACAAAAGTTTGAAGACCATAGGTTTGGTACTTAATTTTTATCTACAAAATTCACCTTGCTGGTTTTTTTGGTTTTTTAATTCTATACAGTTGTGACTCTTTGTAATCTATAATCTTGTTGGTTTTATTTAAAATTTCAGTGTGGTTAAGTCCATAGTGGATTGAATAAATTCCCTTTGTGACTTGGCTCCTTATTCTTGAAATTTGTCTTGCATAAAAGCTCAGCCCCATCTCAAAACATTGATATGGTATGTTGAGTACATCATTACTGCAGAAATTTATGGCGCAACTAAACGAACCAAAGAAAATTCTTAAATGTCAGTACTTATATCATTCTGTGTACAAGTACATGAGCTAAAAATCGTAGTCTTTGAGCACAAGTGGGAGTTTGGTGTCTTAAAACAGAGTCAGGTTCTTCTTTATAATTCATGCCATAACTTTAATTTTACCCTGTGTATTGTTATTCCCATGTAGTGAGGAGATTTTCTGTACATCAGTCTGTAACTGCATTTCCAAAACTGCTGGGTGAAAATTCATCAATCTTTGTACATTAGTTGATCAGATGTTGACCATTTGTGAGAGTGCATGATTTTTGGACCCTATAGTGGGGTCCCTAGGAATGGGCCAGAGGACAAATACAGTGATATTTGTAGATATTATTTTGACTAAAAAATTTATACATGTATAGGAAGACACATAATGTATATAATTGATTTTTGGGTCACAGTCACAAGGCCCAGAAGGGTATCTTGGTTCTAGGTTACAAATCCTAGGTCCAGATTTTGGGTTACAGCACCTAGGTTCAGACTTTGGATTACTACCCATAGGTTCAGATTTTGAGTTACAAACCCTAGGTCCAGAATTTGGGTTACAACCCCTAATTCCAGATTTTGGGTTACAACCCCTTGATCCAGAGGGTTCTCAGGGTCCTGTATACAGAGACAAGAAAAAACGGCATTATGGTGGGGTTAAGGATTGCCATGGTGAATCTTGGAAGTAGTTCTAGTGTAAATTTTTATCTTTCTTTTTACCTACCAAACTAATTTGTGTATAAGAGATGATTATTGTGAACATTTTCTGTACATATTCAGTTTTTGTTGTTTTTGCATAATTCTATTGCATTTTTTGATTTTAATAGATTATTGAATACCTGCTTTTGTTGCATAATGCACCAGCCTGTCGGGGTCGGTGTTTTTTGTTCTAATCATTACTCCTTACAAACTGTGTAGACCCAGATCTTTGGTGCCTTGTGTGATGGCAGATCTGAGGATGTGCTGCTTTGCAGTTGGACTCCACTTATTAGTATTATTTAGTAGGTTAAGAAAGTACAAATCATGAGTGTAAATATTTAAAATGTTTAATTTTGTTGAACCATGTATCATTTAAATATGATAATGTCATATATGATTTAAATATGATGACTATTAAGATATCCTTTTTACTAAAATATTTAAAGAAAATGTGATTTGAGTTTTATGAAAGAAAAAGATTGATTCATAGAGGTCTGTATTCATAGTACAGCATAGCCTGTCTTGAAATTCTGCCAAAAGTTATTGGTCTGTCAAGACAGGTGGTCTCTAATAACAAGTCATGATACTATATAGTGAATAAATCTGTCTATGAAGACATGTTGTCTTATAGTAATGGTCTCTCAAGACAGGTTTGTATACATGTTTTAGGGATGAATTTTTTTAATTATGCTTCATATTCCAAATGTGAAATTAGTAATTTTTCTATTAGTATTATACATTTAGAAATTTCAGAGCTTTTTTTTAACAGATGCGTTTCAGATGTAAAGGTATACTAGAACTTCCATGATTAGTTAAAAGTGGTGATAGATGTGTTCATTGGTTTTAAAAACATGTTAGTGATATATTGTTCCCTCATTATGATTCTCTTCACAGGAGTCATGCAAATGATAAATTTTCCCTCATTATAATGCTGTTCATGGAAGTCATACAAATTATACTTAGTTCCCTGGTTATCATGATGTCTGTGGGAGTCATACAAAAGATACATAGTTCCCTCATTATAATGCTGTCTGTGGAATTCATACAGATCATACATTGTTACCTCATAATGCTGTTTGTGTGAATCATACAAATTATATGTAGTTCCCTCATTATAATGATATTTGTAGGAATCATGAAAGTGATACATTGTTCTCATTATAATGATGTTCATGGGGAGTCATACAAGTGTATCATGTTATTGAGGGAAACTTATATGGAAGGATGTGGTATGTTCTACACCAAAACAAAGAAACAGGATATTCAGTAATGTAAAGACAGATTGTAATTGACTGCCAGGAAGTGAAATGAGTAGCGTGTACACAACAAATGTAATTGTATCTTTCCTTTTTTTAACATGCTAAGATAAAAGACCAAAGTGTAATATTGATACAAGTACACTTAAATAAACTCATTTTATAACAGATGTAGTTTATTATTGGATATTATAAAGCTTAAACTCCTTGGAACAAAACTTGGATTTAAAATAAGATTTTTTTTGTTGTTCTATGGACTTCATTTTATCCAGTTTACTGTACTTGAATTTCATTGGCTAATTTTGGAATAAATGTGTGTATGGAAATAAGAGAGACAAATAAACAATACATGATAAAATCCTTGTCATTCTTGTCTTCTTATTGAATTCCAAAATATCAGTGGTTCTGTCATGCCCAGAACAGGGGACCATGAGGGCATGAGTCAGTTCTACCAAATGAAAATTTGTGCGTCAACTTTATGTTTTGTCTAATACAGTTCATTCTCTCCCATCCATAGAGGTTGTTTGTGTAAAGATACATGATGTAACTGTTTAGGACGGGGGGGGGGGGGTCATATCTGTCCACTAGCACATTGGTGGCTTGCCAAAGAAATCCCACTGTGGATAAACAGATGTTGGTCAGTAGTTCCAACTCTACCGTTGTTTCTGTGAATCACAGATCAGTAGTGTTCTGGGTCAAGTTGGTCTTGCAGTATAATGAAAAGTGTAGAATGTATTTTATTTCCATATAATACAAAATGAAAAATTTAGAAGACATAAATGAGCGGAGTCTGATGTCTTTTCAAATAAATCACCAAAGATTGCTACAACCAAACATGGACAAAACATTGTTTGCATGTGTACAGTCGTTGGCAGAAATAACTTCATGAGAAAAAAATAAATGGAATGCCTATTGAGTCTCAGTAAACTTTTCCCAGTCCATCTTGTACTCTTGGTATGAGTGAACAGGTTGAATTGCTCCAGTTTAGTAGGGGAAGCATTACCATTAACAAGTGATTGTAAAATGATCATTGCCATTGGCTGCAAGGTTGCTTGTGATTTTGTCCAGGCTGAAATTGAGAAACTACAGTTGATAAACTGGAGTTTCCCAAGCCTAAACATTGTGCATTTTCCTTGTTGTTCGGGATTGTGCTTATTGGTGAGTTTGATGATTGCTTGCATTATTAAATGGCCATACAGTTTATGAAGCACAACAGGAATTTGTTTTGTTTGAATAAATTTTTTGCTGTAGATTGCTTGTGCTTTGTGCAGCACCTCACCAATCATGTAAGTGTTCATGCACATTTTCATCAGTGGAGCTCAAAGTGACAGAGATCTGGCAATGAGTGGCCATTCATAACATACTTGTGTCATTACCCATAATCATGTCTGTGGGCAAGAAAAGCAGCTGTTGGATCCATTTTGCTGTAACCTTGACCTATTTAAGAAATACCTCAACCGAGTCCTGGTACAACATGGGTGGCTCTGTATCTTTATCACATAGGACTACATTGTCACAAAGCCACATGGGACTTGGTCAGCGATTTTCATATTTCATTGAACCTTGGAGGTGGCATTGGATGTAAACATTCAAGCATTCAGAATCCACATAAATGATGTACTTATTGTACCTTCATATTTTGTTGCACAGCTGTAAATTTCAAATTGTTTTTGCCATATCCTGGCATTGTCTGATGTGGTCTCTCACTGATTCCGCTGTAGTAAAACTCATGGTCAGTGAGCAGCTGTTAGGTGCATTAAATGTGCATGCAACATCTGCATGGAAACTTTGTACCATTCTGTGTCAGGAAAAATCTTTTGTCTACACATAATGATATCTCATCAGAGAATCATCAATGTCACATGACAATTGCAAATCAGTATTGCACTGTAAGCATTTCACCATGGATAGTCATATTGACAAACAAACACATTAACAGCCATTCCAGTGTTGAGTAGCTTAAATTTACTGGTACAACATGGGTAGCTCTGTATCTTCAGGGACTTGGTCAGCGATTTTCATATTTGATTAAACCTCGGACGTGGCATCAAGATGCAAACATTCAAGCATTGAAAATCTACATAGATGATGCACAGCTATAAATTTCAAAATTTAAAAACATGAATGCAAAATCTGCATGGAAACTTTGTACCATTCTGTCAGTAAAAATCTTTTGGAGAAAATCTTTTGTCTACACATAATGACATCTCATCACAGAATCATCCATGTCACATGATAGTTGCAAATCAGTATTGTACAGCATGCATTTCATGATGGATAGTCATATTGACTGCAGGTCTTTATTCCAACAAACATATCGACAGACATTCTAGGGTTGATTAGTAAAAAATTTACTGATGTCAATAACTTATATGGGGAATTCAATGTTATCAAACATATGTTAGTTCAGGTATTGTTTATATATTTTAGGTTGATTTTTATTATCACTTGGGTGTAGTGCAGAAATAGATCCCATTCAAGGTTGTTAGAATTTTTCTCACTGATTACTGACTGTGGTGGAATACACACAAGTGTTGGAATGTAACTCGATCTGTGTCAAGGTTTGTACTGGGAAATAGGAATCTGGAATGTAACTTGATCTGAATCAATGTTTGTACTGGGAAATATTAATCTGAACCCCCAAACATGTGAAAAGTAAACATCCTGAACCTCCTCTGGACTATCTTTCAAACTTCTTGAGGATCTTTGTGTAACTTATATCAATTTCATTATTGATTGTCTGGGTGTCTTTATACTTCAAGATGTTCAGTATTACATAGGCAACACTTCATGGCTGAGAAGTTATAGAAGGCACAAAGCTGTCTGTGGTTACATGGCTAGGCATGGTAAATTCCACAAGAACAATGTCAACCTTGAGGCCTGACAGCAGTGCTATCTCAAACACATGCTGTAAAGTTGATACAATTTCCAGATGCATATTTCATAGACGTTTTACAGCATCTCTGTTTGGCTTATACGTGCTTCAGATAATTGCCCAGTAATTTTGAGAGCAACGTAAATTCTGGATCTTTTTGTTGGTGAACTTATGCAGCAACTTCAGTGGCAATAGTAACTGTTATGATGCATCAGTGGTTTTGTCTTCCTCTGTTATATGGGCAATTTCCGCCTGCTTGGCCCACAAAGGAGTCCTGATATTTGTGCTGCTGTTGCACAAAGCTCTGTTGCATTGTTTCCACTCTGGTTTAAACTAGGTAACAGAAAAGAGAGAAAACCAACAAGTTTGATAAAATTCAACAAATAATTTATCTCCATATAATGCAAAGTGAAAATTAAGAAAAAAACAATATTGTGAATTCAATCACAAATAGTCCTATACGCTTTATTACAAGTCTAAATACATGAAGGACCAACTGAATTCCTGTAGTGTTCCAAATAAATTTCAATATTTTTGACTGTGTTGATGTGCATATGGTCTCAAAAGTGCCAATGGCGAATGAATTTGATTATGTGTTAACCGCCTTTTGATGTATCACAATAGTATAATCTAAAATGACCTTGAATGAATTTACTACAATTCCAAATCGATGATTTCATCAAAGAAATATTAATGAGCACTTTGTCATTCCAGTGAATATTTGAAATAAATAAATCCAACCAAATTAAAAAATGAACACAACAATAAGTCTGATTCCACTTTGGGTGTTAAGGTAGGAATGAATAATTTTACAACTAAACAACATTTTTATAAAAAGCTAAACACAATAACAGAGCCGGGACATAAATCCATCTCCTCTCTTAAACATTCCAAATTGTCAACAAGTTTAGTAATTTCCACTATTATCCTACATTCAGACAGAATTAAGCATGTTACCTCCATTAATAATGATCTAAAATTAAATCACAGAAATATTTGTTATGTATTATGTTGTTTACAAAATAAGTGTGACTAGTCAGGTAAACCATTAACTTGATTTTGGACTCTGATTAATTACAAAATTCAGATATACATAACATGATATTGACAGAAGCCAACAATCAAAACAAATTAAATATACATAAAAATAGACATGGTTCGACTGTGAAACGCAATAATGCAAGTAAATCTGCTTTTCTTGCGCCTCTTTGTATTTTCATTCAAAGTTCTTGTGTGGATTGCTTCAGTTGATTTACAGTTGATGTAACTAGATGTGGTTTATTTGGGGGGGGGGGGATTTATTGCACAACCAGCCGTGGTTGATCCAAGAATCCTGGTAACTCAGGTATGCCAGCTTTTCGCATGACATTTAGTTTTCGCATCTCTTGGTCTCGCGCTAGTGGCTTTTGTTGAAGCACTGTACACTTGCTAATATATAAGGGAAAATCATGACTTAATCACAAATTCCTTCAATAAATCTTTTACAAAAGTTTTACTTTCAGAGGATTTGAAACTGCAACCACTTCAGTCCTGACTATTATTTCATTAACTTCTGTAAATTTTTCCTCAATGGCAATGATGTCATCGGTTGTTTGTATAACAATAGATTCTACAGTTGTTATATTGGCGACTCTTTGTCTCCACGCATGATAATCCTCACGAACAGATCCTCATGGTTGGCAAAGCTGATTACGCCACTTTACTCTGCTACACACATTTAAGGCATGGTCGCGCACAGAGGCCAACACGGAACGGGAGCAAAGTCGATAAACAATGTTCATAATGACATGTTCTATCACATAATTCATATCTTCCAAGGCACACGTCTTTACACTGATTGCGTCCCAAAGTCATTGAACTGCATATATATATATATATATATATATATATATATATATATATATATATATATATATATATATATATATATATATATATATATACGGATTATATTTTCTAAAATCTCTTACAGATATAATCATCGATGTTTTTTATTGATGGGATGCCTAACTTTAGGTCACACGCTCCTCATCGAATATATAGTGGTGTAGAAATGCTCTCAGTTTATATTATTTGATTGTACGTCCATTCACTGGAATACTTTTCGTCTATATAGTAATTTCCAAATTCGGGACAGTGAACAGTAAGCATTTTTTTTCTCACCAGACTACATCAACAGAGGATTACCGTGAACTAGATTTGTGTGCTTAAATATAATTATCTTCAGTTCAGTATTTGGCCAAATCAGTTAATATTGAAGAGTTCAATTTATAAATTCCAACTCTTCAATGACCGCAGCTTGTACAGTGACATTCGATGGTGTCAAATATCTTGTACTGATCTTATATTGTTTCATTGCATGTGAATCTCTTTTCGCATATCTCCCAACATGGCATCCATCGTTTAGACTCTTGATCTTGGGGATAGTTCTCATAAATAAAAGTGTCGTTGATATTTGCACATATTATAATGCTGAAGACATCTATAATAATCTTGTTCGGTTTATATGACTCTTGCAATAGATCCTTTCATAAAAGTAAACACATCAATCTGTAAACTTCTAGCCATTATAGTTATATGCTGCATTTATTCTCTAATATAATATAATCTCACATGAAAGGAAACACTCTGTGTTGTTATGTATATTTGATTTAATTTTTGTTTGATTTGATTTGATTGTTTGTGGGTTTTGGAATCCTTTTATTTTCTTTACATGTCAATATAATGCAATTCTGTTTACTAGGAATGTTATATTTTCCAGAAAGTTCAGTTTTTGACGTGAATCTTTCTATAAATACCTAATAATAGGAAAAATTGTTTCAATTTTTTACTTAGTTCCTGGGCTTGATTGAGGGTCATGTAAACAACTTTTTGCTAGGAGTAAAATGATTGGTTCTTATCAAGGACATATATGAACTATTCAACTTTTACATGTAAACATGATCACGTCATCCTCTATTTCGCAATTAGACACTTCCGAAATTGCGAAATACTTAGTATTAATAGTGATGTTTAGAGAGAGAGAGAGAGAGAGAGATCAGAATCCGGGCTTTTAAACACTTGATGTCAAGCTGTCAATTTGTGTTCTTCTGTTGTGATCAGTGTTGAAATATTGACATTTTTAGTTTTTGAGTTATATGTCAATTCTTCTTCTGATTACATGGACTCTAAAATAATAATTTGTTTCTCTGCAAATATTATTGTATTCGTACAGAATTCTTGAACAAGGACATTTCTTGAAAATTTTATTTGGATTAATAAAACCGGAGGATAAATTATTGTGTTTGTACAAGGAACTGTAGACTTCAACACAGTACAGGCTACAGCATACGTCATCGCCTTCCATCTTGGATTCTTCATCGGGACTCAATCTTGAAATCATTAGAACATTTTATTATTAGGACTTATAAAATTTTATTCATGGTTTACTCTTGGATTTTTTTTTGGATTTGATTCTTGAAACCCTAAGTTCTTATTTTTTACTTCCATTTTTACAATATTTTCCAGGGAAATAAATTATTTGTCATATTTTTCAAACTTTGCTGTTTTCACGCTTTCTTGTGTTACTGTTTATTCGAGCCTAAACACGTAACAGTACAAAATATATTGTAAAGAAATATAGCCAAAAATCGATATAAAATATTCTCACATAATGAAAAATATTCTTCGTGAAATATTGAAAAATTTCTATCAGAGCTGTCTGCTCAGTATGAAACTCGTATGGCTGTAAATGCGCGTTCGAGACAGCTAAAGAAAACTTGTGTTGGAATCCCAACCGTGGCATGGAAATACCTAGCATTCTGCCTTCACTTTATGCAAAGCAATCCGATCCTAGGATTTCAATTCCGATGCTGTATGATGACTTCAACAAAATCAAACACGACCGAGTAAAAAAGCAACAAAACGATAAGTTATAATATTTTGGGGTTTTGTTTTCACGGTCTATCACGGTTAGACGAAAACGTGTTCGTGACAGCGACGGATTATGACATCGTAATAAAAAAGATTAGTGGGCACTTACAAAATCAAATGACCCGGTGGGGCATATGGAGAAAAACTATAAAGAACATACTCCTGCTGAGCCTACCAGGGGATGCTTGCCCCAAAGCGGTATAACTACCATCGACTGCATCACAGACGAGATTTACAGAAATCGTCGACGTGATATTGACAATGCCAGGCGATAAATGACGACCATCACCCGTTGGATCGTTGTAATATCGGAGAAGAATTTCAGGGTTTATTTTTCCCATGCCGCAATGATATTCGTCAATTATGTCATCTAGATCCTTCTTCGTTTTGTCGGGATTCAGCCCTTATTTGAAAGTAGGCAATTGGTCTTCGCTGATCTTATATTGATCAAGAATTACATTTTTAAGAACAAGACCACTACCCGCTATTTCGACAACCTTTCTTGCTAAATATGAAGCATCTATATTCGCCATTTTCAGGCTTCTTATTGGTTATTTGGTTAAGTTCATCATTCGGATATTCAAAAACATACTGCTCATAAAGCGCTCATAGATAGCGCTGTGCATCTGCTTGTTCCTGTGCAATCCAGCTGGCGATTTCTCCTGCTTGAAAAATTATCGATGCAGGCTCTTTACTCGACCACGACTCACTGTATAATGGGCACCTCCATCCCTATCCGTGCCATCTCCTGAGAAATCTCTGAGTAATATGGAGCAGCTATCATCGTATAACTATATTCTCTCGGCGAATAATTAGATCGCAATGGTTGTGGTGGTCCAACAACAGGTGGTGTTACCGGCGGCCATCCCAGCACAGTTCTGATTGACGACCTATATATGTCAACCACGTAATCCGGCGTCGATATTTCAATGGCGGCACTCAACGTTGGCTCGTTTACTTTAATAGCGACCTTTGATTCTTTTCCCGTTATTGGTTTAATTTTGCGTTAATACTCATCACTGATTCATTCGATTTGACATAATCCTGTTGAAATGAAAACGACTTCCCAGACTGAGATTTTCCTGCCAGCTACATCAGTGATGTTTTTATATTCGAATACTATTGAATTGTTATTGGATAATTCACCAAACGATTTTTCTCTGATATTTGGCCAGCTATAATAAAGTCGTAATTGTGCCAGTGCGATCTCAAGTGACCGACCATTATGTACTTTTATGAGAGTTGGAAAATGATATCGAATTCCGGCTACGTTGACGTCACTGATATCGTTGTAGTCGTTGGATTTGTTGTGTTGGTGATAATCTGTTCTATCGTGTAGTTATTTCTGCGGTCATTATTATAGCATTGCGGATTCTAAATAGGGCCTTGGCGAATATTGTCGCTGGCGACGTTGTCGTTTGATACCAATAATAAATATCTATAATTGCAGAAAATTCACTGTCTGATATTGCACCGTCCTTTAACCCCGCTGACATTACCCATGATATCTTTATACATGCATATGTTGCCACGAGCACTATTTCTGTGTGTTCTTGGAATTTCTTAACTGCACGCAGTTAGTCGCTTCGCGATAATATTAAGGAAACCAGCAGCACCGACATCAACTGCGACACCTATTCCAGTCACGGGTAATATTACGTACGTCGCTGACAATTTGAAGAATAACGTTGTCGTTACAGCGACCAGTGAGAGCACCGCATATACAACATTGTTGATGACCATGATACGTCTGCGGTATTTTTTTTTGGTGGTTTTTTTGTTTTGTCATGTGCTCGTCGATGACTTTTTTTCCAGCGATGCCTACGACGCACATGCTTGATTATATCTGTAAGACTGTGGGGGATTCATTGCTGTGCTATCTTATAAACTAAATAATCAATTGAGGCGCTCGCGCGACGAATTCCAGACACCAACAGTATGTCTCTGATGTTAATTCTTTGTCTTCTGGATCCAGTATGAATATTGCCTCGGTATTTTCATTTAACACGACTGATGCAGTTCCAGAAATCTGTCGTTGGAATGACACCATGGATATGTGGTAAATATCCTAAATCGCTCAGCGCTAAACACGGACAGCCTGTACACGCCGGTTACTTCAGCGATATGTTTGATCAAGTTGTTCTGCTGTGACCATGAAAGCTGATCCAGACGTTGCTCTGTATACCGCGCTGATGAACGGAGTCGTATAAGTCAATCTTTCTGACGCGCTCGGCGATCTCATGGAACCCGCTGGCTGTATCCACGATGAACTTGTTGATCTCGGCGATTGACTGCTGAATGCCGATAAGATCACCGAGTTTTGTATTAATTCAGCGAGCTTCACATTGACGAACATTCGACTTCCAAAGAAATCATCGGGGATCTTATCAAGTCGTTAAAAGTTTCTGAGAAGAACCGTAAACGCTTACGTGGACGTCATACTCAGCTCTCTCAACGTGGCTAATTTATTATCAATCACGGTGTTGGTTTTTTTCAATGCCATGCTGGTAGCTGTTCCAACGGCACCGAGTGCGGTTGCTTTCAACAGCTGTAGCTGCAATAGGTGCTGGTATCGCCGCTAGAAGTGGAAATATACCAATGGTCTTTGCTGCCTCGTTGATCGCATTTGCGGATACAGGAAGTCGCACGCCAGTTTTTGATTTCTTTGCGTCATTGTAGTTTTTAAGCTGACATTTAGTCGGCACTAATATATTTGGGCTTTGCAACACCGTTGATTTAAGAGATATTTTTGCTCCAGAATTATTCTTTGATGCGGGTTGCAGCTTTTTAATCTGATCAGGTATCAGAGAAACATTGACGCGAAGATATAAATGATTTAATTATAAATTTTCCACTAGTGAAACAATGACTAATTTGTCCACCAACCCCTTCGTGCAGCAATGTTTTGTCTGACAGTATAACAGCGATTGAACTGTAACCACAAATGCCAGCCGGTATATCATTAACAGTAGCTCGCACATGTATATCAACGACAGATTGTCTGAACAAATCCAGATGTTCAATTAAGAAATAATAGATTGGATACAGTGTTGAGAAATCACGCTAAGACAGCTTCAAACCAGAATAAAAATTCTGTTAACACCCCATGGATCTCATCAAACTATATGCCCTTGCTACGTTGTTTTGTTCGAAATTCAATATTATGTCTTCGGATGGTTCCTGATGTCCATTTTTTCAGTGAAATCGTAGACATTGCTAATCTGTCAAATACCATTGAGTTTCTTTCTTGATTTTCCAATACTGTGTTACCTTCAAACGCAACGAATATATGTCGTGGTCCTGAAATTCCACGTTAAGACTATCTGCCTGTGGTCATTGTCAGCCACGACAACGTTGATTTACCAACACTATCCATGAACGATAACAACCGCGCTTCTTATGTCATTGATGGAGTCATTATTGGCATCCACAAAGCAAGTTTTGTTAGTATTGCTTTACTTGCAGCTGCAGCATTATCTCGCCAGATTGCATCGTTCTCGGTGGACTTTCTCTAACTAACTCAACCGTATGTTTGGCTCTGAAGATAACTTTTCTGACATGTTTGTAAAATCCAGAGATATGTGACAAAGGTATCGTACAGCTCAATCTTCCGTGTGCATCAATATGAGATCGTCGTGCTGCTAATCCCAAGTTGAATTCCGGAATGGCGCCATGGACTACTGCGGCTACATCAGCATCAACGTTGTCTTCAGAGTTTCTTGGTCGTCTCGTGTCATACTGCCTATCGTTAAGGTGGTCAGTAGTATTCTTCGCAAGCATAATTGACGGGCCAGCAGACCTTGGATAATCATCGGAATATCTTGCAAGACCGAGTATCATCGTAGCAGCATCGAAGCTACATTTTTGTATGGTTTGCGCCCCTCCCCCTTGCGCCTCCTGCTAAATCTCAAATGTGATCAAAGATAGCAAGGAAACCAAGCTAAATGTGAACTATGTGTATGATAAGCTTACTCTTACATATACGGTTTATCACGGAGAAACGAGTTTCAAATTTCTAGTGAACTTTAAATTCCTGAATTGACATTCAGACGTTTGCTGAATAGTGAGCTAATATGTCGCTATTACTTGAAATTAAATCGCAACATCAATATTTTATTAATTGAGCAATAAAATAGTTGCGTTTCGACCCTGTTCTTTGTCGAAATAAATGTCATTTTGAAAGGAAACAAAAATATTCTTGTTTGTTATGAATGAGCAATAACACTAAAATATATCCACATTTACATGCAAAGACAGTGACGTAGTACACATCTGAAGTATGATAAAACCTCTTGGAACAATGTTTTTAAGGATCTTTCAGTGATTGCTTATGTTGAAAAAACATTCATGTGTACAGAAGAGCGAAAAACTTCATAAGAAAAAATATTTATTAACAATTCTTCCCAAATTTTCAACCATTTACCCTCATTCTCCGCCCCTTTCTCTTCTCATTGAAAATGCCCATAATTCAGTTTTTAGATATCTCTCGGTAACTCGCACCCTCACATATGCTGCAGTCTATATTTTTGGATCCAGTTGTATCAGAGTTATTAAGGGAGATTTGTACCACGTTCTCCCTTTTGTCCTGTTAAACCGTTTTGTCCAGGAATACCCGAATCTCCTTTAGGACCTTTTGCTCCATCTGGACCTGGTGCTCCGTCTTCTCCTTTGATACCCTGTAGACCCATCGGTCCCGGCGGACCTGGTGGTCCCTCTTCTCCAATAATGCCTTTTAGACCTGGCATTCCAACTAACCCTGACGTCCCTTCAGGCCCCCGTGGACCTGGTTCCCCATTTGGTCCTGACACACCATTGAGACCAGGTAAGCCTGGCCGCCCTTTTTCCCCTTTAAGACCTGGAAGACCGGTATATCCTTGAAAACCAACTGGTCCTACCATACCAGGTTCTCCTGGCTCTCCTCTTAGACACTGTGGACCTGATAGAACAAGTCTTTTTATTTTCAAAGATTAAATAAAAATGTTTGATTCGAGAAAAAGACAAATAAAGGCAAATATGTAGTGTCACCAACGTGTCAATCAATGTTCGAACACTTCTGTTGTAACCTTTTTATATTTTGAAATTTCATTCACACACACGCGCGCGCGCATGCACACACTACAGTTTACTAACTTTCTTTCTTCCTAATTGAAGAAAGGTTGGTAAAACGTTGCATGAAGGGGTTAACGATATTTATGTGGGCTCCCATTTTGCACAATGCATTAGTTTACTGAGAAATTCGTGAGACTGTATCAATAACCTACCATGAAATTCCACTCACATTTATCAAGATGAATTGCCTTTAGCACCATATTATGAAGTCTATATATCTACACAGAATATATACCAATGATTTAAATGGTATTCCGTATAATATCTCAGAATAACAGATTGAAGCAAAAGTCTTATAATGTTTCCATCTATGTCTAAAATGCTTATTTTGTTTGTTTTTATTATTAGAAAAGGCTGGTGGTGAGAAATTACATCAGCGTTGACATTTGCTTATACGTTTTCTTTACTTATATATATACAAATAATACTATCATACAGGTTAGATCATTTTAATTTTAATGTATATATATATATATATATATATATATATATATATATATATATATATATATATATATATATATATATATATATATAAGCTGACTGTACTGATAATTATTTTCGGAAACAAACAACTTCTTCGCTGGTGTGTAATGGACTCTTGTCGACTGGGTTACCGAAATGCGTTATTGACAAGTGGCGATAGGTGAAATGCACGTTACTTTTAATTTGGACCGATTGCCCAAAAGTGGAGGGATTCACATCTATCTGATAAGTTATGGCACATTTCCTGGATAATTGCATGTTTAGTTATCGAGAACATCGTGAGAAAACCTCCCACCATTCTTAGTTAATTGTCAGAATTATCAATTATCAGCTCTAGACAACACCAAGGAACATACACAGAAACGGCCTTAGCAAACGTGGGTCCCGATTTGGATCATTTTGGCGGGGCCCGGCTGGATTTACGCGCGGAACCCCCTGTGAGCGCGGCATTTGGAAATAAACTTTTAAATAAGTTTTATATGATACAAGTACTGAACTTAAATTTTTTTTCCATCGCTCTAAAATTACTTTTCCTTTATAGATATATTTTTAAAAAATAACAACGCGCGTGATCCAAAATCGGTCCGATTGGCCTAAGGCCGGCCTTGCACCGTTCTTAGTTAATTAACAGCATTATCAATTATCAGCTCCAGGCAACACCAAGGAACATACAAGCAGACGTAAACCAATGCAACTGACCAAACACCTTTGAAAAGACCATTGCAACTGACCAAATACCTTTGAAAAGACCATTAGAGAAACACCAGTTAATTGAAAGTACGTTGTTGTGTTTAATACAGTGATGGGGTCAGGTTTAAATGAAATGGTTTTAAAAAGTGGAAGCAAAAACATGTAGCTCTAAAAGATGATTTTAACACGTTTGTGTAATTTATTATGTGATTGTACTATACGTGCGTAGTTTTTTTGCGATGTACTATAGGTGAACATTTATTTAGCGATTGTACTATTTGTGAGCATTTTATTTTGCGATTGTACTACAGGTGAGCAGTTTGCTTTCTTTGCCATTGTACTATTTGTGAACATTTAGAATATTAGGCATTTTTCAAAATTACAATTCTGATTTTCTTGATTATTTATCCCAATAAAGAAACCCTTTTCATGCCATTGTCTTCGCTTGTACCAGCTTTTCAAAGATTTATACGATTTTTTGTAATAATGCTAATTCCTACGACATATATATAACGTATGAAAGACAAAATGTACTACTCACTGCAATGCCCACTGTCATCTGCTTGATATATGGCAAGCCTTATCTTGAGTTCCCGATACTCATCCTCTCTGTCGTTCCGCTCGTCTAGTAATCTCTTGTGTAGATCATTTACGTCTGACTGCAAATCGGTTATAAGGGTACGCAAATCAAGAAGTGCTATTTTCCACGTAGGCAACTGCCTCTCAGTTAAACAGTCACACGGCGAACATAACATAACAAGAGACAACGTAATGGTCTGAGCAAGTGGATTCATTATTGGTGTAATTCACGTTTACAGTTCCCTGCGTTACAGCTCAGATATCTAATTCTTGCGAGAACTTTACCGCCCTGCTCATTAGTCATATCGCATCGTTTCATTCAGCTTATTTCCTCCTCCTGTTCGCCAAATGTAACCGGAAGATACAAGAAAATACGAAACCACTTGATATAGGGTTTAGTATCATTCTAAATTAGTAGTCTGTGTTACGGTTGATATGTTTGATCAATAAGATTTGGGCAGACATGCACATAAATAGACAAAAGAACAGTGGAATGGAGGATATAAAAAACAATGCATGAAGGAGTACAGGATGGTATTGTTGAGAATGGGTTGAAATTTTAAGACAGAAGTTTGGAGGTGTTCGACGCACGTAAGCCACACACAAAGGACTACTGAAGATTGACACTCACCCAATTTCAGCTAATAGTACTACTTTTTGGCCCCACCCCAACCGAAAATATACATGTATGTCCTTAATTAGTATCTCCTACTCATCGTCCATGTTACTACTCTTTAAAAAATTACTAACAATCTGCAACATTAAAATGAGCCAAACTCCAGACCTGATCTTCCAATTACTCCCCCACCCCATGTTCGAACAAAAAAATTATAACTTCTACGTTCAAACAATATGGTAATTTGCAGTTTCTGATTAAATTCTACCAAATCATCTTTTATACCTTCAACAGTATCGTTGTGGAACAATCTCGAACATGATACTCATTGTGGCATGTCTTAGAATGCATTGAAAATGTGTTCATATCCAAATATCGTACTTAGGAAGACGCCAAGTTTTTTTTCATCGAACGCTTTTTATTATCCATATTCGATTATGGAACAATGTACGTTCATTAAAAGCTGATCACTATCGTATTCAACTGGCTGACACTCTAGTTCATGCGGTGGGCTGGAAACCACCATGCACCTTTTCGTTTTGTGTACCAAGCACAGTAAACTACGAACTGAGCTGATAGGTAATTTACTTTCAATGTCTTATGCAGCTAGTAGCTTATATTACCATCTTTGGAGAAAGGGGGATGAAAATGAAAAATATAGAATTTTGCATCACGTATATAAATATAAACCGCTACTAGACGATTTAAATGATATATTCAAATCATAATTACTGTCATTGTATGTCTGTCTGACTGTTCTCTCTCTCTCTCTCTCTCTCTCTCTCTCTATCTCTCTCTTCAGCCAATTATTTTTTATCATTATGTTGTCATGTTGAATATGTTGCAATACATGTGTCATTAAGGGAAGGAGCGAATTTAAGTTGTTAGAACTTGTGTCATGTAGGGAGGGAGCTAATTTAAGTTGTTAGAACTTGTGTCGTGTAGGGAGGGAGCTAATTTAAGTTGTTAGAACTTGTGTTGTGTAGGGAGGGAGCTAATTTAAGTTGTTAGAACTTGTGTCATGTAGGGAGGGAGCTAATTTAAGTTGTTAGAACTTGTGTCGTGTAGGGAGGGAGCTAATTTAAGTTGTTAGAAGTTGTGTCGTGTAGGGAGGGAGCTAATTTAAGTTGTTAGAACTTGTGTCATGTAGGGAGGGAGCTAATTTAAGTTGTTGGACTTGTGTCATGTAGGGAGGGAGCTAATTTAAGTTGTTGGACTTGTGTCCTACAAATAAATGGAAAATGTACACTCTCACAGTTGCAAACGAGAGAAAAGAAGTGGATGTTGTGATCCGGAAAAAATATGAACTTTGCTTTTACAAATATGAAATCGTAGAGAATAATTGAACTGTAAGGGACATGGAGGGACATTTACTTAATTGTATCACTCTCTGCATGACAGAGACTGAATTCATAGTACTGGGACTGTCTTATGTGAATTGTTCTTTTTTGGTCGATGAGTGTGCTTCTTAGAGTTTTAATTAGTGGTAGGTAGATTGCTTATACAATTAAGGACTAAATAACACAAGTATTTTCCAAATAAAATATAAATTTAGTGATTTTAATTAGTGGTTGGTAGATTGCTTATACAATTGAGGACTAAATAATACAAGTATTTTCCAAATAAAATATAAATTTAGTGATTTTATCTCAGAGACTATCCGAAATGTAAATAATTATGTTATGGATGTTTATGTGTCACATACAATAAAAATCCAATATATTCATTGACGAAAGGTTATCCTTATTGTATGACTGTGTACGTTTAAACAATATATATAAATTTGTAATCGATACAGTGACTGAGTATGTATTTAAACATTTTATATGGTAAAATACATAAAAGAAATGATCACATATATGTATGTTATGTTTTCAAGCTGATATGCTTAAATTATGCTGAAGTAAGCATATTAAATAAGCTTTTAACATTAGTATGTATATAACATGAAATGAAATTACTCCACAAAACTCTGTTTATAAGCTGCAAATGGAGAGCTCTAAAAACCTGTTCAGGACTGACTTATAACGACGTAAAATGTTTAGAATGTAGAAGGACTCTGCTCTAAGAGTATTTTGTTTGTCTCCCGCCATACGTATACAAGAAAGTCTTTCTGTGTGCTCATTAAAGTTTTTTATTTTGGTTAAATCCAGCACATTAGAACAGGAGCAAATTAAAAATTTTATTGATGAAAAAATCGGCGGAAAATATACTGTGAAAATATTAGAATGAAATAAACGGAATAACATGTGAATTTTACAATTTCAGGATCATATTGTTGTGATAGTAACAGAAAAAGTATAATAGTTTCTTTAAAATGTGACTTCAACATTTAATTGATTATATTGTTTCTTCGATCCCTTCACTTACTAGACAGTATGTTCTTTGAAATGATGGGTAGCCTCCAGCCATCTTACTGCTTCCTATTTTGGCTGTTTGTAAATTTAGTCTTGTAAAGAAAAAATACCTAAATAATCGATCTGCTCAGCCATTTCCGTCAGGTCGTGAAATAAACCTCGGTTGTAATTCATTGCTCTCGTTCACATCGAACAATAATGCGGAGCAAAGAGAAAAGGTCACGGTCTTTGCTGTCGCAACACTCGTGCAATCGGTCATAGGCGAATCACCAAACACATAAAATTTATATGTATTCCTACCACTACTTCCGAGATTGTTTCACCATCTGACGGAAATGGCCGAGCAATGTTTCGATCGATAAATATTGTTACCTTTTCAACAGGGAGATAAAAAAATGTAAGCCATAGGAAAGCATTAAAAAGCAAGGTATGGAATGTGAACTTCGTGCATATAAATATAAAGGTCATTCTGGAAAGTTAGTGTATTATTATTACATATTGCATATAAAACAAAAACAAATCCTCCTTGAAATAATTTTTCTTTAAAAAAGCGGATAAATGCCTGAATATGTGCTGTATAAATATATTTTCAGCGTGATTAAAATTGAACAATACGTTTACTGATGAAAACAAAGAAGAATCGCTTGATATAGAAATATTGACGAACCCTAATATCACTACTGGAAATATTCCAGTGCAATGTACAAAGACTGGATTGAAAAAGAAATCTTCTACATAAATGACTTTGTAAATGAAGAAGGTTGGTGTATCAGTCTTAGTAAGTTTCACATTAAATTAATTAGAATCCATGAGAATTTCCAAAAAAATTAAGGGACTGTTGAGTGCCATACAAATCAACAGGCTTAAAGCGGATGACAGTATCGATTCTGATATGCAACACCCACGAATGCACATATCTGTTCTGTTATAATAATGGGTACAAAGGGACGCACACGAATAAACAAAACTTTAATTTACAATAGTCAAAAGCCAGCCTAAATTGTTAAAAGGAGTATAGATATGTACAATTTATATGAGAATGACTGGAATAAGATTTCCTCTTTTCCTCACAATGAAATCCGATTTAACTGGTTTCAGATATAAGATCTTACACTAATTTTGGCAACATAATTTTCTTTAAACAAACTGGAAATTTTTTAAATAATGTGTGCTCTCTTTGTGAAATCTCTGTGGAGGTTTCACGGCACGTTTGATGGGTGTATCCAAACACGGGATCAATCCTGACAAAAAATGTATAGAATGGATAAAGAGTAAGTGCAATCATATCTACAATTTGTATTTATCGAAAGAAGGATTTCTGCATGCTATAAGACGTACAAGATTTGAAACTATATATTTATAACAGTATATTTAATAATGAATGACCAAATATGTATATTTTTAAATATAAAAAACAACAACTGAAATTACACTTTCTGCCAGAAAAGTAGTCTGCATATACAAACTTACACATGGGAAACTTTTCATACAAAATGGCAAAATTACAGAGATCTGTTTTTAAACAGAATATTGATTCATCTCTAATTACCATTCCATTCATAGTAAGATATGTGTTAATATGTTTCAAGGCATTAATAATTCCCAGGGTCGGCCTGCCTATTAGACTCTTGGACTGTTCATGCATAGATACAGTGCCCCGATAATAGCTGCTGAAACTGTCAAGGAGGTCAGCATGAAATATCAAAAGTATACGGCACGATATATTTTTAAAAAACCGGGGGAGGGATAAATGCCTCCCACCCCTGTAGACGCCAATGCATATTGTTCAAGCAATGTATGTATGTATGTAAGTACGTATGTATGTATGTATGTATGTATTCATTCATTCATGCACGTACGTACGTATGTGTGTATTGGTATTTGTATGCGCGTGATTGTATACACATATGTATGCATATATGCATTATATTTCATGGTGTAGGGAAGGACGACTAAAACCAAACAGTAGAATCATAACAACATGAAAATACTAATATATGTAATATTTGTTGTTGAAATCTCTCTCTCTCTCTCTCTCTCTCTCACACACACACACACACACACACACACACATCTTTACATTTATACTAGTTATGATATTGCTGATAATTTTGAACCACTACTTGTTAATATCTCATATGCGAAAATAGTCAAGAACATTCAGAAATTCCCTTTGTTGGGAGTGATTGGTTTTCCTGTATTTTCGTTCTTAGGGATTTTGAGAGTAAGAAAAAACATCCCGAGCTTGAGGTCCAAAGGAAGGTTGTAAAACAATGTTCTGTGCCTTTCTGTCGGTGTCTCATGTCAAAAGGAATGTTCTGTAACTTTCAGTCGATGTCTGATGTCAAAACGAATGTGCTAACACAATGTTCTGTACCTTTCTGTTGCGTCTAATGTCAAAAGGAAGATGCTAACACAACATTCAGTACGTATCTGTCAGTGTCTGATGTCAAAATAAAGGTGCTAACAAAACATTATATATGTGTCTGTCAGTGTCTGATGTCAAAAGGATTGTGCTAACACAATGTTCTATACCTTTCTGTCGGTGTCATATGTCAAAAGAAACGTGCTAAAACAATAGTATGTACCTTTCTGTTGGTGTCTAATGTCAAAAGGAAGGTGCTAACACAATGTTCTGTACCTTTTTGTCGGTGTTTAATGTCAAAAGGAAGGTGCCAAAACAACGCTCTGTACCTTTCTGTCGGTGTCTGATGTCAAAAGGAAGGTGGAAACAAAACATGATACACGTTTCTGTCGGTGTCTGAGGTCAAAAGGAAGGTGGAAACAAAACATTCTACACGGTTCTGTCGGTGTCTGATGTCACAAGGAAGGTGCCAACACAACATTCTACACGTTTCTGTAGGTGTCTGATGTCAAAAGAAAAATGCTAACAAAACATTCTACACGTTTCTGTCTGTGTCTAATGTCAGAAGGAAGGTGCTAACACTTTTCTGTCAGTGTCTGATATATTATTTCTGAAAGCGCTTTTGCTAGGTCTTCCTCGAGTTTCTTTTATGACGTTTTGTGTCAGATGGTTGTCTATTTCATTTAAGAGTGTGTTATGTTTTATTCATAGCCAGTACGCAGGACCCCTTGTCTGCTGACTTCATGACAATAGGATCCCACTCTTGCAACTGCATTTCCTCTCGTGTCATATTGTCTTTATTGGTGTTACTTGTATGAATCGAGACCATTTTCACTCGACAATGTAAATGATTTCAGGGTAGGACTTTTGCTAGGCGGTTGGACGTAGAGGTTGATTCATTATTAAGGTCACAGAATAGTTCGTTGAGTCTCGTTGTCCACGTAAAATTCTATGAGTCTTCTTAAAACTCCAGTGCATTGCAATTTTTAATATTTGTAAAATAACCATGCATTTTATATATTTTTATATTGGTATTGTGATGTGTGGAGGGTATTTATAGTTTGTAATTATTGCCCAATCATTCTGATTAAAAATTTGTAATAAACAAATAAAGCCAAGCAAAATTTCCTATCCTTGTCATATAATAAAAAATTTAAATTTTCGAAAGCTCAAAACTTATGCACACGGGCAATTACATTGTTGAAGAAATTGTAATAAGGCACAAACTAGTAAAGCCAATCCGGTTTAGACGAAAAGCTGACAGGACTTATTGTTTGATTTTAAATACTGCATTGTCTGTAAATTGATAGAAGTAAATAAAATGTATACATATATTTGTTTCTAAAGAGTATGAATAATAGCGTTAATGTGCCGCAAAAAGTTGTAATATCAGCCATTGTATTCAGCTGTCCGTAACATATTTGTTATCGTACTCAGTTGTCTAAAACATATATGCCATTGTACTCAGCTGTCCATATGATATATGCCATTGTACTCAGCTGTCCAAAACATATATGTCATTGTACTCAGATGTCCATATCATATATGCCATTGTACTCAGCTGTCCATATATATGCCATTGTACTCAGCTTTCCATATCATATATACCATTGTACTCAGACGTTTAAATCATATATGACATTGTGCTCAGCTGTCCATGTATATACCAATGTACTCAGCTGTCCATGTCATATATGCCATTGTACTTGGCTGGCCTATACTATATATGTTAGTGTACTCAGCTGCCCATATCATATAATTGCCACTGTACTCAGCTGTCGATAACGCATGTAGCATTGTACTCAGGTCTACATATCATATATGTCATTGTACTCAGCTGTCAATATCATATATTCCATGGTACTCAGCTATCCATACGATATATTGTTTTACATCTGAAGCTGCATTGAGATTTCTCATAATGTCTTTTGTGGGCTGTTATTCTTGATATCTACGTATCCTTTCTTTAGTATTTAATATAAATCATGGAAAACATTTGTACGCATCGAAATTCAAGCTCAAACTCAGAACCACGAAGTCAAATACTGGTATTATACTTCAAGCACATTGATTAGATCTAAATTAAACATGCTGGCAATAAAGGAAGAACAAACTTACAACAATTCATAGTTTAAGTGTTTCGGTTCTTTTCATTCGAATCCAAATGACAACTGTCAATTTGTGGAATTTGTACAACCTGATCATTGTTCCCCTGATGAACATAATCTTTAATTTTGAAACTTCACTTGTTTTGCGTAAATTTTACAATATATTTTCAAAAACTAACAGCCTCACGAAGGAGAAGAGGCTACATAATGTGTAGTTTGACGTGAAGAGACCTAAGACGCTGACGATAATCACAGATCTTAGATGGGTAGCACATACTCTTGTGCGTGTTTGAAGCGGGACTGAACCTACATTCGTTGTGTACAAAGCACGCGTTATCGTAGTTCATTCCAGAACTGAATTTGAACTTGCTAGATCTGAAATACTTTTCATTTACTTTCCATGAATTTCTCGTATTGTAGAATCACTGATGGTGTATGTTTAAAGGTCAAATAAATTATTAATACTATCATAAATGTATAGTTTTGTAACTTCCGCATATCTGGTAAAAATAAATCTTAAAGTTCGAACTCAAACGAGAAATAAGCAAGATGATGATGATAAATGAAACGAGCCGAACCTAGAGAGATTTATGACGTAATGACAAAGAAAGTATTATATTCCGTCCCAGATCCGTTTTGTATCCTGTGCTTAAGATAGTATATGTTATTTTATACTGGGGTCAACGTTAGTCAAATTTAATGGTACTCAATTTATTTGTATTTCTACTTTATTAGTATTTCTACTAGGCAATATTCCATCGGACTAAGTTCTAATGGTTCAAAATATGATCAGCTTTGCTTTCATTTGGATCACAAATCTTCATAACCTTAAGACCGATACAAAATCACCGTAATAATTTTCTGATACACTAGCGTGATGGTATAGTAATATATTAAAATACTACTAAAATTACTGTGTTTACTCTTTTCAGAATGATCTAAATGAGTCAAACTCTCCCATACTACATGTAGTCCCGATTCAAGCTGATCTTTTCCTTAAAACAAAATCAGATAATAAAATCTCCATACAAAGATTACGCAGAATTGCCCTTTTCACCTTTCGGACCAGGTAAACCCTTTAGTCCAGGTAAGCCTCTTTCCCCTTTAGGGCCTTGTGGACCTACAGTTCCTGGTACTCCATCTTTTCCTTTTGCACCTGGTGGTCCCATTGGTCCAGGCTCACCTGGTAGTCCAATATCTCCTTTCTCCCCATCTCTTCCTGGCAATCCTGTAATACCTGGTATCCCTTGACGACCTTGTAAGCCCGGTGCTCCTGGATTTCCGCGCTGACCCGTTACACCCGGCAGCCCTGGTTCACCTGGTATCCCTTTCAAACCTGGTTCACCTGGGAGTCCATTTCGGCCTCGCATCCCATTTCGACCTGGTGGACCCGGCCTTCCTCCGGGACATTTTGGACCTGGTAGACCAAAATTCATTATAAATTGTATAAAACTCTTTTTAACGCGTCAAGAAAATGCACATATTCTAAGGGATAAAAATATAGCATCATCTGTAGTACTACTTTTCCGAAATGTTTAATTTTCCAAATTGATAGTCTTCACGTTTCCAGAAAGAAAAGTATGGGAAAAGAATGCTCTAAATACGAATGCTTACAACAATAGGATTTACTTTATCTTGATATTGTTGTGAGCCTGTTTGTTTTATTCCAAGGCCATGTTTAGATTTTCCATTGCATAGTGATTAAAGCCGAATCAGGCTCTGTGTGTGTGTGTGTGTGTGTGTGTGTGTGTGTGCACGCTCGCGTTTGTGTGTACATGTTTGTACTTGTAAAAATCCAATAATTAAGATATGAAACATATGCATGTTGATGTAGAGATTTTTAAATTCTTTTTACTTATTTTAGTTAGACAACTATTACTGTGTTCTAGATGGTGGATGAAGGTACTCCATTAACCTTAAAAAAAATCGATAAATTTAGAACTAGAACCTATATGTATTTAAAGCATGGGTGCCCGCCGGATTTCTTGCAGGGGGAGAGGCAGTCAGTCACGGCCGGGAGAGTTAGTTGCGTAGTTCCGTGCGTAAGCAGTCTGAAACTAAAGCTAATATTTCCTAAACTTTTTGAACTGAATCTTGTGACATATTTTCAGCTTCATTTGCATGATTAAACTTGTCGGAATATATATATATATATATATATATATATATATATATATATATATATATATATATATATATATATATATATATGCAGTATGATGGGGGGTCACGTTCCCCCCTCCCCGACCTATGCTGCCGGCGCCCATGAATTAAATCCATTTATTCTGATAAGCTGAAGTAGTCATACGGTTTTCTTCATATAATAATGTTGCAAAAGCCTGTAAGAACTGTTTGAAGTAAGACTTTTTTCTTATATATTGCAAATTATCTAAGGGTAAAAAATGAAAATTATTATACGAGAATGTACATTATTTCAAAGAACATTTATTAATCTATTAAATGTAATTTTAATACATCTTTTTATATCGGTGATGCTTTCTGTTAAATGATATAATGCTTTTTCATTATAAATAGATGCTTTATTTTACCAAGTATCACGTGATAAAAAAATACATTATTGCATGCGAAATTTTGTCAATTTAAGGAACATTGCTGTCTTTATTCTCCCCAAACTTAGTGTTTATTCGTGTTTGCAACGTAATTAAGGATTACATATGACAAATGTCAAATAATTCTAAAATAAATTTGTTCATACAAGTTTATTTTACTGAAATAATTGTTAACTTACTTTAAACATTTCTGAGGATGTTTTGAACATGGAAACGTGTGAGAAAATATCTAATACGAGAAGGAAGTTTGTTACTCACCACAATATTCATTTCCGTTTTCTTGATATCTGATTAACCACTGTATGAGTTCCCTGTACTTTTCCTCTCTGTCAGACCGCTCGTAGTGCAATCTGTCACGCAAATTATCTAAACTCGACTCTAAATTTCTTATATCGTTACTAAAATCATGAAGTGTTTTCTCCAAATTAATTGTTTGCATTTCATCTTCAGCGTCGTAAAAACATTCACATGGGACAAGATATATGAAAAGAGACAATATAATGATCTGTGCGAAGGGACGCATAGTTGCTATAATCTAACTGAATTACAGGGATCAAAGTTTGGAGGATCCGATGTGATGTACAATTTTTGTTTAGCCCATTGCTGATTTGTCTTATTGCATCCTGTTACGGGTCATTCCTCTTCAAGCTTGTGGTTTAAATGCGGGATACAAACCATGTGATCTAGTGGTGTCATTATATGTACAGTTTGTGTTGCGGACGAACGAATGCATGAATGAATGAATGAACAAATGAATAACTGACATTCAGAAAAACAGGTGGATGGATGGATGAATGTATGGGTAGATTGATGAATGGACCTGATATACTGACAGACAGATGATTTAATCTATCTCAATGATCCTGAAATAATATTTGATACCAAGGATGAAAACTTGTACCGTCAGTTTCAAAGTAAGGTCGTCAACTAGAAGGTAAACCCAGATGTCGTACTCTGTGTCGATCACTCAGCTTATTGTTTGTTTAGACCAGGGGTCAACAACCTAGGGCACGCGTGCCATACGGTGTCACATCAAAAGCTTTTGTGTTGCACGCAAAGGACAGCCAAAAATTTCTATTTTAACATTGTTGTATCTTAGGGGCCGTCCATTTAGTACGTACGCATGGAGGGGGAGGGGGAAGTAGCCCAAATACATACACTTGCGTATGGGTGTGTGTGTGTGTCTACTGATAATGTACGTTACGCATAGGAAACGGGGGGGGGGGGGGGGCTGGATAATAATTTGTCTAATACGTAACCTGTTCGACAAGGTTCAGTCGACGGAACCTAGACAAACTGTTTAAAGTTACGCAGCTTATTTGTTTGATGCAGCCAGACATTCAACGTCGGTGGACTATGTTTTATTAAACTAAATGGACTGCCGCTAGCAATGGAATCAATAATTATGGGCATCCACTTGACAAATTTTTGACACATTCGGTTTCTTAACTAAATGCAGCACTTTTTTTTAACTCTGAAGTATAGCACGCGTTTGCATTTGATGAGAATCTCTTACAGTTCCGGCTCTAGGATGTACGGGGCCCAAGGCAGCACGCGATGAGCGGGGCCCGAAGAAAAGCTATTTGATTGCTGAGTTGATTTCCTTAAAGCGCGGGGGCCCAAGGCGGTTGCCTCTATCGCCTTGCCCTAGGGCTGTTTCCTGATCTCTAATGTTTGCTCCCCTACCTTGTTTCACCCCTGAAATATACGACCAGTTAGTTTTGGCGCGACAAATATATGTTTTCAGAAAAGAAGCTAACTGACGTAGAGTGGTTGTCTTGCCTATAAAGCACACACGTTACTAATTATACGGAAGAACTGTGAACCAGTCTAGAAATGGGTGAAGAAATAATAGAGTATATACGGGTTTGGTGGTCCATAATTGGTTAATAATGAAAATTAAAATTTTAGTAAAAATATTTTTGAGAGCTTATTCTATATGTAATTTTTTTTAAAAATATAGACAAATTTCTCCTGATGCAATTTTAGCATTCTTACAGGCTTGACTCAGGAGTACTCAGTAATGAAAGTGGCAACTGATTCATTTGGTGCAGAATCAACAACATGTGTTTCATGCACATGTATGTAAACAAAATGCCGCGGGTCATATGGTGTTCTCCACACGTAAGCTTGCACCAAGGATAGGTGTGCATGGAGAAATATAATTCTGATCATCAGCACCCAGAAATTTTAAGTTATTGAATTTTGAATATGATGGTGTTTCCATATGTTTTCTATGGGAGTTGAATTAGTACCGTGACTCCTAAAATTCTGATAAATCCATGGTGACCCTACTATAGCTGGGAGTAATTTTTGAAAAGAACTTGTTTTACCGTCTATCCCCGTCAACACGAACTCCAGAATCGTCATTCAGCTTAAATGTTTCGAAATTGTTTTAATTTCTTTGATATCTTCTCCGTTTACTTGAACTACTGTCTCAGCCATGAAGTTCTGCTGCTTTATAATACTGATTAAAAACCCCACAACTAATGGTACTAGCATATTTGCACTTATAAGAACGCGTACTAGTCCTGTGTTAGTAACGCCAGAATTTAAGATTACCACTTATAGCACAAGTGAATCTACAATTTCGGATAAGTTTCTAGGTTCACTCAAATAGTCACATGGTATAAAAGTTCAAGTCTCTTCCTCTTCTTTCACAGTTCCATCAAACGTCCTCTGACATAATCTCTTTATACCATGATTTCTTACAACGTCCTCTAACGCAATCTCTTATATCATGCTTTCGTACAACGTTCTCTTACGTAATCGCTTTATACCATGCTTTCTTACAACATCCTCTGACATAATCTCTTTATATCATGATTTCTTACAACGCCCTCTTACGCAATCTCTTTATACCTAGCTTTTTTTACAACATTCTCTCATGTAATCTCTGTATACCATGCTTTCGTACAACGTTTTCTAACATTATCTCTTTATATCATAATTTCTTACAAAGTCTTCTAATTTAATCTCTTTATACCATGATTTCTTACAGCGTCCTCTAGCGTAATTTCTTTATACCATGCTTTCTTACGGCGTCTTCTAATGTTATCTCTTTATATTATGATTTCTTACAACGTCCTTTTGCGTAATCTCTTTATACCATGATTTCTTCCAACGTCCTCTAAAGTAATCTCTTTATACCATGCTTTCTCACAACGTTGTCTTACGGAATTTCTTTATATCATGATTTCTTACAACGTCCTCTAAAGTAATCTCTTTGTACCTTAATTTTTCACATTGTCTTACGCAATCTCTTTATACCATGCTTTCATACCATGTCCTTTTACGTAACCTCTTTATATCATGATTTCTCACAACGTTGTCTTAAGTAATCTCTTTATACCATGATTTCTCACAACGTTGTCTTACGTAATCTCTTTATATCTTGATTTCTTACAACGTCCTTTTACGTAATCTCTTTATACCTTGATTTCTTACAACGTCCTTTTACGTAATCTCTTTACACCTTGATTTCTCACAACGTTGTCTTACGTAATCTCTTTATACCACGATTTCTCACAACGTTGTCTTACGTAATGATTTCTTACAACTTCATATTACTAAGTCTCTGTATATCATAATTTCTTACAAAGTCATCCTCACTAGATTGATGTGACTTAACCCTTATTGTGAGATTTATTAATTGGCTTCTATAATGATACCCGCATATACTCTTTCGATGCATTTTCCTCCATAATTAGAGAATTCAAATAAGTATAATGAATTTGAAAGTACATTCAGATTACACGTACATAAATGCCCTGTTCACTATCAGAAATCAGAAATCACAAGCGATGTGTGTACAGGTGCGTGTTCCATGAAAATTATCTGTGGGTAATCATAAGCGATTTGTGTACAGGTGCGTGATCCATGAAAATTATCTGTGGGTAATCGAATTTATACGTCAAATGTTATTTCCGTTTGGCCAAGGAATTTTCCAAATGCTAGTTGAATATCACGTGTTCAAATTCATGCCAATGTATTTTGTGTTCTTTCTTGTTTTATCAGTACAGAATAAAAGAGAAAACATGTTAATTTTGACATTTAAATTATGGAATAACTGCAACAATTTACCCATTTATTAAATATTTTCTGATCACAATTATAGTCAAAGTCGTAAAGATGTATTTTTTAAAATTAAAACTTTAGTTTCTTTTCTCCGATTTGTCTTTTGTGGCCATCTTTGTCATATTGCATTGCACACGGCACGGGGGATAAAATCCTAACATTACTAAATGTTGTAAGGATAGAGACACAGGATCACAAGACATGACGTATAATATACGTATGACATAATACTAAAATAAAAATAAAATTCACATTGATACAAAACTTAAAGATCCTACTATACTAATTAAAGCAAGCTCTGTCATTGTAGCTTTAATTAATTCCCTTTAGTGAAAGTTCTGTTGCTTTTTTTATAAAAAGAAATCATTTTGTTTCTGAGCTACTGTACTCAATCCAAGATGCAATTTTGGATTTATTTTATTTAGTATTCACTAGTATACTAGAAGAAAAAACTTTATTCAGATTAGTCATTTATTTGTGGCGTTGTAACCTTCTCAAGCATGAAGTAATCTTGGATTTTGTGATCTGGTGTCGAGTATAGGGTGGGAAAGGGGTTGTCACATTTAGACGAAAGTTCAGAAAACGTTGCATAAGCTGGCATCTGTTTTTACAATATTTATCACAAAGGCTAATTAACAAGAGGCACATAACGGTCCTTTTTTCTCTTTATATTGGTTAATATTTAGTTTGAAATAAATATGGATAACATATCTTAAAACTAATTATTACAGTGATGCCTAAAATATTACGATTTTCGAGAAAAAAAAATCATTTATCTTAACCTAGTCTGAAATCGGAACTATTTTCTAACTGATGCTTCAAAACACCCATCTTCCATTTTAATATTAAACTAGTCTTGATATCGCGTGAACCTTAATCAGCGTTACATATGTTATCTATGTATATGCAAAACAATACACAGGTCATCTTTGGTCTTATTTTAATGTACTGGTGGTGAGATAATAATTATAAAAAACGCTTATTCAAAAACCAAAGTGTATATTGTCTAAATTATTAAAAAGAATTCAGTACTTCCATTTTTCATCTAGAACCTATCCTTTCTTGACATAAACTCTGAAAACTTCAGAAAATGTTGTTTCATAATCATAAAATTACACACAGGAACGTATTATGTCGAGATACCACTTTCTCCTTTCTGGCCCTTTAAACCTGGTAGCCCATTTTGTCCGGGTTCGCCCTGCTCTCCTTTAGGGCCTTGAGGACCTTCGGGACCTTCCGGACAACCGCGTACTCCTGTTACACCTTTAGGACCTATTGGTCCTGGTAAACCTGGTTGTCCCATCTCTCCTTTAGAACCTGTTACGCCTGATTCTCCAGGTATACCCTGTTTGCCTTCAAGGCCTTGTTCACCTGGTGCTCCTGGCTCGCCAGGGAAACCATTTGGACCCGGTTCCCCTGGTGAACCTAATGAACCATCAATACCAGATTCTCCAGGTAGACCTACTATTCCATCTGGACCCTGTCGTCCCCGTTCTCCCCGTGGACATCGTTGACCTGTGAAACCAAATATGAAACAGAATCTTTTGTGGCGACAAAAACGGAACGTATTCATCGATAGTAAAATCTAGTTCAGGCACCACTATGTCAATTTTAGCTGTTTAAGCCACATATATGCCCCCAATCTACTTAGTATTGCTTAAATGTATTCCCTGACCATATTCTTTTATGTGAGATAGATTGAGAAAAAAAAACACATATACGTGATCTAAATGACTAATGGATCTTAAAGACCAGACTCTGAAGAATATACATCACTATAAACTGCCAAACTTCAGACATCGCAGCGATATGACGAAAATTGTTTAAAGCTACGTTAAAAATCCGAAATGGCACACACACACACACACACACACACACACACAGAGTAGAATGTAACACTTTGAGCATTTACAGGCCTCTGTCTTAAACAGGTTCAAAAAGATCATAGATCCAAACGGGAGTTTAACATAGGTGCCACCTTGTTTTGTAACAGTGTAGCACGAGGTGAGGGTCTGCACCCGATTGGAGCTATTCAATGACGTCTCTTTGTAACAGTGTAACATGTCTTTGGAGGGAAATGCCCTCTAAATAAAATGCTGAAGAGGGTTCAAACAGTTATGGGGTCAAACTGCGAATTAACACAAGGCCGTTAAAAAATGCCTCTTCTATGAAGACCCTTATTTGTCTCTATTTAAAATACTGATAAACGACCCTACCCTAATATTTGAAACAAAACGACCATGCCATTTGCGTTTTTTTTTCTTCTTCTTTTTGTGTTTGTTTAGGTTGTGAAATCTGTGAGTTTATTTGCACTATTTGCATAATTATACCTGGCGCGCGCGCGCGCGCACACACACACACACACACACACACAGGTATCCAAATGTCCGTTGCTCACTCCCATAATGTACCCTAGAAAGGCTCTCTCTCTCTCTCTCTCTCTCTCTCTCTCTCTCACAAGCACAAATTAGTTTATTGTAGAATAATATAGACTTAAATTGTAATTTTATCTGTTCTTCTGTAAGATATATCTGTCTCAAACTCTACTTCTCTCTACGTCATGAAATACTACAACTACTACTACTACTAGTAATAATAACAACAACAAAGAATGAATCGATCTAATATCCCTCCAGTAGAGAATAAAATCTGCAATATAAAAAAACAGTAGTTCGTAAGCATTATTTTGTACTCTGTGCCTTTGACCTTATTTAACAAAGGACTCCTACTTGGGTCCTTAGTGCCTCTTCAACGTCATGCATCTTTCACACTTCATTAAAATTAATAATAATATAATAATAATAATAATAATGACTCTTTAGTTAGCTCTGTTTATCACACGCACACAAACATACACACACATAGGCACACACATACACACAGAAGCACATACATACACACAGAGGGACACACACATACACACATAAACACAGAAGCACACGCGCATATACACACAGAGGTACACACACATACACATACAGATGCACACACACATAAACACAGAAGCACACACGCATACACACAGAGACACACACACACATACAATAATAACAAGACTAATATGGTGGTAAGGGAGATAATGAAGTCAATTTTGTGGATGAGATTTTAATTTGTACTTCATCCTGTTATTTGACATCTAAAGACATTAAGTCGGTAGATGAGTGAGTGTTGATTGGTAAGGATTATGAGGAGTTTTGTTTTTCTTGAAAAGGAGGGAGGGGGATATTAGAGAAAGGGGTAGAGATTTTAACTTCATAAGGGAACCATTGGAGAGTTAGTAATAGATAACTGGTTGGTGGATAGTACATAAATGGGTACTGGATAGTAAGTACTTGGGTTTCCTAATAGTATATAGCTTTGTACTGATGGCATATACTTGGTTGGTGGATAAAATATAACTGGTTTGTGGATAGTCGATTGCTGGGCTCAGGATATTAAATGACTAGTTATTGGAAAGTAAATAGCTGGTTGGTGAAAACCAGATATCATAATGTTGGTGGTAGAAAACTGGTTGGTGGATAGTATATTACTGGGTTCTGTATAGTAGATACATTAGTTTGTGGATAGTAACTCACCGGGTGCTGGATAACAGATAACGTTCTGTTGATAGGGCCCTGGCAGGTGGATAGTTGGTCCTTTGGGTCTAAATATTAGATCCCTGTATGCTAATAATATATAATTTGATGCTGGATAGTAAATAACTTGTTGGTGGATGGTAGATAACATGGTGCTGATAGCGGATAATTTGTTAATGGATTGTATATAATTGTGTGATGGATAGTAGATAACGCGTTAGTGGATGGTAAATTACTGGCTGCTGAAGAGTACATAATTAGTCTGTGAGTAGTAAACTACTGTGTGTTTAATAGTGACTATTGGATAGTTGATAAGTGTACATTGATAGTAGTTAAGTAATTGGTAGATAGTATATAACGGTTTGGTGGATAGAAGATCACTGGGCTTTGGGTAGAGAATAACTAACTGCTGGATAGTAGATGACTAGCTGAAGAATATCAGATAACTTGATGGTAATAGTAAACCACTGGTTGGTGCATAGTAGGTTACGTGACATTGATAGTAGATAACGAAACATTTTCTATTTGTCTTCGTAAATTGTTTACCCTCCTTAGCACAGGCCTCCGTTACAGCATTTCATTTAGAGAGCAGAAAGACATATAACTTCCATTTGACAAGCCGTAACCCTTTATATGTCCTTCAAAAACAGAACGTATGTTGTCATATGTTATTTCAGTTAGGAAACATTCCATCGCATTATGCTACATTCTTAAAATTCTGTGAAATATTCATAGAAAATACAAGGTTTTTCATTTTTAAAAAATCAAATTTATTTTTAATAATATGCTTTAATTATAATATATTTTAAACAAACTCCAAACTTTTGGGGTTCCCAAAGCCTGCGGACCCAGTGCTCGCCCCTCGCTAATGTCACTAATGGCATGTTATTTTCCAGTTTTCAATCAATAATCTTTTGATCATATTTAACACAGCCACCACCACCCGCTCTTTGTATTTCCCTAGAGGCTGCAGTGCCATGCTCTACTACTTACTCATTTGATATTCGATGTTTACTCGTAGCTTACAACTAATATCGAGATAGACGGGGGTAAATTCATGCAGTTACAACATACAAGTGGACACCTATCTTATTTGTTTCATCTTTAATCAGCTCATTAAATATTTTGAGTGAATTTAGTAATAATTAACATTATGTGTGCTGAATAATATAATCCACATAAAGTAGAAAATCTGCTACTCACTGCAAACGTCATTTACGTCCCCTTGGTGTCTGGTTAGCCTCTGTATCAGTTCCCTGTACTGTTCCTCTCTGTCGTTCCTTTCGTACAATAACAACTTGTGTAAATCGTTTATGTAAGATCGTAAACTCGTTAGTCTGCCGCGTAAATTAAGGAGTGATTTCTCCCAATCTGAATTTTGCTTCTCGTTTTCACAGTCACAGGGCAAAGCCAATATAACAATAAATAATGCTATTATCTGAGCACAAATGTTCATTCTTGCTGTAATCCAATTTCTAATTCCCTGTGTTGCAGTCTTAAGTTGTTAGCAGGAAGTACACATTTTATCGCTGTGCGCAAATGTTATCGTATCCGGTCATCTCATACTTATATTGCTCATCGTCAGTAAGCTAATTTGTAGTCAAGAGCCTCTTTGGCATTGTAGGTAAGATTCTGTATTCCTTGCAATTTTTTTCTTTAAATTTAAAGGTACTAGTGTGCTGTTTTTGTCAACAAGTTAATTCGTATTGCAGATCATAAAAATACCGAGTTCTTACGACATTGTACTAATTACCTTTGCAACATTATTACCATGAAGAAGACAATAACTATTTTCCATTGAAGAATCAGAAACAATGACTGTAGTGTCCCACTATAGTAACTTTGGCTCAAAACGTTTAAGAGCCTGAAAGATGTCTGACGCACACCCTTGGGAAGCATTCCAGTGGCGGTCAATATTTCCTACTATTATAGCTTGACCACTTTCAATTCTTTTTATTGCGGTTCATTTATTTCCCCTACGAGCATGCAATGAACAAACTATCACAATAAAATTTTTAAAGCATGTGTCGGCAACCTATGATACGCGTACCAACCGTGTCACGCCAGACTCTCTGGACAGGCAAGCGGTACGAATTGTAGTTTTGTACTGATTGTACTAAACATGATAATTAAATTAAAGGGACGAATATGGCTTGGAAGGCAGCATTCTACATCTGGGCGGACCTGGCGCAACAGATGTAAAAGGTTACCGATGCCTGTACTAAGGCCTTCGGCATGTAATGTGAATAGTGTCAGTGTGTTTAAATTTGATGACAGAGGTATATTAAATTACTGAACTTAGTGCAAGTGACGATCCTCACCTTAATAGTTGTTTTCTTTTTATCTGCTTTTTTATAAATAAATTTTAACGTCACAATTTCATCATGTCTTATGCAAGTAACCAAAGATCCGCAGTATAATTCAAGTAGTTAAATCTGCATTAATAATTATAATGCTCTGCAATATTTGGAAAGAAACAATTTAAATAACAATTAGCGTTTACCAGATGAATTATAGCCAGAATGTTGCACACTATTGGTTAGTTGTCGTTACATACTAATGGGGCAACTCATGAAATATGATAGATGTCGCTAGGACGAAGAACCGAAATAGCTGATCGATTCGTTATGTTGTAGATAGGGTTAACATATCGGAATCTTGGCTAGTGAATATGGCTATTAAGTAGTCCCCATTTATAGAGTAGTGGCTTTCGCTGAGGATGTGTTTTTTATGTGTTTTTTGTTGTTGTTGTTGTCTGTTTTGTTTTTGGTTTCTGTCACCAACTGAATACACCCTGCAACAACACCCAAATTATTTGTTGCAGCCGACACATTTTCTTTTCAATAATTCTCTAAATTTGCTTAATAGCTTATGACTACTATAACAATTAAATATCCGGGATATAATCTGCGCTTACATAAATGTACATACAATAACAGATGTTATGGCTCATCGGTTTTTAGGTCAATATAAATATTTTCCATTATCAGCAACAAGCTGAAATAAACTAGTTGAAACATAATAAAGTTAAAAGGTTGAATTTCTGTAGAAACAGCCATGTAAAATTTCGCAAACATAACCGCTTTTCTGTTTTATTTGTTTGTCACCGAGACCCTCTAACTGGAGTATTTTTTGTGTGTCAGATATATTTACCTGGGTCATCACCCTGTGTGTGTGTAATAAAAATGCGGTTAGATGGCTTAATTAAATCATTATTATTGATATAATAAGCTAACCATGGAATCTCGTACAACTAAACTAGCTCGACAGCGACTAGAGGCAATTAAAAAATATCTTCCAGTCCGTGATTCTGTCTAACAAAAATTACAAGAGCGTAAGGAGTCTCAGGTGGAATTTACAGCAGGTGCAGAAAAGATTTTTAAACCAATTGTCGAACCAATAAAGAAAATTGTTACAGCAACTGAGGCAGCAGAAAAGCTCTTGGGACATTACCTGTAGATATTGCTAACCGTCTTCAAGCAGATCAACCACCACTCCAGCAACTTCCTCAACCGCAACCTGAAGTTCAGCCTCCTCCAAAAGTTAAAACTAACATTACAGATAGATTTACGATTGAAGGTTTTGCCGCCATCAAGGCTCCAAACCAATTATTTAATATTGCCGCGTTTGGACATCGTCATAGAGTTAAGCATGTAAAACCCGAATATGTTGACACTCTGAAATATGTAGATTGGATTAGGAATGTATATCACATCGCTACTAAATACACCGCAGATTAGATCTGAACAAGAAGTTAATCAGCTTAGAATTTTTAACCAGACAGTAGATGCGTATATTGAACAAGTAAAACAAGAAGGGAGACTAAGAGAAGAAGAAATGAAGATGCAACTTGAAAATGCTGGACAAAAAAAGGAATTTAGCCTTGAAAAAAACAGACAAAACCATTCTACCACCACCCTCGCAACCTCCTCAACCACAACCATCGCCGCCAAAAGCTAATATTAACATTATAGATAAATTTACGTCGTCAGGTATTGACGCTATCAGGGATCAAAGCCAAATAAAAGATATTGCAGCGTATACACAGGATAAAAAGGAGAGTTATGTAAAACCCGAACATGTTAAAATTTTGAACCGTGACGATTGGATTTTAAATATATATCGCGTCGCTAATAATATTCAGAAGGTCAGACGTGATGATAAAAATTTTGCTAAATTTACACAGGAATCAAAACAAAAAAAATAGATCTGACTTTATAACAATTAAGGAAAAAGATGCAGATCCTGGCCCAAGAGCCACTGGAAGCGGTATTGTTACTCGAGGAAGGTACTTTATTACCTCATGTCCTAATATCGTCCTTGCCGACATGAACAGACTAGAAATTTTAATCGGTGGAAGACGAGCCGGAAATAGTTCTTCAGAAATCATTAATGAAGCATCTGTTATTTGTCAACGATTATTTACAGGTGGTGTCATGGACATCAATGTTTATTTGTCCCTCATTGATGAAATCGTTGATGATTACCACAGTGATTGAGGGTATGCAATTATATCAGTGACAAGAAAATAAGATGATCATACATAATGCTCAACGTGGACCTGTAATGGTCAGGGTGATACACTCGCGATTACCAACATGTAAAAGGCGATCTACGGAGATGGACTCGGTGATGTTGTTCAGGGTCTATTGAGGAGGATAGTCCCAAAAGCAATACCGATTGTAAAGCAACTGGGAATGAAAGCTATTGCCGTTGTTCAGGATAAAGGTATTGGTGCTCTTGGTGATGTTGCCGGTAAAGCATTCTCAGGAATCTAAGATAGGCTAACACGATTAATACGCAGACCACCACCAGTAAAGTCTCAGCCAGTAAAATTACCCAGGACTGAACTTATGCCTGCAAATATCATTTAAATAATAAATCAAGCTGCAAATAAAAAAGAGTTGGCTGGTGTACCCATGTCAGAAAAAGAAAAAAATATTGCTGCTAGTCTAATACCAGGAAACGGTCTTCGGGTAAGACGATAACGAATATAAATAATATTTAAAAGGGTATCTGATCCAGCATTTGACATAGACGCACCAGTTCTAAAGGATGAATCAGTGCGTGATTATCAATATTATTCTATTGATACGCGTGTACCCGACTCGAGTGGAAGAATCGAATTACAGATTCAGGATACAAAAGACACTTTTTGCCCGCTGAAGCATTCACTGAGATCAAAGGTAGACTTTTGAAAGCAGTTAATACAGCATACAGAATTGGTGATCGAGTTGGCTTTGTTAACAATGGAGTCATGGCGTTATTTAACGGTGCCACATACATAATCGACGCAAAGAATATTGAATCATGTCTCAAAAATGTTGACGTTGCCACGACGATACTTGGCCTTGCAAGATACAACGATGATTACTCAAGATCAGCTGGTCCGTCAGTGATGTTTACAAAGGATACCACTGATCAACCCGACGGCAGGAACGTAACACGATATGCAGCTGAAACTGAAGTTGCATCGATGAATGCGAATTTCAACTTAGGATTTGCATGATGTCGATAAATATGAAATATCGATGAAGAATTTTCATGTGTGATTCCACTATCACATATCTTTGGATTTTGCAAATATGTTAAAAAAGTTATATTTATCGCTAAACACACCGTGGTACTTGCAAGAAAAGCCACCGATAATGTTGCAATAAGACGTGCTGCTGGGGTTGACGGAGGTAAAGTAATACTAACGAAACTTTCTTTGTGGATGCGAACAATGACTCCATCGCTGAATGAATAACAACGGTCACTTTCTTTTTATGGATCAAGGTGGTAAATCAACATTATCATGGTTGACGATGACCACAGACAGTATTCAAAGCGATATAAATGGTTTATTCACATGGCAGATAGCATCATAGCAGGGTGTCTCTGAACCACGACATATATTTATTGCTTTTCAAAATGCTGAACGAATTGATTCGCAGGAACAAAATCCAATGGTGTTTGACACGCTTGGGGTTAGTGAAGTTTCTTTGAGGATAAATGGACATCAAGAACCATCTGAGGATATATTATTGAATTTTAATAATAATTATGTTGCACGTGCATATCATGGGTTGATGATATTTATGGGGCGTGATCAAAATGTTGATTCTGATTTGCAAATATCGCAGCGGGATTTTACAGCGCTGTATCCGATCTATTATGTCTCAGTTGAACATTTGGATTTGTTCAGACCCTCTGTCTTTGATATACACTTTCGAGCTCTTGTGGCACGAGGAATTATTCATACTTATAAGAGCAGTCGCTGTTATACTCTCAGACAAAACAATGCTGCTTGAAGGTGTTGGTAGACTAATGAGAGTCGTTGATTCCCCAGTAGAAATCATGTAATTAAATCGCTCATGATATAACAATTCATATCATCACGTTAGTGTTACTCTGACTCCTGGTCAGATTAAAAAGTTTCAATCAGTATAAAAAAGAATTCTGGAATAGAAACGTTGCTACAATCAGCACAGATCGAAGATGGTCCAAATAAACTATCACTGACAGAACGTCAACTCAGGCACTTCAATGACGCCAAATGATCAAAGACCGACGTTAGACTTAATCTTTCTGCGGGTGCCATTACCGACATTGCCAGGACGGGTGGTATATTTCCACTTGTTGCAGCTATACCAGCGTTGATAGCCGCAGAAGCCTCAGCTGTTAAAAAAGCAGCTGCACTTGGTGCTGTTGAAGCTGCCGCTGAGACGGCATTAAAGAAAGCAACTGGCCACGGACTAAAGACTTCCAAAGAAATGGCGGGGTCTAAGACTGTCAGCAACTCCTTATTCGTGATAAGGTAAAGATGACCGCAGATCAGGTTAATGACTGCCCGTGACACATCATTGATGCTTCCCATCACCAATTTTGATTTACTTGATGCTGCTAAAAATTAATCATTAAAAAGTTTAAAAGTGTTTCTAGGCGTGAACAATTACCAAAACAACCAAAACCGTGTCGAAACTGGTATCATTAATCTCGATAGAAGTTCTGGTCCAGATACTCACAGCGTTGCATATGTGGTTGACCCACGTGGAGTTGTTTATTTTGAATGGTATGGGCTGGCGCCACCAACGAATTTTTTCGATATAGTGGCTCAGCTGGTGACATACCAGTATGGTATTTAACAATACCAACACAGACAATAACTGATCCGCCAATATGTGGCTATAAAGTACTCGCTGTGCTCGACGTTGTGTCAAGGTCTCTAACACGTCCGCATAAATTCGTGCATGAATATAAAAGTGGTTGCTTTAAACAGGTCTTAGTGTGTTATACAATTATAAATATTTACGGGAGATCGGCACTGAGCCTTATTCAAGGCAAACCCAAAGGTGACTTATCCAGATATGCAACCCTTGACGAGGTCAAGAATTAACTCGCTAATCTTTTGTGTCTCGCAAATGTGGACCAAAATGAAGTTGTTGTTTTTCAAGATAAACAAGGACGGTTAAAGTTGAGCAATATCCCGTTGACAGATATTGTTCTGCGGATTCCAGGTGCGACCGAAAGTAACTTAGTGGTGTTTGGTAAAAACGGTAAAATTAAAAACTTGGAGGAGTCCGTTGTATCACTCATGGGCGAGATTAATCCATCAGAGATCGCGCTAAGGTTACTGGCATATACAGGTTCTCAGTACTCGACATTGAAACATTTGCAGTATCAACCACAATTCCACGGCGTTATCCACTAACTGGATCTTCTGGATCTATGTTAGCAATATTGGAGAAAAACGGGTAGGAAATATTTGTGGTGGAACCCGAAGAAAAAGGCGCCCCGGTGTTGTAATATTGGTTCCTTGAATTGGTCGCCAGTATACAACCTACTTAAAATTAAGCAATATACACAATGAACTCCGCAACTGACGTTCAACGTTTTAGATACGAGCAGAGCCAACTGAAAAATGTCATCGACGAGTATAAAGTAAAACACAACAAAAAATACCGCAGACGAATCGTTGTGACGGATGTAACTATCTGTCGTGTATCCACGATCATCGCATGAACAGTAACAATCATTGGCGCATTATCAGCCACATACGTGATAGCCCCAGTTACATGAATTGGTGTTTCAGTTGTAACCGGTGTTGTTGGTATTCTTAATATCATCGCAAAAAATATATACGCGTGCGGTTAATAAATTACACGAATATACAGATAAATTAGCAACGGTGATGTGAGCACATGCCAAATTATCTTCATTGATATCATCAGGTCTCAATAATGCAGTAATTTAAAATCAGGAATTCACAGAAATGATAAAGATTTATCATGAGACCCTGACTATCTCAAGAGACAAGGTATAATCTCCTTTGTCACCGAAGAAAAATCTCCATGATTTAAATAATAATGTCGCAAGAATTACTACAACAGATCGTCGCCAATACAATTCCACCAACAATCACGATGATATCAGCGAGCTCCACCAATCCTTAGTTCAACTTTAGCTTTCCAACTGCGATTCCAGCGAAAGAAATAGCAATAGCACAATTGCGATTGTATCACAGCTTGCCAAACATTAGATCGAAGTCATTCAGTGGGTTGCAAGCAAATAATTCATTGGTATTTGCGTATAAAAATAATCCAGATGGAACACCAGACTGGAATGTTGTGAGCACACCTACGGGCAGTTATAAAATCTAACAGATCAACGATGAGTTCCAACGCAGAATTAAATCTATCAAAAGAATTCAAAGCATTATCTCGGTTCACGAGACAACTTTATCAGCCGCGATAGAAATAAATTCTCTAGAATATGTCGTAGATATAGATCAATCATTAATCACAGCTGTGTTAGGATGGCCGGAAGTACAATCATCAGCACCCGCAGCACCACCGCAGCCTGAACGCGATGATTACTTTCCAAATGAATATTTTTAAGCTTCCAGAATATTGAAACAAATCTTCCATGGTCGAATATAGATGCACGATATAACTATGAAAAACATTATTTTATTGCGTCTGATGGTTAAAGGCTTCCTAAGATAATAAGAACTCTATATATTTATGATGAAGATGTAAATCTGATCGTTGACGAAAAACTCATTAAAAAAATTTGATAGCCAAGGTGTGGTAGGTGATCTACGAAATTTATTTTCCTGTATGTCACAATACTACAACGATGATACGCATTAACAGATTATTTTAACGATACAACATCTAAACCAGGTTACATCCAATCTCGAGTTTGTTAATCTAGTTCTCGTCGAAACGGTGATTGTCAACGATGAGGATATTGATAGTAGAGCTCTCCACACAATGACTCTTAAACAATTACTTGCAACACATTATAAAGTAACCGAGGCAGACATAAAACTACCCAAATGTAAACTTCCCGAACTTGATTTGGTAAAAATTTTATTGATACCAGCAATTAATATTTCCCAGCGATATCAGAATCATGGAGAACAATATCATCGCCGGCAAACATTCTCAAATACAACAATGATAAATACGGTGGCGGTGGTCATATATCACCGGAGATTGCAAATATAACATCGGTAATCGCAGTTAATCTTGTATGTGATGCTAGCTATGGAAGTTATCAAGTAGATACTGAAAAAATCCAGTCAGGCACAGCAGGTACATATTTTGTATTCATTCACAGCTCAAGCGCCACCCGGATTTTCCATTGTTAATCCGGTTTATATACGATGTCATATAGCCCACTGTTGTCACAGATACATTTTAAACCTAATGACCAGCGAGGATACCTGTTTGATTTGCGAAGAGAATTTTTTAATACAAATTTGTTTGTGGGATCGAAGATCTTCACGATCGTAAGACCCCTACCAAATAATATTTTTTCTCATTAATTTTTACCCGCGGATATACATAATGACTTTGTATCATGCACGCGCACATATAATAAAAAAACAAATTACTGACAGTACAATACGATCACATCTTAATTTTCCAGACAGAATATTTTACTATTACGCTATTTAGCGATGATATAAGCGATGATAATAAAATATTGCTGAGTCATGAACAATTGCAATAATTAAATCGAGATCATTATATTGAAGTTAAATATGATACAAATCTCATTTTTAATTATCCACACTCCTGTATTAAATCTGATAGGCTCCAAAAATATTACAATCAGAATCAAAATAAAGATTCTGATTCAGAATAAAACTAAAAAATATTACAATCAGAATAAAAATAAATTTCGTCTATTAAGTCTGAAACGTTTGGTTTTATTAACATGTTTGACCAATTTTTCACCATTTCTGTGAAACTGGATTGAAAAATCATTGTTTTTCTGTCTGATTTCAGATTTTTGAGGGCAAAACCCCCAGCCATTCTCTGATTGAATTTGGTTATTTTTTTAATGAAGACAGAAAACCTGTACCTAATTTTCTGAATTTTTGTTATCATTTTTTAAAACTGATATTTCATCGTTTTATAGTTTTTTGACTGAGGTTTTCCACCCAAAAAATCAAGAAATCACCAAATTCAATTAGAGAATGGCTGGTATTTTTGGCCTAAAAATATGAATCTGAAACAGATTAACGTTCTAAAGATCTGCCAAACAATAATTTTTTTTACTTATCAATTATTCCCCGGGTGATTTCATCACCAGTTTGATACTTTCACTTTGTTCAGTGGGTACTTTCGTTTTGTTCACAAACCGTTGTCACTACGTTTACTTTCACCCTTGACTATAATCTTTTTCAGCTGTCTTACACGCGCATTCGCAATCTTTTTTATTCGTATTCGTTAGACAATTCTGATCTAAACTTTCTTAATTGCATGTGCGAGTGAAATAAATTGTTCAGCTTGCGTGTCATCGACGGTTTCCAACGACTGTGACATTGACTGCTGGAGGAATTTTCTAAACCTGTATTCGGCTAGTAATGTATATATACCTTGTGATTTTCGTTCCTATAGTGATTCAAAATCATAATTAATTTTTTCAGGATCGAGTTGTTCAGAAATTTTATACCATCGTGTTGTAATTTTTAAATCACAGAAATAATAACATTAATATTTTCGAAATTCATTATACAATAAATGTATGTTTCAAATAATTTTAAAAAATATTATTTGCATTCAATATGAGGAATGCAGGACGGCACAACACATAGTTTTTACAGTACATACAATCTTTATTCTAAGGACGGCACATGCACATATTTACAGTATATACAATCCTAACTATTTACAGTAATATATAATCTTAACGATTTACAGTAATATACAATCTTAACGATTTACAGTATTTAACACTGTTTACGGTATATACAATCTTCACTTTAAGGACGGTATATACTTGTAATTCTGGCACCCTTAATTGCGTGAATGCAATGTCAGGTGTTTTACAGCTCCACTATGACTACCTTAGAGTGCTAAAGTTCTCATTGGCCAATCCTTGTCAGAAAAATGCTGCTGCTTCATGAGGTTTATTTTCATTGTCAGAGAGTCCAACTTCAGTGCCAAAGTTATCTCTGCTTTATATATATATATATATATATATATATATATATATATATATATATATATATATATATATATATATATATATATATATATATATATATATATATATATATATATATATATATATATATATATATATATATATTGCACTCACCACCTGGTGACATGATGGGAGGTGTAACATTATTTGTTGAATTTTAAGCAAAATGGAGAAAACCGTCAATTGAGGAGCCATAAGGAGTTTAATACCAGGACATCCAGGAATACTTCACACAATGGGCGTGCCTTATTCGTTGCCTTTTTTCTCACTTTTCTTAAGTAATATCCCTGACAATGTCGGGAAAAGGCATGAAACATGACAAAGTTAGAATAACAAATTTTTTTAAAACATTCCAATAAAAAAGAAATAATTCATTTATTGTCGTAAGTACAATCGCTTTACCTATGCTGACAAACTTACTTCCCTTGACAATGTTAGGGACGTTGAATTTTTCTGTCTTGCAATGGAGTTGTACTTCAGAAGTGACATACCCATGTTTGTATTACTTTGAAAATGCTGATTTGGTTATAATATTTGCGACATGTTGTACCGAAGATGAAAAAAAAAACAAATAAAAATATTTTTTAATAAGCGAATACTCTTGTAAAATACATATTTTACTCATTAATCTCTCTTCGTATCCTTGACAGAATTATTTCCCTTATAGGAGTGTTTCCTGTCTTAATTCAGGAGTGGTATATTGAAATGTTATTTTTTGTTTTTATTTCTTTGAAATGATCATTTAGTTATATTATTTGCGACATGTTGTACCGATGTCACGGAATTGTATAAATCCTTTTTTTTATTAAATACATGTGCTTGGGTTTCTTTTTTTTTGTGCACAACGATACCCCAGGGTGATTTATGTATATTCTATAAAGATTTCGAAATAGTGAGTTCGGTTCATCTTATGCCGCACATGTGAAGTGCTTTCGATGGAAGAACCGAATACTTTCAGCGCACAGACATGTATTGCGGCATCGTCTGTGTATAAATGCCTCTAAGACAAAATCTTCACATTACGGAACGTCTTGTTAGTGATCGGTCTACTTTAAGGACTTGCACATCTTCAGTTGTAGAGTTATGTGAGTTATTAATTTCTTGTTATAAGTTATAACTATTGTACTACCACGTTTATTTTTGTATATTTTCTATGTAGCTTCGGCTTACGTAGTATCATGGAAATATTTTCAATTCTTGTTTATGACTTAGCAAGAGATTTATATTAGCACTATATTACGTTGCATTTTTAGAAACGTTTAGTATTGTAAGATTATTGTCGGGCACGGTTGGGTTCACTTCTGATCTTGTGCATTGTTTTGTAATTAGTGTGCCTATAATGTAATATGTGTAGCTTACCATATATAACGTCATTACTTTTCATCGTATATGCCCGTGTCATATATAGTACACGATGTTGTTGTTGTTGTAGTAGGGCTTAACGCCATTTTTCAGCACGCGATTGGCTATACATGGCGGCCAGTATTAATGGTGGAGGAAGAACCTGGGAAAACCCCGGAAAGAACCACCGACCAACGAGAAGCTACTGGCAAGCTTTCTCACATACCCACATTAGCCGAATCCGAGACTCGAACCCACGCAGACAGAGGTGAGATGGCAGTGATCCGTAACGGAGAGCGCTTTAGACCACTCGGCCACTCGGGGAACCAGTACACGATGTTAGATGTATTTTCGGCTGACCAGAATGATCGGAATGTTCAGACTGACCAGAGTGACCAGAGTGATCGGAGTGATCGGATTCGTCGTTGTACAAGCTGTAGTGCTAACCATAGGAATTGACCGTGGCTACTTTGAATCTGAATCTGAACCATAACAGCCGTAGAGCTGATTAATGTGTTGCTGGTCAAGTAGCAGGTGATCGGACGTTGCTGACCGAGATTGGTGGCCGCTGGTTGCATGATTCCCACCTGGAATACTGACTGCTTGATTGACCAGTGTGACTGGTAGCCAAGTGTGCTGGTGACGGAGTGTATAATTCCATACATGTAATCTTTTGGCCGTGGGCTAATCTTTGGGGTTTGTAATACCAGTGTGTTTTTCGGACTGTAAATATATATTGTACATCTATCCCCTTGTTTTCATCATTTTTCACTATCTGAGTGAATACATTTTTACTACATGAGTAAAATACCACAGGTTTTACTATCTGAGTAAAACACTTCATTCTTTCGTTGTGAAATCAATGTGAATCATTCACCCCTTGAGCTTGTACATTTATTTGTATTTGTATTATTTAGTTCGTGCGGATTATGTTAATTGATCCAATATTTGGATATTATACTCACGTATTAATCATAATTCTTTTTTCATTCATCATTAAACATTGTATTTGTATAACCATCGAAAGTGTTCTGTTGTAAATCCGAAATCCCACCCGATTATCTTGTTACAACCGAAGGTGGAAATATATCAAAATGTTTGCCGGCTGCATATATCGATGAAATATTATTTCTTCGCCTGTTTCTACATTCAGATTTAACTGATTTTGAAAAATCATCATTTTTCAAGTACCTCAAATTTTGATCTGACTCTATTTAACAGCCTGCAAATTATTCAAAGAATTAGTTTTTGAATCTGAATTAATATGTCCTTTTACGATCAGTCCGAGAAAACATTCATAGGCAAACCTAAGACAGATATCCTTTTCCCCCAGTGGTAAATCTGAGATAACCATTATTACCGACTGGGTTTTAAGTCCACAGTTCCTTATTACACCATCACGAGATGCCTCATAATTTCCAAAGACAGAATGTGTAACAAATTCTCCTTGCTCCATTTATATAGCAAATATTCTTTGTCTAAATTTTTGTTAAGTACTAGATGCAGGACTGAAAATCTAGCGAAATAGTCTCGAGCGTTTTTTTATTTTACAGAAGTATCATTGGCTGTATTTTTTAAAATCATAATAGCGTTTCAGCGCTCCATATTTTCTGCCTCCACAGTTTATACACAATTGCATTTTCCCGCCAGACGCTCTTGTAACATTTCAAACGCCGTTTTGGTCCTTGACTCACTCGTCGCACGCTTTGTAGGTGGTATCCACAAAATTCATTTACACAAACCCGGTTACATGTAATTGCAGAGCCAATCATCATCCACTTGCAGTTATTCTTTGATCGAATCATTATATATTTAAATTAAAGTTTAATTTAAATAAATATATATTTTCCTTAATAATAACATCTAGAAATTTACAAGGTTATCTGCGATCAAGCCTTTTTAAGGGAGATTCGATCTTGACAGAATAACCCTGACTTGCCGAGGCGAGCTCTGGTTGATCCGACAATTCAGACTCTGATTAGTAGTATTCGTGGCGCCAAGATAGAGTTTCGCAACGATTGCGCAGCTCATGTGTGGTCAACATTTAGAATCATGCGCGACGTTTATGCTACAAAGAATGGCCAACGAGCAAAGACAATCATTGATTATCTCGACAAACAAAGATACATTTTTAGAATAAATTTTATTGCTGAAGTACACGATACCTAGATTATTCGTGACAAACGTGATCATGTTCGAGAATCTCATCACGTTGCAGATGTTGTAAAGCTGAGTAAAAATTCCAAACCAGGAGCGTTTACTGGCATTGACAAACCATACTATGAACGAGCATATCATGTGACGGTAGTTGTTTGTGCAATATATCCGCTGAATGATAAACCTAGCGTTGATGATTTCAAGCCGATGAAGTTTTCGATGCTGATTTGTGTAGTTGAGCAAGTTACAGAACATTTCCCAAACGCGAAACGTGGACATAGTTTAACGGATTTACGTCGAAAAAAATAAATGACTGGGATGAGCGTGTCATGAAACATGGAGCTACGGTCAACGACGTTGCATAGCTGGAAAAGAAATTAAATTTCTTAAAATGGTGAAAACAATGGCCGGCGAGATTTTGTACGAGTTAAAATATAAATCTAAGGGAGCTTTGATATAAATCATTGATCATAACGCGTACGCGTGGACGTTGGATGTAACAATATAACTGTTAAATTATGACGGTGATATTTTTGATTTTTGATTTTATAAATAAAATTAGTATAAAAATGACCCTGTATCTGTATGGCTGTTTCAAAGTTCCGAATGTGAAAATTTTGATTAGTTTGTACGTTCTAGCGGAGACATTTATCGTACAGAACCTCTCCACGAGGAAATGAAAAATCTTGGGCTGAAATATACCGATGACATTGAACAATTAATCTGTAATTGCTTTACCGTTCCGTCATTTGCTGCTCACGTTGCTCAGGAAAAAATTCATGGTCGCTGACAAGATTGGAATTTCCTGTCGATGTCCAGCACAGTTGTATTGAATACGGACAGGGCGGGTTGTGGAATACTAAATACGATCATAAGGATGTTATCTCAGTTGATATGGTTGCATGTTATCCAGGAAATTTTCTTGGAATTGGAGAGTGCGCTGAATATTTTAAGAGATTTGGACACGAAATGACCAGAGTTGCGATAAATGGACATTCAACAGATCTTGATCTAACTGGATTTGTATGTCTTGAATCCTTTGAGTTCACGGAAAATCTCAATCCGATTCTTTATGTTTGGTTTGGTCGTCATTTTTCAGAAAAATGTTGGGTTCCAATAGTGTTATTATGATATATGCTGTAATTTTAGTATCGTTAACTGTAAGTGAAGCAATACTATCGTATCGTCCACATAAACAAGTCTAGCTACCTGTCGTTGAGAGATCTGTTCTCGACGAAATCTTTAAGCGTAATCCCGATGAAAATAATCTTGCACACAAATAATCGGAAATTAACTCAGGGTGGTTCATGTGATCATAAACGACATTGCACAAGATTGATCATCGACGATACCGAACATGATTTTGTAATTATTGATACAACTGAAAAAGGCACATTTATAAGCCGGAATAATAATTATTTGTTGGGCGGAACTAAATTAGGTACAATTGTGAGCTATATTGATGGCGATTCACCACAATTTACTCATTTAAGCTCTTCGATGCTTGCGCATGTTTCGAAAAATTTATTATTGATGATAAACAGATTTCTTGATACCGCGGTTAGAGTTGACACAGATTCATTATATATAAATAAAAAATACGCAGACTTGTGAAAGATTGGTACCGGTGCATCTTGTGGCGAATAGAGAATAAAGGGAGAAAAGATACTCAATTATACTGAATCCGCAGACGTTGAATCTAAGGATATTTATTACAAAAATAGTCTCATGTCACAATTATCATCAGCATCATCGGTATATGATCCCGTGGCCAGACATAAAACCGTTTATCTTAACGGGTGCGGTGGTTCTGGTAAAACAACGCGTGCGATTGAATTATTTCGGAATTTTGATACTGTTGTTTTGACGCCTACACATAAATCAGCAAAAGTGGAGTGAAATCTCAAACTTATCACAGTTACTGTAGATGGAAAGGAGATGCATGAACTCCTGAACGAATGGGCGAAAAATAATTCCTATGAACATTATTTGGGATGAAATATGCACAGTGTCGCTAGATGTGTTAAAAACGTTTATTGACTGGTTGTTGACGCGAAATACTGCTGTGATGATGTGTGGCAATCATGGTCAACCACCACCATTTGTTGGATCATCTCCGCATGAATAGCTAAAAACGTTTGTAGATTATTATGATGAAATTATTCAGACTAAAACCAGATAAAGTTCAATGTAAAATATGCGTGAGATAATTCCGGAAACACATATAACTGATTTTTGGAATTTTTGAAACCTGTTGATTTGATAGTTGCAAGTCGAAAGATAGTTCGTGATTCACTTCATCAGCAATTATTTATGTTACATAAAGAAAAATGTTCAGATCTACCTGATCCATTGTGTTATCGCCCAGCAGATACTCGACGGCAAAATATCGACGCTGAAATTCCAGGTTGCGGTGATAAACAAAAGTTCGTTCTTAATTATATTGTTTTAGTTCCTGTGAGTGCTGTTGCGCGCTAATTATGGATAAATCTCTATGGACATTAGGATATGTTATAACGATTATTCTTCACAAGGATGAACTGTTTCCGATACAAATATTTGGATTGTTGATGATCACATCGAATGGTCAAATTTATTTTATCTGGCAGTGTCTCGAATCAGAAGAATATCTAAGCTGCGGAGGGTTATCATAGATTTCACAGTAATAATAATCTAACAACTGGCAATGGCGATGATGTAGTAAGAAAAACTTAGCTGGTTATAAGCAATATGACAAAAAAATAAAATAAACGCGACTTTGATCTCGATGCTGCATTTATCATGACACTGAAACAGCGAGAGAATAATCACTGTGCGAACTGTAACACAGTAATGTTATGGAAGTATTCGAATAATAATCCAAAACAATTAGCCGTAGATAGAATTAATAGTAATTTCGGCCACACTCGCGAAAATGTGATGTTGAACTGTCTTGAGTGTAATTGACGTCTAGGCACCAGTTCACAAAAGTGAAGGCTGTAGTAATTGTGTGTCTTCAGAAATTATTTGTAATTGTACACGTACAAATCCACGTTGAGGAGAAGTTGAATCTAGTCTGTAAGTTGCAGGTCTACCCGTGGATCTTACCACGCTGGAAATTTTAAGTCTGGTTACACTCCAGATTGGGTCAGTCGCTTTTTTTCCCCCCTTCAAGTTCACCAAGATCATATAAATATCTGACAGTCACATTACCTACTACTGGTTGTTTTGAGAAAGAGTCGCTTCGTTGTACTGGTATATGTTTTTTGTGATTGCATTGATAGGTTTCATAGACGTTCCACGACTAATTTCATTATTTAATGCAGCTATCACACTTGGAAGTGTTGTAACCCATTCACGAGATCTCTTATCCGCCTGAACTTTATTCAAAGATATTTCCTGCGTATACTGATATCCAAACAATCACTCAGCAAGTGTTCGATCACATCGCTCAACGATTGCCTGATCGCTATGAATTGTGGTGTGTCCTCGTCAGATTCTGATGTTATGTTGTTTCATCATCGACGTTACTGCACCAAGAAATTCCTTGCCAGGATCAACCTGTGGCAACTGTGGCCATCGTAGACTACCACGTTTATAAATTCGTTCAAACGCAGATGCACCTTTAGCTGTTGTTTTAGTTGTTAGCGGCACTAATTCTTTATATCTGTTTTCAACGTCAACGACGGTCAACGCGTATTTGTATGTGCGTGACTGACGTCTACCAGTTTTAATGGTATCATGCGGTAAAAACAAAATGTCTGCCTGATGCACTTCATTGGGAGTGTTGACATCAAAATGTGCATACTGAATTTATTTAGGTGGTGGTAGATAATTGTGCCATATTGCTTGTCGTGATAACCAATCTGCTAACAGAACGTGCGACTCCTGCTGAATCAGCATGTTTGTTAATCGCTGCTTTACCCCTCCAATATTCTCTTGCACTATAATAAACCGCTTCGATAATAATAATAATAATAATAATAATTGGCCGACTAATTACAGGCTCTTAGTACTAGTTTACCTTTCATCGCTGATCTTATCGAAAAGTTAGCAAGCGATTCTTTGAGAGATTTAATTTTTACCAAATACAATGCGTGCATTAATTTCACATCTGCAATATGTCGTTGTTGTAAATCATTACTGAACGTGGCAAGCTTGATCAATCGCATTTATTGGATACTCTCCAGGTCTAGACCGATCCTTCTCATCAGTCATATATCAAGTTGGGTTCCAGGACCACAGTAATTATATCTAGGAAGATCCTTTTCGCCAGAATACTTAGCCCATGGAGCCCCTGGTAATTTGCCGAGTGAAGCAGCGACATCTCTGCCTGATGAACGAGAGATATATCCGTATTTGTTTATACCACATTTTATACACTTGCATGTAAGTGCACGCTTTTTATTCCTCGTAGTTATAGTTTTTAATCTACTGGTGTGCGTGTATGTGTGCTCTGCATCTAACACAGTATAAATTCATATAATTATATATTCATACAACATGAATGTCATTGGTTTCTCAACGACACGAAAGCAAAAACCAATCTAGCATCATGCAACGCTACTAAATTATTTCAGAGCAATTATCATAGGTCCATCTGGGTCTGGTAAAACGCAGTTGTTGCTTAATCTGATAATGAGATGGCTCAAGTGAGATAAGTTATATTTAGTGGCACCATCCGTAGATGATTGGAGATGCTACCATGTGCTTAAAGATTTTAAGGAAAATACAAAATTGTTGGACGAGGACGGTAATTATATTATTAATTTTATCACCGACTTGAGCGATGCACCATCCGTAGATGATCGTGATTGTAGTATTAACAATCTCATAGTATACGACGAACAATAGGGACATTCCACATGTATGTGTGTCTTGATCAGGTTGGTCAACGGTGTCATCATTTTATTATCAAGTCAGGCTGATCTATAGTGGTCAGCAAAGACCTGCAATCCATGCTGGACGTCGTCTAATGAGACCCGAGACGATTGTGAAAACAGGGATAAGTGGCAAAGTTTAATAAGAGATTGGGGAAAGAAACTGACGAATTATGAAAATGGAGAGAGAAGATACGTATTTGTTGTGTGATAAAAGGTTTAGAGCCAGCGGAAACTTTAAGAAACACAGCACGGGTACACACGGGAGACAAACTATACAAATGTGGAATATGTGGCAAGATGTTTAGCCAGAGAGGAAATCGCATGAAAAGCTAATTGAATGTGAAATTGTGGCAAGCTGTATGTTGAAAGGACACACCTTGAGTCTCATATGAGATCGCACACTGGAGAAACACCTCACAAATGTGATATAATGTGACAAAGTTTTCAGTGATATATATGACAAAGTTTTCAGTGATATATGTGACAAAGTTTTCAGTTATAAATCTAGTCTTAAAAGACATATGAATACTCATGCTGGAGACTCACAACACAGATGTGAAATTTGTAGTGTCATGAAAATTTGCGGCTCCATATAAAGTTACACATTGGGGAAAAACAGTACAAATGTGGTATACCACCATGTTGGCTAATTCTGCGCGTCAGGTAATTCTGCGCAACGATACGTCATTTCTGTAAACATTGGCTCACGTGTTATTTTTGTTTTTAAAAACATCCATTATGTATAAAGAAAGAAAAATATAGTAATTTAATTAAGGAAAGTGATATTCATAAAGTGTACAAAAATGTCCCGCATTTCTACTTGAAATGCATATGAAAATGTGATTTCTAAATGTCAACATGAAGACCCACTCCATGACCTTCTTGAATTGGTAACCCAGAAAATCCTATTTACTATGTATCTTTTAGAATCGTGCAAATAAATACATTATATAAAAGATGGAAATGTATACCTTAAAACAATACTGCATTTTAATCCAAGTTTCTAATTTAGCAAGTTGTCCCACACGTACGAAAAAAATCATCTGCTACCCAACGTGTCAACTTGCCGCTAGAACATAAATTCGCAAGAAATTCCCCGGCGTATAGTCTGTTTATAAATTCTTTAGTAATTTGCCCCCTTCAACAAGACGTTGTAAACACATTATATCCTATTCTGTATTGTTTCTTTTCCACATAATAGTTTATTATTTTTATATATAAAATATTGAACTTTACTAACTTTTGAACAAGATCGGTTTAGTTTGCCTAATATCTCTTGCCATTTATTTCCATTGTTACGTTGAATTTTGTAAAAGTAGCAATATAACCTGACCTAATTACTCGACTGAACTGCTGACAGAAACAGTCCAAAGTAATGTATTTCAATGATATTTCCCGATGAATAAGCATTATATCTTTTCAAAGCTGTGCGCAGAATAGGCCGACATATCGCGAGTCGGGAAAACACGGGGGTGGTATCCCCTGGGTCCAAAATTAATATTATTTTGAACAGAATATTCTGGTGACAGTAGCCTCTTTTCAAATGGTAAGCATTGCTGTGTTTTATTTTGGTCAATCGGTCGAATTTGGTATGCGTTTTGCTTCAGTATCGGAGACGGAAACCTTAAGTGCGTAGAAATGCCCGACATCATTGTATGTGAAAAATCGTTTCATCGACGACATCATCTTAAGAACCACAGGGCTATACACACTGGGGAAAAGCCGTACAAATGTGAAGTACGAGGCAAATTATTTCGTGAAAAGAGACATCGAAGTGTCCATATGCGAGTCCATACTGGTTTGAAACCATACAAATGTGAAATTTGTCAGAACGCTTTCACCAGGAATAGGGATTGTGTTTAACACATGAGAGTACACAATGGAGAGAAGCCATACAATTGTCGAGTTTGCCAGAAAAGCTTTATGAGAAAGGATTATTTAAAGGGTCATATTACATACCAAAGAAAATCCATACAAATGTGACATTTGTGATGTAGCATTTAGATTAGAACTTCAGGACTCACGGTACTAATTCCACTCCAATGGTAAACATATGGAAACACTGTCATATTCAAAATTCAATAACTTAAAATTTATGGGTGCTGATAATGACACCTATAATTTTTCGTGCACATCTAACCTTGGTGCAAGCTTATGTGTGGAGAACACCATATGACCCGCGGCAATTTGTTTACATACATGTGTATGAAACACGTGTTATTGATTCTGCACCAAATGAATCAGGTGCTACTTTCAGTATTGAGTACTCCTGAGTCAAGCCTGTAAAAATGCTAAAATTGCATCAGTAGAAATTTGTCAATATTCTTTTTACATTACATATAGGACAAGCTCTCAAAAGATATTTTTCCTAAAATTTTAATTTTCATTATTAACCAATTATGGACCACCAAACCTGTAAATACTCTATCATTTCTTCACCCATTTCTAGACTGGTTCACAGTTCTTCCATATAATTAGTACCGTGTGTCCTTCAGTTCATGAGTCACATGAGACAACACACTGCAGACAAATTACACAGACATTTACAGAGAAAGAAAGTATTAATATTCATACCAAAGACCAAAATAGTGTGAAGTTTATTATACCGTATTCACTTGCAGTAATATTAGGGCCATGCTTACTTTTGGGGTCTGGTCCCTACTAACAGATAACTCAGGTGGACAAGAGACATCGTAGTCTTTAAAATATAGGAAATCAGCTGTCAACACTAGATAAACTTTAAAATAAATAAAAGTATTTTGTAATCCAAACAAGGCTGATGAAAATAGGTGTGCTGTAGTCAAGTGGATAAAATATAGATGAGAATTTTCAATTATCAACTTATTACAGGACATAATAAAGATTTTACTTACATTTCATTGTAGGCTTTGGGTTTTCAAATATTTCATGAGTAGGTGCAAGATCATTACTTTTTGCAGCAGAAGAAGGAGTACACAAGAGTTATTGAAGTAATAATAGAACACCTGAGTTATTGAAGTAAAAGGAGTACACCAGGTTACTGCAATAATAGGATTACACCAGAGTTATTGAAGTAATAATATTAATAATAGTACACCAGAGTTATTGAAGTCATAATAGTACACCAGAGTTATTGAAGTAATAATAGTACACCAGAGTTATTGAAGTTATAATAGTACACCAGAGTTATTGAAGTAATAATAGTACACCAGAGTTATTGAAGTAATAATAGTACACCAGTTATTGACGTAAATGGAGCAAACCAGAGTTAATTGCAGATTTGTAGCAAACTAAAGATGTGTACATATGCATTACTTTGCAAACGTAAGCAACACCACAGCATACCGTGTCAAGGGAGATAATCCAGTGCTCCTATTTCACCTATGGCTGCCTGTGGTTACAGTTCCTCATTTCTCTTGAATATGATTAAAACTCTTAACAAATCACTGCCGGTAAATTATACTCGACATTGTCACTCAGCATTATCTTTTACACTGTTTGCCAATCAAAGTTTCTCTTCCAAGCACAACCACTTAATCAATATTACAGTCCCTTCCATTGATGTGGATAATATTGTCACATTGTGCTTTTGACAATGAATTTTTGTTCCTGTGTACAGTGTCTACTAGTGGATTGTCACACATGGCTTGCTACAATCCATCACAATGCCACAAGCAAAGCAATTCTGGTTTACATTATGACAGATTATCCTTGTCAGAAGTGTGCTGCAAAATATAAATATTTTCCACAGAAGCCACAATTCGCATAACTTTTGTTTTAAAATTCCCAGTTGATTCTTTGATAAAAAAAGACATTACGTATATGCAGATCTTCATTACTTTCATATTAAAGTATACACTAATATAACCACTACTAATATTACTGATTATAGATATACAGCTCCGGTGGCCTAGTGGTTAGAGCGTCCGCCTCGGATGCGGGAGGTCGTGGGTTCGATCCCTGACCGAGTCATACCAAAGACTTACGAAAATGATACTAACAGCTGCCTCGCTTGGCGCTCAGTATTAAGAGGTTAGTGTTAGTACTGGTCGGCCTGGTGTCAGGATAATGTGACTGGGTGGGACATCATGCTACATGATGCCCCAGTGCTAGACATCACTATAAACTGCCACATTGCATACATCGTAGCGATATGACTGAAAAATTGTTAAAGCTACGTTAAAAATCCAAATCACATCACAACACCGTCTTGTTTTTTTAGATGAAGAGTGTTACTTAATTTTTCCCCTCTCAACAAGTTCATTTATATGCATACAAGATTTGTTTTAATGAAGAGTGTTACTTAATTTTTCCCCTCTCATCTATATGTATGCAAGATTTGTTTTAATGAAGAGTGTTACTTAATTTTTCCCCTCTCATCTATATGCATACAAGATTTGTTTTAATGAGGAGTGTTACTTAATTTTTCCCCTCTCATCTATGTGCATACAAGATTTGTTTTACATATGTTAGGCAGCCTATTCTTCATGCTGGTTTACTATGAGGACAAAATGTAGGATTCAGAGTGCATATTTTTAAAGTAGATTTAATTTCTAGGTGAGCTAAATTTCAATTTTTTACTAGGCTATGTCATACTGAAACATAAAGAAAGTTATAGCAGATAATTTATCTTACACAAATAATGTAAGCTTATAATCATTTAAACATGAAACTTTTTTCTTATAGTGATATCAGAGGCAATGATTTTGACATTTTTTTTACTAGGTCACTTTTCTAATAGTGACATCTGCATCAACAATTTGTTGCTTGTTTTGTGTGAGTCACTGTACTAAGAGTGACAGCATCATCTGTGCTTTATATACTTTTTGTTGAAGTTTTTCATTGCAGATACTACATAATCTGGATTACCCTCTTGATTGAATCTAATCATAGTTGGCATTGGTCATTCTAATGGTAAAACAGTTGATTGTTCAACATTGCTGGCTTGCCCTGTTTAACCGTAGCATTATGATTACAGTTGTATAAAACGTATATTAAGGTTCTGGTTAATTTTCTTTTCATTGTTGATATTTGATAAACCCTTTGATGAATCATCATGAAGCTTATGTACATTATTCTTTAACATGCTCACTTGTTTGACCTTTAGGTCAAGGTCACATTCATTCCAGATTTGTATTCAAGGTTTGGTTTACGATGTTTCTTTTGCTGAGGTGACATTTTCATATCCCATTGATGAAATGTTTTAATACTTGGGAGGAATTGTTATGACAATAAAGATATTAATTCTGCAACGTACATGCTTGCTACTTTGACTTTGGGGGCAAGGTCACATCATAGAAAATTTGCATATACAGTCTGGGTAGGTTTTATTTGAGCTCATCTGTCCATAATGCCAAGAGCACTTCTGGTTTTTCCTGGCATGCATTGTCATCCATTAACCATCCATGAACAATTGCTTGTTATCAGACTGGATCCCATATCTGTGATATTATTTTGATCAAACTTAGAATATGGGCTTCCTATTATCAAAAGCTCACACATATTCAGCAATGAGTGAGATCCACACGTATAAATGTGGTGATCCTGCATCTTCGGCTGACTTTGTTACCTCTTTGGGTTTTGGATTTCTGATCAAATTTTGATCAGACCTTGAATTTATATTAAGATTATTAAGAAAATCTCAGACAATTTTAGTACTGAGCAAGATAATTGCATATTAATTAGTAATATTGTATAAGATTATGAGTGATGCCCAAGCATATTAATGAGGTAATCTTGGGTGAGATTGATGATGAGTGAGGTCCAAGCATATTAATGTGGTAATCTTGGATGAGATAATTAAAGAGGTCCAAGCATATTCATGAGGTAATCTTGGATGAGATTGATAATGAGTGAGGTTCAAGCATATTAATGAGGTAATCCTGGATGAGACTGATAAAGAATGAGGTCCAAGCATATTAATGTTGTAATCTTGGTTGAGATAGTGAATGAAGTCCAAGCATATTCATGATTTAATGTCGGATGAGACTGGTAATAAGTGAGGTCCATACACATTAATGAGGTGATCTTGCATCTGGTTAACTGAACGTGTTACCACTCTGAAAGCCATATTTTGATCCAATTTTGATCAGACTTTGGAATATGCTTGCAATATATACAAATATCAGCAAGATCTTAATTGACTTTCATAATGAGGCGCTCTTGTATCTGACTAAGGATATTTACTATACCAGAGGTTGTATTCCTGATCTGACTTCAATCTCAGACTTGGAATATATCTTCCAATCATCAGTGTCCTGGACAAGTTGGATAATGAGTGAGATCAGTGCATATTAATGCGGTAATCTTGCATCAGATTGGTTGTATTTGTTACCAATCTTTCAGATCACATTTTGATCAAACTTGGAATATATACTTGTAGCAAGATCTGCAACAATTAGCATATTATGAGCGAAATAGATGCATATTAAGGAGGTGATCCTGACTGGATGAACTTGCTACCACTCTGGAAGCCATATTTTGATCAAGATTTGTATCAGACTTTGAAATGTGGGTTGATTTCTTTGAGATTTTGGATGGAGCTTATTAACAATATAGCAAGTATATTTGTTGTCAGATTTTGATCAAACTTGTTAAGTAGTCTTATATTATCAAGACGTTGGATGAGTGTGATTGTGAGCAAGATTTATGCATATTAATGAGGTAATATTCTCTCTGATTGGCTGAGTTTGTTACCACTCTGAAGACCAAAATCCTATTGGGAAAAGAATTTTCCACCGAAAGCATGTATTATCATTATCATGGTAAGTCAGATAAGCAAATATTCATTAGATTCCTTGCATCTGATTACCTCGCATGGGATTGGTTGAGTATGAGATACCTTGCATCTTACTCGTTTAGTTTGAGATACCTTGCATGAGATTGGTTGAGTATGAGATACCTTGCATCTGACTGGTTGGTCATGAGATACCTTGCATGAGATTGGTTGCATATGAGATACCTTGCATGATATTGGTTGAGTATGAGATATCTTGCATCTGACTGGTTGAGTATGAGATACCTTGCATGAGATTGGTTGAGTACGAGGTACCTTGCATGAGACTGGTTGAGTATGAGGTACCTTGCATCTGACTGGTTGATCATGAGATACCTTGCATGAGATTGGTTGAGTATGAGATACCTTGCATCTGACTGGTCGATCATGAGATTCCATGCACGTGATTGGTTGAGTATGAGATACCTTGCAACTGACTGGTTGATCATGAGATTCCATGCACGTGATTGGTTGAGTATGAGATACCTTGCATCTGACTGGTTGATCATGAGATACCTTGCATGAGATTGGTTGCGTATGAGATACCTTGCAACTGACTGGTTGATCATGAGATTCATTGCATGAGATTGTTTCAGCATGCTACCTTAGAATGTCTGCATTTTCATTTAGTTTCAATAAAACTTGGTGAATGGGTTTATACCACCAATGTCATTTATAATTATGAGATTGTGCATATTATACATTTATCTTTAGCAAGATTGTTAATCGGGATATTTTAAATACCGGTAAGTAAAATCTACATGATATAAAGCTTGGGTGTATACTCCAAATCAAATGGCCAGAAACGAAATCAACAACACACAAATCTGGGAACTAACCTACTAGCAACCTATCACCAACTGAGAAAGCCAAGAGAAAGTAGAGTTGACTGCTCTGGTGGCCTAGTGGTTAGAGCGTCCACTTCGGATGTGGGAGGTCGCGGGTTCAAACCTCGGCCAAGTCATACTAAAGACTTATTAAACAATGGTACTAAAAGCTGCCTCGCTAGGCGCTCAGCATTAAGAGGTTAGTGTTAGGACTGGTCGGTCTGGTGTCAGGATAATGTGACTGGGTTGGACATGATGCTACATGTCTGCAGCATGATGCCCCAGTGCTAGACATCACTGTAAACTGCCACACTGCAGACATTGTAGCAATATGACTGAAAAAATGTTAAAAGCTATACTAAAAATCCAAATCACACACACACACAAAATCACACTGAAGAGTCTAGCAGACATCACTGATCAAACCCTCAAGGTAAGAGGAGAGCAGCCAGGTCAAGCAAGACATGAACATATTACACTAAGAAAGATTTTAAAAAAATGATTTGAAACACCTGGGGAGAAGCCAAAGTAGGTGGCCCAAAACAATATGATTGATAAGTGTTGTTAAGGCCCTCTGCACAATGATAAGCTCTCAGCTTGATGGCCATAAAGTTTGTTAGGTAGTTTACAAGGGGTCTGTTCTTACATTATTACATAAGCCGTTATTAGGTCAGCTGTTTATTCATGTAAGCGGGTGAGTGCCTAATGTTTGAAATTCACTGGAATAGTCTATGAACACTGCAAAACACTCAGTGTCAGCTACAATACTGATTCTTTATCATTAAGATGTTAATAATGCCTTTTAAAATGCATTAAACATCTCAGTGATCAAAACATTTTTAAGGGTGTGATTGATTATATAGCTTTATATGAGTGAGTGTTCTTCAAGCAACATCCTATCAGACATACATCTTTTTTTTCTTTTTGCAATGAATCATCAGGAACTTGAACTGACAACATAGTTTATATTAATTGAACATACCCTTATACTACACAAACTGAGCTTATGGTAGGAGCAATTCACTAACAAGTTTGGACTAAATACACAAAATTCAATTGTTTTTCATAATTTGAATACATAAAATAAATTCTTTGTGCATATTTATTTGCAAATGTTTGTGTAAAATATGCAGATGTGCTTCTTGATATTAAAGAGTTCCACTTTTTGTGGAAAGCCACATTTTCGTTATTGATTAGATAACTTCTGAGATCCATGAGGCGATAATTTGAGAGTGAATTAAATACATAATAGACTACTAAGTGAAACATGTGTTGACTAAGTCTGCAAAGAAAAATGTAACACTTTTTGATTGGCTTGAACGCTCAGAATGCCTTATTTGAATTTAGAAATAACTGTGTTTTTTATACCTTTTGTTGGACAGTATTCATTAATCAGCTAATATAATTGATTGTTGTCTGTTTTGTGTTTGCAAAAATGGTTGTGGTTCAGTATGCAGATATTTGTTTGTTTTAACAGCACTTTTAACACGAGGAAATGGGAGAAAGGTGTGTTTTCTAATGACACACTGGGTTATCTGACCCTTGCTGGCCAGGGTGGGTATAGAATATGCAACCCTAGAATTATGAATCCAACAATGTCTGAACTCCTCTTTAACCTGCAGGATGGGATGGATTGTAGTAAATGCTGGCTAACACCTCCATTTTTAGTAAGTCACCCACTCTTCGCTGATGTTACTTTGGATGGGGCAAAATGGTAGTTTGGAAACGGCTTGCAGTGTGATGTTGGGGTTAGAGGAGAAATGCAGTTGTGTTTACAATGTGGTAGTAAAAAATACAGAAAGCTAAAACGATAGTATGGTATAAAAAATAATAAGTACGACAATGACAGTCATAAAAATCTCTGAAGACTATCTCGCCAAATGTTCACTCCATCAATAAAATATTTATTTAGACAAATAAATATTATTATATAAAATGGAACGGAATGAGTTTGAGAAGCATCCAGTCATCAAGAATTATGAAACATCTCGAGATGGTGTAATCAGGAACTGTCGATTAAAAAAAACCGAGTCGGGGCTGTTAATAATGCTGGTTTTCTCAGATTCAGTACTAATGGAATACAAATTATTACATAGATTTGTCTATGAATATTTTAATGGACTAATCAGAAAAATGTCTTGTGATCGATTCCGAAAAATAACTCTTTTAATAATATGCGAGCAATTACTCGAAGTCAAAATAGAAAAATTTGGTGGTACTGATAAACATAAAATAATTGGAAAGAGAGCTGTTAAATCTATGAACATGGAGACTGGGGAAGAAATAATATTTGAATCTATAAATTCAGCTGGTAAATATTTTGATATTCAGGTATGTTTGGTACAATATGTCGCAAATAATATAACCAAATCAGCATTCTTGAAGAAATATAAACAAACAAAAAAATATTTAAGTACGTTGCCCTTCTGAATAGAACAAGAAAATATTGTAACAAAAAATACTTTGAAATTTTGTTGTAGTTGTCTTGTAAAAAAATTCTCCAGAAAAGGGCCATAACTCTTTCAGCTAAAATATCGCGATTGAAGAGTTATATCGCCTGTATTTTGCAATGGTATTCGCATAAAAATGAACTATTATATTTTGGTTAATTTTGTTTCCCATCATGTCGCAAATAACATAACCAAATCGGTATTTTCAAAGAAATATAAACAAAGGTACGTTACTTCCGAATTATAACTCTATTGCAAGACAGAGAAATTCAACATCAGTGACTTCTTATATGGACAAAGTCAAGGGATATAACTCTGTCAGATAAAGGTAGAGCCTGCATATTATAAATAATTTTTATCTACTCATGAATAATGCTTTTTGGTTTTGTTTTTTTAAAGAAGTGTTATCATTTTTTCTGAATCTGTCAGGTTACTTGCTTCCTCAAGATTTTGTCAGCAATAATAATTAAGAAAAAAGATAAATGCAAACAACGAATAAGCCACACCCGTTGTGTGAGCTACTTTTGGATTTCCAAGTATTGGTTAGCTTTTATAGTATAAGATCCGCATTAGCTTTGGGGGACCGCCCCATTGGATCGAAGCTCAACAAAATAAAGTACACTCTCCCACCATGTCATCATGTGCTCTTTTGCACTCTCCCGGGGTTGATTAAAGGGGAGGGTGTGCAGAAATATGTTGAACGCAGAGGAAACCCCTTTTTGTATACGTTGTGCCGTCCTTAATTAAGATTACATGTGCTGTGCCGTCCTTCCTAAATAAACAGCAGCAATGATGAGCTCTCAACCTTATTGAAGGATACCCCACACAAGGACATTCAGAAAAAATGTCGCCAAGAAGAAAAGAAAAAAAAAACACATCATGAATGGTGCCCCATACAACATTCAGAAAAATGACAAAGACATTAGAATGGCTATAAGAAAAGCTTTATGACAACGAATGTCAGAAAAAAATCAAAGAATAAAAAGAACAATGAATGTCTGTCATAAGAAAGGCTTCGTATAAAATGACTCCATGGAACTGTAAATACTGGCAAATCGTAACGAATCGACATTGCTACTGTTTATTTTTTGTTTTTATTCAGAATATTTTTATTCTTTGAGAAGCTATTCAGATTCTGAATATTTTTATTCAGATTCAGAAATATTTTTACATATTATTACCCAGAAATACTGCATTTTACCAATTTTGTTGATTGTTGATGTGAAATGATCAAATCAAATTTTGACGGATTTTCAACAAAATATGACTGATTATGATGAAACATTTATATTTTTTCAACGATTAAGAAAAAAAATTCGAAACAGAAATATTTTCTCAAAACAGAAATATAAATTATTCTGACTTAGAAATATTCTGATTCAGATTCAGAAATATTTGTGTTTTAAATAGATACTTATTAAATAATGAATTTCTAAAATATTAATGCTATTATTTCTGCAATTCAAAAATGACAACATGATGGAATAAAAATTTCTGATCAACTTAATCCTGAAAAAATTATTTGTTATTGTGAATCATTACAACAAAGAGTAATCCTCCGTGAGTGTTAAATTTGAGTTATCTGAGTTTTTAATTTTACCGTTTTTAGTAAACACCACTAAGTTATCTTCGGTCGCATCTGGAACTCGCAAAACACTATCTGCCAAGGGGTAAATTTCTCGTATTTAATCGTCCGTGCTGATCCTGAATAACGACTTCATTTTGGTCCACATCTACGAGATGCAAAAGATTAGCGAGTTCTTCCTTCACATCGTAAAGATTTGTGTATTTAGATAAGTCGCCTTGAGATATGAGACCCCGAGAAGATCTTCCGTAAATATATACCATTAATCTTTAAGATCTGTTTAAAATGACGGTGGACGGTTATTCCGTTTACTTGTATACTCGTGCAGGACTTTATGAGGTGGTATTGTTGATGATGACACAGCGTTGAGTACAGCGAATACTTCACGGCCACATATTGGCGGATCTGTTATTGTCTGTTTTAGTAATGTAGAATACCAGATTGCTGCAATACTACGTATTCCAGTGCTCACATATTTGTAAAATTCTTTGGTAGTGCCAGTCCATACGAATCAAAATAAACAATTCCACAATTTCGCGTATGCAACCCAATGAGTACCCATTCCACCTTTGACGGAAGGACCAGAACTTCCATCGAGATTAATGATACCGGTTTCAACAGTTGTTTTTTTTTTCGGTGGTTGATCACGCATGAAAACACCTCTGACATTTTTTATAGCAGCATCAAGTAAATCAAAACTGGACATAGGAAGAATCAGCGAAGCGTACAGGAAGTCTTAAACCTTTTACGTACCACGAATGTGGAGTTCCTGGCAGTCTTAGACCTTTCCCTTTGTTTGTTGTTGAAGTTTTTAGTCCGTGACCTGTTGGTTTCTGTAATGCCATCCCAGCAGCAGTTCCAGCAGCACCAAGTGTAGCTGATCTTTGCAACAGCTGGGGCTGCAGCTGCTATCAACCCTGGTATAGCTGCAAGAAGTGGAAATATTCCACACGTCTTGACTGAATGTTTAATAGCACCCGCAGAAAGATTAAGTCTAACCCCTGTCTTCGACTGTTTGGAGTCATTGAAGTGCTTGAGTTGACGTTCAGTCACTGATAGTTTATTTGGACCTTCTGTGATCTGTTCTTGTTTTAGTATTATTTCTGCTCCGCATTTCTTTGCTGATTTGGATTATTTTTTTAAAATCTGAACAGGAGTCAAAGTAACACTAACATGGTGATATGACATTATAATATCATGAGCGATTTAATTTTATGTTTTCTACTGGGGCATCTATGACTCTCATAGTTACACCAACACTTTCAAGTAGCATTGTTTTGTCTGAGAGTATGACGGCGATTTCTCTGTTATCAGTAACACCGGCTGGTAGTGTACTTCCTCGAGCTCGGAAATGTCTGTCAACGACTGACTCTCTCAACAAATCTAGAAGTTTCAGCGAGAAATAGTAGATTGGGAAAAACTTCGAGAAATCCCGCTGAGATATTTACAAACCAGAATCCACATTCTGATCACGCCCCGTGAATGTCATCAAGCGATGATAAGCATGTGCTACATGATTATTTTCAAAATCTAGCAACACTTCTTCAGACGGTTCTTGATGTCCATTTATTCTCAAAGAAACTTCACTAACCCCAAGTGTGTCAAATACCATATAATTTCCTATGTGAGAACCCCGTCGTCTGATGTCTTGAAAAGCTATAAATACATGTCGTGGTGCTGAACCTCTCTGCTGCGATGCTATATGCCATGCAAATGTGCCAAAAATTGTACTCGTGATTGTGTCTGTATTCATTGTCAGCCATGATAGCGCTGATTCTCCGCTGCTGTCCAAACAATAAAGCAGCCGTTGTTCTGCAGCGAGTGATGGTGACATTACTGTCATCCGTAACGAAACTTTTGTCAGTGCCACATTTCCATTACGTGCCACGGTTCCAACTGGATTAGCTCATACAATTGTATGTTGTGCCCCGAAGATAACTTTTCTAACATTTCTTCAGAAACCAAAGATATGTGTCAATGGTATTGCACAGTTAAATCTCCCCCGAGTATCAATTTGATTTTTACGTGCAGCGAATCCAAGATTAAAGTTCGCGTATAAATCTTCAACGTCGACGTCGGCAGCTGCAGTGTGATTCTTTTTCTCCGAAGAGTATATGGCCTGCCATCAGCGCTATCAACAGTATCTTTTGCAGATGTCATCGACGGACCAGCAGACCGTGAATAACCATCGCTGTATCGGGAAAGCCCCAGTATCGTCGTGGCAACATCACCATCATTATGACAAACCTCAATTTCCCGACCATGAATAATATACCGTGCACGGCTAAGAAATGCCATAATTCCTTATTATCAAACCTACCCTGCGCATCACCATAAGGATTACCATCGTTTTTACAAATCTATCCTGAATCCCTCGACGAGCAAGAAATATTTGCTTGTATCTTGAACTTGCAGTTCGATTCGACTATGTTGGTTTGGTTGTCGTGCTTCATAAGAATAATATTGAAAATCATGCACAGATTCATCCTTGAGAACTGGTGCGTCCATGTCAAATGCGGGATCAGATACACGTTTGAACATTTTATTATATTTGTTATCGTGTAACAGGAAGACCACTTCGTGCTATCAGACTAGCAGTTATATTTTTGTTCTTCTTCTGAAAGGGGTATACCAGCCAACTCAACTAATTTTGTATTTGCAGTTTGATTTTATTATTACTAACATTTGAAGGCATAACTTCAGCGCTGGCAATTTTACTGGCTGTGGTTTTCGTCGTATTAATGTGCTAGTCTATCCTTGATTGCTGAGAATGCTTTACCGGCAACATCAGCAGCAGTACTAATACCTTTATCACGATCAACGTCAATAGCTTTCATTCCCAGTTGCTTTGCAATCGGTATTGCTTTTGAGGATATTCTTCTGAATAGACCCTGAACAGCATCACCGAGTCTATCACCGTTGATCGCTTTGTATGTTGGTAATCGTGAATTTATCACACTGACCATAATCCGTCCACGTTGAGCATTATGTATGATGATCTTATTTTCATGATTGTATCTAACTGCATACCCTCAATCACTGCGATAATCATCAACAATTTCATCGATGAGGAACCGATAAACATCAATGTCCATAATACCGCCTGTGAATAATCTCTGACAAATAGCATCTGCTTCATTAGTGATTTCTGAGGAATTATTACCGGTTCGTTTTCCATCAATCAGAATTTCTAGTCGATCTACATCAGCAAGGACGTTTTGGGGACATGGAGTGATAAGGCAACTTCCTCGAGCAGCAAAACCACTTCCAGCTGTTCCTTCTTACACACTTGTTGCGACTGCTTTTTCTTCCCTGCTCTTAAGGTTGATTTCCTTTCTGCTTTTGCTTATTCAGCTTGCTGCTTCGTTTTTTCTTCTTTTTGTTTCCTCTCTCGCTTTGATAGTTTAATATAATCATACACTGAATTGTTAAACATGTCAACACTATTAATATCTTCCTCAGAGCTGATTAGCGGAATATTAGTGGCGACGCGATATACATCTTTGACCTAATAGGCAGCTTTTAGAGTTTTAACATATTCGGATTTTACATACCTATATCTATCACGATATCCATACGCGACAGTATGAATTATTTGGTCTGGGTCTTTAATAGCGGCAATACCTTCGGGCGTGAATTTATCCATGATACTAATTCTGACTCTTGGCAGAGGCTGTGGCTGAACTTCAGGTTGTGGTTGAGGAGGTTGCCCGGTTGGCGGTTGCCCTGCTTGAAGACGTCCAACAATATCAACAGGCAATGTTTCAAGAGCTTTTTGTGATGTCTCAGTTACTGTAACAATTTTTTTGTTGGTTCGACAATTGGTTTAATTAACTGTTCTGTACCTTCTGTAAATTCTACCCGAGACTCCTGACGCGCTTGTAGTTGTTGTTTGACAGAATCACGGACGGGGAGATATTTCTTAATTGCCTCAAGTCGCTGTCAAGCTAGTTTACATGCGTGAGATTCCATTATTGATATAATAATGATTCAATTGCGCACACACTACAGCAGCAGGGAGGGCGACAACAAAAACTGAGTGTCCGGGTGGGTGAACGAACACGCATAAAATCTGAGAACACAGGCGTAAAAAAATTAACAAAATGAGCTAACCCAATTAGAGAAATCTCGGTCTGTTAGAAGTTTCGTTTTGGTGTTATTGACCTTGTATTTTCATTTTGGTAAGAAGCCTTGTTTTTGCAAATGGACCCTTTTAAACCTTGTAGGGTTCACCCTCCCTGCTGCTTGAAGTGACTCACATGATTCGTAATTCCTACTTTCTCCGACAGCAACGTAACTGTCAATTAACAATCATTATGCGGAGAGTATAATTTAATATCACTGTCATGCCTAATTCAAAGTTATGCCACGTTAAGATCAATGCTGTAAAACAACAGCTTCGTCTTCATGCACGGTTCCAAGTACTTGTCACAGAATACTGATATTTGTCACTAAAATAATGTCTTTAAAATGCTACCTGGCCAGAAGATGCCAGGACTTTGAACTACCCGGTATCATTGGCTGAAAGAAAGTTCTCTTAGTGCCCCTTTTACATGTGTATGTTGTCTTCAAAAAGTCTGATGAGAATTAGCTGTTCATGAGATGGTTGTTGTCATAAAAAAAGTCTGGTGAGAATTAGCTGTTCATGAGATGGCTGTTGTCATAAAAATAGTCTGATGCGAATTAGCTGTTCATGAGATGGCTGTTGTCTTCAAAAAGTCTGATGAGAATTAGCTGTTCATGAGATGGCTGTTGTCTTCAAAAAGCCTGATGAGAATTAGCTGTTGATGAGATGGCTGATGTCTTCAAAAAGCCTGATGAGAATTAGCTGTTCATGAGATGGCTGTTGTCTTCAAAAAGTCTGATGAGAATTAGCTGTTCATGAGATGGCTGTTGTCTTCAAAAAGTCTGATGAGAATTAGCTGATCATGAGATGGCTGTTTTGAGATGGCTGTTGTCTTCAAAAAGTCTGATGAGAATTAGCTGTTCATGAGATGGCTGTTGTCTTCAAAAAGCCTGATGAGAATTAGCTGTTGATGAGATGGCTGTTGTCTTCAAAAAGCCTGATGAGAATTAGCTGTTCATGAGATGGCTGTTGTCTTCAAAAAGCCTGATGAGAATTAGCTGTTCATGAGATGGCTGTTGTCTTCAAAAAGTCTGATGAGAATTAGCTGTTCATGAGATGGCTGTTGTCATAAAAAAAAGTCTGATGAGAATTAGCTGATCATTATCAATGTCATGCAAGAGACAATAAAGATCATGGAACTGAACTCTGGGACACCCCAGATGAAACAATATGAATTGTAGATCCTTCGGTTTTAACAACAAACAGTTTGTGCTCTATGGGAAAGATAGTTTGTGAAGCAGTTCATCAGATCTGATGGTATTCCATAGCTTTCTAATTTATTGATAGACTATTCTGCCATTCTTAGTCGAGTGCCATCGATGCATTGCAAAAACTATTACACACATGTCTTCTCCAGGTTCGAATGCTTCAAAAATACTATGATACATATTTATCAGTAGGTACACGGTTGAGTGATTTCGAAGAAAGTGCCATTTACAAAATAAATAAATAAATGTAAATTAGATCTATTCATGCATGTAAGTGTATTAATATTTGAAAACTTTCATTGATTTTGCATATACATTGCTAAATAAAGAAAGGGGTTTGTAATTGATGGGGTCATTTTTTATAATTTTACTTGTGCATTGGTAATATTACCGCTTTTTACAAAGAAGGAGGAGTGTATGTTTTGGTTGTTTAACGTAGCTTTAACACTTTTTTAGGCATATCGCTACGATGTCTGCAGTGTGACAGTTTATAATGATAGTTTAAAATTTCTCATTAAGATATATGTTGAATAAAATACATAGAGGCTTCACTCTTTAGAATATTGTGACTTATTTATCAAAGCCACAAACTTTATTTATTTGGTCTCATAATGTCTACAATATCCTTTTCACCTATAGTAATGCTTGTTGATTTGTTAACTGTGCAAAATGATTATTTCAGAAGAGCTAAATTGGTATTGTTTGTTTTAGAGGCAGGCGTGTTAAACGAATGTAAAGACCTGGCATTCTCTAAATCGGAGAATGCAGTGTTTAATGCGCCATCATAGTAGTGGTGGTACTGTCTTTGATATTTTTTACTTAACGAGGGTCGGGTGATCCACCAAATATTTTTGTGTTGGTTGTAAGAGTACCCAAATCTTTGTAACAATGCATTAATCTTTTCATTTGCAAATTTGATTCGACTGTTTACTTTGGTTCAAAATGTATTCATGTTTAGCCCAGTCTCTTGGGTTGCTTGTTGTGATCGCTTTCTTCTTTAATGTTCGTTCAAGGGGTTCTTCTTAGAACGCTATCATACCAAAGTTTATCGGAAGGCCGAACACCTGCTATACATTTATGGCTGCATCTATCTGCTAATTCTAATAATGTGCATCTCAATCGGATCACTGACTAATATTATGTATCCAATCAAAGTTTATTATTAAAGAATTAAACCTCTGAACGTCCGCATATTAATTAATTAAGCCATCTAAAACAAGAATTTGATTTGTAATATAACTTGCTTATTCACTTATTGACATATCAGTAGAAATAACTCCCGAATTAAGAATTTCTGTATTAGGTGATAAAATAACAGGGTCTTGAAAGGATGCTGAATAAAGTGTTGGTTCGTTTATCAGACTTTTAAAATTGTTATGTATCATAATTGTGCTGATGTTTTCAAGATTGGAAGTTTGCAAGTCTTCATTTAGACCCCCAAGGTTTTAAGGTTTCAGGTCGTTCTATGCAAATATTGAAGGAATCCCAGAAAAAAATATCAATCCGACGGAGAGCGATACACAAATAGTAACAGAATATATTCTTTGCATACATTTGAATCTAAAGTATTTCATTATTTTATACACGTATCTCTATTCCATGTTTGAATATTAGATATTATATATATATATATATATATATATATATATATATATATATATATATATATATATATATATATATATATATATATATAAAATTTAATTGTTTGTTTTTCAGTTTTAAAAAAAATTTCTTACATGCTGTTGTAATGCAAATTTATTCACTAGAGATGATACTTTTTCAGAAAATTGTTTGACCCTGACGGTTAGTTTATAAACAACAGGTGTTGATCTAAATTCTCACCTAGATTCAAAATTAGTAAACAAAGTTCTATTTTATTTTTAAATGATTGTTTGTTGTCGATGTCATAATGGTACTACGTTGGTTGAGAAGTAAATTTTTTTTTATTCTGGTAATAAAATCATTGGCCTAATCAAGGCCATATTCTGTGTATGTGATATAAACATGATCATGTGACCCCCCCACCCCCCGGATTTCTCAACTTGGAGGAATTTCAACACTGCGTCTTATGATACAATATAATCTTTCTCAGTTTTGGGCTTTTCATACTGATGTCAAGTTAATTTGTTGTAGCCAGATTTGAGCTATAATAATTCATTAGATCAGTTGGATTTCAAAAGGATTAATTATTTATTCTCTGGAAATATTTTGACGAGCGGTCACACGGAAATTTTGGAAAGACATTGCTTACACAGTTAATTTGGATTTCCATCACCGGAGTGCCATTATTTGTATTTCTGCAAAGAACTGTAGATAAGTGCAGTACTGAATACAGTATCCGTCATCGTCATCCATCCTGGATTTTCCATCAGGAATCGAACTTGAAATTATTAGAACATTTGTTACTAGGACTTTTGCAATTTAATTCGTGGATTATTCTTAGATTATTTGTGGATTTGATTCTTGAAACCGTAAGTTCTTCTCCTTTTTTCATTTTTACAGAATTTTCCATATATATATATATATATATATATATATATATATATATATATATATATATATATATATATATCCATTAGTGCTATCATCTCTAAAGGGTTTGTGATATTCTTCGAATTTGATGTAATCACTGCCAAAAGAGTTATTAGAATGCGTCTCAGAGTAATTATGTCGAAGTCAAGAAATTCACGCTTGTTTTGGATAGATCTAATGTGTAAGCGAATACAGTGAAGTGTTTCGTCCTTTCTTACTAAGAAAAATGAATTTAAACTTCGTCTGATGTATCGGAGTTGGACTGACCTGGATTCAGCTTGCCTTCACCTATTCGTACGAAAAGTAAAGTACGCCAAAAGAATGAATTTAAACTTTCGTCTGATGTATCGGAGTTGGACTGACCTGGATTCAGTTTGGCATCACCTATTCGTACGAAAAGTAAAGTACGCCAAAAGAATGAATTTAAACTTTCGTCTGATGTATCGGAGTTGGACTGACCTGGATTCAGTTTGCCATCACCTATTAGTACGAAAAGTAAAGTGACAACTGATGCAGCATATCACTAATGTAGAGAACTTAATGCCAAAACATACCTTATGAGCTAAATATAGATCATAAAAACACTGCTGTACTGACAGGGAAGTGTAGATGTCACGAGCTTTGTCAAAAAGCGCACTTTGTAATAACAGAGTCCAGTGCTCTCTCTGCCATTTCAAGAATTCTATTTAATTTTCTTTAAAAAGGGGTACTAATATTCTTAGTAACATCAAAACTTGAATTTGTATGTAAAGTGGGGGTGTGCTTTTTTCTTGCCAGCTGTTTCTTTTAATATTAATTGAAATTCACTTTCTTTCCTTCTCTCTCTCTCTCTCTCTCTCTCTCTCTCTCTCTCTCTCTCTCTCTCTCTCTCTCCTCTGTCTGCAATTGCATCTGTTTGTCTTCTTTCTGTAATTACATTTGTTTATCTCTCCTCTTTCTCAGATTGTATTTGCATTTGTTTATCTATTTCCTCTTTATGCAGCTGCATTTTCCTCTCTCTTTCTTCTTTATCTAATTGCATTTGTTTCTCTTCTTTCTCTTTCTGTAACCGCTAAGGTGGCCAAGTAGTTAGAGCATCCGCCTCGGATGCGAAAGGTCGTGGGTTCGATCCCCTGCCGAGTCATACCAAAGACTTTAAAAAATGGTGCTAACAGCTACCTCGTTTGGCACTCAGCATTAAGAGGTTAGTGTTAGGACTGGTCGTCCTGGTGTCTGGGTGAGACATCATGCTATATGTCAGCGGTTTGATGCCCCCGTGCTAAGCATCGCCATAAACTGCCACAGACATCGTAGAGATATGACTTAAAAATTGCTAAAGCTACGTTAAAAAGTCCAAATCACACACACACACACACACACACACGCACATTCTCTTTCTGTAGCTGCAATTGTGTTTGCCTTTCTTCTTTCTGTAACTGCAATTGTCTTTCTTGAAGCACATGTTTTCTTTACTCAGATTCGTTCTTGTTTTTAATTTCAATTCCATAACTTGTAAGTTAGAGCCAAATGGGGACATACTAATAAAATCCAAAATACTTTTATCCCAAAAAATTCTTTCCACCAAGTATTGGAACAAAACATTTTTTTATATCTTGCTTAGTTAAAGAAGCATTTGCTCCAGAGAGATCTGTTTTCTGGCAAGTTGAAGCATTTCATCCTTTGTCAAGGAGTCTAACTGTTCCAGAGTAGGATTTGAAATAAAGATCTATGACATTGTAGAGGCTTGTTAGTTTCACCAAAGATTTCTAAAATGTGAAATAATACATGGGACTTCAGAGATAAATTCCAAAACAAGGTGAAATTTTTCTGAAATATTTTTGAAAAATTTACATCCCAAGGATGATTCCTCAATTTTCTGTTACGAGTCTATGCTCTTAAAATAAGTAATAGAAAAGTGAAAAACACCAAGCTTTGTAAAATTCAACCATTTTTTTCTTTTAAATGTAGAATACAAATTGATAATGGAATAAAGAACTTGCGGTATTGCGAATTAAATCCCAAGCTAATTCTAGAATTACAGACACAAGTCCTAATAATAAGAGTTCTGAATAAACTTTAGTAGAAATCCAAATTAAATCCAACGCTGAATGAGATGATGTATCTGTTGATGGCTCGTAAAGTGTTGATGTGCCAACAATCTTATGTTGAAACATAGTAATACAATACAAGAAGAAATCATTTTTTGAATTGTCAGTATAAATTCAAGTCTCTGTTTCCAAGAATGTATTTCCAGAGAAGAAATAGTTTGAATATTTCCAGATCAAATACTGTACACAGGAATAACTTATTCGGCTTAGATACTAAAGCATTAATGAATTTGTCCAGTAACACGATTATATAGTCTTCAACTTGATCTCAGGTCACAATTAACATTTTCTAAAAAGATATTACCTAATAGAAAATAATCTTCCTCTTAATGTTTACAAAATAAAATGTTAGTTACTATTATAAAGTCTGTTACTCACATTAAGTCGGAGAAAGTAAATACTAGTAAATGACAATGAATTTGTGGAATGAATTTCGCTTAATTTATAATTTGCATCTAATAGACATCGCAATACTAACACTGTTCTATTCGAATACCGGTATCACAAAATCCAGTGTTAAAATATTAAATATCTATTAAGTTTGATTATTAGGTATTCAAGAATTGATTGAATTCAGTGTTTGATCATAAATTTTCCAAGATGTCTATTGATTAGCAGTCGATTTATGATTCTATCCTGACTAATATATTTCACAGATCATCTTAACTGAGTTATACTTATATGCATAGTAAACGACTAAACTTTTTCAAAAGAATAAAGTTAAATATTCGGTTGTCAAACAAAATATGAATTGGCAATTTGGTTCTTTTAATATTTTCAGATACAAATATACAATTCTCAATTATTCTACTTGACTACAATCGAGTTGTAAAACATAAAAGCATTTCTTTTGTATGCTTTTGATAATATCGCGAAACTACTGCTATCAGATTTTTTCTTATGGATGCAAATCTAGTACAGTGAAGTACAGTGAAGGCCGTTTGAAGTAAATTTTGAAGTTTTTGTTTTATTAACAAATTAGTATTTCCATTGATTCAGAATGTCACAAATAATGCGTGGACTCAATTAAATCGGTCTTGGATCGATTGAGGTTAAACTGCGTCCAAGATCACTAACCAACCTGTTCACTGTGGAATCTGTTTATTTGGAAGGACGAAGCTTTCATACGTATAGATTTTATAAATATGATTTATTTTTTGAAAGGGTATGATGGGAATCGAATTCTTCTGACATAGAAACTGAAATAGGAATAACCATTGGAGCGAAAATTCGTTAAGTGAAATAAGCGAAAAAAACTGAGCGTTTTTCCGAAGTAAATTCACTTTGCATACATTCAAGTTTCATCATGTTGTAGAAATTTTGATCTAATTTCTGTTTTTTCTCAGTAATTCTAGGCTGGTGCTAATGTCATGCCGACTAAACAGACCTTATAACTTTGCCTCGAGACGAAACATCTAGATAATTTTAGAAAATCCATGCGGCTGATTCCTTGATTCCTTGATGTCAATTTTTCGTTTGGATTTAGACAAATTTGAGTGTCGACCAGTTGGACTGATATGTTCCCTGCTCTCCAGATTTTGCTGTTATTTGCTCAGAGTAGGCCTACTGCCTTTGGGTGTTCCATATTCGTGTGTGTGTGTGTGTGTGTGTGTGTGTGTGTGTGTGTGTGAAATTATTTGTCACCTGTTTTGCTTTGATTTGTTGACCTGTTAAAAAATTGGTATCCATTTGTGGAAAGAGCTTTTAAACATTGGTTTAGCCTTATAATTAATCCTTTTGTCCATATTACATCGTAGGATGTTTCAAGGCCAAGAAAAATTACAATAAGTTATCGATCACATTTTCGTTTTGCATTGAAGACCAGTTTGATTCTTGATTCCAATCGCATTAGTTGGTGTAGTTTGGATCTTCTGTTGCGGAATCTGCTTTGATATTGGTGCTGTTCAGGATGTGCTTTAGTAAGCTATTAGTCATGTTGCCATGATTTTACAGATGCTATTGGTTAGAGATATTAATCTGTACGAGGTTGTAACTGCTGGATCGGGATAATAATTGCTCTTTTCCAGTCATTAATAATTTCACCTGATCGCCAGATTATATTCAGCAGATCTAAGCTCGTCAATTCTATAGCTTTGGGAAGGTGTTTTATAGACTTCATATTCAAGTGTGTCCTCTCCTAGTCAGGTGGGAGGTCGGGTACCTTTCTCCATTAATGGATAGTGAAGTCTATTTTAAGGGGTTTGAGTGGTCACCCATATCTGTGAGGCCTACATCTCTGCTTTTTCTTTATTAGGTGCTACCTCCGATAGTCTGGGGACTGCGAATTGACTTTTTCCTCAGAGTTTCATTTTATCCCACACTTGTTTAGAAAATGCTTTATATTTAAAGACAAGCAAAACTGCATCCATACGTTAACGGTATGAATGGTAATCATGCTACTTTTTTATGCCTGAAGCATGGACATGAAGGAAAACTTGTTCTTGTTAATTTCATTGACAAACCCTAAAATATTCAAATACTTTTTGTTATGTATTGTATGTATTTATAATATTGATACTGTATATCAGGCAACTCTATTGTTTACAATGCAATACATGGCAAACCATAAAAGACACTGATTGGTTACATGGTTTAGGGTGCCTACAGTGATTGGTTGAATTGTGTCATGTGGTTTCCGGAAAAGGTTATAAATAGGGGTGCGGTGTAATTGTTGGTCAGACAACTGACGAGTACTATCGGTCCCAGATTTCAAAGTAACAGAAGAGCGAAGTCTCAAGTTAATATATCTGGATCTTTAAAAATAAGACATAAAAATAACACACCACAATATCAAATAAACAGGAATTATATATTTATTTTAAAAATATATTATAACAGTTGTCCCCCACCACACCTGACAGCTCCCCCTCCAAGATCCAGCATAATATATTAGAGCTACAGAAAAGGAGTTGTACGCAATAACTATCGCTCCAGTTCATTCATTTTACAACTCATTAAACATTGTTAAATTGTTCTCGACTTAATGATGATCATATTTGGCATTTTGCAGTTTTGTATTATCACATGAATTGTTGCCGGTAACGCCATCTCCTCCAAATTCTCCTGCATTACTGCTACCACTACCAGAATATAACGACTTCAGAAAGAAACAAAGTGAATAACTAAAGCCGTATTTACAGAACCACAAGGAAGACAAGACTTCTGTACAAAAGAAAACAAAGAAAAAGAAAAAGAAAATTCACAAAGAGACGAAAGCCATAAACGGCGAGGACAATATTGCGAGTGAAAACAATACTTCAGAAACTTTCAACTTCTTACGAGAAATTCTAGCTGAGATAATGTAATTTAGAACAACGCATGACTCAAACTCCAGGAGAAAGAGACCTACGCCTCCAACGAATTCTACACCCTACACTACCAAGACCGCATGAACGTCACCAACAACAGCAACGAAACGCCTTGGACGAGTTAAATTCTTAATACACTTGCAGCAAATGTTGAAAAGTTCATGACTTTAAAAAGTTCAAACCAGGGTCCCCATATTTCTCAGGCACGTGATAATATTCACTGTTGCCAAATCAAGAAAAGTAAACAAACAACAATAGCAACCCACCGACACAACTCTGTATGTGTCGATATCGTACACATAATAATAGTAATAAGAAGAAGACATATCAAAACATTGACATTCGAACTGTAAAGAATCTCGTAGACTACCTTAGGTTGGGGTAGGGTGCTCCCAGTATTATCTTTAATTATTACAGAAGACCCACCCTGGCTCGTTTTTGTTAGAAACTGAAGTAGTGATAAAGATGCAAAGCTCCGAACCCCAGTCAGCGATGCCGACAGTTAAATTACTGAATACACAAAAGGTGAATTTCAAATAAATAACAAATTTAATGCCATTCAATTACATATAGTCCTTCCTCAAATGAAATTCAATATTCAAAACCCTATCACTTGTCTTTCACTCGACCAAGTGACAGCCTATTTCATCATCTGACTTAGTGTGATAGATTTTCCTCCTGTCCTGTGTTTCTACTCATCTGTAGCATTTCTTGACTGGTACCCAGTACCCATTCAGTCCAACAACCACGTCCTTCACCCTTCCACTTCCTCCACTACCGTTCTTAACTTTTCTTGTCTCCCAGAGACTCGGGACCAACTGTACAGGGTATTTCCCTTCTCTGTCTCCTACAGCTCATCCGGTCTCTAAAAGCTTCCTGTCCGAACACACACAAGGACATTCGTATATTCCTCTAGCTATCTAGTCTCACACTAAACAACAATCTATCATCAGATAAGCCATTACCTTCTTTGGTCACGCATCCGTGCACATCGAAATACCCATACATTCTGGTATGGTATACACGATATCAACTGCTTATCATGCATATATCAATAGATTTTATCACATCGGTATATATAGATTCTCAATCTTATTATACAGAACAATATCACATAATCAGACGCATTTCTGTACATTACACTTCTACAAAGTATACACAAATAGTCAAATACCCCTATTAACTAATGTTGCATACTGCAACCATTATACAACGTTATAATTCAATTCAGCATTTGCAAATCTAGAATATCACATGAATAAATGCACGAGGTTACTACGAATTAACCAAATAGAGAATTACAATATTAATTCTTTACATAAACATTGCTCATGTCTCAAAACATGTATGTAGATCAGACACTACAAATGAATAAAACCCTACAAATGGTAATTCTACGTACTAACGCTTCTAGTAATGAAGTATACATGCTGCACATAATTAAAGTACAATTACCTTGCCGTAATAGACTGCGATAATCGAGCAAATAAGTCACTGAACTTTCCGAAGCTCCTTTATAATTCCCAGAATAAGAATGTTTCCCGCCAATTTCGAATGACGTCGGAGTAGCTTATAACTTCCTTATGTAATTCCCGCAAGATGGTTTAGCGATTACTGACGTTTAGTTTCAAGACACTATATTTAAACTTGCGATTCCAATCGTGGCCATGCCTTGCTCAATTCCGAGTAGATGTCGATTCACCCATGGTCTACATTATTAGCAGACATTGCCCCTTTCCCGGCAGTCTGTCAAGGGTGGATTTACGACCCCCACTTGGTGTTCCTTTGAGCCCAACACCGACAATTCATGCCACTTACCTGTGAATCACACGCAGCCAAATAAGGCGCCAGTAACAAGTTCCTATGGCCATGTTATATGGCTTCCCACCCGTCCTTTTGATGTCGGCTTACACTCGCAACATTTATGAAGCGAATAAATACCCTCAGGGTCTAGCATTTACATGTTGCAATCTGGCTATTGTTCCTTACTTATAATGTGACAACCTACGTTTAGTATATTCTCGTGAATACGAATCTCAATACATTTCAAAGACGTTATTGCACAAAAATCCATCTTTTACTTCATAGTAACATCTTGCTTAAGAGGAATGGGTTCTTCCTGCTGCTTCTTCTGCAACAAAATTTCTTCCTTATTTCTTCCGTTACTTTCCCGTTCGATGCCTTTGTGGTGTCTTCTATTTCATCCGCTTCTGAAAAATCCACCCCACCCACAACCCCACCCCATCTTCTCTTCCTTTACTTTCTCTTGACGTTCTGGACACTGTGAAGATCAGTGTTCTTTCTACTGACGAAGAAGTATTTTTAATTTTGTTTCGGATCATGTTTTGTCCTCTCTTTGATATTTTGTTTCTTTAACATTATGCACATTCTGTGTGTCAATGACCTTCTAATGAGAGACGTAAAGGGTATCTTTACTTTTATCTGAGAGGAGTAGTCATGAGTCTCTATGTTTTGTTTGATGGGATGCTCCTCCTTCATCACAGAAGAGCACACACACACACACACACACACACACACACACACACACATACAGAGAGAGAGAGAGAGAGAGAGAGAAAGAGAGAGATAACTTAGTACAATGAAACGTAAATTATTTATCGTCATGAAAAAATTACAACACTCCATGGGTAAACCTGAAACAAAGCGATGACCTTCTGCGTCATATTTTACTCTTAGAGAAGTTTAGTTTTTTCCCCACTATTTAATCAGACAGACAGACAGAGTTCAGTTATAAAAACAGCTGGCAATTTTATGGCTTGTTTTTTTCTTCATACATTTTCATTCTTTGCACACAGGATGGGTGAATCCTTTTAATGGATCCAGTTATAAAGAGACAGAAATTCATGGAATTTAAAGCTTCCAAGGACTGTAAGTTTGGATCGTACTTTCATTTCATATTTCATTTTCACACTCAGCAACAGCATTATCCCTATATGTGTAGTATGTACAATGTTTGGGGCTCTGTGCTAGAACTGGTGGTTTAAGATTTCTTTTCCAACTAATTTCAGGAACAGGAACAAATAACTTCTTTGGAATGACTGGATCTTCTCATTATTATTAAGTCTCACCATCATCACTTAGGATACGGTGACCTTTATTGTTTAATAAAGCATTTAATGGTAATGTTCTGAATTGAAAGTTTGGTTTTCAACAAGTATCATCTCAATATCATGGTAGTACAAAGTAGGTTACAGTGACTTTGTTTATTTGTATCATAGACCATACCATTATAAAAAGCATGTGCAACTTCCTGTATGTTGCGGTCTGGACACGCCTGATTATGTAAATTAACGGATAAAACCAAATTGTGGTTGTACATGCCTGCTTTATATTATCACAAAGTTTAAAGGACAATAAGGCGCTGTTGCCAACATGTATATAATTTTTTCCTAATCCTTACAATAATAGCTTATGATTCGGATGTCATTTCCATGAAGCGATTCTCAGCTTATGATCTTCTCAGGTTGGACTAGGAACATATGCTTTTAAAGGATAAATTAAACCACCAACTGTTTAAGAAAACAATTCCTCCATTTGTGGCTCTTGAAGAGGAGTTGTACCTAAATACAGTTCTTTAACACGACATCCTCATTAAAAACGTTTACAGAGATGTCCATCATTCTGGATTTTACAGAAAGTTTTGAAAATGTAGGGAAATTTCTGCATGCAAAATTATATCGATGAAATTCTCGAAAATCAGACTTGGAGGGGGATACAATTTTGAACAAGAATTGTACAGGTGGACACATGTGGAGAGAAAAGTATTTCAGGATAAACATGATAGATCGTAACAATGAATATAGTTTCTAAGTGTGCAAAATATAATGAAGATAACAAGAAAACAATAAACTAGGTTGGAAAATGGCAGTACAGATAAACAGAATAATAAAATGCAGATAATTTGTGAGGAAAAATAATGTTTATCGTCATTTTTTTTGCCACAAATGTTAAAGGAATTCACGTTCCTTGAATTAAAATATTGGATAAACGTTATTTTCATTTTACTTTAAGGTATGTATAGACTAAAAGGATGATGTTATAGGATTATTCAGGAGCATGTTATTTTCATGAATTTTTTTATCCATTCCTAACAGACTGCCTAAATTCTTAAAACTTGCCTAATAGGCAGGTGTATGAGTTGGCATCTTTGGCTATACTGTTTTATAGTGAGACCACCTTGTAATGAAGTACATGATGGATATAATATTACTAACCACCTAATGAAATAGAAACCACCACCACACTTGCCTTATAATAGGAACAGTATTATACTGAAAGGCTAGATAGTGAGAGTGTGTGTATGATTTGGACTTTTAACGTATCTTTAACAATTTTTCAGTCATATCGCTACAATGTCTGCAGTGTGGCAGTTTACAGTGATGTCTAACACTGGGGCATCATTCCGCAGACATGTAGCATGATGTCCCACCCAGACAGATTATCCTGAAAACCAGGCCGACGAGTCCTAACACTAACCTCTTAATGCTGAGCGCCAAGCGAGGCAAGTGTTAGTACCATTTTTGTAAGTCTTTGGTATGACTCAGCCGGAGATCGAACCCACGACCTCCCACATCCGAGGCGGTCGCTCTAACCACTAGGAGATAGTGAGAGAGTGTTCTATATGTTTCATATCCATTGCCATCTATGTTATCCCAGAAACTGTATGCAGGTTGTGATCCAATTACAGAACTTAATATTCCTGCAAAGATATTTATGATTCAGTTGGCCATTTGCAGAACTTAAGATTCCCTGCAATAGTTTTTATGATCTATTGGGCTATTTGCAAATTTTAAGATTGCCCACAAGAGTCTTTATGACCCAGTGGGCCATTTACAGAATTTAAGATTGCACGGAACTTTTTATTTTAAAGAAAGCTATTTACAGAATATAGTATTCCCAGTAAGAGTCTCTATGGTCCAGAGAGCCAATTACAGAACCTACATGAGTCTTTATGGTAAAGAGAGTCATTTATACAAATTTAGGTCCAGTGTCTGTATGGTCCAATACGCTATTTACAGAGCTTAAAATTGCCTGCAAGACTTTATTGTCCAGTATACCACTGACATAACTTTAGATTGTCTACAAATGGGGGGGGGGTCATTTAGTGTGCCATTTACAGAACTTAAGATTCCTAGAGTCTTTATTGTCCAGGTAACCATTTACAAAATCTAAGATTGCCTGCAAGTGTTTACGGTCCAGAGGAGCATTTACAGAACATAAGATTGCCTGCAAATGTTTACGGTCCAGAGGAGCATTTACAGAACCTAAGATTGCCTGCAAGTGTTTACGGTCCAGAGGAGCATTTACAGAACCTAAGATTGCCTGCAAGTGTTTACGGTCCAGAGGAGCATTTACAGAACATAAGATTGCCTGCAAGTGTTTACGGTCCAGAGGAGCATTTACAGAACCTAAGATTGCAATCAAGAGTCTTTATGGTCCAGTGGGACATTTACATAACTTAGATTCTCTGCAAGAGACGTTATGGTCCAGTGGGACATTTACATAACTTAGATTCTCTGCAAGAGTCTTTATGGTCCAGTGGGACATTTACATAACTTAGATTCTCTGCAAGAGACGTTATGGTCCAGTGGGACATTTACATAACTTAGATTCTCTGCAAAAGTCTTTATGGTCCAGTGGGACATTTACATAACTTAGATTCTCTGCAAGAGTCTTTATGGTCCAGTGGGACATTTACGTAACTTAGATTCTCTGCAAGAGTCTTTATGGTCCAGTGGGACATTTACATAACTTAGATTCTCTGCAAGAGACGTTATGGTCCAGTGGGACATTTACATAACTTAGATTCTCTGCAAGAGTCTTTATGGTCCAGTGGGACATTTACATAACTTAGATTCTCTGCAAGAGACGTTATGGTCCAGTGGGACATTTACATAACTTAGATTCTCTGCAAGATTCTTTATGGTCCAGTGGGACATTTACATAACTTAGATTCTCTGCAAGAGTCTTTATGGTCCAGTGGGATATTTACATAACTTAGATTCTCTGCAAGAGATTTTATGGTCCAGTGGGACATTTACATAACTTAGATTCTCTGCAAGAGTCTTTATGGTCCAGTGGGACATTTACGTAACTTAGATTCTCTGCAAGAGTCTTTATGGTCCAGTGGGACATTTACATAACTTAGATTCTCTGCAAGAGTCTTTATGGTCCAGTGGGACATTTACATAACTTAGATTCTCTGCAAGAGACGTTATGGTCCAGTGGGACATTTACATAACTTAGATTCTCTGCAAGAGTCTTTATGGTCCAGTGGGATATTTACATAACTTAGATTCTCTGCAAGAGATTTTATGGTCCAGTGGGACATTTACATAACTTAGATTCTCTGCAAGAGTCTTTATGGTCCAGTGGGACATTTACATAACTTAGATTCTCTGCAAGAGTCTTTATGGTCCAGTGGGACATTTACATAACTTAGATTCTCTGCAAGAGTCTTTATGGTCCAGTGGGACATTTACATAACTTAGATTCTCTGCAAGAGTCTTTATGGTCCAGTGGGACATTTACATAACTTAGATTCTCTGCAAGAGACGTTATGGTCCAGTGGGACATTTACATAACTTAGATTCTCTGCAAGAGTCTTTATGGTCCAGTGGGATATTTACATAACTTAGATTCTCTGCAAGAGATTTTATGGTCCAGTGGGACATTTACATAACTTAGATTCTCTGCAAGAGTCTTTATGGTCCAGTGGGACATTTACATAACTTAGATTCTCTGCAAGAGTCTTTATGGTCCAGTGGGACATTTACATAACTTAGATTCTCTGCAAGAGTCTTTATGGTCCAGTGGGACATTTACATAACTTAGATTCTCTGCAAGAGATTTTATGGTCCAATGGGACATTTACATAACTTAGATTCTCTGCAAGAGACGTTATGGTCCAGTGGGACATTTACATAACTTAGATTCTCTGCAAGAGTCTTTATGGTCCAGTGGGACATTTACATAACTTAGATTCTCTGCAAGAGATTTTATGGTCCAGTGGGACATTTACATAACTTAGATTCTCTGCAAGAGACGTTATGGTCCAGTGGGACATTTACATAACTTAGATTCTCTGCAAGAGTCTTTATGGTCCAGTGGGACATTTACATAACTTAGATTCTCTGCAAGAGTCTTTATGGTCCAGTGGGACATTTACATAACTTAGATTCTCTGCAAGAGTCTTTATGGTCCAGTGGGACATTTACATAACTTAGATTCTCTGCAAGAGATTTTATGGTCCAATGGGACATTTACATAACTTAGATTCTCTGCAAGAGACGTTATGGTCCAGTGGGACATTTACATAACTTAGATTCTCTGCAAGAGTCTTTATGGTCCAGTGGGACATTTACATAACTTAGATTCTCTGCAAGAGTCTTTATGGTCCAGTGGGACATTTACATAACTTAGATTCTCTGCAAGAGTCTTTATGGTCCAGTGGGACATTTACATAACTTAGATTCTCTGCAAGAGATTTTATGGTCCAGTGGGACATTTACATAACTTAGATTCTCTGCAAGAGACGTTATGGTCCAGTGGGACATTTACATAACTTAGATTCTCTGCAAGAGTCTTTATGGTCCAGTGGGACATTTACATAACTTAGATTCTCTGCAAGAGATTTTATGGTCCAGTGGGACATTTACATAACTTAGATTCTCTGCAAGAGACGTTATGGTCCAGTGGGACATTTACATAACTTAGATTCTCTGCAAGAGTCTTTATGGTCCAGTGGGACATTTACATAACTTAGATTCTCTGCAAGAGACGTTATGGTCCAGTGGGACATTTACATAACTTAGATTCTCTGCAAGAGTCTTTATGGTCCAGTGGGACATTTACATAACTTAGATTCTCTGCAAGAGACGTTATGGTCCAGTGGGACATTTACATAACTTAGATTCTCTGCAAGAGTCTTTATGGTCCAGTGGGACATTTACATAACTTAGATTCTCTGCAAGAGTCTTTATGGTCCAGTGGGACATTTACATAACTTAGATTCTCTGCAAGAGTCTTTATTGTCCAGAATTCCATTTGCAGAACTTAAGATTGCCTACAAGTCTTTATGAACTAACGATTCTCTGCTAAAGTATTTATAATCCAGAGATGGTAATTTGTAGAACTTAAGATTGGCTGGAAGAGTCTTTTTGATTCACTGGGCCATTTACAAAATTTAAGGTTCTTACGCAAGTCTGTATAGTTCAGTGGAACATTTACAGAACTTAGATTTCCTTCAAAATTCTCTATGGCACAGGTACCATTTGCAGTCGTAGTCAGGGGAACGAATTCATTTGATTGGATTGCTTATAAGAATAAGTCTCGGCCAGGTCGCCCGACGTATCCCTTGGCATGTTCAACTCATTTTCCCATATATTCAGAGAAACAAACATGCGTGTTTTTTAAAAAAAATAAATAATCTGGGGAAGATTTATTTTATGTGATAAGTTATAATAAAATTATGCGACTTACTCTTAACATATTGGTTGGTGGCGTTTCCTGAGGTGAGAAAAAAAAAACAAGGGCAGAATAAAATTAAACGACCACTTATGTATGGATGATTCCTGCATGTGTCAGCAGTGAGGATTGAATCCAGGATTAATGACGTGAATATTGAATGGCTTAATCACTACGCTATCCACGCTTCATGCATGCACTGTATCAGATAGTTAAGATCTGATATACCATATAATGGCTTACTTTGAAAATAACTAGCCTTTGATTATATTAATTCTATTATAACAGTATAACATCACTTGAGCCAATGCGAACAGTCTTTCTTAGTGTGGTATCGTTGGCACCAGAATAAAGTGTTGCTGATTTTACAGGTAACTGCTCCGACAAATCAGTTTTCTTCTGTACATAAACATATGTGTAAAATAAAATCCACATTCTGTTATTTCAAACTGAGTTATACAGGAAAAGTGCATGTACAACAGAATTGCATATTTAGTACCCAGGACATGTACAACGGAATTGCAAATTTAGTACCCAGGACATGTACAACGGAATTATATATTTAGTACCCAGACATGTACAACGGAATTACATATTTAGCACTCAGGGCATGTACAACGAAATTACATATTTAGTACCCAGGACATGTACAACGGAATTACATATTTAGTACCAAAGACATGTACAACGGAATTATATATTTAGTACCCAGGACAACTAGTAATGGCGGCGCCTTGCATTAACAAGGTAGGACTTGAAAAATTAGTGATAGGTTTTGCAGTATTTCTTTGTTTAAAAAAGAACGAAATAAAAGAAAAGGGCACAGGGGCTGCACAAGTGAACCAGCCAGATTGCTTTAATTTCGCTAGTTTGCATCTGTAGTTTCGAACCAGCGTGTTATAATAATAAAATCGAATTCGACAACCGCAAACTTTAAGATGTATCATAGCCAGGAAGTGTTTTCGCTTGCGAGATAAATAAAGTATAGCAGTTACCGAATAATAAATTGTATTATATCAACGTTTTGCAATAGTTCTTACTGGTGATCAACGAGCACTCTTTTCTATAATTTGATCACAGCTGATCGGATAATTACTACACTGATTAAAAAAATGTAATTATAAAAGAGGGTAGTGGTAAATTGCGAATCAATGATTTAAATTTCCACCAGTATCCTGATCTGAAGAAAAAGAAACGTTTAATTATAACGATGTGTGACAATGTTCGACAGAATTTATTCTGTTGTGGAGTGGTTCTTTTTATCGTCATAAAGTGAACGGATATAGTTTGAATCAAAATTTTTAAAAATGCAAAGACAAAGTGTGAAAAATTGTATTACACGAATTAAATTCTTGATTTGCTATCCATTGTTAAGTCTAAAAGCTGCCTGCAATGTCTGCCATGTATTTTATTAAGTCAACAGTTGCATAACTTTCAGATTGAATGAACGGGAGTTGTATATTCTTTTATCGCACGATTGTGTAATATGCATCGTTAAAATGACGTTAACTAAGTTATATGGTAATTTGTTATAACACAGAATGGCATAAGACTTCTATGTCGTGGTTTTATGGCTCATATATTTCAACATCAAGTGAGCAACTTATCTCAACGAAACCAGATTAAAAACGTCAACAACATTTATTTTACAATTTTACATTCCAAGTACTTGAAAAGTCAATGTTTTACCTCAAATGCACAAAAACACATTTTCTTGGCATATGATTATTTTAATATATAGAGGAAGTATTGTCTAGGTTTTTGGAAATCTTTAATTACCTAAAGCCATGAGACCGAGTCATTCTTCTCGCCCATCGGATAAAGTTATCCTGAATTGTACCCGGAACAACACTATTATAATCTGCCCATTTTTGGGGGACAGAATAATGATGTCCAACCCAGAAGATAAGATCTGTTTACCTGTCGTTCACCTTGCGCCAACAATGCATATTTTGTAACGCTCGAAATGAACGATTAAACAATAGTTACATCTTTGACTTAGGCAATATCAAACGGGCACCCCATGTCGTGTCCTACAGGCAATATCAAACGGGCACTCTATGTCGTGTTCTACAGGCAATATCAAACGGGCACACCATGTCGTGTCCTACAAGCAATATCAAACGGGCACTCTATGTCGTGTTCTACAGGCAATATCACTTCTAAATGGATTGGCCCAAATATCTTTCACAACATCCCATACAGCCGCCATCCTCTCATACGTGACACGTGTCAACATATGATTAAAGGTTGATAAATATAATTATATTTATAATATTCGAAATTAATTTGTAAAAATACAACTACTTTGTGCTAAAAATGTTTTGTGGATTATTTTGTCATGAAAAATTAAGACATACTTTTAACACTATTAACAAGATTACTCCAATGTTTAGTACATTCCTTATTGACAGAAACGACCGAAGTACCGGTACAGTGAAAAATACCATGGTACATATCACAGAAATGACCGAAGTACCGGTACAGTGAAAAATACCATGGTACATATCACAGAAATGACCGAAGAACCGGTACAGTGAAAAATACCATGGTACATATCACAGAAAAGAACGGTCCAAGGTAAACTGGTAGTACCTCGTGCCTCGATCACTGCATCCTTGACCTTTTTACACTAAAAAATATCCCTCGTATGTGTAAAAAAGGCAACCATTTTGATTTGAATTTCATCAACGAGGACGAGCCTATCACCTGCCAGAATCACGTGGCGAAAAGACAACGTTGCTTTGTAGAGGACATCATAAATGTTTATTTAACAGAAAAAAGTTTCAAAAGCTGCATTTGATTGACGACTGATTTCTTCGCTTGAATATATGAATCACTGGTTTCTTGTTTTGTTCATATAAGTTCAGAAAACAGCTTAAAATCGTATTGTTCAAGAACCTTTTATTTGATTTTTAAAATCCCAATAAGCCTGAAAAAGTTTTTATCGTGCTTACAATAGTCTACAAGGTAATTCACTGCATGCGGTGGGCAAGAAAAAGAATCGGTCCCGTATTTAAGGATAGCTTAGATGCAAAATAGGGCACAGTCACCTCCCCGACGTATATATTTGTCTAATCAAGTTAGATATCAATTAGCTTGCCAACACATATGCTATTTAGGTTCAAACTAAATAATCAATCGAAACTACGTATTTGTTGTGAAACAAATAAATGATATATTTTTATTTCGGTCAGTGAAGATGTTAAAGATAAAATATAAAATATATTGTACACGGTTTACCAGATCTAAAATTTTTCAAATGAAATGAAGGTAACAATTTCAAAACAGCCAAGAGTGCTATCCTTCAGTTGTGGTTTTTCTTCTTCTCTTCATGATAGTAATGAATTTATTCGTAATGTTATGTATAGGGCAAACAAATTATATGCCGTGAAAATAGTACACAACACACAATACTGTGTCTTTAAAAAATTAACAAAAGAACCATAAACCATGCCCATTATGGACTCTCTCTATCTTACTGTGTGTGTGTGTGTGTGTGTGTGTGTGTGTGTGTGTGTGTGTTAAAACAATTTGAAGGGTATAAATTATTAAGATAAGCTGGAGCATCCAGTTTGTTACTAAACAAATAATAATTGATCAACGTTAATTATTTTAAGGACCTTTCTGTCCGCCATGATATGGTTCAACTATTGAAAATATTGCAGTGAAAAATATAACAGGTCAACCATAAAAGTTCCACTAATCGACATGAATCTGTTTGTCGTAAATTTAGTATTGTATTGATTTGCATCTTTTTTATTTCCTTTTGGGAAACAGATAGTGAAATAGGAAAAAGAAAAAAGTAAAAATCACATCGAATGCAAAACTTATTCTTACATGTAATTATACTGAACTGTGTGCTTTGCCATATCATCCAAGAGTTCTTTAGCTCTGTTTCATGCAGTGATGCCTAGATAAAGATTTTCGATACAGCAAGAGTGTTGTAAAAGCTCTAGAAACTCTGAAACACGAGAACATATTTTTAATTCGGGCTTTTTAAAAATAAATGCCAAAACTCTATAATGCCCGAGAATCAATGTATTTTTTTTTTTTACTGTGCGATAAATATTCACTATCATAAATTTTTCTTCTACGCAAATAATTACATTACGAGCAAAAAACTTTAAGTATGATATACACGAGCTATTATTGCTCAAAATCCCGTGGATGCATGCCCGAATCCGAGAGTGGCGTCATTCCATTCATCTCCATAGAATGTGTTACGTCCGGTGTTGGAGAATAATATTTCACAGCGCCAGAATTAATCTGTGAGCTCTCCGACTGCATGGACGGAACACTTCGCTGAAGCCAAACAAATGATGTATGACCGCCTCCTAAAGTACAAAAAGTGGTTTTTAGATCACAATTAAAACTGTGATAGCTAATAAAGAGAAGTAATGCTTTCACTTAATCTCGGTTGATAATTTTACTGGAGATGATTGCTAAATTAAACTTTGAACTAAACGGTAAGCAATATTATTTTTTTCCTTTTAATTGAAATTTTTATCTATATTTTTGTGATAAACCATGAATAGTCGTTTTAGCAAATGTGAAAGCATTAGGAAAATAAAAAACAAACTTAAGATTAGTGATCGGTTAATCCGTTGAACAATAACCACCACGCCACCACAAAACTACACTTGCTGATAAGGGATGTAATCAAGTGTGAGGAGTAACATCCCCTGACTAACAATTGATTGAAAGTTATACTACCTCTGAATTTTTGCGTGTCTTTGCCCACTGCATACAGAATCCAAAACAGGACGAATGATATGAGAACTATGGAGAAACAGAAGGCGAGGAAACTTACAGGACCAACCGAAACAAATAGCTGAAAAAGATAACAATCAGAAAATAGTTACTTTTTGTCATCGTCACCATGACCGTTGCTTGTTGTCAATCAAAATCAAATTTTTTATTATCGTCACCTTATCCTGCACATTCTTCTTCTTCTTGTTCTTCTTCTTTCTCTTCTTCTTCATTTTATTACTATTATTGTCGTTGTCGTTATTGTTATTATAATTAGTAGTAGTAGTAGTATTAAATAGGCAAGGCCAAAAGGCGAGTACAACTTCAGTCATGTGCTCTTAGCGGTTCTCCATACCGTGGAGGAATACGCATGAAAAACCAAGCCAATGTCGCGTAATGTCATAGGACACATGAGTAGTATAAGGGGTCGCTATAGCTATATAGGGATTACTACAGGCATCTACGGGAAGTTAACATTTGGGTTATTATAGCCATCTATGGTAATGTCATATAGGGAATTGGATATTATATCCCTCTGTGGGAATCAAAAACTACTGGTCGGTATAGCTATCAATGGGAGTTTAACATGGCGATTATCAGAATGGGACTGAATATAGGGAATGGACACTGGCACCTTATGGGGATGAATCACTACGGCGGGAAATACGTAACCCCATAATACAGAGAGACAAACACTTATCGTTACAAACAGAGACGGATAAACACGTTCTTACAGACCAACACATCTCTTAACAGACTTGCACACGTCCTAAAGATCTATCACCAACGCATACAAACGAATGTTATGGTGGTAATGGGTGTGTTATGATAGGATAACTAACGCTTATTCTTAAAGACCAGCAAACATACTTAAAGACAAATAGCTACCCTCTGTAAACCAATCTTTAGGATTAACAAAGAGGAATGGGTTATGATTGGGTATGATGTATGCCATAACGATTAACACGCACTTTTATATACTAAACACTCACACATTAACAAACTGATGAGGGAAAGGGGAAAGAATATACAATATACTTAATAAGTAAACAAACACAAATACAGAATGATTAATGTTCTCTGTTCTGGATTATTGCGGTGGACCTGAAAAGAACCGCTGTGTTGACACTGAGAAGAGCGTTTGTTGAATGGTGAGGGCACCTGCACCACCCTGACCGGAATCAACTATAACTACAGTTCTTGCACCACTTGTATTCCCTCCAAGTACCCACTTGAGACCTAGAACCTAATTCTAGGCTTGTCGGCCTCGGTCTTCCAACATTCAGTCTGACTGCTGACGTTAATGCTGATGCAAATGACCTTTCTTTTTCCTTCCTCGTCTCCTCCTGTATATCGCCCGCATCGTCATTATCTTTCACATCATTGCTGGAAGACGGTGCCGTTTCTCCTCTGCTTTCATCTTCATCTAGATGTCCTCTCCCCCAATCTTCCAACAGGTCCACATTGCTTCCATTGACTATCCTTTAGTAGCTTTTACTGCTTTGGACAAATCTTGGAGTCCATCATCCGGGGCAGGAGGTCCTCAGCATTCTTTACAGTCTACCACCTACACTCATGTTGACTGGTCGACAATGAATGGCAAGATAGATCCAGTCTTACCTTGGACTCAAGTCGCGTGCGACCATTTACTGTGCGCACCGCGTACTATTTAATCTCACGTCAGTTGAGTAACAAGTGCCCATTCGACAGTTTAATGTGCGCACCGTGTACTATTTAATTTCACGTCGACTGGGTAACAAAGTGCCCATTCGACAATTTAATGTGTGCACCTTTATACAATTTAATTTACATGTCCGGAAGCTGCAAGGGAGAAGAAAAAGCGGAAAGGGATGAATTCTGATGCTATTGATGGGTCCTGTCGATACAGGATTAAGAATTTGATATTTTTGTTTATTTTATTTTTCCAAATGTTGTGTGCGTGTGTGTGTGTGATTTGGATTTTTAACGTAGCTTTAAAAAATTTTCCGTCATATCGCTACAATGTCTGTAGTGTGGCAGTTTATAGTGAAGTCTAGCACTGGGGCATCATGCCAAAGACATGTAGCATGATGTCCCACCCACTCACATTATTCTGACACCAGGCCGACCAGTCCTAACATTAACCTCTGAGCGTCGAGCGAGGCAGCTGTTAGTACCATTTTTATACATCTTTGTTATGACTTGGTCGGGGCGGACGCTCTAACCACTAGTCCACTGGAGTGGTTTTGGCAGTTGATAAGTGTAACATTGGTAGAGAGGAAAGAGTTATACTGCGTATTAGATTACGTCCAGGGAAGATGGAACGAAATGGCCGCTTTATGTTGAAGTGATTGGAAATGTCTACGGGACTGATGTTTGAAAATGATTTTTTAAAAATCCATTACTTGATGCGCGGAGTTAATAATAAACGCGACAATGAAAGAGGAAAACCGAGACAGAGAGATTGTGAATTTTTTAACATTATAAAAATTATATGCTTTTCTGTTTTCAAATCAACGTTTAAATACGCCCCGCTCAAATACCTTATTCAATAACCAACTTATTAACAAAGAATGAGCTTACGGATTAGGGCAGTCCCTCGTCTTCACGTGTAATGCCTTAAAATATGGATCGAATGGAGAGACAATACAATACGATAGGAATATACTCCTTGGCATGAGTAGATTCTCTATAAATGCTCGGTACGGGTGAGTGTCCAGGATGCTGTTCATTAATGTGTTGATACAAATCCATTTCAGTGAGCAAAGAATGCATGAAAATTTTGCTGAGAGCCAGTCTGAAAGTTTTTTCTGGACTCGTATTGTCCTTTTGGAACAGCACATTTCTTACGTATAACGGCGTGTACCGGATTCCAGGAAGAGTCTTATCTTGAAGAGTGAGTTATTGTCGATTTTTAGATGTGTATTTATCTATCCGTGTTTTCCAATCATATGTTCAATTTTCAAAGAGGTTATTTGACACAGCCATAATGTTAAAGTTTTCATAGAAGGCATACTAACTCATAACGTAAAATTCCCATAAAGGGCTCTTCCGTCCCTTAGTGCTAAAGTTCCATATTGTGTCATATCTTCCCACCATTTTCAAATCCAACAGAAGCAAGTCACGTCCAATAATGTTGAAATTTTTAATTCCCATAGAGGGCTATAGTGTCTCACTATCTATATTTAATTCTTACAGATGTCTACACTGACTCACTAATTTTAATTCCCAAAGAGGTCTATAGTTCCTCTACACACTGTCTCAGTCTGATTATCCAATTATTCACATTTTGATATGTTGTTCTTGCACTTGAAAACTAAAACTCCAACCGCATGGCAGCTTTCAAATTGATGCCACTCAGTGAATAGAACACGGGTTTCAGCCAAAACATCACTTGGAGCTAAATCAGATATGTACGGAGGATATGGCACATTTTGGATGTTGTGCTTCTCCAAGAAGTCTGTCACGACGGAGGATTTATGCAACAGTGCGTTGTCAAGAAGTATATGAATTCTACGTCGGGTAGCGGTGCGCGGAGAAGGGGCATCTCGTCAGCTTTCCACAACTGTTAGCAGCATTTTGGAGGGATAAAGATGTTCAGTTACACTAAGAGAGTCAGGCACAGATGTCTGAACGACCAGACAGTCTGCATAATAAATCTCTCTTGACAGTCAAACAACGTCAAGCGATTTGTGCTTGTTTCCTCCGATCCAAACTATTATCTTCTCTGAAGTCAGATTCAAAAACAAAATTCATGTTTCATCGTCCGTGACCGTCTCCGGTCATTCTTTTCGGATTTGACGAGGACATGTTTGGTAATTTCATCCCGATCGCGTTTTTAATCAGCAATCAGCATCAGTAAATACGGGACACATCTTGCACAAAGTTATGTGAGCTTCAATGGATTCTTCAGCATATTAAAAGCAGCAAACGAAATAATTCCCTTTATAATAGTAGTATCTCCAACTGAGTGTTGAGCATCTTCAGCAACTGATCCCCTCACAGCAGACATTTCCAGCTAACCAATCACAGAGAACTGTCCTCAAGTATGTGATCATCTTCCACTGGTTCGCGACAATCTTCAAAACAATGAAACCACCTCAAAACTGTACAGTATGGCAGAGAATTACATCCAAAATCTCTATCCACATCGGCCTTGATATCAGACAGACAGTACTATAAGAACAATTGGGTTTTGCAGTAAACTCTTTTGCATTAGCAGATTTATTCTCTTTTTCCAGCAACTTTACGTCAATGGCATTGGCCTATGTTACGTCACATGCACATCTGGACATCTCCGGCAACCTTAATGTGCAGCCTCAGATCGTTTTATGGGACGTTATTTTGTCCATCGATCGGCATTAAATTTATTGACAGGTTCAAAGAAACAAAAAAGGCTGAACAAAATATTCGGAACTTTTCAAATACCCTTCATGCTTTGCCTTTGTGCGTTTATGATCAAAGAATATATGCTGTCAACAAAAGTCGTGAACGCTGTTACTTTAAAACAACACAACACAACATAAACAAACAATTGAACAATGCAAGGGAAGTAAAGTCAATTCTGAACTGTCAGTAAAGTTAAACGTGTCTTCAGTATAGAATAACATTAATATTTCTAGACATATATTCATATATCATTTTTACAAAATTAGTTAGCCAGTGTAAGAAAGGGTAGAAAAAGGACTCACGTTTCCGACGATAACTGGGCATATCATTTCTCCAAGTGCAGCAAATACCACAAGGCATGATGTCATTGCAGCTGGAAAAATATTTTTAATAATTATTAAATCTTGTACATTTTCCCTCGACATCGTCATCATAACCATCGTCATCACTTTGATCGTCAATGTATCGCCTTGGTACGCAGAGAAAAGGGTATCATTTCTCGTCAACAATGTTAAGTTGGTGTGTTAAAGTTGAACAACAGTTACCGTATTCAAATGAAATTTAATTTTGGTAAAATATTACCGTTTGTCTAGATATAATAGGATTCGCTGATTAAGAATCATATTAGAATAACTTTGATATGTTTGTCCCTATCCAACATTTCAGTCGACTTTATCAAAATGTATGAAGAAAAGAAGAAACCTCCTACAGCGATTGGAGGCATATGTAATCCAAACAGTTATATTAAACAATACAGAAATGGACTTAAAACATTCTTCATCCTTTGATATAAGAAGAATTTTCATAAACTCTGCTGTTTTATAAATCTACCCACTGATTCGCGATTTTGAATCGAAGCACAGCATTGCATACCCTCGTATAATGGAGGCAATCGTGTTACTCTGTTATTTCCACTTGAACGAATATTTTAAAAAAATGTTGGTTACTTCCATAAAAACTGTTTATTACATAAGTATTAATCCGACCCAAACATACATATAGGACTTTATTACAGCCACACGAAATGTATATGTTTGCTAATTTACCACAAGAAATGTATGTTTGCTAATTTACCACAGGAAATGTTTGTTTGCTATTTTACCACAGGAAATGTATGTTTGCTAATTTAAAACAGGAAATGTAAGTTAGCTAATTTTCTTCAAAATTGATATATTCTATACGACCTAATTATACATTCTCCTGATTGTGTTGCCTGCAACCTTGTCTAAGGTGCCTTTCATTTACAGATTCGTCTATTTTCGTCGGCGTTGGAATTCTTCTTGTCGTCGCAATTTCTGCTGATGGACACGGTTTTCAGATATATGACGTTATAACAGTTTCTTTCTATGGAATCCTGGTTTGCTGTCTAAGTTGTATTAGTATATTCAATTGTATTCCGTTATGCTTAGTTGTATTAGTATATTCAATTGTATTCCGCTATGCTAAGTTGTATTAAGATATTCAATTGTATTCCGATATGCTAAGTTGTATCAGTATATTCAATTGTATTCCGCTATGCTAAGTTGTATTAAGATATTCAATTGTATTCGGCTATGCTAAGTTGTATTAGTATATTCAATTGTATTCCGTTATGCTCAGTTGTATTAGTATATTCAATTGTATTCCGTTATGCTAAGTTGTATTAATATATTCAATTGTATTCCGCTATGCTAAGTTGCACTAGTATATTCAATTGTATTCCGCTATGCTAAGTTTTATTAGTATATTCATTTGTATTCCGCTATGCTATTAAAGATGTTCCAGTGTGTTTAATTGTATTCCCCTTTGCAGTAAAATCCTAAATAATGATAGATGTATGGATCTTTTCTCGTGAGGTACGTAAACTTATGTCTCATGTATAAATTCGCCAGTCTACGTCGTCTCATTTCTTTTTCTCCATATGCACAGGACCAACAGGTTTACCGATATGAACTGGGACTTTCAAGCTTGAAGACGCTGATGAATTAGGCGAAAAATATTTCAGTGTTAAATTTTCTGTGCTGGATTACACTGATTTATTAAGCGAAAAAAAATTCAATTTATTTTAATATTTGGATTGTTTTAGCTTTCTTGCATTTTATTCTTTTAAATGTGACCATCAAAGAATAATTTTTCGTATTTTTCACATTAACAATTTACTACTGTATTATCCTCTTGGTATTTTAAAGTTTCTTTCGCGATGAGCTTTCTGGATAGTTACACACAGGTGATATTCTAGATTGCCATCATTTCTGTTCTCACATTCGTCTTTCGATTTCATCATACTATTAGTTTTAAACTCAGCACAACAGTCAACTATTCAAAATACATATACAAAAATAGAGCTTAAAGCTGTACAGACTATCAAATCATATCTACTCTCACATCCAGGGAAATGTGTAGTTGTTTACGTGTACCTAAACACAGTCAATGACACGTTAAGCCTAGCGTATATGATTTGACATAAATAGCTGATGACTCACCATGTACAATTATTTTATTAAATACGTTACGAAATAGAATACCGGGCTCAAATAACTTCATAAACATCATTTACCGTGTGCTGACAGAACAGGCTTGATGATTAGCAATAGTCTATTCTTGAAAAACTATTCAATGACAAGATAGGTACAAGTGTCTATTAATGAGATTATAAGATAGGTCTTCGTGTCTTTTAACAAGATTGTAAGATAGGTACACGTGTCTATTAATGAGATTGTAAGATAGGTCTACATGTCTATTATTGAGATTTTAATATAGGTCTCGTGTCTATTAACGAGATTGTAAGATAAGCCTACGTGTCTATTATTGAGATTTTAATATAGGTCTCACGTATATATTAATGAGATGTAAGATAAGTCTAATGTATCTATTATTGAGATTTTAAAATAGGTCTTTTATGTCTATTGATTAGATTCTAGAATACGTCTACTACGTATATTAATGAGATTTTAAAATAGGTATACTGTGTCTATTAATTAGAGTTTAAAATTACTTCTGTCTTTCGGTATATCCGATCTCATTATAAACTATTTCATTGCACACGGCTTAATATATTGTGGAATGGTTTCCTACACATTTATTGTGGTTCTTTGTTCGGCGCCTTTTTGTTTCTGTAGCTTTTCTCACAGTTTGGGCAACGTTTGATGCCTTGCAAAAAGTCAGTAATATATTGCATTTCTTGTTGCAATCTGCCTATTGTTACACCCAAGGGATCTCTCTACCAAGCGAACCAGACACTCAAGTCAGTAATATATTGCAATTCTTGTTGCAATCTGCCTATTGTTACACCCAAGGGATCTCTCTACCAAGCGAACCAGACACTCAAGTCAGTAATATATTGCAATTCTTGTTGTAATCTGCCTATTGTTACACCCAAGGGATCTCTCTACCAAGCGAATAGACACTCAAGTCAGTTATGGACTGGAAGTCGCTTGTTTTCCGCTATTTCCTAGGACTTCCTCACAACACCTAATGCAGGGAGCTATTTTCCGTTTCTATCCATGGGTCAGACGAAAGACAGTTGTGAGCCATATTTCACATGTACCCTTTCACGAATATTTCATATTGAACGGCACAATCAATCAACACCTTAAGAATAAAACAAGGACTGCTTGACCCCATGCCCATTTATACGGCTCTGACCTGATATCAACTATGAAACTATTCCATGGCATCATAAAATAGCATCAATAATGTGCACTATAACTTTTGCCCATATAAATAAATTGGCTTATTACTTGGGCTGATGAATATTTCCCCAACACCGACATCCCATAATCAAACAACTAATCACTAAAAACAATAAATCTATAAATGGAGAAGTAAATATTTCCTAAATTTATTACACTGTGCATCAACTGATTACCTTCACAGTTTTAATTACGTACGCGACAGTGTCATCTGAAACAATTGCAACTCAGTCAAAATTTGTGTACATGTATGACGTACATCGTTTTGTAAAAAGTATCTGTTAATGTCATTTATAACATATCTGTGTCCAGGTACAAATGTAAATCCATTTTTGTACCCAGGTACATATATAGATCTATTTGTTTATACAAGTACAAATATAGATCTATTTTTGTATCCAGGTACAAATATAAATTTTTTATCGAGGTATATATATATATATATATATATATATATATATATATATATATATATATATATATATATATATATATATATATATATATATATATGTTTGTCTACTTTAAGCTATTTCAGTACAGTATTGATTGTGGGAGTTGGTTGTTAATATAACAAAATGCATGTACTGATCAATTTTAAATGATAATCTATGTATATAAAAAATAGTTTAAAAAAATAAGAAAACTCAAAAAGATAGTTAACAATAAAGAAGACAAAACGTTTATAGAATACTTGAAACAGTAAACGGAGCAAAATAAAACGCATTTAAACAGATAACAATTAATGCATGTTTCATATTCTAACTTTTTCACTGCAAATTTCAGTAAACCAATAAACAGATATATGTGTTTATTTATATCCATCTTATTCATTTATGTACTGTGGATTGTGTGACCAATTATTTGTAGTATAGACTGACTCACTGGCCACTAAACATTATTTTGAACCATGAAATAAAGTAACAACTCCTCTGCAGAGAAGAATGGAGTAGAGTATATGCAGTATATATATATATATATATATATATATATATATATATATATATATATATATATATATATGAGAAATGACATCGTGTTTCCGGTAGGAGAAAATATTTAGTGTACGTTTTAAATTTTAAATATCAGTTATTTTTAATTGCTTCAGGAAAAACTCACAAAGTCAGTGTAGTGAATTTTATATTGATTTTCATGGTATGAATATTTACTAAAAACAAAAGGCAATGCTTTTTCAGAATTATTTTATTTTTAAATTTGAAAGATCTATAGGAATAACTAATATTTAAATATTCAAATGAACTAATTTTGACTTCTGATTGGTTAGTAAGTGAGGTAAAGTGGACAAATTTATGGATATATCACCCAAGCCTTGATACGTCTGCAAGTGATCTAAAGAGCAAATCCTAGTCACGATTCGTGTAAACTAACACGTTATTAAGTATACTTGAACCTTAAATTTTAAGTGCTACGTGTATACCCGGCTTAACAGAGCCGTTAAAGGGACCGTGTTAAGTAAGTATTCGGTTTTTACTTACCATTGAGGTCAATGAACTGTTCTGAAAGGGACATAACTGTCGGGGAAAGACTGCTTAGAAAGAGGCCCATAATACACGTGCCTATATAGATTGCTACTCGGCTTGTCTGCCATATCAGCGTCAATAACATGGCTATACAACAACCAGTCTGTAAAAGATTAAAATAGAGGCATATTAGCAAATGGCACAGTGCTATTGTTTTCCGACTAACTCTGTCAATAGCAATTATATGAAACCAGAGACATTTGTACACTAAAACAACTGACAATTTTTCAAGAAATTGTTAAAGAAAATGAACACCATTCCAGTCCACCTATACAATAATATAGCTAGATAGTTTTTATAGTAGGTACCGTTTATATATACGAATTCATCGAACTTAATCCACAGATAAACGAAGACGGCACAAGGTGTGACCCATGAAAGCTTGCTATTACTATTTGCCACATCATTAGCACATTTTGCAAAATCGGTTGTACATTTACATAAAAATGCCAGAAATAGCGTTCTAACATTTTTTCATTCTCAACAATATCTTACCGTTCCGGCAATTATAAGACAAATAAAATACATACAATGCGTGACTTTGTGAAACGAAGTGAACTTGCAAGTCTGCATTCTTGGACACCCATGATCTTTGTACCAGTAACAACAATCGCAAGAGTCTAACATTTGAAAATGTTCGCTGCCTGTGAACTTTGTTCTGGTGCCAGCAATTGCAAGAACCTCAGACCTGCGAAGGTTTGACATCCATTCCCTTTGCACCAGTGACAGCATTCGCAAGAGCCTCAAGTATGAAGGTTTGTGACACCCATAACATTTACACCATTTACAGCATCCGCAAGAGCCTCATGTCTGCATTTTTTATTTTTACACTCGTGACCTAGGTGCTAGTAACAACAACCGCAGATCCTCAAGTCAGCAAGTCAATGACACAAATGACCTTCGTAACGGTAACAACAATGGCAACAACCTGACATTTGCAGGTTTCAGATCCATGACCTTTGTATGTTGTTGTTTGTCAGTACAAAGATCATGTGTGTCAACCAGATATAATGATGTTGCTACCGGGACCACATACTCATGTCTACAGGTGTTTGACATTTATACCGATAACAGTAATCGGAAGAACCTCAAGTCTGAGAAAAATCTGCATGTCACATATATATTGCAATGTAAATATTTGAACGACATCTGACAAGATCTTGTGATTCTTAAGAAAGCGGATTCAGAAAGGGGGGTGGGGGCATGCTTTAAAATACGACATATATGGTTGAGATTATAGTTAGATCAATGTTGATTTAATTCCTTCCTAAGTGAAAAAGTCATAAAATGGCCCTTTCTAAATGAATGTTTCTTCTGTGTCAAAGCCAGCAAATATTTTGGATTTTGTGCTTAACATATTGGCTGTTCTTATGTAACGTACGTTTTAAGCCCTATCACACGTTTAAGTGTAAAGTTTATGCAAATCACTAATCCTCCTGTGACAAAAATATGCGTACACTTATAATCAAAATTACAAAATGTTGGATAGGGAAATGTCACCCAGTTTTAGATAAGGAACTGTCAAACCAAGGTCGCCAAATGAACCAAATAATGTACTAGTTTATGGACCAAAATAATGTACTAGTTCTATGAACCAAGTATTGTACTAGTTTTAAGGACCAAACAATGTACTAGTTTTATGGACCAAATAATGTACTAGTTTTTATGGATTAATATTGGATACGCGTAGGTAAATGTTCACGACAAGTCTACCTGACTGTGAAGTGTAGATTCATACGCAAACAAATCCACGTCACGATATATGTTCAATGTTCTAGTCTTACCGATGCCTAACAAAATGTGTGTGTGTGTGTGTGTGTGTGTGTGTGGTAAAAGGGAGGGAAAGCTCCAAGCCTTCACAACCCACAAAAACATGTAATAATTAATTATGAATCTGGTCATGTCAGACTAATCATAGAACACGAAGAAAATTATTCGTTTAGTCAACAGATTCCGTGTACGATGATATAAGAAGCTCGCATGCTCTCTCGTCCCCTCCACCCCCACTCCCGCAAATTCTCCCTAACCTTCAATTTAAAAAAAGAAGATACTAAGAATCTGGATTTCGTGGGTCGTCACATTTAGAGTGTAGAGCATACACCAGAATCCTTCTTGACTAAATCGCAAACTTTTCGATTCGACCCATGTCTCTGAAATCAAGCTCTTGTAAATAATAAAGGACTGCATGCTGTATGCATATATTTTGCATTACGTTGTTCACCACAGAGACAACAAGTGTTCCTTGTTGTTTATGTGGAATTCGATAATTCATTATCACCCAAGCGGTAAGGTAAGGTTCAGTCTTTGTGCATACCCATAAAAATATGTTTCTCGTCAATCATTTTTATCATTCGCTAGATTAGGTGAAATAAGGTGGGCCTACATAAATGCAGCATATCCGGAGCGGGAAAAAAGTTATGGTTACTAATGATATAGGATGTATTTTGATCTTGGCAATATTTGTCAAGGATTAAATTGAATTTTTATTAATGGCCGAGTTCTGAAAATCCACCAATAGGTCAAGAAATAGCGATGAGTAACAAACGGTATACGCGATCTATAGATATAAAATTAAAAAAATATGATAGCTGTCGAATGATCTGGCGGTACACGTATTTACAGGGTAATTATTTCCCCTCTATACCTAGTTAGAATTGACCAATCAGACCCGGTTGAGAAGCAATATTCTTTGAAAACAGGCAAATTTAGATCGACCGCTGGTGAATATTTCCTCTTTTACCACGGTGTCTCGGCCTTTAAGAAAAGGAAATGCTTCATGTTACACCACTTACAACATTTCACGTGCAAAAGTACTTACTATGTTACAGATGAGCATAAACTTGGCTGAAAAATTTGTTGCCATGACGATAGCTATCAAGCGTCCCAAGGCGAAGGTGCCCTAAAATGAAACAAGTTTAGCATAACAACACAAAAATGTATGAAAAACAAGAAAATATGGCTGTTTAGACAAGCAATGAAACACACGATGGACTTCTCCGGGACATCATTTTATTTTTTATTTTCCCGATTGATAACTTATTTTGTAAGTTTGATATATCTGCCCACGTGACCATCATCGGACAATGTTGCTGTATGAGCAGGGTACACATTTTAAAACGTAAAAATAATCGAGTTTTTCCGAGTTTTTATTTAAACCAACAATGTTATGCTTCTTTATTTTCAGACAGGTATGGCCACATAAAGAATTGCAATGTCATGTTTAAATACAGCTGTAATATTTTAGTTTTTGTAGAGATAAACCATACTTTAAATTAACCTTAGGCATTACGTTGTGTCAGACCACAATGATTAAAGACAAACTTATCTTTTTCGATGGAAGCTGTCCTTTGGTAGCGGGGATTAAGACAAATTTAATGTGGATCAATGAGAAAGAAATTAGAACTATCAGCGCTTGTTATGTCTCATCACTGGTAGTCATGTGATTCAGTTATTAGTTTTGTTGGTTTGTTTTGTGCTGGTGGGATCAGGGGAAGTTGTTCCCAAAATTCAGCAAGCTCATATCTCCGTCATCTTTTTAGACGATGATGCTGATGATGCTTAAAAGTTGCTAATTACTGGCTGAAAACTGAAATTCTGTCTTAATTTAACCTCCGAGATTTCGGATTTCGCGAGAATCTAAGTTTTTGTCTGACGATGAAAGTCTTAAATGTATTTCCAGAACAGGGGGAGGATATCCATTAACACGGAAAAGAAACTACCTGTATATGTGATGCTTTTTGTTCTACGTGGTTTCTCGGGTGTCTTAGAAAACAAAATGTTCAAATAGTACTACAGGCAAAGCAAAATTAAATATCAGATCGATGGTGATATATTTGTTAAACCGGAAGTGTTCTCTCAGATTCATGCACAACAAATGCTGGGGAAAATTCGTCATTTCTATATATGTATATTGCATTTAAATATATATAATTCATATCAGTGAGAAAATACTTTATATGGTTGCTGTATTTATTTCCCTATCATTCAAAACTAGTTTTGTATGATATAAACCAACTTTGCATAAATATTTTTTTTAAATCACGATATAGGGTATGTGCACTAAAGAAGTTTACAAAACTACATGCCAAGGATGGGTTGGACAACGTGGTTATCTATTTTGATTTGAGTCAATCAACACTAATCTTTGCGTGAAACAATAACATTATTATTTTTGTAAGATTTCAAAACATATTAACTGGACATTAGATAACTTTTATTTAAGACCAGATGATGATTGTGAGAGTTTTCATCAGAGAACCCTATCAGAGCATCATTCCAAAACGGATGTACAAATTTCGCAAAATATGAAATTATTTTTCTGCACCGTACACACAAATGCGATCGCACACATCCCGAAGCAAACATGCACATACGGGCACACCTCGCACATACATACATATACACACACACATACACATAATTCAAAATATTCACACAAAAAACAACTTAATTACAGTTCTACATGATGTTTGTTTATGAATATACACATTGACTAAAAGAGAAAGTGTGCTGTATGCACACGCGCTGATGTTTTATATGTACGTAACGCCCTGATGTTTTATATGTACGTAACGCCCTGATGTTCTATATGTACGTAACGCCCTGATGTTTTATATGTACGTAACGCCCTGATGTTTTATATGTACGTAACACCCTGATGTTTTATATGTACGTAACGCCCTGAGGTGGTACATTAGCCAGTTTTAATTGGAGGGTTTTAAAAACTGATCAGCCACACCTCTGCCATTGGTGGACCAAAGATGACTATGAAATAAATTAGACAAGTATTGATCAATACGGTGGAATATTCCAATGTATGTTCACTGTCACATTCCGTGCGTATGTATCAACTCCTTGACGTAAGCCATGATTTTTTGTAGAAAATCTCAGCTCTATCAACTGATCCAGGCTTTTTGTAAAGAAATCTCCACTTTTTTTTACCTGACCCAGGTTTTTTGTATCTGGGTATTTACAAATTTAAAGACAAAGAAAAAATACATACCCAGAAACAGGAATTAAGAATGGCACCTTCTTTTCGTTCCAGTTCGTTGACGTTTTTCAAGGCGTATGAGTAAATGTAATCAGCATAGGACGACTGAAAAGGGTAAAAAAACAATCAATACAAATAAGTCCATCTAAATGGCAATACAAATAAGTCCATCTAAATGGCAGTACAAATCAATACAAATAAGTCCATATAAGTGGTAATACAAATTAATACAAATAAGACCGTCAAAATGGCAATAAAAATAAGTCCATCTAAATGGCAATACAAATCAATACAAATAAGTCCATCCACATGGCAATAAAAGCCAATAAGTCTATCAGAATGGCAATAAAGGTCAATAGAATAAGTCCATCTAAATAGCAATAAAGGCCAATACAAAAAGTACATCCGAATAGTGAACCAATAATCAATAGCTTTTTGCGTGATATGATGAGATTTTAGCCAGTGGAAATGCTTGTTACAAAGGCTCTGTGAAACGTTTTAATTACGAAGTAATGTCAAGCTATGATTTTCTTGACAATGCCTTTGAAGATTTAATTCTGCCAAGTGTTACTGTAGCGCCTTCTATTGGTAACAGGTCATTGAACTTTTACCATACCCTCGTTAGCAGGGATCTCACGGCGCAACACGATAGTCTGGTTGAACGAGACTACGACAGTCTTAGACTCAGACTGCTTTCCTGTGATACAGGCATCTTCGCTAGCCAAGGTTCCGATATGACAAACCTATCTACACGTTGGCGGATGGAACAGATATATTGGTACTTTTTCCTTGCTACCTCTATTGGATTTCATGAGTTGCCTCCCTTAGTATGTAACGCCAATTAACCAATAGCGTGGTGCATTGTACATCGGCCGACAATGGTGAGGGCAATTGACTTAAATATGATACTTTGGAAGTTTAACATCGAATATATGACTATATACCAGAGGGAAGCTATCACAGTGTATTTGAGTGACAGGTATTTGTGCAAACAAGGACCGGCACTGGAAAGTTGCTTATGTATCAGTTCATTGAAGGTGTGTGCTCCCCTGACTAAATAGGAGTCAGCTTCGTATGAGTTTTCATTACAGTCACTTTTGCGTTGAACTTTGGTGACTAGAAGATTACAAGATGACGATACGTTTCTGTTCCAAGTCTTCACAATTCTTTATATTCCGTTACTTTTTACGAATCCCTTGAAAATTGGGGTAAAACAAGAATATACGATACTACAAGAAAGTGGCTGAATTCATCTTGCTGTATATTACGTCTGGTGAGACCGCCAGCTGGGAAGTAGTTTATCTCGGATTCTCGCCATTTTGAATTTCTTCTTTAACAGTTGTATATGTCGTTCATTTAAATTAGGTTAACAGAAGACCATTGAGCATTCCGGATTTGCATAATGACTTAGAATGAGGTGTTCTTCCAACGAACAAAACGTTTGAAAGTCGCACATTGCACTGCGCCCTAAACCTGCGAGGTTACTTACACGATGACGGAAATTTCCAAGAACTTCAGGTTGTAACAAAATTCCGACTCACCTGTAATCCATCGTAGATAAATAGTGACGCTGATGTGAGAACTGTTATAACAACCACCTCCTTTCTTCCGCAGCCACATAAACGTGCCAAAGTTTTACTTCCTCTATATTCCTGAAACTCTGTTGCTTCTGGAATCAAAATTAGTTATTTAATTATTTATTTTATAAAAGCACAATATTTTAAAGGAAAGCAATCATTTCCTTCTTTTCATCCCATCATCTTGGCAAGTTTCTTTGGATTCCATGATGAAAATAATAACTTCAAAACAGAGAAGTTTTCCAATTGTTTTATAGTTATATTGAACTTAATAAAAATTGATTAATATCGTTCCAGTGATGAATTTTATTTTACTATTTCTATTTGAATTTCTTATTCTGAATGGGTAATGTCAACTGCATTCTGCGTTGTTTAAATGATGATTTCAACCCATGACAACTCTTACAGGAGAAGAAATCCCGCAAACTGAAAAATGTACTTTTACTACAATGCATGTAAAACTTGCGATCTTAGTGTAAACCCTACAAATCATAAATTGGATACAGCTCTAATTAAACCGTTAAAGAAACTCAAAAAAACACATTCATTTTTGGAATATTTTTTGTAAGTATACCAATAACAGGAGTGTTTCTACTTTTAGTTAAATTGACAATATATGGGCCAAACCTCTGTCTTAAAATGATTTATAGTTACCCTTTATGGTAGGCATGTGCAACTTCCCCAGGGGCGAACCGAATCAACAATTTTTAAAGCCACAACCGACGCAGTAACAAGCGGATAAAACCATGTCGGGGTTCTACATTGCGCATGCCTGCTTCATGGCGTGGCGTCCTGAAATTAGTTGCCTACGGAAAAGACTGAAAATTCTTTAGAATGATAATTTTAACATTCTTACTATGCCAAAGACGAAACAATAAAAAGTTTTATGCATATCTGACTCACCTAAAGTTTTCTTTAAGAAGAAACATTATTGCTGCATTTAGCAATCTAAGAATCCTGTGAAAAATAACTGCTGATCAAAGCTCCGTACGTTGAAACGTTTCAATTTGGTCAGTATCACGCGTCTTGGCAACCTTGGTTGTGATCATGTGATGTCGTTCAACCAAAGTGTAACCGACTTTGAACTCTCTTTAATAGAAGCAAGAATGCGGAAAACAGGGCCTTTCTATTTTGCCATAGCTTACGTACTGTCACAAGATGGCAGACAGGCGAAATCGATTTTTCTTCTTGGTTGTTTTGTGTGTGAACAAATTGGTATCTGTCTGATTGATAAGTGGTTGAAACAGACACTTCTTGTCAGAGTACAAGAACAGAGTGTCAAAATCATGCCTATGGTCAGAGTGCCAAATTCACCCGTGTTCAGAGCGCGAAAACAATCCCCCTCCCAAACAACCAAAACACAACGCTGGTCAGATTGAAAAAACAATCGCTTGTCAGAGAGCTAAAACACATGTGATCAGACGGCCAAAATACCCCCGTGTTCAAAGCGCCAAAAATACGCCAGTGATTGGAGCATCAAACACACGTGGCGAGAATGCCAGAAAATACTCCTAGTCAGAGAATCAAAGCGCACCCCTGCTCAAAGAGTCAAAACAAACCCTGGTTAAGCGATCAAACGCACCAGTAGTCAGAAGGCCACCCCACCCCCATCTCAGTGCATCAATATTCAGCTCTGATTTGGGAGCAAAAACACACCTGTAGTCAGAGATCACGCACACACCTAGTCTGAGCGTCAAAACACGCTCCATATCAGATTATTAGATCTAGGGCCTATGTACGAATCGAGACAAATGTAAGGTAATGCACGAATGGGCATTTAGACCACCATTAAACCAAGCTTGCTTTTTATGTTCTGAAAAGCTTTTTCCAAAGTTTCTTTTGTGGTATGTAATGCTGTTTTCAGCACATTATATGCTACACATAGCGGCCAGCATATATGGTGGTGGAAGAACCCAGGAAGACCATTGACCCACGAGAAGCTACCAGCCTGCTTTCTCATATACCTACGATGGTCGAGCCGAAACTTGAACCTACGCAGATTATTATGTCAAAGTTTCTGTGAGTGGGGGTGGCTTTCTTTTTTTCTGCTTCCAAGCGAGAATCTGACCATGACTTAAATGTAGAGTCCATTCCTTAAATCTTCTGGCTCATTAGTGTTCTACACATCAATATATATCCAGATACCAAGTATGACACGGTAGTCAACCGTACTTTATAAAGTGACCGCATTGCTAGAGTATAAAAATAAACATTCAGGTTAATATAGGTTGTTGACAGACGAACAGACGCACACGCAAACTTATTCCAAAATAATTGCTATGTCGACCATCCTCCAAGGCCGGCTAGACAAAAAGAAATCATCTAGTTCAGGGTTCTCAAACTCAAACCACGTTGAGGTCCTCATGATGGCGTTTTCTATGGCCCAAGGACATTACCACCTTTGTTTTCTCTCATGACACCACGTGTTTGAGACCCCTGATCTAGTTTTTCGGAACATGCACTTGGCGAATGATGATTTTAGTTTATAAATGCTTTTCGTAAACTTGAGCAAAAGAGAGATGAGTGCTTAAGCATTAAATGGGCGCTAATGTTTGCATTTATTATTAAGGATTAAATATGTCATCTACATCATGGATTACAGCATTATCTCAACTAGTATATAAAAATCTGCAGATTATTCCACATTAGTATTGTTCCACATTAATATTATTCCACATTAGTATTATTCCACATTAATATTGTTCCACATTAGTATCATTCCACATTAGTATTGTTCCACAGAGGTGAAAATAACATATCCACCAAAATCTTTGACCTCAAGCGTTTCAATAAATTCTGACCAGACGTCTGACACGTCATTACAAATTTTCTTGTTGTAGGCATTATCCGCAACTGTTCTACGAAAGAACTTCCATTTCTATTAGATATTATTAAATCAATCTTTAAATTTTTTGACTATTTTTGATTACCCTTTAAAATTTCTCCTAGCCATTTTAATTTAAATGTTTTAGTAACTTCTTGGTAATTATGACAGTCTACCTCCCTATTTATTTTATTATGCTCTGAAGTTCAGATAAATTTAAAAATTTTCTTTTCCAAAGCAGAAGCTAGGTCTCAAGGTTGATTGGGTAAGGGGCCGTCCATTTAGTACGTACGCACGGTGGGGTAGGTGGGTAACCCCAATGTATACGCTTGCGTATGGGGGGGGGTCTACTGATAATGTACGTTCGGATAGGAAACGGGGTGGGGGGCGGTGAAACCTCGATAATAAGTTAGTCAGGTACGTAACCTGTTCGACTGTATTCAGTCTGCGTTTGAATTTTAGCGGACACTAGACAAACTTTTTAAAGTTACGCAACTTATTTCTTTGATGCAGCCAGCCATTCAACGTCGGTGGACTATCTACTTTATTAAATACGTTAATATTATTAATCCTTGATCGTTTCTGCGTGGATTAAATATAGGCCGTTCTATACAATTGGAGGGGGTGCGTCAAGCGTACGTACGTAGGTGGGGTGTGTAAAAAACGTACGCATGTGTAAAGGGAGGGGAGGGGTCAAGTTTTGCCAGATATTTGCGTACGTACTAAATGGATGGCCCCATAGAATATAAATAAATGCGTAATAAGGATATAAATAAATGCGTAATAAGAATATAATGCGCATCTTAATAAGGATATCAGTAAATGCGTAATATGAATATAAATAAATGCGTAATAAGGATATCAATAAATGCATAATAAAGATATAAATAAATCGTAATAAGGATATCAATACATTCGTAATAAGAATATAAATAAATGCGCAATAAGGATATCAATAAATGCATAATAAGGATATCAATAAATCGTAATAAGGATATCAATACATTCGTAATAAGAATATAAATAAATGAGTCAATTTAGAATTCTGATAATGATTGATAATATTTACTTGATCATAAAGAATAGTTTTTCATTCTTCCCAAATTTTTAGCAACTTGTAAGTTTCTGTTAATATGCGCTTTCGGTTTCCCATATATCAATTTGTCATGTTCTAAATATCAACATTGTTAAAGCACTTTTGTCCCAGTCTAATTTAACATTTGTTTTCGTCAAGGTGTCGTGTAACATATTATTGTACTAGTCTGATTTAACAATTTCGCAAGTTTAATATCCTTTGCTGGCAAAGATCACCCGAATGAGTTCTGTATGTTTCGATATTGATTTTAACCCCGACATTATTTAGAATTTATTTAAAGTTTAAAACCCGTTGCGAACAGATTCTTCTCCACCGTCAAGAAATAGCTGCATGTCATTTACAATATTGACTGAATTTCTATTAATTACCATTGACAGTAATACCTTTACTGACTGGGTATCTGAATTTGTATTAATTGTCATTGACAGTAATAACTTAACTGACTGGTTATCTGAATTTGCATTAATTATCATTGACAGTAATAACTTAACTGACTGGTCATCTGAATTTGCATTAATTATCATTGACAGTAATAACTTCAATGGCTGGTTATCTGAATTTGCATTAATAATCAGTCACAGCAATACCTTTACTGGCTGTGTATCTGTAAACCTTTACTAACTCGTTATCTGAATTTGTATCAATTATCAGTAACATTAATACCCTTTACTGACTGGTTACCTGAATTTGTATTAACTACCATTGGCAGTAATACCCTTTATTGACAGGTTATCTGAAATGGTGCCCAGGGCCATAGAGAGCGATCACATGCCCTGGGGGTAAGAAACACCCAGGCCTCTCCTAGTTCTTGTTCAAAAATTTTCTTTTATAAAATTAAAAAGTGTTGTTCGGCTCGGACCCCATTTAGGGCTGACGCCCCGGTTGCACACACACACCCCTAGTCGGCACTGGTTGTGCTAATTACCATTGGCAGTAATACCTTTTATTGGCTGATTATCTGAATGTGTACTAATTACCATTGGCGGTAATACCCTTTATTGGCTGGTTATCTGAATGTGTGCTAATTACCATTGGGAGTAATACCCTTTATTGGCTGGTTAGCTGAATGTGTACTAATTACCATTGGCAGTAATATCGTTTATTGACTGGTTATCTGAATCTGTATTAATTACCTTTGACAGTGTCACGACCCTATGGTCTTAAGCTAAGTTAATACTAAGAAAAGCTAAGAAAAGAGCTAAAACCAACGAGTTTTGTAAAATTCAATAATTTATTTATTTCCCTAGAATACAAAATTAAAAATGTAAAAAACCAACAACTTATTTTATTGTAAGTTAAATCCCAAACAGTTTTAAAAACTCTATCAGAAATCCAAAAACTGAGTTCCAAATGAATTTCAGTTGCGAATTCCAATTCTGAATGTGCTGATGTACCAATAGCATGGAATGTGGTGATGTGCTAACAATCTTGCTGTATTACAATGATATAATCCAAAATGTGTTTGAATGAAATCCCAGTAATCGCAAAATAGTGATATAGTCCATGAATGAATATTTGTAATTCCAGCGAATAATTTAAATAAGTAGATCCCCGCGAATAATATTGAACACAATAATAAAACTGACTCCACTTCGGATGTTAAGATAGGAATGAATAATTCTGAAGTAAACAACAATTTATTTATAAAGATATGACACAATAAAAGACCCAGTATGAGGGTAATTTTCCCATTAAATTTCGTAACAACTTGCTTGAATGATATTCTTAATTTCTATACAGAAAAGCTAGACCTTAAACTCAACATCAGTAAGCATGTTTACCGCCAATTAATAATCATCTTAAAATATAATCTAAAATCATAGACAAGTATTATCAATGTAATTGTTGTTTGTCAAAAAGTTGTGAGTAATCAGGTAGGCCCTAAACTCAATTACTGATCAAATTCAGTCACACAATATAAATATACATAACATATAATCAATGAGAAAAATAAAGACACAAGACAAAATAAAAATACATAACGATAGTAATACACTTTACTGACTGTTTATCTGAATTTTTATTCATTACCATTGACAGTAATACACTTTGCTGACTAAATTTTTATTAGTTATCATTGACAATAAGACCCTTCACTGGCTGATTATCTGAATTTGTATTAATTACAGTTGAGAGTAATATCCTTTATTGTGTGCTATTTTTTTATAATTATCTGTCCTGAATGTCTACATCAAGAATAAAAACGTATGTCGAAATCAGGTCTCCTTGCCAGTCACCTCTTTTTAAATGGATGAAATCAGACATGAAACCATTTTGTTTAATACAGGAGCAGAACCACCTTTAAATAATTGTATCCCTTGAGCAAAATTACAAAAACAAAGTGTTTTGAACATAATTGTCCAAGAAATAGCATCAAAAATCTCTTCGAAATCAGTACACAATACCAGTTTGTGTATATTTAACTACATTCGAAAAGTAAGTCATAGACAACTCTTACATTTTCTCTTGTACCCTACCTCGTATAAAACCCTTTCGATCCTCCAATACGCATACCTAACCCTTTCGATCCTCATTAATTAACGCATCTTGTACTGCTTTAATTGTATTAGCTATGCAGGAAGATGCAATATTCTGCAGAAAAGTGGTGTGGATATCTACTTCCTTATAAATCTAATTTTCTTAGAGTTTGTTAAACAAGTAATTATTCCTGTTTTAAGCATCGAGAGTGACCTAGTCCTAGAATCATTATTTATTAATCTCATTTTAAACCATGCGATATCGTTTTTCATTTTAAAAATAAAAAATCAGTCGTCAGGATTATTTCTATTTTGCTTTATTTTAACATTTTTGACTAATTTTTCGTTAGTGATTGATTCCTCACGAGTGTGTGCAGTTATGTCGTCCAATTTCACAGTATTTGGTTCCAATTATTCATCCTCGATGTTATAATCTTCTATATTTATATTTTTGCCGCATAATGTATTATACAAAAACATGTTGTTGCTGTAAAATAACCTGTTTCAAAATGTTGATTTTTATCGTCATCAGTTAATTGATATGTTATTTATTTACAAAGTTTCTGTATAATTTCAAAGCTCAAAACAAGAATGGCAACTGATCGTAGTATCAACCTCTTATTGAATGGGGTTTTTTTTGGAGTTGGTTGTTTTGTTTATTTTTTTTTTTTATTTTTTTTTTTTGTGTTTGTTCTTGAGTATTCATTTCCTTCTTCCTCAATTTAAGTATTTTAAAATATTGTATACTTCTTCTTTCAATATTTTTATATTATTTTCTAATTCATTCTTTCTCGACCATTTTCTTTTCATGGTTATAGAAAATTTGATAGTATTTCCCCTTATCATTAATGTTTCTAAAACAGATGACCTTTTCATTAGACTATATGCAGTAACTCGCATACTCATGACTGAAAATCACTATTGGTTATTTCAGCTGTATATATAGCTGAAACTTCTTGAATAGCATTTAAAATTATTTACCTCTTAAAAGTTGATTATTGCGTTTGCAGTATCGTCTGTTCCTCTCATTAGTAATATTTCATTTTGCTTTATCATAATAATAGAATGATCAGATATAAAACGAAATAATAGTGTTACTGCTATTGTTACACTAAACATATCTTCCAAAAACCAGTGGGGCCAGTTGTTCAGTGCTTTTCCCCATGCAATGTATGTTCTTTTCTTATAGTTTCGTGTAAAATCATCCACACATATCTGAGATTCATTGTTTCGGTTGCGTGAAAAACTTTTATTTTTTTGCATTAAAATTAATACAGTTAATATAATTTCGTCTTCAGGGTCGTACTTTTGAAATTAAATTTAACATATTAATAAATATATATTATTTATTACATTTACTAGTGAGATTTCTTTCCCTTGAACTGCGACATCAGCTGAAAAAGCTTTTGTTAACAGAAAGAACACAGAGACAAACAATATAAATACAATAAGAAAGTTCAAGAAAGAAAAGACCAAATGAAGAAAAAAAAAGATAAAAGAAAGGAATGATTAGAGGTCAGATTATTGCCTGGGGATTGGTGACTCGTGTCATGGAAACTGTGTCGCGGACTCGAGCTGCCGAAGACTACACCCCACTTCCTTTCCAAAACTACCACAGTCAAAACTGCCAGTGTAATAAGAAGCTGAAAAGAAACGACATTGTTTGAAACGAACTGAAAACCAGACAGTCAGATCGCTAACTGCTGGACGCATACATTGACCCATTTTATTTCATATGAGACTTATCACAGTCTTCATTCCTGCCCTTTAACACACACACACACACACACACGCACACGCACGCGCACGCACGCACGCACGCACGCACACACACACACACACACACACAACAATGTACAATGAAATTATTAGTGCTGTACTTAGGAAGTAGATAGATAGGCAGGGAAGTGGCAAGATGGACTGGTCTCCATATGAGTGCAATTTACAGTTGCACGTCACAGCGTTTTGTATTATAACACAATCTATCATTATCATTGCTGACCCACTTTAAACGAATTTTGTATCATTCAGCTCTCACTCGTGCTCCTATAGCACGCACACGTTTTCATAAAAGCCAAAACGCACGCACCTGAATGCAACCAAGAATGTAGAAAGCCTCCCGGGAGTGACTAAGATGGACCGCTCTCATTACTTTTTTAAGCTGTGGGGCAATTGCTTGCGAAACATTGACGATTCGTTGACTGGAAACCTGAGGTTCAACCGTGTAGCCATCTATGAATGGCGAACAATCGATGTTCAATAAGAATGGAGAGGCAATCATGGGACTAAGGAAGGCGCCAAGACCATATCCAAAATGCATAGCCTAAAAAAGAAAAAAGAAAGCATTGTAAAACTGTCAGGTGCATATACTGATTAAAGTCGTAAGCGACATACAGAGAGAGTCGTATAATGTCCAAGTAAAATTACACTATTTAATTTAAAAAGATGATTTTATTTTCCCTTCGGTTATTTTTGTTATTATAAATCACTAATGGTCTCGATTCTCTTTCGTACCTTAAGAGAGTTTTCCAGACGATAAATTGTGAAGATGTTTCCTGCACCAGTATGTAGGATAACACCTATGATCTCTTGTACCGATTTATCCTAGTTTCTTGCATTATAAGTTTAAACCCACAATAATTTGCCCTACCTTTCTAATTCTGACTCCGATTCAAACATGTGTCACCCGATTTTGAAATCTAATACCCACTTATTGTATGCTGTTAAGATACACTCCTTGTCGTATGTCAAAGAGAATTGTAAATGACACCTTCAGTATCGCGAATTCGACCACGACTTAGTTGTTTAACAAGCACTTTCAGCTCTGAAGGTGTGTGTGTGTGTGTGAGAGAGAGAGAGAGAGAGAGAGAGAGAGAGAGAGAGATTTTGGTTTTTAACGTAGCTTTAACATTTTCTGCAGTCATATCGCTACTATGTGGCAGTTTATAGTGAGTCTAGCACTGGGACATCATGCTGCAGACATGTAGCATGATGTTCCATCAAGTCACATTATCCTGACACCAGGCCGACCAGCCCTAACACTAACCCCTTAATGCTGAGCGCCTAGCGAGGCAGCTGTTAGTACCATTTTTATACGTATTTGTTATGACTCGGCCAGAGTTCGAACCCGAGACCCCCGCATCCGAGGCATATGCTCTAACCACTAGGCCACAGGAAAGGTCGCTGTTGAAGGGAAATCGGACAGAACAAGATTAGTTACGTCTTCGAGGTGGGACATGAGGCCATATGATCCTAACTCTAAGCTGGGGGATCGCAACTGAGCATCCTCTACAGCCAATGAAAAGTGACCTTTACAAAGTTGTCTTTTTTGATTGGCCGACAAAAACCTGAAGGCTTTTCTACAGAAATGATGTCCAGAACAAGCCTTTATTTCATGCACCGATCACCATTGTCTGTCTATAGACTGCGTCAGCGTATTGTGGGATTTCTAGATTGATTCTCTGTCGGAGAAGTTGTTGCTCATTAGCTATATTTCTGAACCTGGAAACCTAAAGGTCAGCAGTACATATATTCATTCCATCTGTTCAATTAATGTGTGCGTGAGTGACCTACATGAACACTGCTCTTAACTTAATGAACATTTCAGCCTGGTTTATTTGCTGGTATCAAATATTCCTTTCACTTTTTAAGACTTTCGTTTAGGCGAACTGAAATTTTTCAAAGACTTAATTTCATTTAAATTATAATTCCGTTACTCAACAAGTGTTAAGAATTCCAGGTCAGAACCTAATTAGACAAATAAAGTAATTTAATATTGATGTCAAATTAAATGATATAAAAGACAGGCGATTTTAAAGATCTTGTGGCTTGGTGTGACCTTACTTTACTGTAATCAAATTATCCGAGTCTTCTTTTGATTACCTTGCTGAGTTCTCGAATCTGTTGGCGCGAGATTTTTTTTAAATTAAATTAAACACGTGCAATACCGACAAAGATGTAAAACTGAAGAAGCATATTTTATTAAATAGGTCACGCGAGCAATGGAATACTATTTCAACTTCACTGCTTCAAATGTTATTTAAATAGAATAACTGAGAATGTGTTAAAAAGTTATCCATATAATAAAGGAGGATGTGTAGCAAGATCTATAAATATAGTAAGTGAGGAAGTGTAATAACAGTTATAAATATAATAACTGAGGATGTTTTGTCAAGATTATAAATATAATAACCGAAGATGTGTGCTGAAAGTTATATATGTAATAATTGTGAATGTGTATTAAACGTCATAAATATAATAACTGAGGACGTGTGATCAAAGTTATAAATATAATAACTGAGGATGTGTGATCAAAGTTATAAATATAATAACTGAGGATGTGTAGTAAAATATAATAACTGAGGACGTGAAGTAAAATCTATGATCATGTGAGGTTTTCGATGTAACAGAAATATGTTATCCTTTTTAAAGATGGTTTTTCATTTCAAAAAGCTTCTCAGTAGATCTTATTTGTCGAAGCGGAACTGTAGCTTTACGATCTTAGCACGAACACCAATTTAAATGAAGAGCAATTATCACTCTTGTTCCGAATCTACTTCTCAATCATTTACAAGGAACTTGTTACAAATATTAATTTCTGTATAAAGTATATTAGCAATGAAACAAAACCTCATAACTAAATTGTCAAATTACAACCTGAATGTTGCAATTATATTATTAAAAAAATACTTTTCTTAAGCTAAAAAGTCCCACCTGAAGAAATGGCGTCACATTTGATCCGAATCTAAGGATCATTCTTAGGTTGGCGATAGTGTCAATACATCCCATGAACCAACCCATCACCAGTAGGTTGATCAATAGACCAGCAAACGTGATGCATGACGGGACCAGGAACATGCAAACCGGAAGTCCAGTCATACCAATACAGAGCAATATGTATGGTGGAACGTACCTGAAAATATATTTTATTATTGCAATTTATTGGCCAGATGCATTTTACAGTTGCAGCACTTTAGCTAAACGTTCCCAACCTAATTTCGTGATATGTCTAAAATTGAAGCAAATAAACAGATAAGCAAATCCTTGCCATAAATTGTGATGATACTCAAATAACTAAATGTTAAGCGGTTTGCTGTCATAAAATCAAAGGACAATCCCATTAAATACACTTTTATGAAAACTTAATATAAATTTCAAACAAGGTTTCTTGTGTGCAAACGTTTTCCGGGACACGATGGAAGAATATAAACCCGTGTGTTTAACCGCTTGGCTGAGTATTGCGACAGATGTGTGCATTCAGTAAACCGTGTCACCGTTATTCTTACATGAATAACCACTGTCAACCTCAAGTATAAAAAAAACACTTGGGTTGGGGGCGGGAGATACACAAAAATAAAATACCTGTACCCAAACAAAACGTGAAACCCTAATATATAAATATAGCTAAAGCCACAAGGTGTACATGTCAAAGAATTTTTAATCTGACCAATAATGTAAGAATACAGGTTCATAAATACTTTGATTTTAACATACAAAGGACAACTGAAAGCAAACAAAACAACACCTCATAGAGTCCGAATGTAATTTAAACTAAGAAAAAATAGAATAGCATTAATAAACAATGAACCAATAATACTACTGTAATAAACAACGGATAAAATATGATTTTGTGTAAAATGGCGGTTCTTATTGATCCTGTGGGTGCTGTTATTGCTGAGGTGTGACCTGCTTGTTTCTACCAGTGTGAGAGGCTTGCACCATCAAGTACAATTAACAAGCAGTTCTCCGGTTGATAACAATATTCTTTATACTGGTGGAAAGGATATTCAAAGCTTGATACAGCTTAATTATGATAAGCCCCGTTGAATAGACTGGAATTCATGTAAGGATGATCATCAGAATATGTTGATTCATTCTACCCTAGGTGGCCGAGTGGTTTAAGGAGCTCGGCTTTACAATTCACTCACACATCTCACTTATGTCTGCCTGAGTTCGAGTCTGGGTTCGAATACCGTGTGTATTGGAGAAAGCTTGCCATTAGAGTCCAATGGGTCGGTGGTTCGTCCTGGGGTTTTCGCGGGTTCTTCCTCTTCCAAATATGCTGGCCGCCATATATAGTCTATCATGTGGTGACAAATTGCGTTAAACCCTAGAAAACCAGAGACATTTCGTCTACCCCACTTATAACTGTATTTGTCATCTGCCGTTCTTTACTCTGTGATGAAATGAGGTGAGCTGAGACAGAAAACCAGTCCAGTTTGATGATTGACACGCCTGTTGTATCGTCCGCTGTTTTCAATCCGTATTCAGTTTTTTGTTACATCAACCCTATCATGAAATTACTTAAAATCTAGCATGAAAACATAATCTTTCATAAGTGTCAGCGAATTATAAAATATACATTATCCAATTACATAATCAATTTTCTTTTAAAACAAGTTTTGCGTTTTGCAAACATATATCAACATTCAAGCAAAGTATAGTCTTCCCCTATGCTAGATAGCGAACTTTTTCGCAAACGAAGATCATTGGGTTATGTGGTTGCGATTTCGATGTAATCTATTTATGTAATAAATTTAATATCAAATTCGATACTTTTCTCAAACACAATGAACTCGGGGAAAGTTCTACTGAATTTCATGTAGAAATTCTGAACAGTATTGTTTAATATTTTTTTTAATCCAACGATTCCTCACAGAACAAGAACAAAAGGACCATATGTCATCGTCCTTACATGAGAAAAATACAACACAAATTTATTGAGGAATAGAATTGATGAGGATTATTTGTATCTATAAATTAGAAGCATAAAGTTCATTTCAATAAATTTAATTATTTTATTAAAAAAAACAATAAGACTTATTACGGACAAACGGCAATACGTGCTCTCCTTGATGTGTCAGAAATTAATGGGAAACGGCAATGAATTAATGCATCCCGACAGCCAATCCATGCTATAAAAAAAGAAGATAATTATAACAGACACAAGGGTTACAGTTTAAATTGATTCCTCTGGCTTGCAGGTATTTTATAGGGAACTATGAACGAAGTAGTTGTAGGAATACACATTGATTTGAAGAGTCGCTTCTTCCAGAGTACACCACATATTATACGACAGCGAAGGGCGAACATATTCCAATTTTAATTTTTCTCCTTCCGCCGCCTTATTGTCCCATGGAAACGAAAGTAGTTCAGAGTATAGTTCTCATTGGCGTGGACTTACATATGAGATTTCTTTCTCGGATTGACGGTAATGACCAAGGATATCCCGATTGGGACTCTGTTACGTGCATACAATGCTCTGATTAGGTGAGAGGAAAAATAACTCTTACCTGTATCATAACAGTCTTTCTCCTAAGACAGACATACACATGCACACACAAACACACACACAAAGTCAGAAGTCCTCCTAATGTTGGTGTATAAACGTGAGGTTTTCTTCCTAATGTGGTAATGCACACACATGCACACGCGCGCGCGCGCATACACGCAGTCAGAAGTCCTCCTAATGTTGGTGTGTAAACATGGGGTTTTCATCCAAATGTAGGTAATGCGCACACACGCACAAACAAACACACACTCACCACACAAACACACATTATGTCAATTACGTAGTTGTTTATAGGGCGAGATATAAACCATATCTTAGCATCTATGTCCGCCACTTGCATACAAAAACACGTTTATAAGACTGAAGAAATCAATAAACCCCTTTCACAGTCCTTCAAGAAGTGTGATTTATGTGTTAATATGTATGACGTGTGTACGCGTTTGCATAAGTCAGACGAAACGGAACTAAGAGAAGGACATTACAAAGGTAGCAAACAAGAGCTGAAGATTTCAGGTAATTAAAAGTTAATAAACATCCACGTAACTGTTCAGGTTGAAACTTCAAAGTCCTTTCCCTGCATAAATTAATTACCGAAAATCAATATTTAAGAGAAGAAAAGGAATTTTATTTCATACGCGCTGTGCAAACAGGCCTTTATAGCTGAAACTAATTATTCAAGATTCATGTAAAATTAAAACGGGATGCTTTGTACATTGTATCAATACACGGATATATTTTCGTAACATGACCATAATAAATATATATTTGTTGTTTTAATACATATGACTTACTTTATATCCTGTATCAATAATGCACTTGAATAATGTACTGTACTATATATATATATATATATATATATATATATATATATATATATATATATATATATATATATATATATATATATATATATGGAGTGTTTTTTAATTGTTTGTTTTACTTGGCCGAGGAAAAGTGGCCGAGGAAAGGTGTTTAATGATTTCTTTAGTATTGTAAACGCTTGTTTTTGCATGCAAGTACTATATATTTACGTTAACCAATTGTTTATATCTCACTCCATACACATCACATAATGTATCTACCGGAAGAGCATCCATGATGATGATTCGAAAACACTTGAAAGAATAAAGTGTCAACATAACTAATATCCTGTTGAATTTTAATTATATTCATAAACCGGCACCAGCACATGATCGCTTGTTCATAACTTTTGGAGTCTTCAAAGGTTCATTTAATACATTTTGGTCTACATTATGCCGAGGAAATGGAAGCAACGTACCTTTCCAACGGACGCGCCATGAAGAAAATACTGTTTATATATTCTATGTGTGAGTATTTTTTTTACATTATTTGTATCGATTGCAATTGTTTGTTTTTTGGTATTTTCTTTTGAAACGTTAAATTTTACGGACATGAATGGTCAATAGTTATCTGTGCAAATATCTATTACTATGGGAAGTATACGGTAGAAAAAAAGTAGATATTTTACTGTCAATAAAGGCCCAGTGAAATTTATAAGAACAGAAGCCACACAAGGATAGTATAGCACGTATTGACTCCTATAACGATTACTAGTAAGGGATTCTGGTTCTCTGATCATTTTCACTTATCGAGTCGAAGCGATGTGAGACAGAAAACCAGACAAGTGATAACTACCATTTTGGTTGAATCACGTATTGATGCCAATGTACCTTAAACGTGAGAAACTCTGTATTAAATCCGACGTAAAGTTGATTGAAAAAAGTTATTTGGATAATGTGTCTTATTGAGAGCGTCTACGGCTATTGGTCTTATGTTGTTGGGGGTTTTTTTTATTAATCTACAAATGCAGACTGCAAAACCAAATTTCTTGGAGTGAATTCTAATATTACAAACACGAGATTGGCGGCCGCTCTTGCTTTCGAAGACCAAGTTGCGCATATACCTTCCATAGCTGACCTGGGACTCGATTGCGACGACATCACTCGTTACACTGATGTGTATCACTTGTTTTTTATATCCCAAAATCAGACTTTAGCAGGAAATTTGTTTATACCCACGCGCATTAAAAAGATCCCACCTTTCCGGATATACAAACATGGGGGGGGGTGCGTTCGCTTGCCATAACTCTCAACACCCCCATACAATGTTCAAGACAGAATCTTAAATAGTTGGAATATGATTGGTATGTAGATCTTAATGACGGTTTTAGAATTTAAAGTTATCATGTACGGGACAGATAGAAACTAATATACCACATGCATTAAAAATAACATGGCTTTTAAAGTTTTGGAATCAAGCAATTTGATATACCGGTACTGTTGGTACATTGAATTGTGATCCGCCCATGGCTCATTAATACGCATACACAATTATTGTTTCAGTAGTAGGCTATTGCTAGTATACTCTATAAATCAGTGATGAATTTCCACTTTTATTTTAAAACATAAGAATATAACGAGAAAAATGTAAATAATCTCCATTTTCTAAATGAATTAAATATGGTACACAAATTCTACGAAATCCCCCTCTGCTTTCCAATAATCTTTCTCTCTCTTATGCATAAAGGAGAAAAATGCGTAGAAATCAGTTGAGTGAGATAGAAAAAGAATTGAGCTTCACGAAACCCTTGAAATTAAACTCACGCCAAGTAACCCGTCTGATTAAAATCAGATCTCTACTGTCCTGTTTAAGACAGTGGAGATCTGATTTTAATCATATTGACCAAGTAACCTACAAGACATGGGTCGTCGTAACGGTCTGTGTACACTTTCCATAGGATTTGTATACAGTGTCTACAATACCCATGATATAAAGCTGCAACAGCCTGTCGAGATTGTGTAGTGAATTTCTTAATTAGGAGGCACACACATATTACAATCTATTTAATGCTTCTTTTTATTTTACAGTTCCTTGTAGAAATAAAAATTATCACTCCGGTTTCTGATAGCTGAATAAATTTTTAATTAAAAAAAATGTCCTTGTTCCACATTATTACAATGTTACACGAACACGCGTATTTTCCAGAAAAATAATGGAGTTAATCCTTTTGAATCCAAATAATTTGAAATAATTCCAAACCAAGTAATTTGAAATAACTCCAAACAGCAAAACATACATCTAACAGTTTAACAGCCCAGCTTCTGCTAAGATTAATTCTCCAAAACATGGGTTATATGGGCTTTCTCAAACGTAAACAAATGTCGCGTGAAAGTTTATAGAAGCAAGTACTTGTTACAGATCACGTTTACCCAGTGTAACCCTGACGAAAACCAATCAGTTTTACTTTAAAAAATAATAATTAAAATTTTTTTTATCTTAAAGACAAAGTCCCATCCTGACCTTGGAAACAACCAATCATTTTAAAATAAAATAGAACTTGTTTACGAAGGTTGTTACAAATTCTGAAACAAGGCCAGGATTTAGATCAACACCTGGTGTTTATAAACTATCAGTCAAGGTCAAACTATTTTCTAAAAACAAAGTATCATCTCTAGTGAATAAATTTACATTACAATATCATGTAATGAGAAATAAAATAAAAAATATTTAAAAACTGACAAGCAATTAAATTGAAATAAATGTATATTGAATCCGATATAATTAAATCGAATATGCATAGCAAATGACTTAGATCAACTGTAAATAAATTAAATTACTTTAATTACCTCTTTATGGTTCGTAATTTCACTTGGTCTTTATTACCCACTTGTTTCAATATACTCGCCGTTGACTGAACAGCTGCGCGTTCTGTGTTCAAGAAGTTTGCATATGTGTGTTTGTAGGGATCTACTTTCTTCATTTAAATCTTTCACGTTTAAATCATAAGCGTATCTTACAATTATTTAATCGATATGAATGAAAACAGAAATTCAAAAAATAAAAGAAGCAATTTATCAATTTGCAATGAGGACTGTGAGCAGTCGCAAAATGTACAGAACTACATTTTGTAGCGGACACACTGGACAGGGCTTTGAAGAGGTCACCAGCTTCTTCCATAACAGTTGCCTTTAGTCAATCTTAACATTGTTGGAAATGCGAATATGTGTATTTGTATGTGATGTAAATGCAATATTTGTGTAGTATGAACGCTTTCTCTTTGATAAACCACTAGTTGTACAATTTTGATAGACCACTCGTTGTATATTTTTTTATATTAAAATGAACATCAGCAGTCCTTGTTTCCTTTTAATAAAAAATCTATGGTTGGATTGTACTGACTATAAATATATTCTCTCTCCCAAAAATAAAACTGCTGCTGCGACGCTTTTAAGTGCGTTCCACGGTATTGAAAGGAAAGTATTTTTACAATTTTAAAAAATCAGCATTTTGAAACAACTTTTACAAGTTATTTCGTCTTAATATCATTCGAAAACTGGACTAGAGGATATAGAACGCGATGATATATGAATATAACTCCATTGAAACTAACTTAAATTTATCCTAGAACGACGTTGAACTCAAGTTTTAGAGACTTTTACAGTAAAGAAAATCAGATATGTTGTATTTTTTTTTCTGTAAATACAATGATCCTCCAGCAGCCATCGTAAACATCTTTGCCTTTGATGCGGAACATTAGTGTCAAGAGAGGAACTGTTTTGCGTAACGTGACACAACGTAATTTTAGATGTATTTAACGTGCAAAATCGACGAAACAATTCATCATCTGTTCTAATATCAGAAAGTATTCCGTCCTTGTTTATTTCTGTCAGATTTAATTTATTATCCCGAAAAATAATACTATTTAAATAGCAAAAATGTACCCTAGAAAAGTAATCTTCTAAGACTAGAAATAACAATAGGTACTAAAACTGCATCCCGGAAAAGTAATCTCCTAAGACCAGAAATAACAATAGGTACTAAAACTGCAAACCGGAAAAGTAATCTTCTAAGACTAGGAATAACAATATGTACTAAAACTGCATCCCTGAAAAGTAATCGTCTAAGACCAGAAATAACAATAGGTACTAAAACTGCATCCCGGAAATGAAATCTTCTAAGACCAGAAATAACAATAGGTACTAACACTGCACACCTGAAAAGTAATATTCTAAGACTAGAAATAGCAAGATGTACTAAAACTGCATCCCTGAAAAATAATCGTCTAAGACTAGAAATAACAATAGGCACTAAAACTGCAACCCGGAAAAGTAATCTCCTAAGACCATAAATAACAATAGGTACTAAAACTGCATCCCGGAAAAGTAATATCCTAAGACCAGAAATAACAATAGGTACTAAAACTGCATCCCGGAAAAGTAATATCCTAAGACCAGAAATAACAATAGGTACTAAAACTGCATCCCTGAAAAGTAATCTTCTAAGACTAGAAATAACAATAGGTACTAAAACTGCATCCCTGAAAAGTAATCTTCTAAGACTAGAAATAACAATATGTACCAAAACTGCATCCCTGAAAAGTAATCGTCTAAGACCAGAAATAACAATAGGTACTAAAACTGCAACCCTGAAAAGTAATCGTCTAAGACCGGAAATAACAATAGGTACTAAAACTGCATCCCTGAAATGAAATCTTCTAAGACTAGGAATAACAATAGGTACTAAAACTGCATCCCTGAAAAGTAATCGTCTAAGACCAGAAATAACAATAGGTACTAAAACAGCATCCCTGAAATGAAATCTTCTAAGACTAGAAATAACAATATGTACCAAAACTGCATCCCTGAAAAGTAATCGTCTAAGACCAGAAATAACAATAGGTACTAAAACTGCAACCCTGAAAAGTAATCGTCTAAGACCGGAAATAACAATAGGTACTAAAACTGCATCCCTGAAATGAAATCTTCTAAGACTAGGAATAACAATAGGTACTAAAACTGCATCCCTGAAAAGTAATCGTCTAAGACCAGAAATAACAATAGGTACTAAAACTGCATCCCTGAAAAATAATCGTCTAAGACCAGAAATAACAATGGGTACTAAAACTGCATCCCGGAAATGAAATCTTCTAAGACCAGAAATAACAATAGCTACTAAAACTGCATCCCGGAAAAGTAACCTCCTAAGACCAGAAATAACAATAGATACTAAAACTGCATCCCGGAAATGAAATCTTCTAAGACTAGAAATAACAATAGGTACTAAAACTGCATCCCTGAAAAATAATCGTCTAAGACCAGAAATAACAATAGGTACTAAAACTGCATCCCTGAAAAATAATCTTCTAAGACCGAAAGCAACAATATGTTGCGATTGCATCCTGGTAATGCATGCGTGTGCGTGCTTGCGTATATATGCATAAATACACAAAATATGTGTTTGCTTGCGTATGTTTGTGTGTGTTTTCCAGGGATAAACAGTTACAACTTTCATTAGTATATAAGAGTTAATTTATAATTTTAAATCAATCTTATATATCTTATACTTTTAAATAGAAATTCACTTGGTATTGTACACATAACTAAGTCTTAAATTTTGCATGCCTGGTGTGCGAGTTCTCGTTCACATAAAAAATTCTTATCTTCGACACTGTTTAATCCAATTTTCCTTTCTTCTTTTTTTTTTTTTGGAAAGGGGAGAGGAGGGGGAAGAACGCATGAGCGATGGATACTATATACGATGTATACTATATACTATGTACACCATATACGACGATGGATACTACTCACGATGTATACTATATACTATGTACACCATATACGACGATGGATACTACTCATGATGGATACTATACATGATGGATACCTTACACGACGGATACTATATACGCAAGTATATTTTATCCAGTTATAGTATATACATAATTTCTTTCAACCTTAATTTCTTCATTTTGCAGTCTTTTAAGTTTAAAATTGGTGTATGTATTACCCACATATCGACATTATATTTAGGGGCCCCGAGTGGCCGAGTGGTCTAAAGCGCTCGCCGTTACAGATCACTGCCATCTCACCTCTGTCTGCGTGAGTTCGAGTCTCAGGCACGGCTAACGTTGGTACGTGAGAAAGCCTGCCAGTAGCTTCTCGTGGGTCGGTGGTTCTTCCCGGGGTTTTCCAGGGTTCTTCCTCCACCAATTATACTGGCCGCCATGTATAGTTTATCTTGTGCTGAAAAATGGCGTTAAACCCTACAACAACAACAACAACAACAATATTATATTTATGAATAAATATGTTAAGTCAACTATTCGTGTTAAGCCAAGTAATCGTAACGTCGCATTATCACAAACGTATACTCACTGTGCACGTAGTTTTCAAACACCATGACAGATGAACTCGATCAATTATTGCCTCATCTTTTCATTATCTCAAAAGGTCGCAACGGGTTAAAATGATGAATAAATAAACCCCTCTGAGAGATAGCCAAAATGCCTAAGAGAATTAACAATTTGTAAAATAAATTATTTATAAAATAATTTATGGCTGATGTTGAAAGACTGGATATAATCTCCTATATGTTATCTCTCTTTATGAATGACGATTGTAAAACATAATGTAGATTCGAGCTTCTCTGTATTAGGACCGGTTCCCTGTTAGATAATAACACGTAAGGCGTATAATGAAATAATGAGTACAAGCCAGTCTTGAACCACTGCCGTGTCATTCAGCCTGGCATAAAATGTATTAAGGACAATAGGAAATCTAACTGTTGTTTCCACTTTCAGACAGAAAATCCTATGTACACACGAAAGTGAGAGAAATTTCCAAAATCATGCCCCTGGACTGAATCGGGTATATAATTTCATTCACGTAGATTCCCCTGACTCAGACAGAGAGGTCAAGGTAGAGAGTCTAGTTCAGTTGAAATGAATCAGTTCTAAATAAAATTTTAACTCATACAAAATAACAAGTAATTTCACTGCAAACGTGTGTGTGTGTGTGTGTGTGTGAGAGAGAGAGAGAGAGACAGACAGACAGACAGACAGAGGACAGACAGAGACAGAGACAGAAAGAGAACGATTATCATTAGTATGTAATTAAAGTTCTGTAGAATAGATATAGAGTTCTGATTGTGGTGTTACATCATAAACTTACTGCGTGGCGTAGACTAAAGCTTACAGATACAGACCAAAATAGCCATGGTTCATAACTCAGAAGAGGTGGAAAATTCTTTTCAAAAGAGGTGGAAAATTGCAATGTTCGGATTTACTGGACTGTTGATACATGTTCATTATTTCTGCTCATTAAATGATACCGTTGTTTGTACACATTAACTGATGACTATTTCCCGATTCATTGGAATATGGAGAACTATTCGTTACTTTGCTCATACAAGGACGATGCATTTCTAAATTTAAAAAAAAACAAACCAAAACATGACTTACGATAATGTTGAGATTTATTAACGCTGCACAAACCTAGAGTGTAATAAATTAAAACGTTTTCAGGAAAGAAGTGAGATAAATATTTCACGAATTTGACGTGAAGGCATTATCTGTAGCAATACTCAGATATAAGGCCTACGTGTTTCATCTTTGGACAAAATGTAGTCAGATCTAGCTTTGTCAACAAAAAATACCTAAGAGAATAAAAGTGGAAATTTCTTGATTTAAACAAAATACGTTGAGTCAGAAAAGATGTAAATGTACAGAATATTTTTATTTTAAACACCAAAAGAAAATACTGTAATAAGCGAAAGGAATCTCTCCACCGAGCAAATCCAACCGTCTCGTGTGAATTCGGCTATAAGTCACTTGTGTTCCCCTTATTTACAAGGACTTCTCGCTGGAAATTCTAACAACGCGCCAAAACTATAATAACGTTCCTTTTTTCAATCAATGACCACAAATATCACAACTTCACATTTGTATCGCAACTTCACAATTGCATGGCAATCTCTCAATTGCACCTTTCCTCCTTGTTAGATTTCCATAACGCAGCGTTGTACTTCACTCAGTAAAAATATAAGTACAACTCTAAATAAAGGGGACTATTTTCCTACTCTATCCCTGAGTTTGCATGTAATTCTACACCATATTTACCATCATAGCAAAATTAAAGGCGTCTCCAGATAATGGAGCAATCCATTCTCAATTATCACATTGTACAACACAAAAAAAATCACCAAAGAAAAAAAACCCAAATAGCTCACATTGGGATACACAATCAATCACAAATAGATTTGAACAGGAGCGTCCCACTTATCCGACTCTGACCTGGACTCATTTGGGAACTAAATTATGCCAGCATGAAATCTCATCAACATTGCACTCTGTGACGTTTGCCCTTAGGAACTGGCTAATTACTCGGGCTGAGAAATATTTCCCCAACACCGAATTCCCATAATCAAACAAGTAATCACAAACATCGAATAAATCTATAAAATGGAGACAAATGCAAACGGCGCATACCCTAAAGTTGTTACCATACGTTGCATTGAGACAGAGAAAATATAGAGTTACAGATTACTTTCACTGGTAATAGCATATAAATAAGCGGTGTGAGTTTTGAAAGTTAGATAGTTATACAAGTACAGTATGAGGAAGTTGTTGTTGTTGTTGTTGTTATTGTTGTGGGGTTTAACGCCATTTTTCGCACACGATAGGCTATACATGGCGGCCAGTATTAATGGTGGAGGAAGAAGCCGAGAAAACCTCAAAAAGAACCACCGACCCACGAGAAGCTACTGGCAAGCTTTCTCACGTACCCACATTAGCCGTGGCCCGAGACTCGAACCCACGCAGACAGAGGTGAGATGGCAGTGATCCGTAACGGAGAGCGCTTTAGACCACTCGGCCACTCGGGGCCCCGTATGAGGAAGTAATACATTGCATATTCGATGTGAGGTAAATGCAAAATTTATATTTGACTCGGTTTACAGTACAATTTGAATATCTGGCAAATTTTGCAAAGTCATTTTACAGTGATTCAGTAACGAGAGAGACATAATTTATGGAGAACAGAGCATGATTTAAAACAACATAATACGACTCAGAGCACGATTTAAAAGAACACAATACGACTCATAGCACGATTTAAAACACCACAATACGACTCAGAGCATGAAGAACATCTGGCAGATTCAACCATAGGAATGGCAAGATATGGCATGAATCCAGAATAATTCATGTGATTGAAAGGATTTTTATCCCTCCTCCCCGCACTTCACAACATCAACCCCCGAAAATACGTAACTTGTTGTAAATACAATTATCTGGTTTAAAAGGATTGATTTTTTTAATGCTGCTTTGTATGACCAATTTTTTATTATGCTGTTTTGTAGGACCAGTTTTTTTATTATTCTGTTTTGTATGACCAGTTTTCTATTCGTATTTTCATCGGTACTGAAGAACGCTGTATATTAAGAAATGATTTGAATGGAGATTTTTGGACAATGGCATGATATGATAAAGAAGTCTGTTTCACAATTTAATCATAGATGGAATAATCGATCCTACATCTACTCCATGCGAGATCTTTATTAAAAAGCAGGCAAGTTTTTTATGCTGAATTTATACCATTGTATACTAGCTGCTTTCAGAAAAGCTGTGAAAAACCAATAATATACAATTTTAATTAACTTCCATGTAATTAATTATGATACTCCTACATTAGTTAATTATAAATGATACTTTCTTTAAATACAAAAATATAAGCATGCGATATAAACGTTTTTATCAGGTCGACTTAAATGTGAGAATGAATATGTATTTCATAACGTGTCACATTTCAGATATGTTATTTTGTATAATTTGTCTCATTCCACATCATGTACATACCATTTTTACCGCTACTCGCTTACAAGTCAGTCAAACTGCAAACAACAAATATCCTGAGCTAATCGTAGCATTATGCACCTGCAGATCTGGGTCTGCGCAGTTTGTAGTTGGATTCGTCTTGTAAGCGAGTACATACGGTAATTACCATAAGTTTATGTCCATAGCATGTTTATGATTTTTGTGTATGTAATATCTTTGTGTATGTAATATCTTTGTGTATGTAATATCTTTTTGTATGCAACATCTTTGTGTATGTAATATCTTTGTTTTATGTAATATCTTTTTGTATGCAACATCTTTGTGTATGTAATATCTTTGTGTATGTAATATCTTTTTGTATGTAACATCTTTGTGTATGTAATATCTATATAATATCTGTTTGTATGTAATATCTTTTTGTATGTAACATCTTTATGTATGTAATATCTATGTAATATCTTTGTGTACGTAATATCTTTTTGTATGTAACATCTTTGTGTATGTAATAGCTATGTAATATCTTTTTGTATGTAATATTGTTGTGTATGTAATATCTTTGTGTATGTAATATCTTTTTGTATGTAATATCTTTGTGTATGTAATATCTTTTTGTATGTAACATCTTTGTGTATGTAATATCTATATAATATCTTTTTGTATGTAATATCTTTTTGTATGTAACATCTTTGTGTATGTAATATCTATGTAATATCGTTGTGTATGTAACATCTTTGTGTATGTAATAGCTATGTAATATCTTTTTGCATGTAATATTGTTGTGTATGTAATATCTTTGTGTATGTAATATCTTTTTCTTTATTACGATAGCATGTGTCTTGATGTTTTTATCCATGTTATTAGTGAATTCTTAATGTGCGTGATAAGCATGGTAATGTATGTATGGATTGCTTGCATGGTAATGTATGTATGGATTGCTTGCATGGTAATGTATGTATGGATTGCTTGCATGGTAATGTATGTATGGATTGCTTGCATGGTAATGTATGTATGGATTGCTTGCATGGTAATGTATGTATGGATTGCTTGCATGTCAGTTTCCTGCATTACTTGTTTGTCTTAATAATTTTCGACATAAAAATACATTAGAGCGTTACGTTATGTTGTGAAAACCGAACTGTTAATACATTTTACGTGACTTAATATGGCTTCTAGAAAGCGTACGTCGAGTTGATTTAGAATGCATTTACATCAGTGGGTCACGGACTCTTCATGCATGACGGACATGAACCGATAAATCTAACTGGTCAAGAAAAAAAATTCAAAAATATACTGACCTTCTAACTATTACTAAGTATGGTAACCTTCAACCACAAATGTGTTATTTCTTGACTTCAATGCCTACTCGAGGGAAATGAGAATTATTTTCAAAGTTCATGTTAACCTTATTCCTCACAAGAGAAAGGATACCGAAAAAAAACCTGTCTGTAATAAACTTGTGAACTGGTGATTAGTATTATGCCATTGAAAATGTCCTCAAGATATATTGCTCGTGAATTACATATTATATTAATTAAAATTATCATACCATTTTTCAAAATTGAGACTTAAAAAATTTCAAGAACATTTTGGATTAAATATCACAAAAGACATTAATCGGCATGAAATGTTCGGCTGTGGCCATTTTTCTCGTATAAAAGACTTTATAAATGTAACTGCTCTTATTTTACTAAAATTATTATTTCTGAGATTAGGTTTTCAGGAAAGCTTGAATCGTTTTATTTGAAACGTAGTATGAAATTTAGGTCAGAAAATACAAGATTATTCTTGTGTATGGAAACTAATATCATCATTATCGTTCTTGTGCTGGACTGGTTTTCAATTATTCGTGGTCTGTCCATATTTTATCTGCATTATTGAAACTTTTTTCGATACCAGACTGGGGCAGAAATGCCACCTTAACCATTCAGCCTAACCCGATGGTTTTTCTACATGAAGTTGATACGTTCTGGTCTGATACCTTGTAGAAGACAAATAGTACTAACATCGAGAAATTATGACGTCATGATGTAATGAAGCTGATTTACAACTTAATTGATTTTACAACATTCTTTCAGACTTATATAAATGTTATATTTGTTTATTTTTAAAGTGTAAAGTGTTATGTTTATTTTCGTAATTAAATTAATTTACTTTAGTCAACGCGAATAGCGACATCTGGCACCCAAAACTGTTCATTTGTTTATGACCTTGACTTTTGTCCCCGGCCCTGATTTTAGGTTTTCATTGCAAAGCGATGAAATCCGAAGCAGACTGTGTGTCCAAGGCAGTATTTTAAAGCGCCAATACCACCGTTAAATGCAAAAACAAGTATTTGCCAAATCACCTGAATAATACTGAATTTTGAAAGATATAGATCCAAAATATCGTTGGGTTCCATTAAACCAGATAATATCGACGTTTCATCACATTAAGAGCAACGTAATTTCTCTCTCGGACTTAGAAACCCGGACATTTTTCACAGGTATACGAATTAATCTGATGTTGATCGTCGACTTCCGTGGGTCAAACGATTTCAGTCGAAAGCTGGAAAACAAGATTTGATGACGTCACCGTTGTAAACTTAAGGAGCCAACACCACGCTCTTTCGGATACGGTGCATGATCTTTATGTAATGAGCTATTCTCATTTTGCATCTGATATATAGTGCAGTACTCTGCCTAGCATTTACAAGTTTTTTTGTTTTTTTTTAAAGGCATAACTGACTTATATTATTTTTTACATGTCAGTGTCGTATGCTTGCCAATTAATATGGAAAGCCGCAACACCTGGGTTTCTCTTCAGCCCAAATTTGCCCTTCAAAGTATTCTAACGCCCCAGTTGATAACCAATATTCAACCGAGTCTTATTTAAATCTAATTCACTTAAAGGCAATGTAGATTATAGTGTATGCCAGACTTCATAGCACTATATAATGACTGCTTATGCGCTACATGTTCGCCCCAGGAATGAAGTCAGGCATACACTATAATCTGCCTTCAAACGTTTATTCTTTAAAATTAGAACATAATGTCTAAGGTTAGACAGGCATAGTTGTTGTTGTTGTTAATTTGTTTTCATGCAGTTTTTGGAATACTGATATCCTTTCACTTTTACAATTTTGGCATTCTTTCCTCGCTTTTGGGACATTACAGCATAACATATAACATGAGACATAACAGCGTGGTTATATTCAAAATGGAAACATTACATAGGATACAATACAGCAATAATGTGAACTATAAAATTTTTGTAAGTTTCACAAAGATATATAGCAGTTTTAATATAAATAATAATGTGTTGTTAATATAAAATAATTAAACAAACGCATGTATGCAACAACACGTATATGGCGACAGGAACGTACATGTATACGATCACACGCAAAGGATTTTCCACTATAATATAAAGAGCCTTTAAGAATATCGAATAAATGTAGCTTGTTTTTCTTTGTAGCGCAATGGTGTACTCGATTCCAGACATCGAGGTGAGAATTTCTTAAAAATAAAGCATGCATCAAAATTTTGACACTTTCAGCAAATCATAGTCTCATGCGAGATATCGGATATAACGAGAACTATCGCATGTTTGTCACTATTAACCTCCCTTCTTATTGTTGCTAGGTAATTATTGCTAGGGATTTCTCGTCTTGATACTGTTTCATGGAACTGTATTTTGTGCCTGGTTACAAAAGCTAAGAGATACATCAAAAGTTAATCAATTCATGTCACGATTATGTGAGATTTGCCCCACAGTGTAGTAAAAGATAATGTAAACGACCTGTAATGAAAGGGGATACAAAAATAAATCTCAATGCATGCTCTTTAATTTTCTGCCTGTAATAAAAGAATTATATTTTGCCCATAAGTTTACGTCGGCGTGTAGTGTTGGTACACAAAGAAAATGAATCCAACCTTTCTAAAAATCAGAAAGTAAAACAATCCATGAATAAAAAGATCATTGTAAACAGCTGATGTGGTGTTTACTGTCATAGCCAAAAGTTGCATTTATTACGGTGCTATTTTCCTTTCATTAAAGAACACCAAACGTATATCTACATAACAAAATCTTTTGTAAGGGACAAAAGTCAAAAGTGCACTCAGTGCTTATTGTAAATTATTTGGTAATTAATCAAGTTCGTAATACTGTCGATGTCAAAAAGAGGACCAATTTAAGCATCCGTGTTAATAGTTTCTGGAAAAAGTCGAAAATTATTTGTAAAGCACTTGTTTTATATTTGGATATGCTCAAAAAAGAATCACAACAATAGGTTCGAATACATAGCAGTTAATATATCTGGAAAAGATGCAGGCCACTTTTGTCAGAGAGCTAGGCCATCCCTTGGGAAATCTGTGGATATTTTGAAGTCTTCAATAATCGATCCCAACAAGGCAATCGGTGTGGTTGCAATACCGAAAGTAGAAACATGCATAATCAATGAACTTATAAGACGACCGCCTGATTAGTTTTTCACATTGACAAGCTTGACAAGACAAAAACCCTAAGCTGTATTTCGATTTGATATATCAGCATTTACTTATATAGCTTAAGAGAGAACTTTTTTAATTTATTTGTAAAGCGATGCAAGTTTTCATGTATGCTATGAAAGTGTTTTCATAATCTGAGTAATGCCCGCTTCAAAATTTCTATTATAATTTTTTTTTATATGAAGGCCTATACTACAGTGAAACATTGGATTAGCAATTGTACAACTCTCTCTCTCTCTCTCTCTCTCTCTCTCTCTCTCTCTCCAAGATTTTTAACCGGATGTCCATTGGGTTGCATAACTAGCGTTAAAGTACTTGTTCGAGATCAATTGATCGACTGCGTTCTTTGAAGAAAAACTGGAGGGATTGGAGAGAGAGAGAGAGAGAGAGGAGGTGGAGAGGAAGAGAGGAAGAGAGCACATTCATATCACGGTCGAAAAGCAGGTTTCGGCCAATTCAACATTTTCATAACTGTCCAAATATCTAAGACGGAGTGGGCAAGGTCAGAGATCTTTATTTACAGGTATTATTGTTAACGTTTTCCCAATAGTAATTGGGTCACTGCCATCCTCAATCGCGCGAGAATCGCGTGTTCTATTCCACTAAATAAAGGGTCTAACGCGCTCGCCTTTACCGATCACTACCATCTCACCTCTCTCAGCCTGGGTTCGAGCCTTGGGCTTGGCTAATATAGGTATGTGAGAAAACTGGCCAGTAGCATCCGGTGGGTTGGTTGTTCTTCCCTGGGTTTTCAAGGCTTCTTCCTCCACTACTTATGCTGGCCACCATGTATACCGTGTGCTGATAAACATGGCGTTAAACCCTAAAAAGCAAACTAACTATTCCATGAATTAAACTGATCGTATGTATATTGCTCATAGCTTATATTGCGATTGGCTGAAAATATTTGTATGTGCACTTACAAGCCAATAAAATGCTTGAGTTTATGGTAGTTGCTTTACACAGTGACACCATAATCAGAGAAGTTGTACCAAACCCTACTGATCTTAAATAGACAAGCAGAATATTTATCTTCAGAGAAATTACTACTTTTTAAACAGAATGTGTGGTTTACTAATATATTTTATAGTCGATTCTGCATTATTGAAGAGATATTGAACTGTTTCACCTCTGCCATGCATCACTGTCTAATTACATTGGCTTACTTATTCGAACACAATCGAATACAATTGGCCTTTTTCCTTCAACGTATGTTTGTATCACGCGATAGTTTTGACGTCAGAAAAATGCAAGCCTTGAGATTTTAGATCCCTGAACTAAACATTTTAGAAATGGCCAGGTACATGGTCTTCTTTGTAAACGCTATTTGGACTTGAGCAGCTGTCTTTTAAAGAGACGGTCTGTTTTAATTGTTAAAGGATGAGAAAGTGAATTATCTTAAATCAATTTCATACTGGTGGGACTCTATAAGGACGCCAAGTTGACTAAGCACGGTCATAAGCGTCTATTCTACAGCGTTTAAATTCCACCTGTTCAGTAGACGGCATGCTCTGACCACACCCCACCACACCCCAACATAACTGTTCCAAGTATATAATACGGTGCAGGAAATGTTAAAGGAAACTCAGATTATCAAAATCCCACATCACTAAACTTTTAACGCAGTTTTAGAAATGAAGGCTTGACGTGCTGGTAATATTGTACATTAAACTTCATATGCATGGCCTATTTGTGTTAGAATAGTGTCACAAATACCAGACTCCGGAAATTTAGTAATATTATTAGGACAGATTTTATTTTCAGGAAAAGTAATAAGATTGAAATTTCCTTTAAATTGTATTAAAGTAATTTTTGATTAAATTATATTGAAAGTAATTTTCTACTAAAATATATTGAGATTAAATTCATTTATTTCGGTATTACAATTACATACTATTTAATAAAGATTGCGCCCTTATGAACAAAAAGGCAAAACTCTCTTGCACTATACATTTCCCTTGTATCGTAAGTCAGCAAAAACTACACTCGCTAGTTTTGTAAATTCCTGAATTAGCGGATTCCTAAAATTCTCTGACTGACTAAGCTATAAGCTCCACGCGCTGATGTGGCAAAATTGTCTGTTTAATGACGTACATAGACTCAGACGATAGTATGAAAGAAACGATAGAGCCTCACTTTGAGATTCTGGCGCAACTCAAGAACTAGACGTATGAGCATATTTGACTGCATCCTAAGAAACTGTGTATAAAAAGCGAGGAGATTTGTTGACGAATTAGTCTAAATAGTCGGATTCTCAATGGGGCTTGTATCGTTACAGGTAAGATATTGTCTGTGTAAAATATTTGTATGTAGTATAGGGATTTTTAGTGTTAAGATGTTAGTCTAACATCGGTACCATGCAACATAGGAGTATTTTAATATCTCTTCACTGTTCTTCAATACAATGTATTGGAAAGTTTAACTATTTGAAGAACTTGTATTTACTTGTAATTATATTATTGGTTATAGTAATTTTAAAAAAATGTTCGCTACCAACTTCATGCTCAGCAACAGTTAATTCAGAAATAAAATACTCTTTAAATAATAGAGTTTAATATGTTAACATTTTAGATTAAATTCAGTAAAATATATTTCTATTACATGATTGCTGTATTAGTCTGAAATACTGAATTTTAGATTCTTTAGCTATCGTAAATTTATTCGAAATTTAATTATCTGTATTATATTCTGAAAGGCAGAAATTATACAAATGTATGATGTTGGTAAGTGAAGGAATATCGTAGTTTTATATGTATCTCTTATAATTTATATGTTGGTTATTTCAATAAAGTGAGTCCGTTCGTCGGAGTCTCAAAAGGGCTTGTTTCGTTACAGAATCTCGTACCTTCGCATCGACATTTTCCCCAGATGTAACCATACTACCTACGCCGTCATAAGTGACACCTCTTTCAAGAGAGCTTGAACTTCTTCTTCTTCTTCTCTTTCTCTCTCTCTCTCTCTCTCTCTCTCTCTCTCTCTCTCTCTCTGGTCATGGAAACAGCATTACTAAGACTTTATGAGAAAACATTCTCATAAAAATATTTCTACAAATGCAAATTACTCCTCAACTTGTTGTAGTTGAGAAATATTTGAAACAGATTCAGGTTTATTTTCACGCCTTCTTTATTAATAAAACAAATACACAACACTTCGCTATGAAAAAATTGCCAGTGCAAACCTCGTTTCCTTTTAACGAAAAATGTATATATCTTGTGGTATGTAAGCATTTATATTACGATACAAAAAAATTGTTTTTTTTAAAAAAAAAATATATTGTTTACGTTTTGTTTTACATCATACGATAGCAGAACCCATTTCTATATATATATATATATATATATATATATATATATATATATATATATATATATATATGTGTGTGTGTGTGTGTGTGTGTGTGTACCACCCTAAATTGTTTAATCTACTCTCTACACACACTACCACCTAATAATATATATGCATTATGTTGCTCTCATAATCGTATGCAGTGTGCAGTGTGGTCTAAGATGTTACTACACATAAACGCTCTGTTTCTGTACCGGAATGAATATGTTCGATCCGGCTTAAGTAAAGTAAATAATAAATATTTGAATCGATTCGCTTAACCTCTCCACGTACTTGGTTTGTTATCGAGAGACCTAGAGAGCAGCTTTTAGACACTGATGAGCTTCAAATATATAAAGATATTGAAGGATAAAATTGGCAACTCAAGCCTTCGACTCATTTCTAAGCACCTATCGGTCATATAAGCACCGTATTTACCCTTATATTGACTTCTAAGTATCTATCAGTCAGGTAAATACTGCATTGTTATTTGTATTGACTTATAAGTAACATCAGTCAAACAAATACCGTATTGACCCTTGTACAGAATTCTAAGTATCCTTCGGTCAGATAAATACCGTATTGATACTTGTACAGAATTCTAAGTATCCTTCGGTTAGATAAATACCGTATTGACCCTTGTACAGAATTCTAAGTATCTTTCGGTCAGATAAATACCGTATTGACCCTTGTACAGAATTCTAAGTATCCTTCGGTCAGATAAATACCGTATTGATACTTGTACAGAATTCTAAGTATCCTTCGGTTAGATAAATACCGTATTGACCCTTGTACAGAATTCTAAGTATCTTTCGGTCAGATAAATACCGTATTGATACTTGTACAGAATTCTAAGTATCCTTCGGTCAGATAAATACCGTATTGATACTTGTACAGAATTCTAAGTATCCTTCGGTTAGATAAATACCGTATTGATACTTGTAACACTTTTCTTTGAACTGTTTCGACCTGATTTACCGTTTGGTATTGAGCCAGCCCACCAAAGTCTGTGTTATTTGTTTGAAGTCATTACAGAACGATTTCAAGCCCTGATATACTCTATGCAATCATCTTTGAAACAAAACTATTAACAGAAACAAATGATGAAAGCAGCTCTTTATTTCAGACGCAGCTTGTTTTCGTTGGAGATATTTTATAATTAAGATTGAGAATTTCTTCATCAAATTTACATAGAAAATATGAGCTTTTATTCCAGAATAAGAAATATAAATGTGTGAACGCTTTCGTTGCATTTTCCTCTGCAAAGGGTCAATGTAGATTGGGCAGAATTCCCTTTCTGTTTAAAAGAAAATATGTCAGGAACTAGCCTCAAAAAAGTAGACAATATTGAATTTGCGGCAAAATCAGTCTTTAAAGAACACGCAGGGTACGACAAAGTTTGTCCCTTCTGATCTTTTATATAGAGTTAAATAATTAAGTGAAATGAAGTATGTATATATATATGTATGTATGTATGTATGTATGTATGTATGTATGTATGTATGTATGTAATGTAAGGTACATCAGCACAATCGAGTCTATACATCCTTAAAATGCAATGTCAGGTTATTGATATAAAGTACACTCTTGTAAAGTGTCAAAGACCTTCTTAAGCTAGAACATCATCATCGAACGCATCCAGTGAAAAATAAATGTTGCCTCCATTAGGCAGGAAGGTGCACAAGGGCGGCGCTAATTGAACATCCCCGAATCCGTAACTGTTAATTGAGATAATCAGCTTGTGTATACAACTTGTGTCCTTTATGGACAGTTGTTTTTCTATTGAAGTGTACGCTAGGGCTGGTTTTACTGTTTGAATTTTAAATATTTTAAACTGCTTAGAGAGGAGAGCAGCGGTTCTTCGTCACTTATCCCTCTCAAGCATCAAACAACTTCGAAAACATTCAATTGAAGCTTTGTAGCTTCAAACCTGCTTGCACATGATCAAGGCAACATGTTTTCTTTGACTTAATATCAACCAAGTAGCTAACAAAAGCTTAATGGTTTTTTTTGTTGGAATATTTGTTTTTTATTCTCTGGCCATCAATGTCTGCAAGATCTGTAGTGCGCGTGCTATACAGAGGATTTCCTCTTCGGTAACGATGCAACATAGTAACATACTTGGTGATTTGACGACATGACAATGTCGATTACAAGAAAGAATCGAAATTAAAATCCATTGACTCTGTCATTAAGCAGGATTTGCGGCACTGCACTTAACAAAGAACATTTTCATTCTTTTTATGTTACGGTAGGTTCCAGCGAAGCCTCTATTCCATATAGTGAGGATTTGCAAAAAAGAATTTAATTATGACTGAACAAGACAATCCGCTCGTGTGGCTTTGTGTCTGGTTTGGATTCGCAAAACAACTGAGCTGCGATGATAAGAGAACCAGACCAAATATCGCTTTGATCAATGGATTCAACAAGTGAGATCAAAATCCCGTTTAGGTTTCTATTCCAAATAATCTAATCCAGACTGACTAGCGTCATAATGCCCTTGTATTTTCAAGTTCTTCCCAGCAAATTAAACTTTAAACAAAACCAAAAAACATAAATAAGCATGTGACTGGGCTATCATGACACATTTCATCTATGTAAATAACCATGTGACTGGGCTATCATGACACATCTCATCTATATAAATAAGCATGTGACTGGGCTATCATGACACATCTCATCTATATAAATAAGCATGTAACTGGGCTATCATGATACATTTCATCTATGTAAATAAGCATGTGACTGGGCTATCATGACACATCTCATCTATATAAATAAGCATGTGACTTGGCTATCATGACACATTTCATCTATGTAACTAAGCATGTGACTGGGCTATCATGACACATTTCATCTATATAAATAAGCATGTGACTAGGCTATCATGACACATTTCATCTATGTAATATGCGTGTGACTGGGCTATCATGACACATTTCATCTATATAAATAAGCATGTAACTGGAGTATCCTGACATATTTCATTTATATAAATAAGCATGTTTCTGACATTTAGAACCAATTTAACACTTACTCCTGTGAGTGGTGGTGGTGGTGGTGGTGGTGATCATGATGATCACGACGATGATAACGACGATGGTGACAATATGGTTGAAAAGGTGCTAATTAATTTGAGTTTTTTAGTCGAAACCAACAAAGCCTCTAAAATTCAGTATGAAAAAGACCGCAGTGCCTGATTATCTAAGGCATAAGAACTTCATCAGCTAGTTTGGTCTCACGTATTATATCAATCTACTATGTAAAAAGAGAGGAAAATAGCTGTGGATCAGTCTTCTTATAAATATATTACTGATTATCGTCCGATAATGATCCTCATATAATAATTGTCTTCCTTACAAATTAACTACTGATTATTCCAAAATTAAAACAAGATCAAGTTTAACCTGCCATAACAGATGTTTGATTCATACAGACAGCGGTTCATGACGGACATATTTTCATAGCACTGTTGTTCAAATTACATGCTTGAATTAATATCTACTGTTTATCGTTGATATTGTGATACTCTCCGTCTGTCCGTCCGTCAGTCAGTCTCGTCCATTTCAAGTCCTTGTGGAAAAGCTGAGCAAACTTCGTACACAGATTCCCAATGCAACAACCATCTGCAATAAATGGTTTCTGGGCCCCTCAGTTTAGGTCCCGGGCTTGGTAGGTAATACGAGAGAGAGAGACAGATGTTTCATCCATTTAGAAAATGGGTATTATTAATATTTTCTCTTTATATTCTTATATTGGTAATTAATCAATAGAAATTCATCAATAATCTAGAGAGAATAGAAGCAATAGTATATATAATATTGAAACAATATTTGTGTATGCGTAATAATGCGCCTTGGGCGGATCACATTTCAATATTTGTGTATGCATATAAATGCGCCATGGGCGGATCACATTTCAACATTTGTGTATGCATATAAATGCACCATGGGCGGATCACAATTCAATATACCAACAGTATTGGTATATCATATTGCTTGATGCTAGAACTTATAACCCATGTTAGTTTTAATACATGTGGTATATTAATTTCCACCGATCCTGATGGCTCCGACCCAAGAGGATAACTTGAAATTCTAAAACTGTTATGAACATCTACCTAACACTTCCAATAACATCCCAAACATTTAAGAATCTGTCTTGAGCATTGTATGGGGAGTTTGCGTGTTATTGCATGTGAACGCACACAAAGCGCACATGCTTTTGGTATATCATAAAAGGTGTGCTCTTGATGCGCATGAATATTTTTTAAAAATCTCTGACAAAGTGACGTTCGGGATAAAAACACGCGATACTCATCAAACCAGTCCCAGGCCAGTAACGGCAGGTACATGCACAATTTTGTCTTCGAAAGCAAAAGCGGCCGCCAGTCTCGTGCTTATAATATTAGAAAGTCAGTCCATAAAATTGGTTTTTGTATTCTGCATTTGTAGATTTTTAAAAAAAAGAAAACAAACCAGCATAAGACTAATAGGCGGTGACGTTTTCAATAAGACACATTATCCAAATAACTTTGTGTTTCAATCAACTTTACGTCAGATTTAATACTAACAGAGCTTCTTTCGTTTAACGTACATTGACATCACGACGTGATTCAACCAAAATGGTAGTTATTATTTGTCTGGTTTCCTGTCTCACATCGCTTCGACTCAATAATCGAAAAAAGTTAAAAAGAACCAGAATTACCTTACTGGTACTCATTATGGAAGTAGTCAATACGTGCTAGAATATCCTGGAGTGGTTTCTATTTGTGCAAATTCTGCTGGCTTCTTATTGACAATAAAATGTCTACTTTTCTACCGTATACTTCCCACAGTAATTGATGTTTGCACAGATAACTGTCGATCTATCATGTCCGTAAACTTTCATGTTTCATAAGAAAACACCAAAACAAACAACTGCAATCAATACAAATAATGTAAAAACAAATTACTGACCACATAGACATATAGATAGCATTTTTTTTTATGGCGTGTCCGTTGGAAAGGCACGTTGCTTCTATTTCTTCGGCATAATGTAGTCCAAAATGTGTCAACTGGACCTTTAAAGCCTGCAAAAGCTATGAGAAAGTTATTCTGGCCATGTGCCGATTTATGAATAGAAATACATTTTTAAAGTTCAACATGTTATTAGTTTTGTTCACCCTTTATTCCTTCAAGTGTTTTCCAATCATCATGATGGATGTACTTCAGGTAAATACATTATGTCATGGGGTGAGACACAAACAACTTATTAAAGTCAACATACAACAATGGCATGCAAAAAAGCGTTTTTAAGAATAAAGATATCTTTAAACTCCCTTCATTGTCCTTAGCCAAGTTAAAAAAAAAACAATAATAAGGATATGTATGCATTATTGATACAATGTAACAATCTATAAAGTTAGTCATATGTATTAAGACAACAAATATAGATTTCCATGGTCATGTTATGAAAATAGATTCGTATATTGATACAACATAAAAAGCACCCTCTTTAATTTTTTAAAGAGTAATAATTTGTTATAACTATAAAGGTCTGGTTGCAGAGTGCGTATGAAATAAAATTCCTTTTCTTCTCTTAAATATTGATTATCAGTAAATAATTTATGTAGAGGAAGGACTTTGAAGTTTCAACTTGAACAGTTACGTATGTTTATTAACCTTGGAATTATCTGAGATTTTCCGTTCTTGTTTGCTACCTCTCTTAGTCTGACCTGTGAAAACGGTTTCACACTTTGTTCATATTAACACATAAATCACAATTTTTGAAGGACCGTGAAATGAGTTATTCAGTCTTATAAATGTGTGTGGGGGGGGTATATTTAATTTGTTTTTTGTTTCGTTTTTTTGTTTTTTGTTTTTTGTTGTTGTTGTTGTTTTATTTGTATGCAAGTGTCGTACATATATACCAAGACAACGTTTATATTTTGCCCTGTAAACAATGACGTAATTGACTCTGTGTGTGTGTGTGTGTGTGTGTGTGTGTGTGTGTAAAGAGAAAGAATATCAGGATACAGGTAAGAGTTATTTTTCGTTCCCAAATCTGCACGCAGGAGACTCCCAATCGGAATGTCCTCGAACATTACCGTCAAGTCGAGAATCTAGCTCGAAGCGATTCATCTGATTAATGTGTGTTCATACAACTACTTAGTAAGAGCGATTCTGGGCAATTTTGCGTAGGCAGACACGCTGACTGGGAGACCTAGTTGATATCTCTTTGGAAATACAAATAAGAAATAATACTTATCCTAAATTTCATAAATGTTAACACTAGGACCATATTTTTAAATTCTCAATTCTCCTCGAATTAATTTAACACTTTTGTCTGCAAGACCTAGTTCTCATATGTGTTCTCAGAAGAGTAATCTCGGGTGCTCATAGGATCTCAATAGTGTATCGGAAGGATTCATGTAGTCTCAAAGAAGAGTAATGTAAGGTGGTTATTGCGGTTCGTTCATAGTTCCATGTAAAATACCCGCAAGCCAGACGAATCAAACTTGAACCCGTTTTAATTACTTGCTTGGTTATAGCGTGGATTGTATGTCAATATGCATTAATTCATTGCCGATTCCCATAGATTTCTGACACATAAAACAGAGCACTATTGACTTTCGCCCATAATAAGTCCTTTTAAAGAAAAAAGAATAATCAAATTTGATGAAAAATTAACTCAATGCTTCTATTTAATAAATACAAACAATTCTCCACAATTATATTACACAATAAAAAAATGTATTTTTCTCAACTAAGGGCGGAGACATATGGTGTTTTTATTCTTGTTCCATTAGGAATGGTTGGAATTTGTTTTATGAAATAATAATGTTCAAAATTTCGACATGAAATTCAATAAAACTTTCCTGAGTCCATCTTGTTTTAGAAAAGTATTGAACTTGACATTAAATTTATTACATAAATAAATTACCTCGAAATCGCAGTGACGTCACCCGATGATCTTCGTCTGCGAAAATTTCGCTATCCAGCGAAAGGGCAGATTCTATCTTGCTTGGATGTTGATATGTGTTTGCAAGATGTAAACCGTGTTTTAAACAAAATTGAATAAGTAAAAGGAAAAGTATATTTTAAAATTCGCTGACCCTTGTGAAAGATTAAGTTTCCTTGCTAGATTTTAAGCCATTTCACGACAGCGTTGATATAACAAAGCATGTATGATGCTACGGATTGAAAACAGAGAACGATACAACAGGCGTGATAATCATCAAGCTGGACTGGTCTTCTGTCTCACTTCACCTCCTTTCGTCACCGAGTAAAGAAGGGTAGAGAACAAATTCAGATATAAGTTGGGTAGAAGGTTTGTTTCTGGTTTTCTGGGTTTAATGTCATTTGTCACCACATGATAGGCTATACATGGTGTACAGCTTATTTGGCATAGGAAGAACCCTGGAAGACCCGAAAAAGAACCACCGACCCACTGGAAGCTACTGGCAAGCTTTCTCACATACGGTACTCGAGCCCAGACTCGAACTCAGGCAGACAGAAGTGAAATGCGTGAGTGATCTGTAAAGCCGAGCGTCTTAGACCACTCGGCCACCTGGGACCCTCGGGACAGAAGCAATCAACATATCGGCCACCTGGGGCCCTCGGGACAGAAGGAATCAACATCTCGGCCACCTGGGGCTCTCAGAGTAAAATGAATCAATACGTTTTGATGGTCATCTTTACATGAATTCCATTCTATTCAACGGAGCTTATCATAATTAAGCTGTATAAAGCTTTGTATATCCTTTCTACCAGTATAAAGAATATTTTTATCAACCGGAGAACTATTTATTACATAAATAGATTACCTCGAAATCGCAGTGCTTTACGGTGCATGCCTGTTGCACTGGCAGAATCAAGCACATCACAGTAATAGCCTCCACTGGATCGATAAGGACCGACATTTAACACAAAAACATTTTTATCCATTGATTATTACACGAATATTTAATGGTTCATTGTTTAAAAGTTATATTCTTTGTTTTTCTTATTTTAAATTATATTTTGACCCTGTGAGAGGTATGTGTGTGTGTGTGTGTGTGTGTGTGTGTGTGTGTGTGTAAAATTTTGTGATGGAAACTAGAATTGCACGATTCGATAGGTTTATAAAAAATCTTGCACATGACATCGTCATCCTCTAAAGACACAAACAAATAAAATTAATCATTGATTGAGAATGTAAATCTAATTTTAATTGAAATGTATATAAATACTGGATCTACTTTTACGTAAAACTGCAGACCGTGCAAATTAGTAGCACTGACTATGCGAATATATGAATTCCTCTCTATTGTGGTCATTATGTCAGGCACATTAAGGAGTGCTCGTATTTCTTGTTCTGAGTTATAGCAATTATTTATTATCATTTTCAAATGAACATTAATGAACATTTAATGAATTTAATTGCGCTTCAGAATCGATCTTGCTGCTTCTGTTCTGTATTCAAACATATCTCTTGGTTAATTACATTGGTTCCATATACAAAGTATGTCTTAATTAAATTTGTTTAGTATATAAAATATCTTGCTTAATGTCTTGCTTAATTAAATTTGTTCTGCATACAAAAGTATGCCTTCCTTAATTAAATGTGTTGTACTTCTCTTGAATATAGGTCAGTTTTCATGTCCAGTGTATCACTGCTGGATGAAAAAGAAATGCTATGCAGAATTTGTAGAAATTCGATAAAACCGTCATATCCTGGTCTACATTTAGAAAACTATCGAATTTGACAAAATCACTGCAATCGTTTTATTGTGTAAAGATGTTACCACGAAATCGCATGCATGTAGTGAAACTGGTGTTCGTGTATTTTTTTTTTTTTTTTTTTTTTTTTGGGTATGCACTAGAAACAGTTTCATTCACCAAGGCACAAAAAGTTGGTCTAATTTTCTATCACTCTTCACTTTTCTTGGTCATTGGGTGAAAAAGTAGAGAACCAGACTAGTCAATATGAATGTTGATAAGGATTAATATAATAGAGATGCCAACTCATTCTAATGAAATGACGTCTTGTAATACATGGTACAGACTTTACACAGGAATAAAAAAAAACATCAGTATCAGCTAAACAGTTACTTATCATTATCAACAGGTCTTGAAGGTGTTGACTTCCTATACAATGTTCTTGTGCACTGCAATTCGTGCAAATGGACTATACAGTTACTTGTCAATAACGCCTGATGTTGTAGGTTACATGAGCAATGCTTTTGTGCACTGTGCATATAATGTACCTCAAGATGAACAGAACCATTGTTGTGTAAATAATAAGTGACATTGTGTACATAAAGCCATTCAAAACATAGTTTAATACATCAATAAATTCACCAGCCAAATAATACAGCCGGTAGAAACTATATATATATATATATATATATATATATATATATATATATATATATATATATATATATATATATATATATATATATATATATATATATATATATACATACATACATACATATATACATACATATATATATATATATATATATATATATATATATATATATATATATATACATATATATATATATATATACATATATATATATATATATATATATATATATATATATATATATATATATATATATATACATATATATATATATATATATATATATATATATATATATATATATATATATATATATATATATATATATATATATATACACATATATATATATATATATATATATATATATATATATATATATATATATATATATATATATATATATATATATATATATATATATATATATATATATATATATATTAGGGGGTTGATATAGGAAGATATTTCACGACAAGAGTGGAATCATTGTACTTTGACAATACAACATGTTTTAAATGCAATATTTCATTATATCTACTTAAAAAACAACATAGAATAGATTTTTTTTTGATTATATATTTAAGCACCCCAGCGGGGTTCCAAGGGTTGTTATCGCCTGAGGCGGATGTGGGAGATAAGCACCCACTTCTCTTGGAAATCCCCCAATGGCTTGTGTCTGACAGAGCCTCTTACAACCAAATCCAGCTCAAGGCCTTCACGAGTGGCTTAACTAAGCCCGGCGGAACCTGTTTTAACTGACTGGAAAAGGGATTACAGGCGAGGTTCTGGCGCCTCAAAACTAGACGCTTCGGGCAGATGGGGCTCGTTAACCTTGGGTGGTCGCCCTTCTAGGAGAAGGTAAACACCGACTTCAAACCTTCGCTGCCTTGCCAAAATACCCTCTCATGGGAAACCCCAACAGAAAATCCGGAGACGAGGTCACTAAGGCGACTTGGCATTGCTTTCAGTGTCATCTGGGCAACTTCTGCGACGTCGCTGGTGCCATGACGTATCGACTTGTCCTTTCCGTTGGATCCATCAGCTGCGCGGAGAGAGGGAATCAGCTGCAAGGGCAACATCTGATTCTCCATATCTCCCTGCCCAGGCTTGCGCCCTGGAAATGACACTCCAGCTTCGCTTCACAGCGTCGACACAACACGGAAAGCAGCAGTTCACCGGCTATAAGTCACCGCTCGATTGGTGTAGAGTCAGATGCCAGGGGTTGCTTCCGATGGTGGGAGAGACAAACAGGTCTCACTGGACAGCTACCGCCCACCTCAAGCTGGGCGGCCCCCGGTCATTAAGGTGCCGTCCCGCCACAGTTCGCCTGCCTTGCCGGGTGCGTAGAGCTTAAGGTACGCGAGTACCTGACAAGCAGACTGCAACTACTGCACCAAGAAATAACAAATGAAAACCGACAAGGAAACCTCTAATCTTCAAGCTAGGTACCTGGAATCTCTGGGCCATGCTGACTGGGCTCTCAGATGATCTCCAGGCAATTGGCGATGTTCGAAATATTTCAGTCATCAGCTACGAACTTGTAAGACTCCAGGTCGACATCACCTCACTACAGGGGAAACGACTACCAGATTCCGGGTTCCTCAGAGAAAAGAACTACACGTTCTTCTGGCAAGGAAAGAGCGCTGGTGAAGCCAGAGAGTTTGGTGTTGAATTCGCTGTCAGGAACTCTCTGCTAGGGATTATAGCACCCTGCCAACAAGGAAACGGAAGACTGCTATTCCACCGCCTCCACAACACAACCGGACCTGTCAACCTGATCATCGTTTATGCTCACACACTAAGCGTCATCGCAGATAACAAGGGTGAGTTCTAAGACTAGTTAGACTCGCTCATCGATACAGTTTTCAAGGAAGATAACTTGATATTACTGGCCGACTTCAACGCTAGGGCGGGTGCCGACCATGACTCTTGTCCTTCCTGTCTTGGTTAGTTTGGCATTGGGAGATGAATGAGAACGAGCGGAGTCTCCTAAAGTTGTGCTCGTACCACGACCTCAACGTCACCAATTCATTCTTTCAAAGTCACAGCATAAAGTGTATTGGAGGCATCCCAGGTCCAAACACTGGCACCAGCTGGACTTGATCATTACGAGACTTCTGCCATGAAGGGTGTGCTTCTTACCCGTACCTTGCACAGCGCTGACTGTGACACCGACCAGTCGCTGATGTGCTGAAAAATGAAGCTTCAACCGAAGAAGATCCACCGCTCTAGGCAAGAGGGTAAACCACGCATTGATGTGAGCAAGTCGTCATATCGAGACAAGGCTGATGGATTCACTTATGCCCTCTACAAGACGTTTGATTCAGAACCTCCCAAAGGCGCTGCCAAAGAGATGGGATCACATCAAAGAGACTGTGTACAGCACAGCCACACGGATCTTTGGTAAGAAGCAGTCAAAGAACAACGACTGGTTTGAGGCTAATTCCGCCACACGCATGCCAGCCATAGAAGAGCGTCACAGTGCTCACCTGGCATACAAGCGATCTCCCTGCCAGAAGACACTACAGGCATGCATGTCTACCAGAAACAAAATGCAGAGGTTAGTACGGCATTGCGCGAATGAATACTGTCTTCAGGTCTGTCAGAGCATCCAGGCATCAGCAGATATCGGAAACATCAGAGGCATGTATGATGGCATAAAGAAAGCAATGGGTACCACGAAAAAAGTGAAAACACCACTGAAGTCTGCGACAAGCGAAACCATCCACAACAAGGGCAAGCAGATTTAGCGTTGGGTGGGGTACTACTCTGAAGTGTTCTTCAGAGTGAACAACGTGGCCAACGATTACCTCAACGCCATTGGAAACCTCCCTCTTTTGGCCGAACTGGACGAGAAACCTACTGTGGCAGAACTAAAGACGGCCTTAGAGAAATTGTCCTTAATTAAAGCCCCAGGGAAGGATGGCATCGCAGCAGAAGTCATCAAGTGCGGGTGCTCACACACCTGAACGTCCTCCTCTGCCAGTGCTGGGATGAGGGTGCAGTGCATCAGGATATGAGAGACGCTAACATCGTAACCCCGTACAAGAACAAGGGTGACAAAAGCGACTGCAACAACAACAGGGGCATATCTTTTCTCAGCATCGTGAGTAAAGTCTTCGCAAGCGTCATCCTGAACAGACTGTAGACGCTTGCTGACAGAGTGTATCCAGACTTGCAGTGCGGGTTCCGCGCAGAGAGGTCCACAATCGACATGATCTTCTCCGTCAGGCAACTTCAGGAGAAATGCAGAGAACAACACAGACCACTCTTCCTGGCCTTTATAGAACTCACCATGGCGTTCGATCTGGTCAGCAGAGACTGAGTCTTCACAATCCGGGAGAAGATTAGATGCCTTCTAAAGCTGCTAAACATGATCCAGTCCTTCCACGATGACATGAAAGGCACAGTGCAGTACGATGGCTCAACGTCCGACCAATTCGAAACAAGGTTGCGGAGTGAAACAGGGTTGTGTCCATGCTCCCACGCTCTTCGGCATCTTCTTCGCAGTCATGTTCAAGCACGCCTTTGGGACATTTACAGAAGGAATCTACCTGCACACGCAATCAGACAGTAGACTGTTCAACCTGGCACGACTGACTGCAAAGAGCAAAGTTCGTGAAGCAGCCACCAGGGACATGCTCTTCGCAGACGATGCTGGTCTAGCCACTCACACAGAAGCTGAGCTACAGTACCTGCTGAATCGGTTTTGTTAAGCATGCGATGAGTTTGGGTTGACTATCAGCCTAAAGAAAACAAACGTGATGGCTCAGGACGCGGACCCCCAAGCATCATCATCAACAACTACGAACTTGAGGTAGTTCACGTACCTCGGCTCTACCATCACCAACATCCTCGCGCTCGATGCTGAGCTCACCAAGCAGATTGCAAAGGCATCAACAACTCTCTCCAGATTGTCGCAGAGAGTGTGAAACAACACCATGCTGATCCTGAACACTAAGATCTCCGTGTACCGTGCCTGTGTGCTAAGCACTCTCCTTTACGCTAGTGAAACCCGGACTATGTACGCCTAACAAGAGAAAAGACTGAGGGATTTTCACATGCTATGCCTCCGACGTATAGTCGGTATCACCTGGAGCGATCGAGTAGCAAACAACGAGGTGCTTGAACGTGCAAAGATTCCCATCATGGTCACACTCCTCCACTAACGTCGCATCAGATGGGCTGTACGTCGAATGGATGACGGACGGATCCCCAAAAACCTTCTTTATTCGAAACTTGCCTCTGGCAAAAGGTCGATCGGACATCCCCATCTCCACTGAAAGGATGTCTGCAAGCGCGACATGAAAGCCATTGATATCGATGTCATCATCTGCGAAGAGCGTGCTCTAGACAGGTGCAGCTGGCGACACTGGTCTGAAAGTCGGCGAGGACAAGTTACACTTATAGCTGATGAAAAGCGATCTCAGAGGAATAAGAAGCAGCTCCAACCCATACAAGACTCAACCTTCAAGTGCAGCAAGGACTGCCACTACCGAGTTGGGCTCCATAGCCACAGCTGACGCTGTACAACCACCAACCGGGACATCTCTCATGGGCACGCTTCCGTCGTATCTCGAGACTAACGGATGCCAACCAGAACCCACAAAAGGGTCCGGGACAGTGCCCTGGCCAGCAACGAGTTTCCTGCAATTTAATGCCATTTTGGTAGCTTTTCCTGGTCTAACTTCTAGCGGTTGTCTGACCGTTTCGAAGACAGACTTCTTTTGTAACTGATTTGTGCCCAGGCAATAGTACTGATCGATGTCTGGATCCCTCTCACTCACTTGAGGCCAAAGAGGATTAGCGGGGTGTTGGTGAGCGCCGGTGGATAGAGTAAAAATTTGTTCATGAATTACACGTTGGCAGCATAAATGAGTTTGCACATTATTGATATACGGATGCGTTATGTAATTTGCAGAAAGGTCACGATTCAAGAGTACAAATTTACAAAGACACAATTTTGGTAATTTAAAAAAAAAATCAGCTTTTTGACGCTCCAAGACATTGGGAGTCCGGCCCAACCGCGCCATCCCCCCACCCCCCCACGTTAGTATGATACTGTTCATAATGTAACACATTAAACAAAATAGTTTAATGATGTAAGGATTTCGGTTGTTTATTTTGTTAATTTTCCATTAAAATGTGGATTTTGTTAATTTTCCATTAAAATGTGGATTTTTGGAATTAGCAAACTCATATTCTTGTTCAGTAACCGCAATCAAATTTCGACTGTAACTTAAATTTGGTTTGCAATCAACGTTCATCTATTCCCGATTTCTCCTTCATTTTCAAACATGATTACGATCGCAATGAGAGTTAAAAATCACTACTTAAACAATTTTATTTCACCAATATTTTTATCTTAATAAACACATGTCATTTGTCGTAGAGTGTAACAGGTATATATACTATATTGGTAATGTTGAACATGGGATAAAAACGGGTCATGGAAGTAAAGACATTGATAATTTGCACGATTCATGTGCAAAACTATTTTTTATTTTTCAAACCATTTATATTTGAAGCTCTTTTATTTTATGTGGAGTTCAGCTTTATGCATTTTGACAGCATTCTCATTGATTTCATAAATGTACATTATATGATATTTTATGCTCTATTCATCTTTATGTAGAGAGAGGAATGAGGGAGAGCGGAGCAGAAGAAGAAGACAAAACGAAATATGTCTAAATATATAAGCACATGTATATATAACATTCCTAAGGTTTAATTGGTTTCTTAAATGGGAACGGAAAGTAGCTCCAAACGTGTTTTTCTCCCACTGATATATTTCAATACTTGCATGTCACTACCTTAATTGCCACAGTCATATAAAAACGCGCTGTAATAGATTCGAAAGCGAGAGACATCGATTCAAAACTAAAGCCCCAATGTCTACTAGTAAATATTTGATTTCCTTTGACGTGAAAACTGCAATTCATTTAAATCAGTTGCACTGAATCTCTGGATGATTCAATTCATAGCTAATGGATGTTGATTATAGACACATAAAAGAGAGCATGTATTCTACCTCCATCGTAGTAATTACTATTACTGTGAAATCCGCTTAATCCGAAGCAAGCGACCTAACACCTCAGTGAATTCATTATTCGTTCTATCCGAAAATTGAATACAATAGTATTGTATTTTTTTTTTCATCGCAAAATATTTGGCTCACAATCCGAGTTATCCATTCTTTTAAAAGTAGTTTTAGGCCCTTCTGTAGTTGTGACAATTTATGGAGCAAAATAAATAATATTTTTAATGTTCAAGACGATCAAATAACTTCAGATCAATCAATTTATTTTTTACATAATTATAATTTAATTTTGTAAAGTGTTTCTATTTACCATACGAACAATTCATTTTGGGAGGGGTTGTTTCTTTTTCTTTGTTTCTGTTGGTACTGATTTTTTTTTAATTATTTAATTTTTTATTATAATTATTATTTATGAAAAGCAATAGGTTTGAACGAGCCAATAATAAGAAAAGTGATAGCGAGCTGGCAATTAATGCTATTTCGCTATACACGGATGAGATGTCATCGGACCTCGACAACACTTTGTAACATTCATTAAATCGGAAGATGTAATTCCTTTACATGAGGAAACAGGAATTAGAGATATTACTGGGACAGCGGAAACCCCACTCCTCTTTTATTTAGAAAAAAGGATACAAGCATTTCTTCGTTACAAGTGATTCCGTTACAGGTGGAGTTAAGTGTCTTTTAAAATTAACATTAATATACATTTTTAATTTACTGAACTTAATTAAGTTTCGGAATTCAAATTGCTTCTTCTATTTAGTAAATGCAAACAAAATTATAGTTTCTTTCACGATTAAAGTTTGCATATTTCTCTGCCGAAGATGATGACACATGGTCCAGACTTCCTGATAAACAAAATTACATTTGGATTAAAAATTTATATTTATATACTTATAAATGACTTTGATTTTTTTTTTATTTGTGTCATCTTGTTTTGACAATTAAATTAACTTTTTAATATAGTGATGTATTATCTTTATTACATTTTTAATAATCTGAAAACCGCTGATCTTGAAAAATGAAATTCCATATATTGCGTGACAGCAGGATTTCGATTGCTTTGGAATCGATAGATGTGGCAAAATATTAGACGAGTAAAAAAAAAATTTGATTATGCAAATTAAAAGATATATAGAACATTCCCAGATGCTGTTGATAGCTTATGCTTGATTTGTCTTTGAAAGGGTGACATGTACTAAAAGCACGACGCGGTACACAAAGGCACGATCAGCGCGTGTGGTTTTCTATTAATATTACTTTCACTTGTTACAAAGTATAAAAGGATAGAAAATGAATCCAGAAATAATTCTGATAAAAGGAATCAACATGTGTGAGAGGATGATGAAAATTCATTCTAAAAAACAAAGATAATGTAAACCTTGTACATCATTTAAAACAGTATGTAAATACAGCGGTATCAGCTGGACATCTCCATATTAATAGCACTAGATGATGCAATTCTCTTCAATGTTTTGGCGAATGCTTTTCATTTTCTTTGGGTAACAGAGTACAGGAGTGCAGAGAGCCAAGCTTCGTATCTTTGTCGTGTAAGAACTGAACACGCGCTACGAAAATCCTAATGTAATTTCCTTTCCAATAAATTAACCTTGTCACTAAACTAAACTGAAAAAACAGGCTCTACTGAAGGGCTGATGACGAGAATCGAAATCGTCAAATTAGCCTGCTTCCTACATGCTAAAAGGGTTTTCATGTGACATGGTTTCGTACATAACTATTGGTAAGTTTAAATTGTGCTGCATTTTGCACGGCGAACAGGCGATAAGGGTCTGTAACAAGTTTTCTTTAAAAAAAGAAGTGACTGTACAGTTAAAAATAAAAGCACATGACTTGCCAATACCGACTAAAAAAATACGCCGAAAATAACATAATCACAAAAAATGAACAACATTTTTACCCATGCGCAATGCAAATCGTAAATTTTTTGAGCAATTTAATATCAATCAAATGTGGCTCTCAACAGTTTCTTATTTTGCATAGGGTTAGATTTTTTTAAAAACAAGTTTACCAGTTTTCCTCACTGGGCACATTACCTATTAAAAAGACCTTGTAAATCTTAGGTATTGTTAAAATAAGTTTTCATTCCCTTTATTTTGGTGTATGATTGATGGGTGTTACAGGGATTAAGGAGTATACAGCATGACCTTACTTCAGATGTACATCTCTCAAAACACTGCTAGCTCCGCCTGTTCATTTTCACTTCCTGGATTATGTGGTCTTAAACCAAGTAACGGAAAAGTACAAACACCAATAAGTTTTGTACAATTCAACAGATAACTTAATTCCCAAGAATATAAAGTGAAAATTTTAAAAGGAACGTACAGTAATTAAATCCAAAATAGTCCAAAACGTTGTATCACCAGTCATAATGAATTAAGTTCTAATTAAATTCCAATGGTGTTTGAAAAAAGATCCAGCGCTGAATGTGTTGATATGCCTGTGGTCTTGAATGTACCAGTGTACCAGTGGCCTGAAGTGTGATGATGTGTTAACAGTCTTCCAATTAATCACAGTAATATAATCCAAGATGTCCTTGTCTGAAATCACTATAATCCAAATTAATATTTCTGTCCAAGAATATAACTGAGCACTTTGTAATTCCAGAGAATATTAATTTGAATACTTAATTCCAACCAAATCAAACACAACGATAAGAATGATTCTGCTTCTGATGTTATTTTAAGTGAATACAATTGAATAAAAAGTAAGACACAAAAGTAGAGCCAGGATGTAAAAAGTTCATTTCTAGAAAATTCTTAATTGTAAACAAATAAAATCTGTTACTAAAATTATAATAAAGAATGTAGTAAACATCAGGTGCAAAAGGTTTATTCATGGGAAATATTAAAATCCTTGAGCCAGACCCAAATAAACATGTTTACCTCTATTGATAATGATCTCAATATTTAACCCAAACTCATAGACAAAATATTAGCCGTGTATTTGTTCACAAAATTACCAGTTATTGGTCAGGTACACAATGAACTTGATTTTGGACAAGGTAAGTCCAAAATAAAATTGAACTAACAATATAATCATGGAGAAAAAATGACAACAATACAGATTAAATGCAGATTAAATGTTCATAACAACTAGTATTAACTTTGCAAGGTTTGACCATGTGACATAGATTAGCAGGGAATATTTTGGTGGACGACTATGGGGAAAAAATCTATTAGTTTTAAGATTTTAATATCTAATCCTGAAATTGACTTTTGTAACTTTATTTTAAATTTAAAATTTAACGATTTCTATTCATCAATAAAATCCGATAGTCACGGTAGTACAGACCCATAACATATTGCAACAGTCTAAGTAACCTTTTAACTTATATTATTTCAATACACGGATAACGTTCTCCATATCACAAGATTCTCCAGTCCATATAGATTTTACTGAGTAAAAGGTGCCATTCATATATCATTTCAGAACCTTTACATACATCTCCAGGAGGTTATTGCTATTTTAGCTACAGAACTAGAGGAAATCTCACCAAAAATAAACCATCAGCTCGAATTGCTGTCAATTCCATTGTTAGCTTGACCGATACAAGTATTGATATCGGAATTTTTCCGGCTAATCTGAAATTAGCCAAAGTGTTTCCAGTCTTCAACAAACTGACAGATCGTCAGCAAACAATTATCAACCTAACTCGATTTCGCCTACCTTCTCGAAAACGTTTTGAAAAACAAATATCTCCCTTCATCTTCACAAATTTTTAAACAAATATGATCTTCTACATAATTCACGATCAGGCTTCAGAGAAATGTATTCATGTTGTCAGCAGACAGGTGCCTGATACATGGCTAGCAGCTACAGATGACGGCAAATAATTGCAGCTGTTTTTATAGATTGTTAAAAAGTGTTTGATTTAGTATGTCATTAAATCTTGACCAAAAAAAACCCCCTCAAATACATAGAATCAGCGATATCGCGTTCTAGGATTGGATCTTATCTAACAGGAAGGCAACATTACGTTTATGTAGCCAATGCAAAATTTACTTTACAAAAATTCAGAAGTGGAGTCCCTCAAGACTCTATTCTTGGCCGTTTGTTCTTTCTGTTTTTTTTATTTACACGAAAGCCACTGAAACTAGTCTTTTTACGATGACATTTAGGTTGGTATAAGGCGGTGAGAAACCAAAAAAAATGCAATGAAAGACAAAGCTAACAATTAGACAATTTGATTAAGGCGAAGAATAAAGAGGAAAGCAATATAATTTTTCAGGGTACTAAATAAAGTCACACAGAAAATCAATACCCTTCAGGAGTGAGTACTGACAGGTGTTTATCATGGGAAAATCAACTAAAACGCGTACTGTTCTCAGTATACTTCAGGATATCAATCATACATGCCACAATCTATACTAAAAATATATATTACCCATTGTTTGATTAGGATTTTGTACAATTTGCAATGCTACTTACCAAATAACACACACACACACACAGATAATTAAAGTCCTAAATATTAGCCACGTAGAATTGACACAAGAAAATTAATTATCTAATTATTATGCCTCCTCATATTTATTCTTAATTTACAGTGTTTACAATTTATTTATATAGTAAAGTACTTTGAAGTTATTTTGACATATAACTCTTTTCATAACATAGCTGTGCAATATATAATCCCAGATTCAAATATCCATTCACACAATCTACTATCTATTTCGGACTCTAATCCTCATTTGCGTCAATTCAGCTCTGTATAAAACATCTTTTAAATAGTTTACAACAATGTTGTCATTCCTAATGATATTAAACAAACACCAACGCTATATCCTATTAACAGCGCAATTCAAAAATATCTTCATTTTGATTATGCCGTGCCTCAAACAAATTGATGCCCCAGTGCTTGACATCACTATAAACTTCCACACCGCAGACATCGTAGCGATATGACTGACAAATTTTTAAAGCTACGTTAACAATCCAAATCACACACACAAACGCACATTATTATTATTATTAATTATTATTATTATTATTATTATTATTATTATTATTATTATTATTATTATTATTATAATTATTATTATTATTGTTTTTGTCAAAATCAACATCATCAATCAGGACCAGCCTTATGGGCAAGGCGGTTGCCATGGGAGCCGCGCCTTCGGAGCCCTACTCTCCAATTGACAAAAATATTGGGCATATTACATGTTTGTTCTTGCCGCAGTGAGAAACACGCAACAACTAGATAGACGAATGGGTCCAGGTACCATGTTAAATATCTAGACTAAGATGGGTTTAATTGTCCTTGGTTTAGGGTTTGACTGATTTTCAATTAGGGTTGGTTTGATAACGGTCAGACAGATGAAGAGGAAAAGTGAATTTGGTATCGCTAAAATGACAAGTTGAAATGATGCAGAAACAACAGTTGAAATAAGTGTCTTGTGGTGAGACTTTCCAGGAATCGGTTAACTAAGAAAGCAAGGACATATGAGATGTTACTCATACCTGGATAGGCGTATGTTAACATTCGGAGGTTAGATAAATACAATCCTGAATGGCTAAACAAAATAAGAGGCATGATTTTCCCAGATGAAATTCCATTATCGAAAGAATAATGTATATGTTTCAGTCTCCTCGTAATCATTTGTTTTCATTCATTTGTTTCAAAATCATACATCAATTATCCTTTGATGATTTCGAAAGATAATTGTTTGAATTGATTTGTTTTGAATGTTATTTGACTCGTTTATTCTAAGAATTTTATATATTTTTTCCTTGATAAGAATATTGATAGAATTGACTCATATATATGTAATACGAATCACCTAGGCTAGGAATTGAAATTACTATATCGGGAAATGTTATGCATACGAATTGTTAGTAGCAAATATTGTTCTTAAGACATCAAGTGAATTTCGTTCATTCGTTTATATAATTAAGATATTAATTATTTAACCGTCAATCAATAGTGTTATGTATATTTGATATAATTTAGATGTTATTTTATTTAATTGTTTGTAAATTTTAAAATATTTTTATTTTTAATTTCTTTACATGTCAGAGTAATGTAAATTTTGTTTACTATGATTTTGATATTTTCCAGAAAAATCTTGTAATAACTACTTAATAATAGAAACACTGTTCCTATTTTAGACTTAGTTTCTGATCTTAATTCAGAAATCACTGAGACAAGTAAACAACTTTCTATTTTTATTTTATTATCGAGTAAAATGATTGGTTTTTATCAAGGTCATATTTTATCATGTAACTTTAGATTGTAAACAGCCCTATTTCGCAATTGTGGGTTTTCAGACATTGAGCTGTAGTTAGATTTATTAGTGATGTTTAGAGATAAATTGCTCAACTTTGGCTTTTACCTTGGACACTGGAAAAGTGTTTGTTTGTGACCAGTTTGGAGTTATATTTTAATTTTTATTCAAATTATTTGGATTCTAAAAGATCGATTCTTTACCCTGTAAATATTCGAGTGCTCATGCAGAATTCTTGGACAAAGACATTTCTTTAAATTTTATTCGGAAATTCAAACACCGGAATATTGTTTGTGAATCAGAAAAGAACTGTAGACACGTACGTAATATAAAGGCTATAGATTACATTATCGCCTTCCACTTTGGATTTTTCGTCGGGACTAGAACTTGAATTCATTAGAACATTTCATTACTAGAACTTCTAAAATTTAATTCGTGGATTATTCTTGGATTATTTTTGGATTTTATTCTTAAAACCGTAAGTTCTTATTTTTTCATTTTTGCATTGTTTTTATAGGGAAATAAAATATTTGTTAAATTTTTCAAAGCTTGTTGTTTTTACTCTTTCTTTCTTTACTGTTTAAACAAGTGACATAAGAATATGTACTAGCATTAAGAGCGTCTGCTGGTCGACATTTAGTCCAGTGAGTGATTTATGTCCACAGCAGGGAACAATTGTTTATTAAGAGGTCTAGTTTATGTCATAGTTCAGTTAGGGATGCTGATAGCCGTTAGGGGATACATTGATTGGCTGTACTAGGATTTGTATATCAGCTGGCAGGCTGCGAAGTGAATTATATTAGCCTTAGTGTCTGTTGAATTGCGACATGACGCTAACTGACGTAACGAGAGAGTGTATACTATTCTATCTTAGAAGTAAAAGCCTGACACATATTTCGGTTGTCTATTATATTTTCTTAAAGGGGAAATAGATCCATATACATACCCATACAGAGAGGACAGAGAGCATACAACAAATTTACATTTCATGACCTGAAAGAGGCTGGAGACCTGAAAGAGGCTGGAGAGAGAGAGAGAGAGAGAGAGAGAGAGAGAGAGAGAGAGAGAGAGAGAGAAAGAGAGAGAGATTGGACTCTAACCTGTCATCAACGTTGAATTCGGAACAACCGGCAAGTAAACAATGCAGGGCACTTGAGCTCGATCGCTCACTCGATTTCATAATGAAATTTATCGGTATAAATAGAAGGCTATCTGGATTTTTATAAACTTGGTAATTATTTCTAAGAAAGGGTATCATTCAAAAGTCTAGTTCAATTTCATTTTGTTAATATAATTGATTAAATTTTTATATTCTGCATACGGGGGAGCGAGTTGTTTTATTATATATCTCTGATCATGTCTCCATTTATTCCATCTTTAAATTTCATATTTTATTTTACTATTATTCGATTCGGGCAATAACGCAGTGGTCTATCATCTTCAAAATAACGATAACCAAACCACCACGTGACATGCAGTAACTCAGCTGGCCGGGTGCCACTGCCAGCGTGGCGCCTTGAGCCTCGAAACTATAAGGCCGGGCCTGACGTCAGTTGAAATCTGAGGGCCGAAAGCGGGGAATGTTCTATACCCACAGTACAATAACGATCGTAAGGTCTCAAGTGTGAATCTGGTACGTACAATTCTTTTTACAATGTAACATATTCTTAAAATTATTCAACTGGTTTCATAAATTCAGTATTAAATTAAGTTATTACCCATTTGAGACCCTCAATATAGTAGTGTTTTTCTCCACCAGTCGTTCAAAAATAAACCCATTATTGTATCTCAACACAACACATGCATAAAACGAGGATCTTTTAAAACAGCTGTCTCTTCATAAGACCATAGCGTGTCAGCATGGAAAATATAACTATAGATTTGCTTTTTGTCGTGAATTTACTAGTCAAACATGATCGTGTGTGTCGCTTCTAAGAGAGATTTACTCGTATACCCTTTGCTACGGTGGTTTTATACAAGAAAGGTATTTGTCAAACCATTACCAAGGTCAGGTGGTGTAGCGATTGATAAAGTTTATTTGCGTCCCTATTTCAACAACTTTAGGCTATGTTGAATGCATTTTTAACTGTTTTTCATGTAATCTCATTAATGCGGTGTGCAATGAAAGTATCGCATTTTTAACTGTTTTTCATGTAATCTCATTAATACGGTGTGCAATGAAAGTATCAAAAATCGATTCACCGTGTACTGCATGCTGCATGACGATAAAATAAGGCTTTATCATTGAGCTCATCTCAGACCTGCATAAAATAGACTTTCAAGAAAGTCGTTCTTAAACGCAAAAGGAAGAACTGTTCAAACTATATTACAAACCATACGGTGAATAACAGTCCTTTCAAGTGCAATGGATCCATCAGGGGATCGCGTGTGTCAGGGATTGATTAAGAAAAATGCATTAAACTGACTGTGTTTTCGACTCTTTTTTCAAAAAGGAAAACACAAAACAGAGCCAAGACAAACAATAAACACAAAAAGCGTTGAAATTACAAAAGTTTACATAACAATTTCTGCTGGAATAAAAGCTAACAAAAGTTTAATGGTTCGACTAGTTGGCTTCAACTTGACTGATGATGTTTGTACACTAGTTTATATGGACCTACAAATGGATAAGCCATATCGCCATGTTTTTGTTGGTTTTTTTTTTTTTTTTTTTTGTAAATTGGCGCGACAGTAAGTTATATCCCGCATATTTAATTGTATTAGAAGTAAGTATAGGATAGTGAGTGAGTAATGAGCAAAATAAACAATTATTTAAATGAAAATGTCATTGATGTCAAAAAACGATTTTATTTGAGGGTGGTTGTCTTTTTCTTGTTCTTGATTTACGCCGCACGGTTTCGATGTTCTAAGGCGGCGAATCCAGTAAGATACCTTTTCGTTCCTGGTTAGGGAACTCCATTTGGGGTTGTGAACGATGGCAGTTAGTGTTACATCACTGAAAGTGTGGCCAGAAGAAAGAGATGTGTTCTGCAACTGGACATTTGTCCAGCTTTTCTGTTATCCAGTCAGATCTGTAAAGACTAGTCCTTTTTGTAGCTTCTCAGTTTCTCCAAAATACTGAACGACGCAGATCTTACATTGCTTGAGATAAGTTACATTCTCTGTTTTGCACGTTCTGTTTGTACCATGTACATTCAATCGCTAGTGGAAGTGCCAGCAAATGTGCTGGTCTGTATCATATGTTGACAGGTTCTGCGCTTTTTATTACCATAGGGGCTTGCTAGATTGGGCTTGGCTTGTGACTGGCGTTAGCATCGTTCTGGCTAGGTCTACAGAGAATGTAATTTATCTTAAGAAAAATCAATTACAGCGTCGTTTTAAGTTATATATATATATATATATATATATATATATATATATATATATATATATATATATATATATATATATATATATATAAAGGAGCACAAAATTCAGATACATACTGCTACAAAGACAGGCGTTGCATAATGTAAATCGTTCACAGCTTAGGTGACAGGAGTTAGTTTTACTGTCAATCAGGAGATAGAATATCGAAACACAAATTTAATTCTTCTTCTAACATGCACTCTCTGTCACTCACTATGTTGGCGTTGATTTTAGAAAACGAAACATTTCTGTACTCATTATCCCTTCTTTGATTTTTGTTATACAGCTTTGTGGGGCTGACGGTAATAGATATTTAGTATACCCAGTTTAAGACACTTTATAGTCTTTTTCAGTCGTTTTTTATCCTTAGTTTGTAGATTTCTTCTTATCATTTAAACATGTAGGAATCAAGAATTTCTCTTGGCTTTTGTGTTTGTTTTGTGGATGCAAGTTGTTTATTCTCCTGCAAAGGAACTTGTTTAGCTCGCAAATCTGGGAAACTGAGAGAGAGAGAGAGAGAGAGAGAGAGAGAGAGAGAGAGAGAGAGATTGTTATGCATATTTAATTTAATCGTATGTCTGTTAGTTTATTTGTTTTGTTTATTCATTACATGTTATTGTAATTTAACATTGTACGCTGGACATGACCTTGTCCAAAACTGAGTTCATTTCTGCTTGACCTGATTGACTTGTCTTGTTTCTTTCTTTATTTCATTTATGTAAACAACTAATAAAAGCTTCATTATTCTCATGAGCATCTGCACTTGGTATTGGTTACAAATTGGTAATTTAATATGACTTTTGGATCATTACATATCAATTGGTAATTTAATATGACTTTTGGATCATTACATATTAATTGGTAATTTAATAGGACTTTTAGATCATTACATACAAACTGGTGATTTAATATGTCTTTTGGATCTTTCCATTCTAACTGGTAATTTAATAGGACTTATGTATCATTACATACAAACTGGTAATTTAATAAGACTTTTGGATCACTACATACTAATCGGTAACTTAATAAGACTTTTGGATCACTACATACTAATCGGTAACTTAATAAGACTTTTGGATCACTACATACTAATTGGTAACTTAATAAGACTTTTGGATCATTACATCGCTTACTAATTAGAAGATGGTTGTCGGTTGACATGGTAGTTAAAACTGATTTTTACTCATCTTTCTTTATGACCAACGAGCAACAAAACATAATTTCAATATTATATATATTCGTGTATTTGTTATGTATGATTAACGTAATTACTTAAATATATACGAATGTACGCATGTATGCATACACACAAGCACAAACACACAAGTGTGTGTGTGTGTGTGTGTATGTGTGTGTGTGTGTCTTTTTGGACCTACTGGATCACCTCCGTCAATAAGTGATTACATACATGAAGCAAAGCTGCAAAACACAGTGTACAAGTAATGTAAGCTACCAGTAGCGCTTTCAGGAACTTCGGCAACATTTTTATCAAATGCAAGCATTCACGAAAAACGTAAATACAAAATTACAACAATTTACGCAGAAAAAAAAAACAAAAAAAGTTCAAAATCAAGAAGGTAAATGATGCCAAGAGATAACGCAATATTGTAAGTAAATAAAATTTACTAAATTTCTATCTTCATAGCAACAAGGTGGCGTGTATTTAAAATGTGTTGTGAAGGATTCCACATGATACGTTTCTGTATTTGTTGTTGCTAGCAAAGTGTTTATGTAATTACGAAAGAAATATTTTTCACTATGTATGTATTGTATGTATGTGTGTGTGCATGTATGTATGTTTGCATGTTTGCATGTATGTATGTATGTATGTATGTATGTATTTAGAACTTTGATAAAGAAAGTACTTACCTTTCTGCCAGGCAACCGGAACTGATGGACCCCACAAGGGTCATGAGTAGTTGAACAAAAAAGACCCAGTTCATTTCCCTAAGATCAGCTCTGGTTTGACACCCAAGGTCAAAGAGAGTTGGCCCTAAAAACGCCACACTCATTCCAAATATAGCGAATACGAGACAGTCTATTAAAACGGACACCCAGTTCTTTTTGAATAACTTCCAGAACGATACTTTTTCTTCTGTAAATTCTGCGGCAGTAACACACCCATTCGGACGAGGAAGATTCAGTTCCACCCCTTGTGATCCAGGGGAAGAAGGTAATCCATCCAAACTGCCTCCTTCGTGTTCCATATTTGATGTCGTTTGCTTTACCTTATATTACGCGCACCATTTTATCAAAAAAACTCCAGTTTATTGAAAACTTCATCACTGAGCGAACTTCATTTGTATTTATGCACTTCTAACATAGGAATATTCGAGATCTACCGATCAGCCGACTATGTCATGCAACATATGGTCTCTATCTGCCTCTGAATCGGTGTGTCATTGACCAGAAAACGAAAATATCGCGGATAATAGCAAAGGTATGAATTTTTTATCGAATCACCGACTGCGTGTAGTCTTGCAACGTTGATTGGCGTTTGGTGACATCTGCAGCTGCATAAATACTGGCAGCAGCAACAACAAGTCAGCATAGAACGCTAGTCGAAGAAACAATGCGTTTCTCGTCGGAATCAATAATATATTATTTGAGTTATAATGACATCCAACATCATGCTGTCAATCGAATCTGAAAAATAACAGATCCACTGGGTTTACACAATATCATTAGCGCCATGCATGGATACCAACTTTCCAACAATAAGATATAGCGGACTCTTAAATAGATTTTGGTACCAAATTTATGCCAATATATCGCCAATGTAAGCATATCAAGGGACATTTTTACATTTACTCGTCCGCTACGTGCTCTAACCACTTTCAGGTCATATTAAATTCCAGATTAGAGAATAAGAGAGAATGCCATTATTCATGATGCCCAAATTATATTAACTTTAACTCCATTAACGAAGTCAGTCTACATTCTGACCCCAGGGATTTAGATTCCGTATATTTTCAATGTCATTACAATCTACTTTCTTTTTTATTAATGCAATACAAAACCACCCATCTGTCGCCGCAAAGAATTATATATCAACAGTATCAAAGTTAACTCAAACACAAAATGTAAGTTCAAAAACCTATCATGGTTTACTTTTTTCCCATTTAATGGACTCGTTAAGAACGATCAGAGAATGGTAGCAACTGACGTTATTATACCGTTGCTTCCGATTTCCTTCATGATCGTCGGCCTTTATGTACACAGAAATGATCTCATATACAGACATCTAGTGTCAGTAAAACGTTTATTGAGGGATTCGTCGATTGTACTTTGCTTGAATTATTTAAGATCAGCCCAATGGATTAAGCTTTAATTGGCGATCATATCGGAGACTTTGGGTCAGAATTTGATGCCCGATCAAACTTTGTTTAATATTCGGATGACGAAAAATGTATACTTCACACTTGTCTCACATTATTCCAGTGTGAACCCTGATCTTCCATATATATGACATGCAAAGACAATCTCTCATATCTTTTGGGATTGCCACATAATTATTATTTTTATAAATGAAATTTTGCAATTGATGAAAAGTAAATGTAGGCATACAAATAATTTAGATTAACAAACAGAAATATTTAACTTTGAAATAAAAAACAAAACTCAGTCTGTTGATATAATTAATATAATAATTCTATGTGCAAACCAATAAATGTATAAATGTAGATTTAATCAAGACAGACCAAATTTGCCTCAGAAACTACATATAGGGAACGTCTGACAATATATGGTCATTGTACAAACAGTTATAGAGCAGTAAACTATGTTTTTGGAAACAGACGTGCGTGCGTGCGTGTGTGTGTATGTGTGAATATACAGATATTTGTATGCTCTCATGTCTGTAAAAATACTAATTTTGCCATATATAATAAGTATCTTTAAACTATTAAGTGAAGAATATTTATTTTACTATTCTCCATTTTCTCTCTCAGTATTTTTCCGTACTACACGACTTTACGCACATAACTCCGCCCCGATAAATTTGAACTTAGTCGCGCGCTCGACATAACTTTCGAAAGAAAATGGCGTGTCTAGTTAAAATTGAAATTTCCAGTCATATTGTGAATGAATGCGCATTGCAACAACTTTTCCATTTGATCTGGAATGAATATACTTCGGTATTTTGTTTCGATTAGAAGAAAGTTTGTGATTTTGGACTGGATTCATCTGTGCAAATTATACATGAAATACATCGGATTGAGGTGGCGCGGGAGAAGCATGTTTATATCTGCAAATGTGTTACTGTTTCTGTCATTGAATGTTTGAAATCATAATGTGGGAAAAATATGAAGTCTTTCAATTGCAATTGTCAAAAAGACACTATGGAATTTAATGCTTATTTCATTTTGAGTGCAGTAAGGAGGATACAACTGCACTTATCATCGAAATTACAGCAGAATTTCTAAATGTGTAATCCAGATTGAAAACCTATGACATGGCTCATGAAATTCGGATTTGCAGAATTAATAAAATACATTTTTGAGGAAATTCAGGATGTAAAACTGTAAGTATATTTTATTTTGCCATTCTTATCACCAGCTAAAGAAGAGAGTATATGACTTGTCACTTGTATGTTATTTGTAAAGACCTTATCTTCCGTCTGTTATATAATGTAGCTAGCCTAAATCCGTAACATTGTATCAACGCGGAATATGCCAAGACAGCTGGGGTTTTTTGCAGTCGACGAAACGTGTTTTAGTTCATTCAGAAACAAATTTAAACAACCACAACGTAAAGACCCTCTTACGCGAGTGTACATGATTTGTTTACATATCATAACTGCAGGCGTCTGCGTCCATTGTTTGTTTACAATAGAAAATAGTTCATTTATGCACGTGAATGCTATATGTGTATTGTTGCGCGAGTTCATTATAGGGTAATATTGAACGATTCTGACAATGTAAAGTTAACGGGGAAAAAATAAGCATATAATAAGTCTTCATACTGCACGACACGTGTATCTAATAGAAAGGAAGTAATTTGTAAACAAGCAATGAACGCTCGTGTAGCATATGCTTTTAAGATTTGTTTGTGAATGAACTAAACAAGCCGTTTTGTCCATTAAAAAATAGAGATGATAAAGTTAACTATGTGGACGAGTTCACTGAGTCACAAACAAAACTTTCGAACAAGCACCCGAATGAACGTGATATTTGCAATCTCCACCATGAACGTAAGAGATGCATTACTGCAAATCCCATTCTGATCACTTAAACAGTTATTGAGGAGAAATATTTGTAACTTTCCGCAAATAAAATGGTTCAGACTATGACCAATGCTCTATATAGATGGTCTATATAAATAGCACAGTAGAGCATATCGAGGCCAACGGCTATCGTATATGTGTCAGAGACGTCCCATTTTGCAAGTCAGTGAAAATGATAAATTCGAGGCCAAAAATGCAAATGAAGGTTTTGGTAGGAAACTAAGAGCATCAGAGCCAATAAGTCGACACGACGACAAAGTATTATTTTCAATACCTGGACTGTCACACAACAGCTGCTTTGCAGTTTTCCCCGTTTTGCTATTTTGATACGCTGTTAAACTAGCTATAGAAGCCATACAGGTCATACATAGCTGGGGTCCTTCCAACAACGAGCATGCAAGTGACAGGGCATAAATATGTGTCTTCTTTAGCTGGTATGAGAATGGCAATTAATATACTTACATTTTTGCACATTGAATTTCATCAAAATGTACCAAGCTCTGCAAATACGAATGACCTGACCCACGTCATTCGTTCCAAAACTTGATACATACCGAGAAACTGTACTCTAATTTCTACTGCATTTCCAACTGATATCACATTCTCCTTACAACACTCAAAAACGAAATGAAAGTGATATTCCATGGTGTCTTTTTGATAATTTCAATTAAAAGAATAACTATGTTTCTCACATTACGATTCCAAACAATCAATGACAAAAGAGAAACAGCTGCAGTTGATTCAGTGCCAGTCCACTGCTCAAAGCACATATATATTGTACGGAATTGACTCAGCTATATAACAAAAACTCCTGTCCATCACAAGCAGAAAAGTAAAATTGAGTTTCATCAACAGAAAAACAGAATCCCAAAATCCATCCATTCCAGACCAACTAGAAAAATTGTTTCAATGCGCATTCATTCACGCTAAGCCTCTATACACAAACTCTAAGTAGACCAAAACAAGAACTTTTTAAACTAATGTCGAGCGCGCCGCGAAGTTCAAAGGTCGCTGGGCGGTGCTATGTGTGCATTAATACTGTTACTGTGTATTGATAAATCTACGGCTGTGTATTTAATTTGGAAACACTATAAATTCAGTTACTTTGTTTCTCGTAGAGTATTATTTTCATTACTAAGCCTTAGGTAGAAAAACAATATGAGTATATAATGAAAAGATTCCTGTATTTGTACCGGAAAATATGAACTCGTTTTTCGGTCTAATACTGTACTTCTATGGTCGTGTACTATTGCTCAGGAAAACTCGTTCATTGTTTCCCATACAAATGCAGTAACCTATAAATCTATCATTATGTCAATAAAACATTATATATATATATATATATATATATATATATATATATATATATATATATATATATATATATATATATACTGTAGATAAATCGATAGATAGACAGGTTTTGGAGACCTAGATCAATAACTGTGTGCATTTTAGTATTCTCATGTAAATATATTAAAACATTAAATCAAATTTTAAAAAAACCACATGACAATTAAAACCCGACATATTTTGTAATATATGCGATCAGATCAACCTTCTTTGTTATGTTTAAAATCGCAAGACCAGCGCTATATTGGAAAATCATTAGAACTTATGGACCACTCATGCAGAAATGGAATTAAATACAAAAGTCGTCTGCTAGAGTTTGGTTTTGGCTTTTTGCTGTACAAACCAACAAGGACTTTCCTCCATGTCACTGTGTTAATACTTCGGACTGCACGATGATTTATTTCTCTAAATAAACATTTTTATATAATATGTTTTGAACCATTCTGAAGACTCTTTATCATTTTCGAGTTTTAGTTTATTTGCATATGGTATAACGGTACCAATTGCGCAAGTCCAGGTGGGCGGAGCTTAAGGTGTATGGAACATTGTATTCAGAATTAAAGAACAACACTAGCTGTGATTGGTGCATTATGTAAGAGTTGTACTTTCTGTTTGGCTTAAAAAAATGTTGAGCCTCTTGGCAACATGTGAGTTTGTGTTAATTTCTATCTAGATCATATTTTGTATTTTTTATGATTTTTTTAAAATATGGTACACATGGCTGAAAATGTGCTTGTTGTGACTAGATAACTCTTACCCCTGTCTAGTTCCAGTAGAGTTATCTCTCTTAAATGCAATGGAGTACCTGGTTATGTCATTGTCAAATTGACAATCTAGCATTGTTCTATATGGCAGTGTGTGACATGCATGCCCAAGTAGGACAGAAAGTATATTTATTTCACAGAACATTAGCATTGAGGTATATGGAAAAACAATTGGTACCGTGATACCTAAAGGAAAGAATGGCCTCACAGTGTATCCATAGAAACGCATACATGTGGGCGGCATTTATGAACTATACTAGTTTGATGTAGGAAAACAAATGTGTGCTGAACAGTTTTGGTCAAATATTGAAAGTTCTTTAAGAATAAAATGTATGAAATCTTCAGAAAATAGCACAAGTTGGCTTTGGATGGGGACTTTTGATAACTATAGCTATGATAGATATAGACTTGTGTTACCTGATGCCTTTATGTATCTGCTGTTAACTCCTGGATTGGAATGCATGCAACAAAATAAGTTATGGAAACATAATATAGTTGATTTTGGCCAAATATTGGCTATTTTACCTGCAAAAGATGAAAAATCATGTGTACAAAAACAGCTATCTTGTTCTTGTAAGGCATGCCATAAACCAGGATAGAGAACACTCTAAGTACACTTGTAGAGAGATCACTTGTACCATGTGGGATGTTCTGGCATGAGTAATTTTTAGGTAATTTATTAAGGATATGGTATTCCTTCACACTTTGATTTGAATCGTCCTGCTCTAATTGTCCATTTTTTTTACACTTTCCTGCTTTGAAATTGTTCATGTAGTTAGTTCAGTTCTCTTGCATTCCCTTTTGTTGAAGTAGCAGTGAATACCAACAAACAAGAACAGTTTCCTTAAGTCATCATTTCCCATTGGCACTTGTATAAGCCCAATTATAATCTACTATTGACTTTCAATTAATCCTATTTCTTTCTGTCAAGCTGCTCTTGTGGAATTTCCATGTTTGGTCCAACATTACAGAATGATAACCATTTTAGTCACACAGTGCGTATTCATTCCATTCAAATCCACACTGTTCTTGAAACTTTGCAACCCATCGCAAGAATCCAAATTGGCATGAGATGATATCTGCATGGTTATGGAAGGCTGCACTCTACATGCCGGCATTGTAGAAAATATGAACTATGTGATATGAAAGAGCTGCGTCATCTTAGAAATTAAAATTACATGACTCTTGAGGTCTCCACTAAATGTAGGAGTCTAAATGTTAGGTTCTCACTTTATCAGTAATGTATTTTGAGATAATTTAATTGCAATGAAGTTAATACAGGTTGTTGATGAACTCATCTATATTACATGGATACTGTATTAGAGGTTACCACACCTTATGTATATCATTCAGTTATCTCCCTTACACCAGTCATAACATTTCAAGGAAGTGACTAGTTATGAAAATAAAGAGAAGATTTGTGAAGTATTATATTAGCCCTCAATCTTGATGCAAACGTAAGTAGAAGCAATTTAATAATTTCTCACAGTAAAGTTTACAAGTTTACAAACTGATAAGGCATGTTCTGCTTGGATATGAGATAAATTTATCTCTAACTTATGCCAATTATTATTAAATTCTTATGTAGAAGAAATATACTTTATATGTATCTATATTATCTAAATTATTCACCCTTTTATATTAGATGGAAATGAACACAACTTCACTTGAAATTTGGGTACCTGTAAGGGATGTTATAGCACAGTTGCCTTTGGGCTGTCCTTGGACCTGTTGGGCCCTGCCCCATATATTTGTCCAAGGTAAGGTCATCAAACTTTCACTTCTCATTTCTCGCATTGCTGATTTTGCCTCCTTTAATTCCTTTATCATAAGCTACCTCTCCCTTTTAGATAAACACATTCCTCCGGTTTTTAACTCCATTTGATGTGCTATACTTAGTGTTTATATTTGGCATTTTTCTATATTTTATTCCCCTAATTTCACCCCCCCCCCCAATCCAACATAACCACTTATAAGCTGTGATTTACTATATTTGGTGACTGATTGGCTTATTGAAACAATTTTATTCACATTACAAAGGAGGAAAGCTTACTATTTGTGTTACAATGAGGATGGGTAGGTGGACCTTTGTGTGAGGTCTGGTGGTTAGTGACCTCTTGTATCTGCAGATAGTGTAAAGTGGTCAAAGCTTATACTTAATAATAAGATTGGGTCATGTCCACCGGTCTCTGATGTTAAGTTCTGCACCTACCAAACAAATATAAATTCCTTTCTTTTAGGTGAATTGTACATTTTGAAGTAGGACAGGTACATACTATTTGGTACATTGACCTTTGACCTAGTTATTACATAATATGACATAATGTGATTTATCCCATATCACCTATGTGAAGTTCAGTAAGTGCTGATATGAATAAGATACAACTCATAGTTGAAAGAATTCATTTTATTTCAAAAGATGATTTTGATGGTGAAGCAAAAGTATGAAAACAATAGTTCAAACAGCTCAATGACATTTCTATACACATTCATATAAGACATAGGCTAGTACCTCATCAAATTGTTTTTCACAAGTGAGACTAAGTATATTTGTTACTTATACAGTCCCGAACTATTTCACAGATTATTGGAAAAATTAAGGTTTGCTATAGGTATAACGGTACCAATTGCGCAAGTCCAGGTGGGCGGAGCTTAAGGTGTATGGAACATTGTATTCAGAATTAAAGAACAACACTAGCTGTGATTGGTGCATTATGTAAGAGTTGTACTTTCTGTTTGGCTTAAAAAAATGTTGAGCCTCTTGGCAACATGTGAGTTTGTGTTAATTTCTATCTAGATCATATTTTGTATTTTTTATGATTTTTTTAAAATATGGTACACATGGCTGAAAATGTGCTTGTTGTGACTAGATAACTCTTACCCCTGTCTAGTTCCAGTAGAGTTATCTCTCTTAAATGCAATGGAGTACCTGGTTATGTCATTGTCAAATTGACAATCTAGCATTGTTCTATATGGCAGTGTGTGACATGCATGCCCAAGTAGGACAGAAAGTATATTTATTTCACAGAACATTAGCATTGAGGTATATGGAAAAACAATTGGTACCGTGATACCATATAATAAGCTTTCTGCATTACGTTCTAATGTTTCTCTCGACTATTTCATCATATACTGGACAGAGTCAGAACAAAAAATAAAAGAAACGATATGAAGACACGTCATTTGGAATCTTACTATCACAATAAATTCATCTTCTCTTCTGTATTATTCACCTTCCTTTTATGCACAAGTAAATTTCTAAAATTTGTTTAGAATTATTTTCAAAATTTAAGTGTACAAGGAGACATAATTTCGTGTTTCTGTAGCCAATTTGACCGACATCCGATTCAAATCCTCTTTAGATTCGATTTCTGTTTTAGGACTAGAAGTTGTCATAAACAACACTGCATAAGTTATTCATGACAAAATTCCGTTATATATTTGCGGCGAAGTAAACAAGCGTCATGATTGGTAAGGTTGATGACTGCAAATTAATGTATTGAAGTAAGGACAGGTAAAACTGTACTCTCTGTCTCTGTCTCTCTTTGTCTCTCTCTCTCTCTCTCTCTCTCTCTCTGGCTCGGTTCTAGGGCACGAACGAGGCAACCACCTTGGGCCCCGCGCTTTCAGGAAATCAACTCCACAATGCAATTTTTTGTTCCTTGGGGCCCCGCGCTCATTGCCTGCTGCTTTGGGCCCCACATGCTACTTTGGGCCCCGCACATCCTAGGACCGGGCCTACTCTCTCTCTCTCTCTCTCTCTCTCTCTCTCGTGGAACCATCCATCCATTCATCCACTCAGAAGTATAGATTCATCAAATCACACAAATCATAGGTTGCAATCTTATTTTGTAAAAAAAAGATCCCTGCTTTCCCAGTGCGTGACGGAATAGAGGTTTTACACCTTCCTGGTCACATTGATGAGCTATAATTATCGCACCATTAGTAGAAATAAGTCGAAAACAAGGAAAGCAGATTAAACGCATTTATCAGACTTAGTGGCTTCTGTCGAAGGAAATGCGGAAACAATAATTCATTGTTTTCTGCAAGGCTTCCATTTTAATATTATGTGAAGGCTTAAAAAATGGAATCTTGTACTATTTTTCTAATTAGCCTCTCTCGTTATCTTCCGGAATAACTGATACCAACACCATCATTACTACTATATATATATATATATATATATATATATATATATATATATATATATATATATATATATATATATATATATATAAAATTTACAATGAATATCAGTAAAGATTTGGATGGAATAAAAAAATCTGCATCAGCGGTTTAAAGGTAAAGCCATTAGGATACATGTATTTCACGTTATTAGACTATATGCAGAGAATGGCCTGCGTGTGTATTACCCATAATGCATCGTATATCTATTACCGGATGGATACTAGAGCTGTTGCAGTACAAAAGGGATATCGATATTTTTGTACGGCTTAAAAATAAATCGTATTATCGCCCCCACATAGCAATGCGCACTATACAACATTGGAACTATATGTAACATTTTGGATAATAATAATAATAATAATAATAATAATAATAATAATAGTAGTAGTAGTAGTAGTAGTAGTAGTAGTAGTAGCAGTAGTAGTAGTAGTAGTATGTCAGGGTCAAGCGAATCACAGGTTCTTCATATACAAATTATCCACATGAATGTAACATGGGACATATTTTATTGGGACACATGTGGCATGATACAAATACCATCAAAACATAAATGGTAATAGACGTTGCTAATGGATAGTTTCGATGTACTTAACGATGCCATTATTAAACAACCCGGTAAAAGATGTTAAAATAACTAAAGAGACGCATATAGTTAGATGTGAATGCAAACATTGAGTATTAAATTATCTTCCCTTGAGATGCAGTGAAAATTTATACCGTCTCGTACGTTTCAAAGATGTCTAGAGTTAGATAAATGACTTACATTAAAGACATAAACCAGATCTTCCAATAATTACCGTTTTCAAAAACCCCAAGGCCCTGTATAATGTAGAATTAGCATCTCTTTTACTGCCGAAGCTCTTTCAATAAATGCGTCACGAAGTCACCTTGAAATCTCGAGATAGTTCAATTTCGAGATTGTTCAATTTCGAGATAGTTCATTCTCACATACACATGCACAACAAGCTCGATTTAAGGGAGGAAGATCGGTCATAACAATTTTTATTGAATTCTCTCTATTTTGTGTCGTGTGACCGGTCCAGCTTTGTTTCGTATTCGGACGACCAAGAATGTTTAATACACACTTGTCTGACACACTTTTATGATTTTTATTTCCATTGTTTACTATTTATACGTACCATATTGGTCGCCATCTTGAAACCTAGTTAAGAGACACTTGTCACACGTGACTTTTATAGTGCACACAAAAAATTGCTTTTATATATATATATATATATATATATATATATATATATATATATATATACCATCTGGCCTCCAATGCTTAGTATAAGGTCTGGATAATCTTTTCAATTTAGAAATAGTCTGTAACTAAAAGGGACAAATGGCAACAAAACTTAATGGAGCGAAGGTTTGGTTATTACATTAACAATCGACGAGGAGAATTACATAAAAAAAAGTTGCTAAAGTGATTCTGGTTATCCGAAGAAAATAGACCGAGAGTCCCAATGCGCTCTGTTTAAGTTCTGTCTGCGACTTCTTGGTTGGCAAATATGGCATGTTGACTTCAACTTCAAATCAATAAATCCCTTCACGGAATTTCTGTTTATCTGATGAAGCAGAGAAATTTGCACGAGTGCTAATTTAAAATTTAATTTTTACAAATTAATTAAATAATTTTAATCTTTTGCACGCCTTGGCGAGCAAATGAATGAAATTATCGAGCTAATTTTATCAATTTCATTACAAAAAGATTAGTACATATGTGAGATATGTTTATAACATGAAGAAATAACTACATTCAATATAATGAAAAACAAAATGTGGTTTATCTGTGTGAAAAACATATCCGAGTGCTTCAAACAATGCTCATATGTTTTTTCATGAGTACTGACGTCATTTGCGACGTCATGAAATGTTCTTATACTCATGAACATTATACGATATTGGTATAATGGTATAAATAACTATGTTGTGACTGCGATCTGAAAATTTGCATTAATATCAGATGTAAACTCACAGACCAGCAAAATATTAAAAATGTTAGAAGGCCATGCCGTCGATCATCATCGTCCAAGATCTATCCTGTTTTACAATTCTCAGTTTGTTTTATGCTGATACTCGATGATTCGTTTTCGCAGCTTGTTCGCAAGGTCTCTGCACATGTGAAACAAGCACAATATCGAAAGGAGATGTCAGTTTAAGAGAAAGTAAAAAAACAAAACGTCATAGCATATGAAAATGAACCGAGTAGATCATCATAATTTACAAAACGAAAACGGTACGTGAAAAGGGGAAAGACTGAAAAATCTTGCAAGGATTTCACAACCATAAGTCTTGACCTGAAGCTATAACTAGAATCCGGAAATCTGACTGAATGAAAGTTTGATTTCACCAACCAACTATAAATCAGGATTCAAAATTAATTCTAGAATCCAGCAATCTGATTGGATGGAACGTTGGTTTCACCAACCAGCCAACCGTAACTCAGGACTTAAACTTACGTCTAGAATCCAGCAATCTGATTGGATGGAACGTTGGTTTCACCAACCAGCCAACCGTAACTCAGGACTTAACCTTACGTCTAGAATCCAGCAATGTGATCTCTTGCAGTCATTGACGAATTTTGAATTTAATGTTTTGTGTATGCAGATAAATATTACTTGGAGCTTCACATTTAAGACAAAATCATATATATATATATATATATATATATATATATATATATATATATATATATATATATATATATATATACAGCGATGCTTTTTTCTCAATCATCTACAACAACAGCAACAAGATTACTTCTTGGTTCTTTTAATTCAGAGGGAACGCAGAAACAAAACTAAAAACTTGACATATTAAGTACTTATTGATAACAATTCTATTGAGATTAAGCAATGACTCATGCATTCAAAGAATTATATTGAGATTAAGCAATGACTGATGCATTCAAAGAATTCTATTGAGATTAAGCAATGACTCGTGCATTCAAAGAATTATATTGAGATTAAGCAATGACTGATGCATTCAAAGAATTCTATTGAGATTAAGCAATGACTCATGCATTCAAAGCATTCTATTGAGATTAAGCGATGACTGATGCATTCAAAGCATTCTATTGAGATTAAGCAATGACTGATGCATTCAAAGAATTCTATTGAGATTAAGCAATGACTCATGCATTCAAAGCATTCTACTGAGATTAAGCGATGACTGATGCATTCAAAGCATTCTATTGAGATTAAGCAATGACTGATGCATTCAAAGCATTCTATTGAGATTAAGCAATGACTGATGCATTCAAAGAATTCTATTGAGATTAAGCAATGACTCGTGCATTCAAAGAATTATATTGAGATTAAGCAATGACTCATGCATTCAAAGAATTATATTGAGATTAAGCAATGACTCATGCATTCAAAGAATTATATTGAGATTAAGCAATGACTGATGCATTCAAAGCATTCTATTGAGATTAAGCAATGACTCATGCATTCAAAGCATTCTATTGAGATTAAGCAATGACTCATGCATTCAAAGCATTATATTGAGATTAAGCAATGACTCATGCATTCAAAGAATTCTATTGAGATTAAGCAATGACTCATGCATTCAAAGAATTATATTGAGATTAAGCAATGACTCATGCATTCAAAGAATTATATTGAGATTAAGCAATGACTGATGCATTCAAAGAATTATATTGAGATTAAGCAATGACTGATGCATTCAAAGCATTCTATTGAGATTAAGCAATGACTGATGCATTCAAAGCATTCTATTGAGATTAAGCGATGACTCATGCATTCAAAGCATTATATTGAGATTAAGCAATGACTCATGCATTCAAAGCATTTTATTGAGATTAAGCAATGACTCATGCATTCAAAGCATTCTATTGAGATTAAGCAATGACTCATGCATTCAAAGAATTCTACTGAGATTAAGCAATGACTCATGCATTCAAAGAATTATATTGAGATTAAGCAATGACTCATGCATTCAAAGAATTCTATTGAGAAAGAATTCCATTGAGATTAAGCAATGACTCATGCATTCAAAGAATTATATTGAGATTAAGCAATGACTGATGCATTCAAAGAATTCTATTGAGATTAAGCAATGACTGATGCATTCAAAGCATTCTATTGAGATTAAGCAATGACTGATGCATTCAAAGCATTCTATTGAGATTAAGCAATGACTGATGCATTCAAAGAATTCTATTGAGATTAAGCAATGACTCGTGCATTCAAAGAATTATATTGAGATTAAGCAATGACTCATGCATTCAAAGCATTCTATTGAGATTAGGCAATGACTGATGCATTCAAAGAATTATATTGAGATTAAGGAATGACTCATGCATTCAAAGAATTATATTGAGATTAAGCAATGACTGATGCATTCAAAGAATTCTATTGAGATTAAGCAATGACTGATGCATTCAAAGCATTCTATTGAGATTAAGCAATGACTGATGCATTCAAAGCATTCTATTGAGATTAAGCGATGACTGATGCATTCAAAGCATTTCGTTCCGCTATGTGTGTTGTTATTGGCGTTAAAAAAAATATAAGTTTGCGACCTGTTTTGCTACTCCCTTAGAGAGAATCATTAGGATCCGAGGTAAAGGTTGTTCGTTATAGAAGTCGACAGGCTTTGATGATGACTCAAAACAATATACAGTGATCCATTCAGTACAATGACGATCTCAAAATAATATACAGTGATCCATTCAGTACAATGACAATCTCAAAACAATATACAGTGATCCATTCAGTACAATGACAATCTCAAAACAATATACAGTGATCCATTCAGATCAATGACAATCTCAAAACAATATACAGTGATCCATTCAGTACAATGATGATCTCAAAATCATCACAATAGGAACATCACTCGGCCATTACCGTCTAGAAATAACCTCGGATGTAGTTTTTGTAATACATATAAATTGTATGGCTTTGCTGATCTGCCTTTGGTGGAGAACTCCACATATTTTGCGCAAGAAAAGGCCGATAATGTTTCTATTCTGGCTTTGTCTCCTTCCGCCGCCACATTTTCATAATTGGAAGAAACTTTCAAGATTTTCCTACCCTATAATACTGGCTATTTATTTTAAAAGACCATGTATATATTATGTATTTTTATAAGAATTTTTACTTGGTTGTATGACAGATGGGTGCATTTTGGGTTGGAGAGTATACAGCTTGGTTTTAATTCAGATTTTCACAACTAAGTTGGATTTATAAATATAAAAAATCCGATAAATATTTTACATTGTATATATTTTATAATGAAGTTATTGTATTTTCAGAAGCTAATATTGCATACTGTGGTGAAAATCATTTTCACTTTCTTAATAAATGCTAAATCTAGTGTACTTTGGACTACTTCAAACGACTTTTTTCCAATACTTGGGAGAAGAAAGTTTGATCAGTTCTCTGCTTTACATTGTTCACGATTTCCATAAATACCCCTGTAAAGAAATGAAAGTAGTTGCCAACATTCTGTCCACTATGCGTGCTGCAAATGCATGCATATTCACTTTGTGCCTACCCCTCTTTCAGAAGAACATAATAACTCTACAACGTAACCTGTACCATACGAACAAAAGAAGTTCGAGTGTTGTTCTCGAGAGCGGCGAATACTATCTGAGGTTTCTTTATCGACTTGACGGTAAGAATAGAGTTACAGCCGAATCCTCAAATATCCAAAAAGCTTGACTCACATGGGAGATAATTTGAGACAATTCAAGGAAACAGAAACGGAGCGTGATCTTTCGACAAAGCAAGATAAGAAATAAAATTTCTTTTTTTTCAGACTGCAAGATATAACTATAAATATATTCATATTCAGACTGCAAGGTAAAACGATGCAATTACCTTTGTATTCAGACTGCAAGGTCTAAAGATACCAATACGCGCATAATCCTACTGCAAGGTCTAACGATACAAATACCTCAAGGTCTAACGATACAAATACCTCAAGGTCTAACGATACAAATACCTCAAGGTCTAACGATACAAATACTTCAAAGTCTAACGATACAAATACCTCAAGGTCTAACAATACCAATAACTCAAGGTCTAACGATACCAGTACCTCAAGGTCTAACTACACAAATACATCAAGGTCTAACGATACAAATACCTCAAGGTCTAACGATACAAATACCTCAAGGTCTAACGATACCAATACGCTCATATTCAGACTGCAAGGTCAAATGATAAAAGTAATTTCGTAACTTATGAACAATCTCTTACTGTGAAAGCTGCACATACATTTTTTTTTAAACCATTAAAATGCAGATGTTGTGATTTTTCTTATTCCAGGTAGTTATGATATATAATTCTTTCTGTGAAGAAAAAAAAATTCCAAAGCGAGTCTAGTAAGCTATTCTTACCGGATGCTAGTTTCATTGACTGGAAACACTTATATGCACAATAATTTATCAAAGGTGTAACTATTCTAAGCAACAGCAGCTATAGGAAGAGTGGTTCTGTTACATTTAAGTGTACTCCAAATATATGATAAATACACCCGATCTCGTATTTTCTCGTAGAATGAGACATGATACTGGTTTACAATATTATATACACTTGCTCGGTCAACACCACCGTGTTGAGATTGTTTGGCGTGTATTTTTTTTATAAACTTTTAGTGTCTCTTTTTAAGCGTCTATATTCTTTTATAACTTGAATTTTTCTGATGTGCTTGTCGACCATCCTCCTGCAACAACTACCTGTCCGCAATGACCGCTAGTTCTCAGTCCCGTCCATTTGAGCTACCTATGGTGGCATTATGTCCACGTTGATTGCGGTCGTGTGGCGGCAGTGTTTCAACCAAATTATAACCGAGGATTACCTTCGGTTCTAGAAAAGATGCGGACTTAGAGGGCCATCATATTAAATTGTAACATATGCACTGAGCAGGATACTGCAGGCAGTAGATCGACATTTTGGTTCCTTCTCTACTTTGTCAAGCACCAATAATATCCTGATTTGGTTGAGTAATTCATATTAGAAACAGACACACTTGGCTAGAGCCATAAAAATACTCCCCTTCTATCGGAGACAACGTGTCTAATGCCTGAAATATGTTATGTTTGGCGACCAACACTATTATTATTATTATTAGTAGTAGTAGTAGTAGTAGTAGTAGTAGTAGTAGTATCATTATTATTATTAGTAGTATTTTTATTATTATTATTATTATTATTATTAGTAGTAGTAGTAGTAGTAGTATTTTTATTATTATTATTATTATTATTATTATTATTATTATTATTATTATTATTATTATTTTGTCTTTTTTCTACGTCCTGTTCTATGTGGAACATTAAATACGTAACCTTTTTGACCTTTTGATACCGATTTTGTGGCTCATATTTCGAATTTCTACTTGCTTTTTTAGTCAAATGACTCAATTCCGATCGACTGTTGTAACCAACGAACGATTCATAACGGATGTATTTCATATGTCAGCTTATGTAACCTCGAAAGCTGAAAACTCATCTGGACTTCCAGCAAATCAAAAAGCTGAAATGGGTTGGGGATTGTTTTTAACCCATTTCACAACTAGTTTAAATGGGAAGTAGTGAGGCGACTTCCTGATATGAAAAATCTCGGTCATCATTTTTTTCCAACTGTAATACCAATTTGAGTCAACAGAAGTTTATCAGTTCAAAAGTAAAGTGATAAATAATAGAATAGCTACCTTAACATAACACAGCTTGTTGCACTACATCAATAATAATTCATAGGAGCAGACTTTTCTATCTAAGAAAGCAACTGTAATATTTAATCATCAAATACTATGGGAGAATCTACTCATTTTTAAAGGTACGATGAATAAGTACACGATATCGGATTGTGTGTAACATGTCATACAGTAAGAAATACCTAATTTAAATTTTCATATAATACACTCACCCTCCACTACTACCCCTCCACCCCGACTGATGGCTTCAGAATGAAAAATGGAATGTGCTCACCCTGCACCCCCACCCCGCATGTCCTAAAAGGCTGCGGTGGCGCATTGATTATCTTGTCTAATTCGCAGTTTAGTTTAAAGGGTGCAGGATGCAATCCTACTATTGGATCAAGCTGGATCTTCTTGAACAAGCCACTTTACACCAATTACCACAACATTAGCAAATCTATTTGCGTTGCTCTGTCGTGATGATTTAATCAAATCAAAACCAAACCAATGCATATATCTCTAATTTCATTTACCCTCTTTGCTTCTGTCTACGTCACGATCAACTTCGAACACCCAAATCTGATGAAGTCTACGCTGGTCGTTCTAACCATAATTTCAAGCGATCTACCGCAGGACGGCAGCTCTGTACCCAAGCCGCTTTCGACCGGCTGCGCGTTATGATAAGGCAAATAGGAATGAGATCAACTCTACGTTAAGAAGTTGCGTATCAGTACAACGTTTAAGCTTCTCTCATAATGTTGTCACAGTATATATATAATTATAAATACACGTTCTTCCATAGGAAACAGAAGAGATATAAGTGCACGTATCTCTGAATGTGTAAAATATAATGATATCGGTATTTATCTGTGCAATTCTTCATACATAGATATGCCATTTCTTCATACATCGACATGCCATTTCTTCATACATCGATATGCCATTTCGTCATACATAGATATGCCATTTCGTCATGCATAGATATGCCATTTCGTCATGCATAGATATGCCATTTCTTCATAAATATGTATGTCATTTCTTTATACGTAGAGATGCCACGTCTTTATACATAAATATTCCATTGCCTCCGAAATAAATATGTATTGTTCTGTAGTTGAAGATTATGGATATGGTATTTTGCAAAGGTCAATGCTGATCATGTATGTATGTATGTATGTATGTATGTATGCATGTATGTATGAATGTATGTATGTATGTATGTATGTATGTATGTATGTGTGTGTGTGTATGCATGCATGTATGTATGTATGTATGTATGTATGTGTGTGTGTGTATGTGTGTGTGTATGTATGCATGCATGTATGTACGTATGTACGTACGTACGTATGTATGTATGTATGTATGTATGTATGTATGTATGTATGTGTGTGTATGCATGTATGTATGTATGTATGTATGTATGTACTGTATGTATGTATGTGTGTGTGTACGTATGTATGTATGTATGTATGTATGCATGCACGTGTGTGTATGTATGTGTGTATGCATGTATGCATGTATGGATGTGTGTATGTATGTGTGTGTGCGTGCGTGCATGCGTGCTTGCGTGCGTATGTATGTATGTATGCATGGATGTATGAATGTATGCATGCATGTATGTATGTATGTATGTATGTACGTATGTATGTATGTGTGTATGTATGTATGTGTGTGTATGTATGTATGCATGTGTGTATGTATGTATGTATGCATGCATGCATGTGTATGTATGTATGTATGTATGTATGTATGCATGCATGCATGCATGTATGTATGGATGGATGGATGGATGGATGGATGGATGGTTGGTATGTATGTATGTATGTATGTATGTATGTATGGATGGATGGATGTGTGTGTGTGTGTGTGTGTGTATGTATGTATGTATGCGTGTATGTATGTATATATGTATGTATGTATGCATGTGTATATGTATGCATGTATGCATGTGTGTATGTATGTATGTATGTATGTATGTATGTATGTATGTATGCATGTTTGTAAGTGGCGTGTGTACATGCATGCGTACATATGTATGGAGAGAGAGAGAGAGAATCATGTTACATTTAATTTTCTCTTCATCTTCCAAACCTTTGCTGCTTGCAGATATCAAATGTTCCTTGGGTTGGTGGATAATCTACCTTGAAATTAATGTTTCATCACAGTTTATATGGCTATTCTTAAATCAATTTCTCGCTTGTATGTATTCTTCCCTCTTGGGTAGAAAATAGACTGGTAACACGATCTACCTGGACTGGTGTTCCATTATTCATAAAAACGGTTTAATCGATAATTTTTGCCATGGGTTAACCATGAATGAGCTGAGATGCGGAGATGTTTTACATAAAAACGTAAGCAAATTTGTCCGAACATCACCTTCCTTGAATCAGTCTGAGTTATTTGATTATGCCGTTTATGGCAAACTATTACGGCCATAACTGAATGAAAGTGGGGTCGACTCGACAGTCTGGGTGATTTGGTTGGTTTTGGTAATGCTGTTTGTCAGCATTTGACTTTCTATATGTGGCGCTTTAGACTACACAGCCACCCGAGGCCCCGATAATCTGGATTGCGAAAAGTTAGAAAACTTTAGTAGTTTTCCAGGATACACAAAAGCTTTCTGGACTCGACAGCGAAGCCGGTCGGTTTCAATTGACCTTACGCGAGATGATAGATCGCTCCTCCTACCAATTCACGTGATATGACGCCCCGCTAACCTCAGACAAACATGCAGTATTTGGCAAAGTGATATGTTTCAGTTTAAGTGATATGTTTATTAAAAACTATTTGTATTATTCTTAGAAATGTACCATTTCAAAGTTGCATTAATTATACTGCAGTAGTCAATATTTATATTTGTAGTTCAAGTTCGTATAGTAGTAATCTAAGTGTGTTATTTCAGTAAATAATAAAACAAAAATCAACTTTTCACCTGCTCGAGAAGTTATTCATGTACAAGGAACTTCGATCCAAAATATGTTAATGTATTTAGTATATAATCTTATCCTTATTAATTTTATCTGGCTTATGTTCATCCTGCAGTCGAAGTAAATGAATTAAAAATGAATACCAAAATCGTAAATAGTTACTGTTGAGAAGCACACTGTTGTACATAATAATTTGAAAGTGCTGCTATTTTCGTCAGATGGAATTTTGAACAATGATATATGTTAATGTAAACATATAAATGCATGCTTAACATTACGGACTATAATTATCTGAAACCATTGATTTTATTTCTTGGTTATTACTTTTTTGTATCCCCACCCCTCCTTCATACCAATGAGACGGTAAAGAGTCACTCAAGTGTCTGAAAGATCGAGACGATAAATCATTACTTTGGGAACCATCCAAATGTAAAAAGCAAATTTTCAAACTTTTAAATAATGTTGTCTGACGTTTAGTGCTTCCTATACAAGAAAAATAATGTACATCAAAGCCCGATAGTTGGGGATGGGGTGGTTTCCACCCATATTCTAGAAACATTTCTTTTTACACTTTTTTCAATTTCAATTATTTTCTTTTTATTCAAGTCATCGACGGGACATGCTTTTCTACATACTTTTATTCAACAACAAAAATAAAACAACAACATGTAATTGCCATCAATTGCTTCCAGAATTAGCTGATCGTACACGCGATCACATAAAAGGTCTTAACGCATAGAATTTTTGCTCATGTTTCGGGAAAGGAATAAATCTAATTGCTCCATTTAGACGATCTTGATATCGACAGTCAGAATTACAAGGGTCCCACTACCTTCTTTTCACCCTTATCGATCAAGACGTCAACAAATGATTGCAAAAATTGTAAATACTCATCATAATCAGAGGAAAATGGCGGACGTAAACAATACCTGGAGGTGTGTCTAATTTACGCTCGTTGATTGGTTAATTTATCAGCATGATTGACAAGTGGCGATAAGTCATTTGATCTATCAGCAACTGCCAGTCAACTACGGCAGATATGTTTACCACGTGGACAGCTGACCAATCTGATCGTCATTCATCTGAATGTTTTCTCCCATAATCGTACCTGTGTAAGTTATTTCTGTCGAACGCAAAATCTGTAATGTAATGCATTTGAGTATTCGCAGTTGTTTATAACTCTCCAGTTTAAGGGTTTGTTAGATTTTTGTAATTACTTGTTTGATTATGGGAAATCGGTGCACGGGATGTAGTCCTCAGATCGAATAATTAGCCAATTACTAGGAGCAAACCTCACGGAGTGAAGTGTTGGTGAGACTTAATGAAGTCATGGTTAACTTTTAGTGAATTCAGGTCAGAGCCGCATGAGTGTCTCTGCCGCTTAGTAGTCTCTATCAAAATCTATTTGTGTGACTTGACTCCATGTGCATTAGTTATGGTTGGGGACTGGTGCAATGCACAATGGAATAAAAGAGAATGGACTGTTCCATCATCTGGTGGCGTCATTTATTGTTGGTTAAGGTGGTATATATGCTGTAGAGTTACGGACGAAATGTTGCTTAAAATTATGATTTGGCTGGCCTAAGGTGGCTTCGTAAAAAGAGTTCCCTGTATTAGGTGGTTGAATTTTATATTTTCACGGCGTGAAATGCTGGCGGTACGTTACGGAAATGTAATGAGGAGAAACCATGCAGTTGTGAGGTTGACAGGCAAGTGGAAAGTTGTGAGGTTGACAGGCAAATGGAAAGTTGTGAGGTTTGTGGTCACGTATTAATTAGAATAAAATTATTTGTAGCTTGGACGCATTGAAATTTCCAGTTTGCGTCACTAGTTGTATGGAAGTCTTTGGAATCAGGGGAAACATGTGACTTCTAGCGGTATTCATGCCAGGGTTGAAATCGTTCGGTAAAGACACCACTTTGTCTTGTTACAATACTATGTACGAATTCATATCGTTTTAACTTCGTTTTCTTTTATTTTTCTCCACCCAATTTCGATCAACACTCATAATGTGCCCAAACGTGTAAACAGGTATTTGTGGACAGTCTGAAGCGCTGCAGAAAGCCTTAGAACTTTGCAATCCTGGTCGCTATTTTTGCCAAATCAATTACTTTATTGTATCGTGTAGAAGGAAAAAAAAACACTAAATGACGTCTATTAAAATACCTCAGTATCACGTCATGAATTTATACTTACGCGTAATTAAAAAGATCTAACATGCGTTCTCCCGTATATCTACACGTAATTATAGACGATATCTCATCAACGGTGTCGAGAATGCAATATTTCGTCAAGCAAAAACATTTTGTTTTTATAAATTATGACCTCGCTGGATTCCCATAATGATTGAGCTAGAGACGAAGTACCACGGTTGAAATAAATACTGACGTGAAACAAGGCTTGCATCCAATATCAATCTACAATCCGTGACAATTTCATTCTTATCAGATAAGATGCTTATTGAAACATTGTTAAATAGTAAAGCTAAAGATTTGTTGCTAAAAACTTTCAGCGAATAATCACCGTAAAACAGACAAGACGTGAAGGGGAAAAATAGCACGCATTGCATCAGAACCTAATTCAAATATCGAAATTTTTTATCATATCGGCTGTACTTTAACAACGTAATTTACCGTGCTGCTTGACCGCCTTCCCCACCTCCCATCGAATTTTCTCTTGTTGCTTGAGACAAAGGGTATTCTCATCTTTACAAATGTTTTTGAACTCTCAGACTCAAACTCTTCTCTCAGGCTCCGCAAACATTTACACACAACAAATCGTGGTTGATCTTTATATGTAATATCCAGAAGAGAACCGAACGTTTATTTTTAGGACTCAGGTTACAGAATGTGTTACGTTAGCAAATGTATTTGATAGCCTCAGACTTGAATCATGAACAACTATTAAGGCAGTATGTGCAGTGACTTTTCTTTAACGGCTAATTTCATCGACAATGTAGAAAATACGAATTATTGTTTTCCTCAGACAATGAACTCTATCTTCAGGAAAATTTCGGTGAAAAATAGACGTCAAAATTTGTCTTAAGTGCGAGCGAAAAAGATTAATCTACTAACGTATCCCTGCCTGGATTTCATTAATATAATGTTTCACAACTTAAACCGAAATCTAGCAATCGTATTGGTTGAAATTTAAACCTGAATAAAATTGACCAATCATATGTCTTTTTATTTTACACTGGGTTAAGACTAATGTTGGTAAAGCTAGGGACTGTTCATTTTCGTAACACTAGCTAAATGAGTATAAAAATGATTTATTCTTGCTGGGTAATGATCTATACCAAAAAATATATCGTGAAGTTACGGCAATATAGGCACATGAAAAAACTAAACATAAACCAAAACTTAAATACCAATCTTTTATTACTATGGCTTGCAAATAAATTGTAAGCAACCTTGAGTCTTGGAATGAACTGTCACATCGTCATTATGAGATATGATAATGTATGCACAGATACATTAAAGAAAATGTAAATTTCAGCGAAAAACTTTGACCAAACTTTAATGTAAACCTTCTATATATTTGACCTTGACCCTAAAGCCAAAAGTGGCTAGCGAGCGTGTCAGAGGATGAAAAGTATTTGCTTCGTAGTGAGAGCATGCACAGTTAATACAGACCGAGAAAAAATGTATAGATCCTGTGTCCGAATATATTTATATATGTGACCTTGACCTCGAAGATCAAAGAGGTGATCAAGTGCGCAATATATACCTCGAAATGCGACGTACAACCAGTTATGAGCAAAATCAATGGAGATATTAAAAAATAGTAAAACGATGAAAACATTTATCAAAACCTTAACGCAGATCTATTATGTCCGTTACATATGTCCCAGGTGAAACTGGCAATCAAATGTGTCATTTATATAGTGTTGGAAAAATTAGGCATATTTTGGCAAATATCTATATCAATGTATATCGTAGTAACTTTTTCCTATATAAACATGAGACAAATCTTTATTAACAGAAAATTTAAAGCGAGAAGAGTGTGATAACTAGCTCCTGAGTTAATGGTACGCCAAAAAAAAAAAAAAAAAAAAAACCGGCTTGCTGCATTTATTGCGTATTTCTTTAACCATCGTTTCTTAAGCTGACCGAGTCCAAATTTGGCATCAAAGTTCATGTACATTTCAATCAATAACAGCCATATTCACACATATCTACAAAGTGTGGCATTAAACGATATTTCCATTTCTTTGGAGCCGCATGATCCCAAGGGAGTGGTTTTCCCGGAAATGTATATCGCCAGAAAAACGCCCGAGTAAAGCCATATCCAATATAGAAGTACACCTACTGCCAGAATACTGACAAGTTGGTTATCTGTTTATTGTTTATATGTCCAGATAGACAAGAATAGTGTTACGTTATACTAGATGAACAAAATGGCATTAATTTTTCTACTCCATAACGAGTGAATAATAAAGCTATCATAGATGTGATATATTCCGTCATTTGGCTATTTGTTTATGATAAATATCATAACCAGCATATATCAAGGGAGGTTATTTGAGCCCAAGCCTAAATTGGAGAATAAGTGAGAATGATTTAAAAAAAAAAAAAAAACAACAACCAAAAAAAAACAAAGACAATAAATTCTCCGATACCTAATTGCACTTTGAATAATTGATTCTACTTTAAAAAAGAGATCTTTTATTTTTAATGTGTAGGAGTTTTGATATCCACATGAGTTTGTTTCGATTATATGTCAAGGTACTGCGGCGAGTGATAGAGGGATTAAAGTAATATTTTGTTGTTAAGTGTTAGCACTCCTGTTTGATTTCGTTGACTGGAATATTTCTAAACTTTCGTACATTTTGTTTCATTCATTCTAATTTCATTTTCTGTCCTTACGAACACCTTTTATTAAAAAATTCAGCTTCACGAATTACGGCATTTTTGAAGTTGGTTTGTGGGTTTAAGCTCTATTTTTCAGCACATGATAGGCTATATATGGCGGCCAGTATATTTCGTGCAGGAGGAACCAAGGAAAATCATCGTAAGAACCACAGACCACGGAAAGCAACAGGCAATTTTTTTGTTGTTGTTGTTTTTTTTATTTTGTTTATTTTTTTTCCTTTTTGTTTGTTTGTTTGTTTGTTTTGCTCGTTTGTTTGTTTGTTTTTACGACCCACTTTGAACGAGCTAAGACTAGATGCCACGCAGATATGTCAGAGATCTGTAATCTACCAAAGTTTAAATAATTACCGAGTGCTAAGAAAGTTGGTGTTTTAAAAAAAAAAACTTTCTAAAATAATTTACATTATTTTATCAAACTTGTGTTAATTTCTGATCATCTTTACTCGATGTGTTTTTTTTTTTTGTTCGTTCCATTTTGCTTTCAGTAATAGAAAAGTAGCATAGGTTCTTTGTTGTACAGTAATAAGTTGAGTACATATTAATTTATATTCCATTGAATGTAAATTCTTTCCAATAATGTAGAGATCCATGTATTGAAATTTTAAAATGTTTCGTATTCTATTGGAGTATTGACTGTGATATTGATGTGAGTTAAATTTGAAAATGTTTCGTATTATATTGAAGTATTGACTGATATTGTTGTGAGTTAAATTTGAAAATGTTTCGTATTATATTGAAGTATTGACTGATATTGTTGTGAGTTAAATTTGAAAATGTTTCGTATTCCATTGAAGTATTGACTGTGATATTGCTGTGAGTTAAATTTGAAAATGTTTCGTATTCTATTGGAGTATTGACTGTGATATTGCTGTGAGTTAAATTTGAAAATGTTTCATATTATATTGGAGTATTGACTGTGATATTGCTGTGAGTTAAATTTGAAAATGTTTCATATTATATTGGAGTATTGACTGTGATATTGCTGTGAGTTAAATTTGAAAATGTTTCGTATTCTATTGGAGTATTGACTGTGATACTGCTATGAGTTAAATTTGAAAATGTTTCGTATTCTATTGGAGTATTGACTGTGATATTGCTGTGAGTTAAATTTGAAAATGTTTCGTATTCTATTGGAGTATTGACTGTGATATTGCTGTGAGTTAAATTTTAAAATGTTTCATATTATATTGGAGTATTGACTGTGATATTGCTGTGAGTTAAATTTGAAAATGTTTCGTATTCTATTGGAGTATTGACTGTGATATTGCTATGAGTTAAATTTGAAAATGTTTCGTATTCTATTGGAGTATTGACTGTGATATTGCTATGAGTTAAATTTGAAAATGTTTCGTATTCTATTGGAGTATTGACTGTGATATTGCTGTGAGGTAAATTTGAAATTTACACCAGTGCAAAATGAGATATTAATATTTTATTTTACCTCATATGTTGCGTATTGCAACCTGAGTCTAACAAAGCATATGTCATTGTCATCGTTATTGCCAACCCGGGGCCTTCGTTTAGAAGGTCATGGAGCTTGAGAATTGATTACGCATTGCATTTACGACCGTATAGAAGCTACAGCAGTTCATGTATAGTGTGTAATCGATTTCAAGCTTGATCACATCATGAATTCTACAAGATATTAACTTCAATTTTTTATAACTGCAAAAATACAAAAATAGTAACAAGTCTCAAGATATAAATAGTAGAACTATATTTAAAACATTGTTTACAAATATTATCATTTAACACATAACAAGAGCGCATGAATACATAGGTGGTTCTTTCGACTTTAGGAAGGAATAAAGTTCTCTGCGTCACATGTTGATAGTTCAGCCAGTCTAAATGCTGGTTACAAAAATTTGGTAATAATTGGCTTTTATTTGGAGATGTATTTATTAAACGCTTGTACATAAAAGGACTCAACTTTTATTTGCAAAATAACCGTTAGATATCATACTTGTACTCATATAACCGTTAGTTATCATACTTGTACCCAAATAACCGTTACACATAATACTTGTACTAAATAACAGTTTGATAGATACTTGTACCCAAATAACCCTTAGATATAGCTGTACTCAAATAACCGTTAGACGTGATACTTGTACTAAAAACTGTTAGATATTTGTACTCAAATAACCATTAAATATCACTTGTACTCAAATAAAAGCTTCCAACATTACAAGAATGTTTCACAGGAGAATGCTAAACAAAGCTGAAAATTTCATGCCTGAATCTATGCATTATCACAAACCCACCTATGATGAAATAGGTGTGGGACCAAAAACAGTTTCAGATTCGAAACCCAGCTGCCCCCATGATGTGCTGTTTGTTTCTAATTTGTTTATTTATTGCTTCAATTTAATGGAAGATATTGTTTTATACGTGAACCAGGAACTTAAGACAGATTTACAGGCAGCTGTCGACCGCTCCGCTGGCCTAAATGGTTAGAGCGTCCGTCCCGGATACGGGAGGTGGCGGGTTCGAATCCCGGTCTAGTCATGCCAAAGACTTATAAAAATGGTACTAGCAGCTGCCTCGCTTGGCGCTCAGCATCAAGGAATTAGTGTTAGGATTGGTCGGCCTGGTGTCAGGATAATGTGACTGGGTGGGACATGATGCCACATGTCCGCAGCATGATGACCCAGTGCTAGACATCACTATAAACTGCCACACTGCAGGCATCGCAACGATATGACTTGAATTGTTTTTAAAAAAAAACAAATCATCAAAAAATTCAGCCGTTTGTTACAATGGAATCTCTCTCTCTCTCTCTCTCTCTCTCTCTCTCTTTCTCTCTCTCTTATCACTTGAGGCTTCGCCATTCGTAAAAAAATAGATAATATATGTATATCACACTCTGAACTACACTGCTGACCAAAACCAATTGTATCCATATACGGGAGAGGATGTAGTAAGTTTTAAAAATCTTGTTTCCAGCCAATTCGCCGTTTATATTTGTATTTTGTATATTTGTATTTGTAGTCAGGCAATAATATATGTTTCAACCACGTAGCTACCTGACCTGCTAAAATCAGTGCCACTCAGTTACAAGAAAGGAATGGTTGACTTCGAAAATTTCAACATTTCTCTATTTAGAAATTATCTGCCGAAGCATCCCCATCGTAAATAGTGCGTTTCAGAACAAAGAAGAAAATTAACGCAATTTACTTTTCATCACGTACATAAACAGCTATTTTCCGAGCAAACATGAATCGACTATGCATTCATCAATTATTCCTCATCTGTGGTCGAATGTGTATCAATTCCGGTTTAATTTGTTCGTGAGCGGCCAGACTAATTGTTTGCCATGAGCCGCAGTGGGGGTACAAGTAATTACTCTGCGATGATTAAATGAAAAAAAGACCCGCTTCAATTGATTTCAGCCAGGCAAATTTGAACATGACATTGATCTGTGATAAATGATTCATATCCAGTAAATCAGTGTGAATGTAATAAGTATTCATTAACCTGAATCAGGACATATTAACGCTTTCCTTTTAACAATGACTAGAGTTCATCAATGCATTAAAATATTCATCTTTTTTTCGAAAATATCAGCAATACTATTTTGTTTCTGAGATGTGAGAGTTAATGAAATAGTTGCTTTAAATGCAACAGAATTGTGGTACTTCGCAGCAAAAACATCGATAAATATCATCCTTGAACAGTGATTACAAACAGACGTGTTTCCTCCAAACACAGAACTTGGTACTTCGATATAAAATGAGGAAAAGGTTTCCTTCTATGTGAAGAATGCGAGACGTCATGCATATAAGAATTCATTGTGATCAACGAAAGACTTACACAATTACTCAATGCATATTTATATAAACTATATAAGTTTTGCAGCCAGTTACAGTTCTCTCTCTCTCTCTCTCTCTCTCTCTCTCTCTACATTAACAAAGACCCAACAATTCAAAGCCATACCTGGCCCTGCATTAGATGTTGTGAATGTACTGAGTTGACTGTAATTTCTCCTCGAGGAAATCGATTCAATATTTGTAGTAATCTTCTCGTCTCATGTAGTAGTATGACTTACAATATTAATTCACCATGATTGCCTGACAATCTCCACGAGGGAGCAGGATTCTAGACTACCACCACGTGTGGAAGAAAATGTTTGATCTGATCATTAAGTCTAACTAAAAAATGGCGCTATACTCGAATTGCAATCAATGGATATTAATGCTGTAAAGTCATCCAATTCCAAGTTTATAAAGTTTTCTTTATGGCGAGGGGTATGGGTATTGAATCACAGACTGACACAGTGAAACCCCGACTTATTTGATTCTACGGCAGTAGTGTCTGAGAAAAGGACCTAAATGCAATTCATAACCCAGAGACAAAATGAGGTGAACCAAAAGGCGAGCACTAATCATACCGGAGATAAACTGATTAATGGGTGAAATGCTTCGTTAACGCAAGACCATATGACTATTGTAGTCTGTGAACCAATCTGTCAATTACCCATGAATGTCATTTCCGGTATAAGCACGTGGCGAATCGATGCAAAGTGCTCTGCTGAGTTAAAACGGTCAATATTCTCAAAATTATCTCAAAACAGTTCCGGAGTTTAATTATTTCTCTTTAAATTGATACCAACGCAATTTGTCCAGAAACACAAACATAATGTATTGACAGTATGCCTTGTGAGAAATTTGTCATGCATACAGTGAAAAAGAAAGATACAATATTTAGTACATTAGGATACAAGTTTATTTAAGTGCGCTCATAATTCATATGAATATTTATTTTATTAAATACCATAAATTGATTAAAAATAGAAATTAAAACAGTTTTTGGTCCCAGAACGAGGACGATATTATAAAGCTATGGGGAAGTACGAGATAATGACGCCGTGGGGCTATGTCACATTGCGCTACGCGAAGTGAACAGGCCCACGGACGAGTCCGGAAAAACAACCCCTATAGGTCACATCAATACGTACAAACCAAAGAAACAAAGTTTTATATCCCTCTAGAAATACTAACACCAGTATAGCTCCCGTACAATACTACATACCACCAGGCCTTTAAATCCTTCTATATGATTCTATTATCTTCCTTATATATATATATATATATATATATATATATATATATATATATATATATATATATATATATATATATATATATATATATATTGATCTTTGGCAACTAAATAAATTAAAGATAACCTGCTCGAGATGGGAGAAGTACAAATAATAATAAAAAAGTATAGACCCCACTTGGAGCACAGTTAATCTCATGATAAAAAAGCGACAGCGAACACAAAATAGCACACATATAAACCACTAGGGTTTTAATTTACATAACAGTACATCGCTGACTCGCCAAAATTCAAAATTGCCACAAATCTCCTATTGAGATCATTACTCACAGGGAAAGATAGGACAACTGGGTAATGGAATTTGATCGATAATTTGCTGTCCTAACATAAACACATATATAGCAATCATACCATATAGCATACACATATATCACACATGGGACATAGGGCGACCCCTAGCAAAGGTCAACTTTAACTAAGTAGGGAAGGAACTCCGAGGAGGTGATAGAAACCATTCTCGGATGAACTTCCCTATAGATACACTAGGGACTTTTTAGAAATACCCCAACAAATTTCTAAATTTAAAAATATTTCATTTAAAAATTCTTTTTATAAAAATAACACACACAACGCACCTTTGGGGGAAACAACAACACATAAACAATTTCCGCTTCTTTGGCTATGTAGGGGGTGGAGCATCTGTCTGGTGCCGCCCCCCCCACCCCCAACAAAAAAAAAGATATTATAAGGCACGTCTCTGAAATTTGTTTATAAACGCAAATTGAGATATATCAAACAATCGTTCACACATATCGACCATGGCAAAGATCATCACAAAAGCCATCTCCATGAAAAAGTTTACTCGAAAGAAAACATCACTGAAATAAGTCGAACTTATTGAAGAAAACATCATTGAAATAAGTCGAACTTATTGAAGAAATGCATCTCAAAGCCAGTGAAATTATGTAGGAATAGGTGATTGTGTATTGACGGTGAAATGCACTTTACATCAAGTGTAGTCGGCGACTATTTTCCATTGGACAAAGATATAAGACATAGTACTTGCATGTCGTGCATCCTAGAAGACATGTCGTGAATCCTAGAAGACATGTCGTGCATCCTAGAAGACATGTCGTGAAAACACTCTTTGCATCAGACGGAGATAGTGATTTGTCATTTGAAGATTAGAAGTGGTTTGAGATGGACTCACTGAGGAAAACGACAATAATAAATATAACTTCTTATAATGGCGTGGATAATTGCAGAGGTTTACAGAATTGGTAACGGGTGTTCTTTAAGAATCTTAAAAAGTAAGATTGGCAAATTTACAGATTTCATGGGGCCAGAAAATTTGATATAAAATTTTAATAACATTTAATTTTTCTTGTTCTGCGACGGTGTCAAAAATTTGTCTATGGAATAAAGAAGAAACAAATTCACAATTGTTTTACAAAATACTACAATAAGAAAATGTTGGCATTTATTACATTGTTATTTCATGGCCGTTTGTACATAAATGTACGTGAAACTACAACAACAGATGTCAGATCAAATTGGATGAATGTAAAAATGGCTATTAGCCACCATTTGATTCCAAAATCAATTTCGCCATCCCTTGAAAATATTATCTTTTATCACAAGCCCACCGTGTTACAAAGGAGGCACCAGAGTGGCACTGTTTGTAGTCCGTGTGGACTTTATGGAGGCACTAGAGTGGCACTGTTTTTAGTCCGTCTGGACTTTATGCAGGCACCAGAGTGGCTCTGTTTGCAGTACGTGATGCATTTTTATGACTACATACCACTCTATGCTTTTAAAGCTTTCCACAAGTTGAACAAATATGTTGTAATTACTCTATTTACGCATAAAAATATAAATGATAAATGAGCGTTCGCGATCAATATGGGCTGTAATTATTCGTTACAGATTTAAATATGCAAATATCGTTGCTTTTTATTTGAAGAAAATATAATAAAGTGCTTATGCGATTGAATTGTATTGGTAATAAATTAGACGTTGCTATCATGCTATGTATTTAAATTTGTAGTATTATTGAAAAACGAACAATTATCTGTCAGCTACACCCATTTTTGAAGCGACGTGTCGTAGCTTGTCCCAGTGTTTGACCCAAAATATAATGGAAAATCTCATTTAAGATAGTTCATAGATATGATGAAATGATTACTGAAATTACTGTAGAACAGTAACAAACATAAGGAATAATAAATAAGAGTCAATAAATAATCAACATATACATACTAGTGTATGCAAACATACTATCACAGAAGAGGGTTTATGGTGTAAAAGAAGGGGGACTAAATGGACACAGTCCCAACAAAGTATACTATACAATCACAGAAGGATAGAAAGTGTTTATAGACACACTACTATACCATAAAACATGCAAGCATTTTATCACACTATGGTTAGGGGTTTTAAGTTTTAGCTGTAGAAATAGACATACGCCAAAACGTACACACATACATATACAAATTATTGACAAATGATTAGTATCTATCTTCTCTGGAGACCTGGTGGTTTTTTTTATCGACTGGATTCCCTCAGCATCGGCTGCACATCTTTGTGCCCATCTCTATTTTTCATTTCACCTTTAAATGTTTTGTGAAAACCACGGGCCTAAATCTTGGTCACCTTATCCCAATCTTCCTTCTCCTCAGTATCTAGTCTTTATATCCCATCTTTCTAATTTTTTCCTGCACATTCGTCCAAACGGTATTCATACACTGTATTTCCATCTCCCTTTTCTCCTGCTGTTTTATCCTCTTGTCCTCCGCACACACCGACTTGATTATCAAAACTTCTTCATGCATTACATCTCTGACGGACTCTTAAGAGATTCTCAGAGAGGTGATTCCTCGCATTGAATGCCTCTTGTGGCGGGTAACATTCCATTTCCTCCACCACCCGACCCAGGAGTTGCTGTCCTCTCTCCAGCAAATTGATGGTTTAAATCAACTTGCCCACTGGGTAGTATCCATACTTTGCTGCAAGAGTGCTTCAATGCGTTTCTTCACCCAAAAAGTAAATGGTATAACGAATAGTTACGCAAGTATTACCACTTTCTCAAAATTTTCTCTTTTGAGACGAGAGTGCATGCTTCTTTTCTTCTTCTCTCATCATTACACATTTGTCGTCTTGTTTCTGGCTAATATCATCGATTTGACATCCATAACATCGTTCTCTGGTCTGACTGGTGATGTTTTCAGCCATATCATGATCAAAATGAGACAAAAGGTTTTTCTTCTTCTGGCCATCTTGATATCATGACTATATGTGTCTTGTTCACCTGTAATTTATGACTGGTTGTTGACCTAGATAGAAAACATCCTCATCACCTATCTTCATGTATTCATCGTTCTCAGTCATTTCTTTTGTTCTAATAGTCCAGGATAACTTCTTTCAAACGGTTGAATTCCATATTAGAGGTAGTTTCTGTGTTTAACAGCCTGATGGTCGATCCTTCATTTTTTATAGTCCATAACTTGTGAAGCGGCAATCTAAGAATCAAAACTGGGCGCATATCATTTCCAGCCCTCTTACACTTCTTTCAGATGAAGTTTGCCCACTTTACGTGTTCTTCAATCAAGAATGTTGCCGATATCGTACATGTAGTCTTCTTTCTTGGTCACTCGTTGTAACTTAGGTAAGTAACCTGTTCCTCTTAATACTTCTCCTTTCATAGTTTCCAATTTATAGACAGGAGGTTCACGTCCACGCACTTGTCCAGTGACACGAAGCAATTCGATTGTCTAGATAAGCAATTAACCGTTTGGCAAAAGTGTGTTTCGATTTTACAATGCGAATCCGAATCTCCGTTCTCTAACACTTCTTACTTTTTGGTGTTCCAGTCAATTGATCAAACATCCCTTCGTCATCAGGGGTGACTTCTTCGGGTGCACATCAGATGCTGCGATGGTACGATTGATTATAAACTTTGACTAAACCTAGTAACACGCCAATGTATTTAAGATTGTGTTGATGTGTAAAATATTTCCACATACGTTTTTTTTTAAAAGTTATTAGGGGTAGGGGACGATGTCAACAAGGAAGCTTCGGTCTTACTAAGTGGCTGAGCAGACGGAGTATCTTCTCCTTCTTCTATCCAGATGGTTGTGTCTGTCTTTGTGGCTTTTGTAATTTTCTTCGCTTTGCACGATAGTCATGAAATTTCTTAGAGTAGCTTTAGTTGTTTATTCAAGAGCTTTGCGGAGTAACAGTTGAAGACGTTCCAGTAATTGTTGGTACCGTCCTGAATTTTCTTTTTCTGAAAAAAATCCGTTCGATCCATCAACGACTGTTATTTTTGTTGTAACTGTGACATCTCGGTGAGATTAGAATTAGGAGGTCAATGAGGCATCCTTTGTTCGTACCAACGATGAAGTTCCATCCATTGCTTGTACGCAAACAAAGCGAGTCTTTCCATGAGATCCAAAATGTACAAGTGTGATGTCTTTTAATAAAGAGTTGTGTCCTTTTTTCTTCTTTCTCTTCATCTCATAACTTCTCCTAAAAGATGTCCAGCAAGGTCCTTACAAAGAAGCAGCCCCTTTTAACAAGATCCTATCCTCATGGTTAAAAATCCTCGTCCTTGAACCAGTAGGGTTTTTTCTTTTGACTGATGGGTATTTTTTATCAGTTGGCAAATAACGCAAGGATGTTTTTCTACTCTTTGTTCTGTATGTTGGAGAAAGGTACATTTCTTTTTAAAATGTTTAAACAGAATTCATACACGGTACCGTTGATTTCTTTGGGTGCATTTTTAATGATTAGTTTTCGCATAGGAGCATTGGATTTGGTCAGTACTGACAAAACATCCAAAGCTATACGAGGAGTCTCATCCTTTCCCATTCTTTCCCCCTTTTGGAAGAAGGTTTGGTCTTGGGATGAAAATGATGGCATGAACTTCTTCGTGACATCTTTGTTTCAGGAGCAAAAACGCTTATCTCACCTCAACACTTTTTTAAATTTTTTTTGTCTCCGCTGATTGTTGATACGTCGTATCAATTTCATTATGGGCATCATTCGACGGTGAAGTGTTTTTCAACGGACTAAATCTTGACTGCTATTGTTTAGACAAATCCAGCAAACTTTGTAATACGCCAATTCTGTTTTATACTTTTATCTTTGCAGAGGCCACTTTTTTAGCATCAGCAGCAGCAGCAGTCACTAAAGCAGTAGAAGACGTCCTTGCTGACCAAGAAATAGAAGTTCTTTTAGAAATGGGTTTACAATTTGTCGCCAAAAATAGGAAACACTTGTTTTAAATAAGGTTTTGCAAGCATCATCAGGAATGCGGAAGAAGAAGCAGAAGTGGCAGAATAAACCGACACCGATATGCGTGGTTTTCAGGAGTGCGTGCGCATTTGAACTGCAGTACCTCTCTTTCTGACAGGAGAGTATTTCTTGAGACTTTTCTCTTTTTTGTGAGAACATGAATTTGCTGCACCACTACCAGCATTCGTCGGTTTTCTTTGCCGTCTTCTAGGAGATTTTGGTCTTTTTACTTTCAGTAGTAGAATCCCATTTCAAAAGTGAATGAATATTAACACTTCATAAAGGTCCACTTCCACCAGGCTTCAAAACGAATTTGGGATTTTGTTTGTTTGTTTGAGTAAGGATTCTTGGACCAGTGTGTTGTGACAACGGTACTTTATGTTGTTCTAAAACAACGTTTGGTTTCCATGGTATATGGACAATGCCTTGTAGTAGCTCACGTTAAAGTAAACCATTGTCACTTCTTCATTTGTTCTATCTCTTTAATGCTACTACTACTAATGTTCTAATGTTGGTAATATTTCTTCCTCTATATTGGTTTCTTCTCCTTCTATCTTTTTACCACTGCTTCTAAACTGACCTCTAACACCACTTTCACTACTGACTTGTCGTTCCGTTGGGTTAAATCAACTTCTTATTTTTCAATCAGTAACACACAATGCATTCGGCATAATTAGTCTCCGCCTGTATCCAAGCACTGAAGTCGAGACTTTTCCAGTCAGTTCATCTTTAAAGTATTGAATTTGTTGGTACAACTAACTAGCTATACAACGTTCTTGGAAAGTATGAAGCGTTGATAAAGTACGAAGAACGTCTTCTTCATACGTAGGTACACAAGCTCATTCTTAAGACTTCTCATGCAATTTGTCTTTCGTGCGCAGATAAAAGTTTAGTGGGCTTGTTTTTGCTGCGTGTACTGTTCATAAATTGTCCTCAACGAATTTGCTGGTAAACAAAATCAGAGAAATATAGTGACTAACATACAATACATGTCGTCCAAAATCCAATTGAATCGTATGTGGAAACGGTTTTTGAAAATGTGCTTAGTAATTCTCTAAACATTTCTCACGAAAGTAACTGCATTCAAGAAATCAATAAGTATTCTTGGGGCGATACTACTTTTAAACGTTTTATGTAATCCTGTAAGTCTTTGTCCGATAGAATCCTATTTAACACTATCACATTGTTAAGTATAAGTCGTGGAATCTGATTTGTAGATAGTTGATCAATGTCTGACCATTTGAAAGCTTTCAAAACAATCAATCCTCTTATATCACTAAGGTACCACTCATAAAAACGTGTCTATCAGGAGTGAAGGGGGGGGGGGCACTTTAGCGACACTGATAAAAAAAACGTGTCTATCAGTAGTGAAGGGGGGGGCACTTTAGCGACACTGATAAAAAACGTGTCTATCTTATATGACGCAATTACTGTTTACGTTTCACTTTTAATTTCGACAGTCTCAATGTAAATGCGTCTCGTAACTCAGAATGTACACTACTAATAACTCTTCTGAAGTACACATGTAACTATGTACCTCAAAGGAAGGTAGTGACAGCTCGCAAACCACATATCGTGTTCCAGGAAAGCTGAGTATTTATACTTCCTTTCATGGATCTTCATACGACAACTCAAATGCTGAACTTGGTTTCCTCATCCCGAATAGACAAATCCGACATTGGCTAAAGGTTTGGTACTAGGTACACGATCCCAATCTTTGGGCCGTTGCTTGAATGCCTTGAGTAGACTTCAGGTCAAAATAGTCACGTGTATTCTTCTTTGATGTGTATATATCAATGAGCCAGTTGTATCCATAGTCTCTAACAGAACGGCAAGGTACATAAAAAGGTATCCTTTTCGATGATATACGTGCGGCAATATCATGCTGCATCGCTAATGTCGCAAGATAAGGCTCCATCCTGGTCGCAAGGCACGTCATCGCACTCCTGTTCATGAAACTTGGGGTGCATGGTTGGCCTCTCTCTTAGCTGCTTTTCGAATTTGTCATAATCGGTGTAAGTGTATCGTACTCAATACTGAGCTTGAAGTCTATAGTGGGTTCCTCACTGTATTGCTGTGTTGAATTATTCGTCTTTCTCGGTCGGCGTTTGTATCCGCAACGAAATGTTTTTCTTGGTTATAGCCACTTTTTATAATTGAATTTGGCGTGTTCGTAAGTTAAACTGTTGTGGTCTGAAATTTGCACTCGTTTCTAGCAGACACAATTTGACATACATTTGCTAAAGGTCATGGATCCGATGTTTTCACACAAAAGTCTTGATCTTTTCTGAACTTCAAAGCTTTTTTCAAGCCGCCACAATTAACTACTTAATTCGAACGATAATTCAGTGTCACTACTTCATTTTGCACTTGGTATACATTCCTCCTTGTCGGTCTCTGTATTGGTATCCGTAATTGTTGGGGACACCTCTAGCAAAAACTTACATTAGTATATTCTCCGTGTTCGTCAGACCGTGCTCGTAAACGATTATCTTCAATGTATGAGTGATTGCTACCAGTCTGATCGATGCACATACAACTGTTTGTGTCAGCGTAAAGGACGCGATCTCCTAAAAGTTGGTGTCAGCGTAAAGGACTCGATCTCCAAAAAGTTCCAAAGCATGAAACAAGTTTTAACGGGCACTGGCTGTCAGGTACGCTGCAACAATTATATTTTCAAACTCGTGTGTGTGTATGTGTGTGTGCAAATCTGTCACTTCAAATTCACCTAGATCAAATTTTCGTGAATGATGTTCAAGTGTTTTATAATATTACTTTGTCGTCCACAACTTGAAAATAGCGACTAGAACCGCTAAGTATCCCATTTTGGGTAATATCGGACGTTGCACCAGTTTTCCTCAAAAACAATTAAACAGAATTTTGGCGAACCATCGTCTTCCTTCGTTCTTTTCAATGTCTTCTAATGTGATGCTTTCTTGAGTACAGCATCGTCCTTTATATTTGTATTCGTCTTCTAGAGCCTGACACGAGGGAGGACAACTGCTAGTTTCTTGTTTCGGTTTTAGGAATTCATTGATGTAGCCGGGGAAAAAAATCCTTTCATCTGAGTCATGGTCCTCTTTGTATTGTTTTGTGGTAGGAAAGCGCAATCTTCGCATACATTTAACAGTTCGTAAACGTGATCTAAAGCGACAACAATTTGACACTTACGCAATCCCCTGTCAAAGCTTGTTCTTTATCCATGAGGCGACAAAGTTGATATTAACCAAACGTCATGAGTGTGGGTTCCACGAAATATTTTTTCTTGTCCTCCTGAAATGTTACTACAGTTCGGATAGTAAACAAATATAGGTTCTTGTATAAACTTCTCACAAGCGCGATGAGGTATGCAAAAAATAAGGATGTTATTTCCAGTCTCTTGTGTACATTAATAAATTATAAACTTTTAATATACACCTGTCTTTTTGTTCTTCTATTAATTTTGCCATAATACCTCCTCAAGTTCATTCTCATGTTTTTTAAACGTAACATTTGGTCATATAAACGGCATCTCTTCTTTCGTTGGCAACGTGTGAATTTTAGTTATTCGTGAACACATGTTGCCCACAAGTAGAAGACTTAATAATTCGCAAACACTTTTCTGTTGTTGAACTTGTTTCGTGCGATGTTATTCGTAACAGGATGGACTAACAAACGTTCGCATAAAAATCGAACATGAAATCGTTTCTTTCCTTTTAGGTATGCATAAACTGGACGCTGAATCCCACGGCATCTCTCTCCACAATGAATAAATTAAAAGGTCCAACGGTTAAATTAAAAGGTCACATTTCTCATAATAGTTTCTGCATCCAATAAACCATCTGATGGTTCTAATGATATCAAAAGTAATAAATGTGAACGTATTTTCCATCTGAGGAACCGGGTCCCCGAAAGACAAGATCTCTACGAACGACATAATTGTATACGTTCAAAGGGGCAAGACGTATTGAAGTTTATGCATTTCAGGACCTCCATAGACGGTCTCTTTGGAAATGGCTGCTTCCTGTAGGGGTTCTGCTTCTTCTCTTTGTTTGGCTCCCTCCGATTTTCTAATGCGAATCGTTTCCATTCTGCTGTATCATTCTTCTCTCTGCCCACGATGATTTTCACGGACTATGCACGCTTGATCTTGTGAGTTGTTAATCTTGACGATACTTGTTTTGGTACGACGAGTTTCATCCACGATCTTTTGGTGTCTATTGAATGTGAAAATAATCTTCTGTCGTTACAGTACGACTTTTATTCTTGGCTCATCTTGATTCTTGGTCTTGTATTGGAGATAAAGGATGTTTGTTCAGGTTGACCTTTGTCGTCTTTAAATGCATCGGCATGCACTTGTGCTAACATTCCACTTAGCATATAAGGCAACACCGAAAATCATCGTCGTCTCATGGTTTCTTCTCAAGAATGTGTGATCGTTTCACCTTCATTTAAATAATTGATTTGACTAAGTTTTACACTTTCTCTTTCTGTAAAGAGAGAGAGAGAGAGAGAGAGAGAAAGAAAGAGAGAGAGAGAGACTGAGACTGTCACCCTCAGATAAATATTCAGTCACCTTTTAGACTGTGAACAAAAATGGAAGAGTCGACACAGGACATCCTTCTGCTCAGAGAGTTACAATCATTAGGAAGTAACCTTCCAAAAAGACTAATCCAATCGAGATAAAAGTCAAGAAACATGTTATACATGTCAAGAGAACGGACATTGAACACCAAAATCTCCGCAACATCAAACAAATGGAAAGACAGACGAAAAAGAGACAAAGGAAAAGATACCAGTTATCATTGTCGAGACGAACGAGAATAAGCAAGAGGAAAACAAGCATTCAAAAACAGAAAAATAAGGACACATACCGTCAGGGAATTCAAGAAGGCGTCACTACGATAAGAGAAGGATGATAAAGAAGCAATGCAAGTAAAGAATGTTAACACAGAAACAGAGACAGGCGATGAAAAAACGAAAGAAGATGAAAAGTGAACTTTGTGATGTTATGAAACTCCTTGTGATTCTCATTCAGCGAGAATGTACTAACGAGAATGTATTAACGAGAATGTACTAAAGAGAATGTACTAACGAGAATGTACTAAAGAGAATGTACTAACGAGAATGTAATAACGAGAATGTACTAAAGAGAATGTACTAAAGAGAATGTACTAACGAGAATGTACTAAAGAGAATGTACTAACGAGAATGTACTAAAGAGAATGTACTAAAGAGAACGTAACTGTCTCTTAGTCCTGACTTTTTTCATTTTGTATGGATATGATACATAAACACGGTTACGAACGCACACTACTGAGTCATGTAGGGATGTAGGTTTATCTTTTCGGGTGACCCTGAAAATGACTAATTGGTGTTTTTTTAAATAATGAAACCTTATGGACAGCATTGAATTTAACGGTCCTTTTCCATGGCCATGTTCTATACTTTGGCATTGGTTTTAGTAACTGATGCTGCTGCTTGCCTCGTAGTGGCAGTGAGAGTCGACGTAGTCGTAGAAGGTATGTAAATCTCTTTCTCTTGGTTTTAGCTAAAGAAGTCTGATACACCTCTCTCTGATACATTAACTCAGTTAAAATGTCATGTAGCACAGACAGTGTTTTGTTTTTAACCTCTTCCTCCTGTCATTCACAATTCTGAAAATCCACTTCTCTTCTTCTTCCTCTTCTTGTCGTTATTGAATAAAATCTTCTTCTGCGCCTTACTGTAACTGCAAACAATCCCCCAACTCTGAAGTCATCCACTCCTGGAAGAAGGTTACTAACTACAGTCGCAGTTGCAGTCATAACCATAGTACAGTCACTCAGAGTATATGAAGCATCCGCACTAGGCGCACTTAAATACATTGTTTTCATGTTACTAGCTCATGTATATTGTACTTGTGCTTTTCCGTAGCTATTTGGAAGCGAAGACGATATTTAGGTATACAATGATATCTCAAGAGAATATTGGTCGATGGACCCGCCGTGGGAAGAAGCTTGCGGAGAGGAGCAGTTAAAGGGTGTCGCTTGTATTACCCGACTTTGATTAAGAAACCCCAACGGTCTTTTTCATGGTTACCCGGGTCTCTAGAAAAGAGGTGCTAATAATTTACAAAAAAATGTGTGTATGTATGTGTTTTTGTATGTTTTTCTTTACGTATATATTTCTATGTTAAGAACTAAAACTTAAAACCCCTTTACCCAAGTGTGATAGTGATAATACGTTTGTATGTATGAAGGTATAGTTGTGTGTCTATAAACACGTCCTATAATGTTAAATGTTTGTATGAGGGTATGTCTCTATGTCATCCCTATGTTTTACATCCTTCATCCTTTCCGTGTGTTATTATGTTTTTATGTATGTAAGTATAGCATGTGTGTGTGTGTGTGTGTGTGTGTGTGTAAACAATCCTACCCATTTCGTTAGGAGGGCTGTTTGTTGTATAATAGGAGTTGTTTTGGACTGTAGTCAAGACGCGGTCGCTGAATAGTATAATGTACTGAGTTGGACAGTTTTCCATTATCCTCTGACAGGCCCATCTGTTCCTAAGTTTCCCAGGCAGTCTGCTGACAAGATGAATCCTAATGTCAATTTTCAGTTGTCTCCCGACAGTCTCAACTATGTTAATTTCCAATTATACCCAGACCGGTACACAATGTAAACCCACGGGTAAATGTCAATCCACGTATGTCTTGAGGGAGGATGACCCTTTATACTACTAATAACATTTTCAATTAAAAGTGCATGCATTTTTATTGATGGTTCAAACTGCGTCAAATGTTATTTGCAATGCCTATCTTTCTATTAGTTTCTTTTTATATTGCACATCCATCAGGGTTCGTGCGCCAAAAAAATTATAATTTGGGAAACGTCATTTAAATTACCTTCGAGTCTCTTTGAGACACTCGAAGTTATTCAATTCGCATCAGAATGACATGAGGATGTTCCGGATGAAGGCTAATGCAAACGGAACATCACCAGACTTTTCCATCGCAGGCTATACAACAAACTCTGATATAAATATTAATCATATTGAACTATCCTCAAACCCATGGTTGCCTTATGTCATAATAACTTCATTAACGTCACAATAACTAAATGACGTGTAATCACTAACAACAACGGAAGCAATCGTATGAAATTGAATGATTTCTTCAGTTCTGTCATGCAAAGCTGCTGGAATAACATTACAAATTTTAAGTGCTGGTATTAAATTGATTGTTCAAACGTCGTTCGTTGCTATTTTCAACACCTATAATTTTGGAAGAATATGTTCTTCGCACATATAACTCGATGTTTGTCAGCCAAAACCAAACCAATTCAGGAAGAATCACCACGATTATCTCCGAGTCTCTTTCAGAGCACATATAGCTCAACGTTTGTCAGCCCAAAACATACCGATTCGGGAAGAATCACCACGATTATCTCCGAGTCTCTTTCAGAGCACATATTGCTCGATGTTTGTCAGCCCAAAACATACCGATTCGGGAAGTATGACTACGATTATCTCCGAGTCTCTTTCAGAGGGTTTAGTGTATGCGACTCTTATCAGAAATGATTTCCCGAATGCAGACTAATGATGACTCATACACACTGTTTAAATATTTGCTATCAAGATATGTATAATTTATCATTTACCTTAGATTTAATTTTGGACAAAAACACATAAATTGCACCATTCATTTTAGCGTGCAAAAAACATGCCATATTTACACCCCCTTCCCACTCTCACCCACCTCGTATTCAGTATTTGTTATTTACGTAGAGATATCAACGTTTGCATAAATCATCAATTCAATGAAACTTTCTCTCTCTCTCTCTCTCTCTCTCTCTCTCTCTCTATATATATATATATATATATATATATATATATATATATATATAGCAGCAGAGAGGGTGTACAGACCTTTTCCTAGAACGTCATTTGTGAACTTATCAAGAGTTTCTCTAATTGGGTTAGTTTACTGATGTTTTGTCGTCGGTGTGTTTTTTTTTCAAGTAGGCGCGGAGTTTACCCGCATGACGTTCCACTGAGGTCGCACCCTCTCTGCTGCTGTAATTAAATTATTATTATACCAACTAAATATTTTATCAAGACCTACACGATATCTTGTTCTGGGATAGTGTAAATTTATTGTTATAAATCCGTGTGGAGTAGATTGTGCTTTTGAAAAGAAATTGTTGAACTTAATCATATCCATATCCCCACTACACCAAGCCTGATGAATATTTCGCAGAGTATATCAACTCCATTAAACACAACTAAAATATTACACTTATCTCTGATCACTTTAGGTATTTGTATATACCTTTGAGTAACATAGATAATATCTGTATTTTTATGCCTTCCACGGGAAAATATCCTTACTGGATTTGTTTTTGTTTATCTAACATTACGTCGTCGTATACTACGAGATTATTAATAAAACCCATCAAGGTCATCTATAGATGGGGCTTCATCAATATCAGTTATAAAATTAATAATGGCATCGCCATCTTCAGTTAACAATTTTGCATTTTCTTTAAAATGTTTAAGTACGTCAAAACACCGCTGATCATCAACTGACGGTGCTACTAAATATAGTTTATCCCAATTGAGCCAGGTCATTATCAAATTAAGTAATAATTGCGTTTTACCAGACCCAGATGGACATACGATAATTGCTCTAATAGAATTTTTTAGCGCTCGATGATGCTTAACTGGTATTTTCTTTCGTGTCGCTGAGATAGCAATGACATCCATGTTGTAGAAATATAATAAATAATATGGATTTATATTGTGTTCGATGTAGAGCATCCCACATCCACGCGTGGACTAGCAACAATAATAACAAAAAATAAGGAGCGTGCACTTATATGTAATTGTGTAAAATTTGGTACAAACAATACATATTTATTTCGTCCTTGACGGATGTCAAGGGTGGTTATATCGCTGCTTCATAAGGAAAATTACCAGGAACTACATGGGCTAAATACCCAGGAGAAAACACCTTCCTGGATATAATTATTGTAGTCCTGGAATCCGACTTGATATCCGACTTGACGAGCGAGATCAACCAAGACATGGAGAGTATCCAATAAACGCTATTGTTGAAGCATGTCATGTTCATGATGTAGCTTATAAAAATCGAGATTTAGAACAACGAATATTGCAGACGTAAAATGAATTCATGCATTAAATTCAATAAAAATTAAATCTTTTTTTATAAAAAAATAGCTAATTGGTTAGTAAGATCTGCGATGAAAAGTAAATTATTATTCGGAGCCGGTAATTATTCAACCAATTATGAAAATAATGGAATTGATTTATCATATCCCAAGAGAATATTGGAAGGGTAGAGCAGCGATTAGTAAACTCGCTGATGCGGCAAATACTGCACGTTCTGCTGCTGAAAAATGGTTAGCACGACAGGCAATATGGCAAATTAACTACCACCCCCTAAAAGAATTTAGCATGCACATTTCGATGTCAGCATTCCTAATGAAGTTCATCAAGCATATATTTTATTTTTACCACATGATACTATTAGTATTAGAAGATGTCAATTGACATACAAATACGCGTTAACTGTCGTTGACTTTGCAAGTAGATATAAGGAAGCGGAACCATTATCAACTAAAACAACAACTGAAGTTTCTTCTGCTTTTGAATGAATTTGTCAGCGAGGACCCTTACGATGGCCACGACTATTACCGGTTGATTCCGGCAAAGAATGTTTTGGTGCATATCGTCATTGATGAAAAAACATAACGTCAAAATCAGACGAGGAAATATTTCAATTCATCGTGATCAGGAACAGTTGAACGATTTAATCGAACACTTGCCGAACGATTATTTGAATATCAATATGCAAATGAAATAATTCAGAAAGATACGATATCTCGCGAATGGGTTGCAAGATTACCAAGTGTGATACCTGTGTTAAAAAATGAAATTACTCGAACAACTTCTATGAAACCCATTAATGCGATTACAAAAAAAGATATACCAATACAAGGACATGACTTTTCAAAGCAACCAGTATTAGATAATGTGATTGTAAGATATTTATATGAACCAGGTGAACCTGAAGGCGGTAAAAAAAAGAGCGACTGGTCGTATTTGGAGTATTACAACACATAAAATTTCTAGCGTGGTAAGATCTACGGATAGACCTTCAATATACAGATTAGACTCAACTGCTCCTCAAAGTGGATTCGTACGCGAGCAATTACAAGTAATTCCTGAAGACACAATTACCACCACATTCACTTTTGTAAACTAGCACCTCGAAGTCGATTACATTCAAGACAGGTCAGCACCACATTTTCTCGTGTATGACAAAACTTACTAATTATTCTATCTACGGTAAATTGTCTTGGATTATTAAGAACATTGCTCCACAACATTACTGTGTTACAGCTCGTACAATGATTATTTTGCTGTTGTTTCAATGTCATGATAAATTCAGCATCGAGATCAAAGTCGCGTTTATTTTTTGGGTCACACTGTTTATAATTAATTATTTTTTTTCTTACTATATCATTGTAAATAACATCGCCAACAACAACTTTGTTGCTGTTGCCAGTGGTTTATGTAAAGTCTATGATAACCCTCCGCAGCTGAGATATTCTTCTGACTCGAGACACTGCAAGATAAACTAAGTTTGACCATTCAATACGATGGTTAATCCTTGTGATGAACGAATTGTCATTGCGTATCATAGCATTCATAGAATTATGTCCCTGACTCCGTCAGGATTTAACGCGCTCTTAACAACACTGATAGGAACTAAGACAATGTCATTTAATAGAAGAGTTTGTTTTTCTGATGATCCTGGTATATCAACGTCGATATTCTGCCGTCGCGTATCAACCTGTCCATAACACAATGGTATGGGTAGATTTAAACGTTTTTCTTTATGTAACATAAATAATTGTTGTTGAAGTGTATCACGAACTATCTATCTACATGCAACTATCAAATCATTTGGTCTCCACACTTGCAGAAAATCGTTCATAGAAGTTTCTGAAATTATTTCACGCATTATTTCACATTGAATTTTATTCGGTTGTAGTCTGATTAATTTCTTAAACTCTCTTAATTCTGGATCAAGCGCTCTATGATCACTAGTTGTTTCAGTATTCTTCAATATCAAGAAATATTTTTAACATTTCTAATGAAACGGTGCATATTTCATCCCAAACAATAATCATTGGAATATATTTCTCTCTCATTTGTTCAAGAGTCCATTTATCTCCCTTCCATCAAAAGAATTTGTGATATGTGCATGATTTAATATTTTTTCTCTCGTTTCTCTTGCGAGTCTGTGCGTAGGTGTTAATATAACTATTTCTGAACAACTGTGCATGATCAATTCTGTATTCTTGCTGATATAAAATGAATCCGTAGCGACTCTGACAGCAAACGCAGGAACTCTATTTATTATCGATAATAGATTTATCGAAACGTACGCGAGCAGCGAAGATCTTAAATGAGTAAACTGCGGTGACTCACCATCAATATAACTCAAAATTGTACTTAATTTAGTTCCGTCTGATAAATTAACATTACATCGACTTATAAACATATTTATATTCTTGTATCAGCAATTATAAAATCTAGTTCAGCATCGTCTATAATTAATCTTGTACAACGTTGTTTATGATCATATGATCCTCCTTGGGTGAATTTACCGATTATTTTTCTGCCAAGATCCTTTGTGATTTTATTTTCAAAATCAGTTATATCAGGACTTTTATCATCAGAATATTTCTTTTGTTGTGGTAACCAAACCTCTTTCTGCGGAAGATATGATATAATTGATTCACTTACTGTTAACAATAATAGTATTTTTACATCGATCATATATCGTAGTAATAGTATTGTTACTCACATTATTTTCTGAAAAATATTTGCCAAACCAGACATAACAAAATCGGATGAAGATTTTCGGCAAACTTAAATAACTCGATACAAGCGAATCCAGTCAAGTCAAAATCTGGTAATGGTCTGTTTATCGATAATCTGGTCATCTCGTGTGTGGGATGACCTAATCGCTAAAAATACTTAGAAAACTTCCAGGATAACATGCAACCATTTCAACCAAGATAACATTTTTATGATCGTATTTACTATTCTATAGTCCATCGTGTCCGTATTCGACACAACTGCGTTGTATTTCTTCAAGAAAATCCAATCGTGTTGGTTTCCACAAATTTTTCTCTCTAGCAAAATGAGCTGCGACTGACGGAACTGTAAAGCAATTACTGAGTTATTGTTCAGCATTATCGGTATATTTCAACGCAAGATTTTTCGTTTCTTCGTAGAGAGATTCTGTGCGATAACTAACTCTATTAGGTCGTACAAACCGATCATAGTTTCCATTATCGGAACTTTGAAATAACCATACTGATACAGGATCATTTTTACTTATTTCGTTAATAAAATAAAATATATCATCGTTATAAAATTTAGCAATTCGATTTCGTGGAAATATTATTACTGCATTAGTCCACGCATGTGCATTATGATCAATAATTTAAATCGAAGCTCCATTCGATTCCTACTTTGATTTGTATAAAATCTCTCCGTTTGTTATTGGAAATTTTAATTTCTTTCCTAGCTTAGCGAAGTCTTTGACAGATGCTCCGGTATCTTTAACTATTTCTCCCAACTCGTCTATTATTATTATACATCTTTTATCCGTTAAATGTTCCGTGACTTGTTCGGCTACACAAATTATTTTTGAAAACTTCATCGGTTTTAGATTATTAATGCTGGCTTTATCATTTATCGGATATAACGCGTTGATAACCGCGGTTAAGGGATACGCTCGTTCATAATATGGTTTGTCTATACCAGTCAACATTCCTGGTTTGGAATTTTTACTCAGTATGGTAATTTTTACATTATGAAGGACAGAGTCATGTTTGTCACGGATAATCCAGGTATTATTGTCGTCTGCAAATACAATAAATTTAACTTTAAAAAGATATTTTCGATCGTCGAGATAATTAATGATGGATCGGTGGTAGTTCATCGTAGCATCGACACCTTTGGTGTTGTGTATGATTTTAAACGTCGACCACACATGAGATGCGCCATCTCTGCGAAATTCTTTCTTTGGGTCATGAATACTATTAATCAAAGCTTTATTCGCCGGAGTTTTTATCGGTAAGTCAGGGGATATTCTGTCAAGATTAAATTTATAATTAAGACAAATATTTAAATTGGTAATATATATATATATATATATATATATATATATATATATATATATATATATATATATATATATATATATATATATATATATATATATATATATATATATATATATATATATATATATATATAATGATTCAAACAGAGAACGGATGCAAGTGGCTAATGATAGGTTCTACGACTACTTGTAAAAAAGCCTGCGTAAATGAATTCTGCAGATACAATTTACAAAGCGTTCGTAATGGAAGTCTAGGACCAAACCCGTGTCTGAAGTGTTGAGTTAGAGGAGAGACGCGTTTGTGTGTGCAATGTGGTGGTAAAAAAATACAGACAGTTGAAAAGATATTATGATAAAATAATAACAATGACAATAATGACAAAGTCATAAGAAATGCAGAAGACTATATGGATAGATTTTCAAAGTAATCAAAGAAGAAAGATCTCACAAAAAGACCCTACGGAAGGCACTAAGGCCAATAAAGGGATCCCGTGAATGATAACCACTGCTTGTATCTTGAACTTGTAGTTAGATTCTTCCTCGTGCGTTGGGTACACGTACGTCATAATAATAATATTGATAATCGATTAATAGATTCACCTTTAAGAATTGGTGCGTCCATGTCGAACGCTATATCGGATATACGCTTGAACATTTTATTATAACTATCTTCGTCTAACACGAAAACCACTTCCTGAAATAAAACTTGTATTTGTCGGCATAATGTCATCAGTCAACTTTGCAGGAGTGACTTCATTAGCAGTGTATCATTTTACTAACATTTGCAGACATAACTTCAGTGCTGACCAGTTTCACTGGTGGCTGAGGTTTTCGTCGTTTTAATCGTGCTAGTCTGTCCTTGATTGCCGAGAATGTTTTACCGGCATCATTACCAACTGCGCTTGTAATTTTTTCACGAACAAAATCACGAACAAAATCAATAGATTTCATTCCTAGTTGTTTTGCAGTCGGTATTGCTTTTGGGACTATCCATCTGAATAAACTTTGAACAACATCACCGAGCCCATCATAGTAAATAGCTTTATAATCGTGAATTTATCACCCTGACCATGATCGGTCCACGTTGAGCATTATGTACGATCATTTTATTTGTTATTTATTTATTCAATCACTATGATAATCATCAACGATTTCATCGATGAGATACCGATAAACATTGATATCCAAAATACCGCCTGTAAATAATCTTCGACAAATATCAGAGATTTCATTAACGATTTCTGGAGAATTATTTCCATCACGTTTTCCTCCAATCAGACTTTCTAGCCGTCCAACGTCAGAACGAACATTGCTAGGACATGGAGTAAAAAGACCACTTCCGTGAGTAGAAATACCACTTCCAGCAGAAGAGAGACTAAGCCCACCAACTATTTCGTCAAACAGAACCTTCTATCGAAAACACTCTTGATAGAAGATTTGTCTTCACAAAATAAACCCTTCTGGTCAGAAAACACTGATAAATAGGCTTTCTCCGCTGACCAGAAGGGTTATCTCATGAAAAATATCTACCTATATAACTACTTCTCGATACGAGGGTCTACTAGACGAAACATTCGGTGTTGTTTCAGTCTCTCTGCTGCTCAAAATGCAAGCATTTTTAATACAAAGTATTTCTAATCCTAAAGGATTTCTAATTAAAAATTGTATCTAACCCAACTCGATACCGTGTCCGAGGATCATGTAAATTTATCGTTACAAATCCGTGTGGTTTTGCCTGAGCACGACTAAAGAAATTTCTGAATTTATTTATGTCCATGTCACCGCTGCACCAGGTCTGATGAATATTTCGTAACGTGTGTGCGTCAACGCCGTTAAATACCGCGAGAACGTTACAGTTATCTCTGATCACTTTCGGAATTTGTGTATACCGTTGAGTTACATAAATCACATCAGTGTTTTTATGCCTGCCGCGTGAGAATATCCTGGCGGGGTTTGAATGTCGTCGCCGTTTCTGCTGCTGTGAATTAAAAATTTAAGTTAACAATAATGACCAACATTGGAGAAGCACATTCTATTAGACTATCTCGAGAGCGACTAGAAGCAATAAAAAAATTTCTTCCTGTACGAGATAGTGTAAGACAAAAATTACAAGCACGGCAGCAAGCACAAGTTGAATTTGCAACAGGTGCAGAAGAATTATTTGAACCCGTTACAACAGCTACTGAGAAAGCTGCGGTGGTCACTGAAAGAGCTTTACTGGGAGATCCAGGTGATATAACAAAACCGGGTATTCTTCCAGTGCTAAAACAAACCGCTGAGCAAACTGAAAAGATTGCTAGAAGAACCAAACAAACAAAAAAGATTTTACGAGATCTTCCAACTGATATAGCTGCGGCAATACCGCCCAAAGAAGAAGAAGAAGAAGATGCTTCAGAAGTAGTACCAGAAACAGCTTCAGCTAAGGCTAAGGTTGATTTGGTTGATAAATTTATAACGGGTGCTGTTGATGGTTTAAAAAAAATGCCAGAAGATCAGTTAGGTCCAATAGCTTATATAACTTTTACTAAGCGAGATAATGTTTTAAAACCCGAGCACGTGAAGAAAAAGGGTCGTGAAGAATGGTATAAGGGTATATTTCGTGGGTATTATGATATTCCTCAGGTTAGACAAGACAATCCTAAATGGGCTGATTTTATTGGCGGTATTAACAATTATCTTGAGAAACCTGCTAAACAGCAAGAAAAACAAGAGCAAGATATTCTCGTGGATCTTGGGCTTATTGAACCTCCTAAAAGTTTAACACCATTAAAAACACAATCGACTAGCATAAAAAAAAAACATTTGGTAAAGGTTTGGGGGTGATTTTATTCCCTGCCCTGATAATATCATCAATGATGTATCACGGCTAGAAATTCTCTTAGGAGGAAGGCGTGCCGGAAATAACTCACCAGAAATAATTAATGAAGCAGCTGATATCTGTCAGCGATTATTTCAAGGCGGCATCATGGATACTCACATCTATCGAGAACTTATTGATAAACTTGTGGACAGCGACTGAAAGTCTACGCGATTGAAAATCGCCACAACTAGTTAAATAAATAACTAATTAGATAACATGATCATACACAATGCTCAACCTAACCCCGTCAGAGTAGTAAACTCACGATTACCAGTCTATCAAGTAACTTACGGACATGGTCTTGGTGATGTTATTCAGGGTTTGTTTAGAAGAATGGGTCCTAAGGCGTTACCAATCGCAAAACAATTATCTATGAAAGCTATTGATGTTGTCAAGGATAAAACCTCTGGAGCAATTGGCAATCTTGCGGGTAAAGCATTCACAGCAATCAAGGACAGACTGACGCGGTTAATACGCAAACCTCAAAGAGGTTCGCCGAAAGCGGTCCAACCAGTAAAATTACCAAGCACAGAACTTACGCCCGCGGATGTCAGTAAAGTAATAAATCAAGCCGCAAATCAAAAACTAGAAGACTTGGTAAACCAGGGAATACCCGAGCAAATAAATACGAGTCTGATATCAGGAAGTGGTCTTCGTTTTAGACGACAATAATTTATATAAAATGTTTAGACGTGTATCAGATCCAGCGTTCGATATGGATGCACCAGTACTCAAAGATGAGTCTGTGCGCGATTATCAGTATTATTCTTATGAAGCAACAACACCCAATCAACGCGAACGAATTGAATTACGAGTTCTCGATACAAGTAGATATTTCTTACCCGCTGAAGCATTCCTTGAAGTCACGGGGGAACTTGTAACAGATGTTGTCGCTAATACAGAATACGGAGCTAATGTCCGAGTTGGTTTTGTTAATAATGGCGTCATGGCGCTATTCAAAATTGCTTCATACAACATCGATGGAAAGGAAATTGAGATAATTCAGGATAATGTTGATGTTGCTACAACAATTATCGGGTTAGCACGATACTCAGATGATTACACTAGATCAGCTGGTCCGACTATGATGTTTGCTAAGGATAATGATTATCATCCGGATGGTAGATCTATCATTGTGAGACAACCAACAGACCGTGCTACTCCTCCCGTTGCTATTAATACAGTAGAAGATTTAGCATTTCCCAACCCTAATTACAATCTTGGTTTTGCTACACGTAAATTAATGTTATCGGGTAATCGTAGAAAATTTTCATGTGTAATTCCACTGTCTCACATCTTCGGATTTTGCAGAGGTGTTCGGAAGATTATTTTTGGAGCCAAGCATACACTTGCACTTCACCGAAAAGGTGGTGATAACGACGCTATCTGGCGAGAAGACGGCGTTGCTGCCGGTAAAGTAATATTATTCAAGCTTGCGTTGTGGATGCCAGTAATGTCCCCATCGATTACTGAAGAACAACGGCTACTCTCTTTCATGGACACAGGTGGTAAATCACTGATATCATGGTTAACAACATCCACAGATTCCATTCAAGGCGCCGGTGTCGGGCAATTCACGTGGCACATGGCATCACAGCAAGGAGTGTCAGCACCACGACATATTTTCGTTGCACTCCAGGCTAATGCGAGAGTAAATTCACAATTACAAAGTCATATGATATTTGACAAACTTAATGTCTCTGAAGTTTCGCTGCGAATAAACGGGCATCAAGAACCATCCGAAGACATATTGATAAGTTTTGAAAACAATCAAGTCGCACGTGCGTATCATCGTCTGATGACATTTATGGGACGTGATCAAAATATTGATACCGGGTTGCAGATATCACAGTTGGATTTCACAACGCTGTATCCGATTTATTACTTTTCGCTGGAACATCTTGATTTAACCAAACAATCTGTCGTTGATATACACTTCAAGGCTACCGTGGGTGAGTTTCCCGTTGGTGCTGCAGGTCCACCTGTAGTTCCTGCTGGTTTCAGAGCGATTGCTGTCATACTCTCAGATAAAGCAATGCTACTTGAAGGTGTTGGTGGACGAATGAGAGTCATCGATGCCCCGGTGGAAAATATGTAATTTTCAAAAATATGTAACTTCGCTGCTAGCAATGCAATTAGATCAATCTCGTATTAAATAAAATGTCATACAGTCATGTTAATGTCACTCTGACTCCTGGTCAGGTGATGAAATTACAATCGAAGAACGCGAGCACATGTGGGACAAAAATAACACTAAAACACGATCAGCTAATGGGCTGTCCAAACAAACTGTCATTAACTAAAACCCAACTAAAACATTTCAATAAAGCAAAGCAAGCAACGACTGGAACTCAACTTGATTTCTCTCCATCCGCGGTCAAAGATATGGTTAAAACCGGCGGTATATTTCCTCTTCTCGCCGCGATACCAGCACTGATAGCTGCTGCTGCTGCCGCAGTCGCTAAAGCCGCCGCGTTAGGGGCTGTTGGAACAGCTGCTGGAATGGCACTAAAGAAAGCCACAGGAAAAGGATACCAAAAAAAAAAGGGGAGATCCGCTCGCGGATCAGGGCTAAGACTCCCAGGAACTCCACCATCATGGTACCCAAAACGGTTCTGAAAAATGCTAGCGTAAAAACACAAAGTGTTTTCACACCGATGTTGAAGCTTCCAGCTTCTAATTTTGATTTGCTTGATGCTGTTAAACAATTAAATATAAAGAACTTCAGAGGCATCTTTATGCGAGATCAAGTACCAACACGACCGAATAATCCAGAAACCGGAATTATTAATCTTGATAACAGTGATGGTCCAGGAACTCACTGGGTTGCTTACGCGATCGATCCACGTGGAATTATCTATTTTGATTCGTACGGGCTAGCACCGCCAATTGAGTTTCTTCGATATACAAAAAACATCCCCCTGTCAAAGACAGGGACAAAGTCAGGGACAAAGTCAGGTAAGGTTTGGTATTCAACGTTACCAACACAAACACTGACCGATCCTCCGATATGTGGCCGTGAAGTATTAAATGTTCTTGATGCAATCTCAAAATCAAAGATTTCTCCTCACAAAGTCGTGCATGAATACACGTTGAAATCACAGATGTGATTTCCAAATTTAAACAATCCCATAACTAATAATGGTTGATATTTACGGAAGATCAAGCAGAACAAAGGAAGAAAAAAAAGATATCCATTTATCAAAATATGCGACCAAAGATGAAATTGATAATCTTTTAAATCTAACCGGAATAGACCCAGATGAGGTTGTAATTTTTCAAGATCGACATGGCAAGCTAAAAAAGAGTAACATTAAGTGGAATGACATAATTCGCAGGGTTATTGGAGCTACCACGGACAACATCGTTGTATTCACTGACAGCGGCAGAATCAGAGATTCGTCGATATCAATCACGGCGCTTCAAGATCATGCACGAAAAGTCTCAGGGGAACGTGTAGCGAAGACCGGTGATACAATGACAGGTGAACTCAATCTCGGCAACAACAAAATAACCGTGTTAGCGATTCCAACATCCCCGGAAGATGCCGCAAACAAACAATTTGTTGACACCATTGACGGTAAACTAACCACGTTGCGGGCTGAGTATGATGTTCACGTGGGCGCGTTTACAAGATTTCGCAGAAATTATCAAAAAACTGATGAGGTCATAGATAAATTCTTCGGCACTCCGCTCATCGCTGACATGACACTTTCTGACATCAAACAAAAACTTACTGGTAACGCCAGCGAAGTCAACGCGATTAATACCCGGTTAGGTGTAGTTAGAACAGATAGAAGTATTTCAGATCAAATCGCGTTGATACAAAATAGCATTGACACGATCAAACAAACACAGCAGGATATCGTATCGGATATTCCTGAGATCGTTAGCAAAACCAGTCTGATTAAAGTCCCCACTGGAGTTACCCCCGGGCATATCACCAACATCGTATATACGGTATCGTCGGGATTCGCAACATGGTCCCGACAAAATAATACTATCAAATATACAGCAACAGCCACTGGCGTGTATAGACTGTCTGTATTCAGTGCCGCTAAGTTTGAGATCTTCACAACATATCCCTGGAGACATTCCACCGATAAATATTCCGGGGTTGTGACTATCATATTAAACAAGGAAACCGAAGAAACATTTATACTGGAAGCCGCAGACAAGAAATTAACCGCAACATCCTACTGGTGGTGTTTGGAATTTGTAGCTGAAACGCCTCAATTGGTTACCGCGTAAAATAATAAAATGGCATCAACGAAAACTCTAATGACAGAGTCATTAAGTGCGCAGCAATATAGATATGATCAAGTACGCGAATGGCAGTCAGAGTTAAAAAACACTATTGACAAATGCGCAACAAAGATAAAAAAATACAAACGGCGTGTAACTGTATTAGACACAATAGTGTATTCGGTATCTGCGGTAGTTGCATCCACGGGTGTGTTATTATCAGCGCTGACACCAGTGACAACTGCAATTACAACTGCAGTTGTGATTACAATTACAGTTTCAACATCAACGACAATTGCATGAGTTGCTAATATAATTGCGAAAAAAATATCCTCGTGTGCGCTAACAAAATTGCACGAGTATGAAAAGTTAAACAGCGCGGCCACAAGCACCTACTCGAAATTGTCCTCGTTGATATCATCCAGCCTTGACGATACAGTTATATCCGATTCCGAATTCACGTTGATGTCCAGCGCATACAACGATTACGAAAACACAAAGAACTTTGATTTGAAAACGATGAAGATAAATAATGACGGAATTACTTCAAGAGATAGCCGCAAACACAGCTCCGGTAAAAACGTCAATGATAACAATATATTCGATGCAACCAGAGTTTAATATTAATTTTCCAACTGCAATTCCAGTAAAAGAAATCTCACTGGCACAATTACGAGTATATCACAGTTGGCCCAACATCAGGTCGACATCATTTCACGAACAGTTGCCAGATAATTCATTTGTATTTTCGTATAAGAATAAACCCGACGGTACTCCAGATTGGGATGTCATTCATTTACCAACAGGGTCTTATCAGACAGAAGAAATCAACAAAGAAATACAGCGTCAAATGAAGCGTATCACCGGAAAAGAAGCAAAAATATAAATAAGTGCTCACGAGCCAACGTTGTCAACGATCATCGAAATCGCTTCACCGGGTTACGCCGTAGACATTTATAACAGTTCAATCAGAACAGTATTAGGATGGCCTGAAAATCCACCACCGACGCCACCGATACCACCAGAACCAAAAAAGTCTGATTATATCACTGACGCGCAGTCATATCACGGAATTACACCGTCATACAAATATCATCTGGATAATATAAAAGGTGCACCGGTGAATGTGAGTTTTCTCTTCTTCAACAAGAACAACATTTCGTGGAATTCTGGAGCAGTAGGTTCTCATCCTTTTACTTCTATGACACTAAGCATTATGATTAAATATTTTGAAGAAATTAATCAATTACATAAAACACAACTAGCGCATCTACGGCAACGCTTCCAAGAACATCTTTTTGATATAAGTTCACGCAGCGAAATTATTAAACAAATTGAGATATTAAATCAACTTGCCGCAGATATTGAATATATTAACCAGCGATTCGTTCAGGCAATAATTGATTACACTGATCCCGTCGGCCAGACCGATAAACGAAGATTTCTAGCTGCATATTCACTGACCGAAGCCACGTTGCCGAATTTTAAATTTTCAGGATACGTTTCCCCGGTCATCTTTAGAAAATTTGTTACTGATATCGTCGATGAGTACTTCGATGACATACTTGACCAGCACAAAAAAATACTGCCACCGCCAACTATCCTCAGACATGACAATTCCACAGCCAGTGATGGCAGACATATTTCTCCTTGAATCGTAAATATCACTGAAGTGGTCTCGGTCAATCTTGTGTGTGACGCAATTGATGGCAGTTACAACATAGACACAACAGTATCAAATCAAGCCCAGCAAGGGTTTATATTATATTCATTTACTCCTGAAGAACCACCTGGGTTTTTGATTGTACAAGAGCCAATCAATCCAGTATTTCTGCAGTGTTTAAGTCCAACGCTGACAAGGATGAATTTTAAAGTCACTGACCAACAGGGTAGACTTTTGGACTTGAGAAATGCAACTATTAGTATTAATTTGCTGGTAAAGTCCTAGAGTGTTTTACACTCCAAGGATTTTCAAATCGTGAAATGATTTTCAATTAATAATATCATATTATAATAATGTCCAAAAAATCTTCGATTTTCAATGAAAATGCAAAGCATTTTCCAAAGACTTCCAATAAAAAATATGATGATGATGAAAATGTCTCTGACATTTGCACCGACAGTGATCTCTCTGACAGTGATTTTATTGTTAATGACAGTGATGAAAATGTCTCTGACATTTCCTCTGACAGTGACGACACCGACAGTGATGTAGGCAACAATAACAGTGCCATCACCATTAAAATAAATTATATTAAATGATAAAAAAAATATAGCATGTATCAGCACGTGAAATGTTTCATACACGACAAACAAGTACTTGAAGAATATATCAAAAAAGTATTCAGCGGAACGTCGTTGATAGGTGAAGTTAAAATAGTTATTGATAAATACGGTAATGATAATTTTTTACTGACAGAATCACAGTTGAAACAACTACAAGAGAATCATATCACAATGATCATGTGTTTTCCAGACCAAATCATGAATTATGCTCACTCGTGTATTTCACAGGATCATCTTGATAAGATATTGCAGTAAAAATACTTTATTCTCGGGTATTTACTAGTAAATCGGACGGTAAAAAAAAAGTAATATTATTTTTTTACTTTCGATTTCACTTCCAAGTATTTTACTTCGTCAAGGATGACAGCGTCAATGACGAAATCAAGGTGAGGTATTTACTTCCTCGTCACTGACTTCTGAAAATCCTAAAGGATTTTTAATGCAAGCATTTTCAAGGGACATACAATGTTTCAATTTTCTAACGCGATTATTTATTATCTTTTTAGTTTCATACTCGGCTGCCTGATCTTTTCAATTGCACGAGACAATGGAACAAATTCATTTATTTGTGCTTCTTCTACGCTGGCCAGTGATTTATACAAATTATTTTGAATCATCTTTATGAATCGATATTGAGCAGGAAGAATATAACGCCCTGCGCATTTAAATTCATATAACGATTCAAAATCAGACAGAATTGTTTCAGGATTTAGTGATATATTAAATCCTTGTTTTTCTAATTTTTTAATAGCATCAATCACATTATTGATATTTTCGTGATTCATATTTATATGCTTCTAGCTTATCATATGATAGGCTACCAAACTCAGGAGCGGAAACACGACCCCCAATGAGCTCATAACCTGTCAAATAACAGTCTAGAGGGTGTGTTTGCGAACGACGAGATATTCCCCATTTGTGAACCCCTAGCTTACCATTTGATATGCTAGCAATGTTCATATAGGGGCAACACATAACATATAACTTATACTTAATTCTAACTTATCCAAGGACGGTACAAACATATAACTTAATTCTAACTTATCTTAAGACGGCACAAACACATAGTATTTACAATATTTACAGTAGAAGCATATTTACAGCAGTTGTATTTACAATATTTACAGTAGAAGCATATTTACAGCAGTTGTATTTACAATATTTACAGTAGAAGCATATATAACTTATCCTAGGACGGTACAAACATATAGACAACACAGACAGATGGGGGGGTTATATTCTACGTCCAACAAAGTTGCACCCCCTCCCCCAAAATCAATCCCGTTGGGTGGTAAAAGACCACCCCTGACGGGGCGATAACGGAGAAAGTTGTGCAACTTCGTTGGGTTTCGAAACCCCGTATATTATTCGGACGATATTGTATATAAACCGACTGATACATGGAAGTTCAGAAATAGCACAGCTTGATTTGTTTAAAACGTTTTTTCTTAAATATGATCGTGTGAAAAATACGGATGAACCATAAACCCGAACAAGTGTAATAAAATAGTGATATTGTCTGTAAAAAAAAAAAGATAAATACGCGTTTGTCCCTGACTTTGTCAAGGATAAAATCATTCTTGACTTTGTCACCTTGACTTTGTCAAGGGGAAATAAAGGGAAGTTATTTACTTCCTTGTGCAAAAATCCGTCTGCTGGCTGTGTTACCTGTAATGATTTACCACTGAATAAATTTACCGATTGCACAAAGGGAGGGAACTAATTGCATGAGATATGCCTAGAAATGCCGGCATTTCTACGGAGTTATCTCCGTTTGAAAATCCTAGGATTTTAGCGATAATGAAAAGTAATCTTCTGCTTATATGTTTTTGACAGAGTAGATTTAGTTATATTTTCTGCGACTTTTATAGATACAACTGCCCTAGACTCCCCCCCCCCCCAGCATTCCCAGCCCTACAATTTTGGCGTTGTGTCACAGCTCTTAGATTGGATAAATTATTATTAAGTCTTTGTCCATCAATGTGATCAATTACAAGGCCGTCTTTGATTATCCCAAAGAAACACTCGAACGCGAACCTATGATTAAGATACCTCTTTTTCCCAGCAGTAAACATTAAATAACCAGCATTATTAACGACACCAACTGGTTTTTTCAGCCTACAGTGTCTCACTATTCCCTCGCGAGATGCTTCATAATTTTTAATGATAGGATGTGGGACAAATTCTTGATTCATTTATATAATAATATATTTGTCTAATTTATAATTTGTCTGAGAACTTAGTTATATAATCACTCTCGGATTTCAGCGCATCTCCATTATTTTTTTTATTGTAGTATCGCTTGAGTTCACGGTATCGCTTACCTCCGCACCCCGCACATAACTGTGTTTTACCTCTGACCCCAATGCCACATCGCAGGCATGGTATAGGTCCTGTGCTTCCTCGTTTGATGCTTTGTATGTGTTCACCGCAGAATTCCTTCCTGCAGGGCTTATTACAGAGTGTTACAGATCCAACTTTTAACCACATGCAGTTATTCATATATATATATATATATATATATATATATATATATATATATATATATATATATATATATATATATATATATATATATATATATATATATATATATATATATATATAATATTTCTTATTTAAATATTTGTCTTAAATATAATATGAAGGAGTTTTATTTGGCGCCGGGAGATTCGATCTTGACAGACTAAACAGAGATTCACGACGACGGAATCTAACTGATCTATTTAATATTATCAGGGATGCCAAAAAAGAATTCCGCGACGACGGCGCTTCTCATGTATGGTCGTCATTTAAAATTATCCGCGATATTGACGAAATCATCGATGACAGCATCGATGTTGACGAAGTCATCGATGCTACAATGATTCCGATATGTGGATTATCCGTGACAAACTCGACCCTGTTCTTGCTAACGGAAAGACCATTCTGTTAAGTAGAGATTCCAAACCAGGAATGCTGACCGGGATTGATAAACCATATTACTCTCGAGCGTATCTGTAACCGCAGTCGTTTATGGAATCTATCTGGTAAAAAAAAAAAAATTGATAAATTCACCCCGATGAAAATGACTTCGTCGTTGACGACTTCGTTAAATTGTGTAGCCGAACGAGTAATGGAACATTTTAAAAACGCAAAAGGAGGAAACGGTTTAACCGATCTGCGACGTGAAAAAATAACAGCATGGGCTGAGCAAGTCAAGGATACTGGGGCATCAATAAATGATGTTGCTGTGCTATCAAGTAAATTAAAATTTTCAATAACAGTAAAAACACTAACCGGGGAAATATTATATAATTCGAAGTATTATAAAAAGTCAGGATCACCGATTGAAATTATTGATCATAACTCTCATGCCTGGACTGATGCGGTTACAATATTTCCACGAGATCGTGTTGTAAAATTTTACTCGGAAAACATATTTGATGTTATTTACACGCTGAGTAAAACCGACCCTGTGTCAGTGTGGTTATTTAAGAGTTCCGAAGATGGCGAATATGATCAATTTGTAAAACCCAACGGTGAATTATACCGGACGGAGTCGTTGCAACAACAAATAAAAAAACTCGCAGAGAAATATGTGAAAGAAAACATTGAGCAATTATTGGTTAATTGTTTTACAGTTCCAAGTGTTGCCGCTCACGCCGCAAGAGAAAGAAATTCATGGAGACCAACCCGAAGTCAGTTTCTTTCGGATATACAATTAAGTTGTGTCGAGTATGGGCATGGCGGGTTGTGGAATACCCGGTATGACTACCGAGATATGATTTTCGTGGATATGATTGCTTGCTACCCAGGAAGCTTTCTCGGGATGGGCGCGTGTCGCGAATACTTTAAGCGATTTGGACATCCCACGAACTCGATGACACGAGTTACTATAAACGGTCCTTTACCCGACTTTGATTTGACAGGATTTGCTCGTGTGACTTCGTTTGAATTCGCCGCGAGACTTCATCCGTGCTGTTATGTTTGGTTTGGCAGACACTTCAGTGAAAAGCGCTGGGTACCAATAGTGTTATTGTGATATATGCTTGACAGCCGAATACTAGTATCGTTGACTGTCAGTGAAGCAATCATATCATATCGACCGCAGACCTCAGTTTGGTTGCCAACACCGGAGCGTGTCAGTGTAGATGAAGTTATTAGCGAGTATGCACGAGAGAGTCCAAATACCCCGATGGATGTCATTATTAAAGAAGCTCCTAAAGGTCTCAAGATCAAACATAGCAATAGTGAAAAAATAGCAAAAGATCTTGGACGAAGAATAATCGGTAAATTTATTCAAGGTGCTGCATATGATCACAAACTACATCACTCGCGACTGATTATCGATGATGCTGAATTGGATTTTATAATTGCTGACGCTGTTGCGAGAAATATATTTTGTAATCGGGAGGATGTGTTCTTGTCCGACGGGAAAAAGTTGGGCACAATTGTAAGTTATATCGACGGAGAATCGTCTCAATACACACATCTAAGATCTTCAATGCTGGGTTATGTTTCTATAAATTTGCTATCAATGATAAATCGATTTCCTGACACCGCAGTTAGAGTTGCAACGGATTCATTTTATATCAGTAAAAAATATTCAGAATCACTGGCTTTTACAATGAAATCCGCAGGATTTTCGGATGAATGGAGTTCGTGGAGAATAAAAGCGGAGATGTTACACGAATATTGTGAATCCGCTGATTTTGCAATTAAGGATGATTATTGTAAATTATCAGAAATGTCGACGACAAAGTCATTGTTGCCATCTGTGTATGATCCAATCACTAGACACAAAACCGTTTATTTAAAAGGGGCCGGGTGGGTCTGGTAAGACAACTCGAGCCATTGAATTATTTGGAAAATCGGATATGATTGTGCTAACACCTACACACAGGCTCGCCAGGGAGATGAAACAGCGAGGAGTCAATTCTTGTACTTATCACAGCTTTTTCAAATACAGCGGCGGTGTGTGGACGTCAGATCGAATGGGAACAAAATATATTCCCGAGAAAATAATTTGGGATGAGATATGTACGGTGCCCTTGGAAACATTAAAAACATTTCTTGATTGGCTGCTAACGAAAAATACTGCAGTGATTATGTGCGGCGATCACGGTCAACCACCTCCGTTTGTCGGCGCATCTCCACATGATTGGTTAAAAGATTTTGTTGATTATTACGAAGAAGTGTCTGATGATCATAGAGCACTTGATGCAACGTTGAAAGAATTTAAAACATTAATCAGATTACAACCGAATAAAATTCAATGTGAAATTATGCGCGAGATGATTCCTGAAACTTCGATGAGCGACTTTTGGAGCTCGTGGAAACCAGACGATTTGATAGTGGCAAGTAGAAAGATAGTCAGAGACACACTTCAACAACAGCTATTTCAATTACAACAGGAAAAGTTTCCAATGCTGCCAGTGCCGTTATGTTATAGACCAGCTGATACGCGGTTACAAAATATAGATGTTGATATTCCTGGGAACTTGACAGAGTCAAGGAAACAGAATTTAGTATTGAATGTTATTGTGTTAGTTGATATTAATGCTGTCAAAGATGCACTAAAAATGAATAAATCCCCGTGGACGCTAGGATACGCAATGACAATTCATTCATCTCAAGGACTAACTATCAGTGATACAACTGTCTGGATTGTTGATGATCGAATCGAATGGTCAAACTTAGTCTACCTAGCGGTGTCCAGAGTCAGAAGAATATCTCAACTGCGAAGGGTTGTATTGGAAGATTCAATAGCTGATAAAATTAATAATGAAAACAACAGCATCACCGATGGTGATGTAATAAAAAGAAAACTCGCCGGTTACAAACAGAGTGACAAAAAAAATAATCGCGACTTTGATCTTGATGTTGAATTTATTATTGAGTTAAAACAACAGCAGAATAATCACTACGCGAGCTGTAATTGTATAATGCTATGGCAGTATTCGAATAAAAATTCAAGACAATTTACCGTAGACAGAAAAGATAACAGTCGCGGTCATACACGTGATAATATCATGTTGACCTGTCTTGAGTGCAATCGACGTCGGGGTGCTAGTTAAGTGATCGCGGTGGTAATTGTGTGTTCTCAGAAATTACCTGTAGTTGCTCACGTGTGAATCCACGTTGAGGAGCAGTTGAATCCAACCTGTAGATCGCTGGTCTGCCTGACGATCTTGTCACGGTGGATATCTTGTGTGTGGTAACACTCCAGATAGGATCAGTCGCTCTTCGTTTACCACCTTCAAGTTCACCCGGTTCATATAAATATCTAACTGTAACATCACCCAGTATCGGTTGTGCTGAAGAATCACGTCGTACGGGTATATGTTTTTTTGTGATCGCGATGGCAGGTTTCATGTTGGTTGTTCGAGTAATCTCATTATTTAGCGCAGCTATCACGCTTGGTAATCTTGCAACCCATTCACGAGATCTCGTATCTTGAATAAATTCCTTCGCGTATTGATATCCAAATAACTGCTCAGCAAGTGTTCGATTGAATCGCTCAACAATTGCCTGATCACGGTGAATTTCAGTATGTCCTCGTCTGATGGTGACGTTATGTTGCTTCATCAACGATGATACTGCACCCTGACATTCTTTGCCAGGATCAACTTGTAATAAATTTGGCCAACGTAGACCACGTTGATAAATTCGTTCAAACGCAGAAGCAACCTCGGATGCTGTTTTAGTCGTTAACGGTTCCGCATCTTTGTATCTACTTGCAACATCAACTACAGTTAACGCGTACTTGTATGTACGTCTTCGGATAGTATCATGCGGCAGAAATAATATATCAGCCTGATGAACCTCATTTGGTACACTAACATCGCAATGCGCAAAGTGAATTTGTTTAGGGCGCGGTAGATAAATTTGCCATATTGCCTGTCGGGATAACCAATTTTTAGCAGTAACTTTTGTAACTTTTGCTGCTTCAGCGAGTTTACTAATTGCTGCGCTACCTCTCCAATATCCGCTTGGGGAATAATAAATCGACTCCATTATATACCAGTACCTAGCGCTAATTTACCTTTCATTGCGGATTTTATCAAACAGGATGCTAACTTTTCTTTGAAAGATTTATCAGTGATGGCATTTAACGCATGAATTAATTTCACGTCCGCCAGATGGCGCTGTTGCAAATCCTTGCTTCGGTAAGCTACATCATGCGCATGACACACCTTATCAATAGCGTTTATCGGATACTCACCTGGTTTTGGTTGATCTTGGTCATCAAGTCTGATATCAAGTCGGGTTCCAGGACCACAGTAATTATATCCTGGAAGATGTTTTTCCCCTGGGTATTTAGCCCACGGTGTTCCTGGTAACTTGGCTAAATTGGCTGCGATATCACCTCCTTTTTTTAAAACTAAATTTAAACTTTTTTGTGCCACATCGTTCACACTTGCCTGTAAGCGCTTGTCGATTATTTTTTGTTGTAATCGTTGTCATATCCGCAGTTGGAGTACGTGCTCGGCATTTCACACAATATAAATTCATATTATTTTTATGATATATAAAAATGTCAAAGACATTTCAAATGGAGATTACTGACTTTTCTGCGTCAAAGCGACGAGAGCCAATCAAACATAACTCAGTGCTACCAAATTCAATTCGAATGATTATTATAGGTCCATCTGGGTCGGGTAAGACACAGTTGTTACTTAATTTAATAATGAAGTGGATGAAGTGGGATAAATTATATTTGATAGCACCATCGGTGGATGATCAACGGTGTTATAGCGTACTGAAGGATTACAACGAAAGTGCAAAATCGATAAGTTAAGAAGATGTTGTTGATTTTATAACTGATATTGATGAAGCACCGAGTATCGATGATATTGATGGGAGTATTAATAATTTAGTTGTGTACGATGATATCATGTTGGACAAACAATCAAACCCTGCCAGGATATTCTCACGTGGACGACACAAAAACACTGATGTGATTTATGTAACTCAACGGTATACACAAATTCCGAAAGTGGTCAGAGATAACTGTAACGTTCTCGCGGTATTTAACGGCGTTGACGCACACACGTTACGAAATATTCATCAGACTTGGTGCAGCGGCGACATGGACATAAATAAATTCAGAAATTTCTTTAGTCGCGCTCAGGCAAAACCACACGGATTTGTAACGATAAATTTACATGATCCTCGGACACGGTATCGAGTTGGGTTAGATACAATTTTTAATTAGAAATCCTTTAGGATTAGAAATACTTTGTATTAAAAATGTTTGCATTTTGAGCAGCAGAGAGACTGAAACAACACCGAATGTTTCGTCTAGTAGACCCTTGTATCGAGAAGTAGTTATATAGGTAGATATTTTTCATGAGATAACCCTTCTGGTCAGCGGAGAAAACCTATTTATCAGTGTTTTCTGACCAGAAGGGTTTATTTTGTGAAGACAAATCTTCTATCAAGAGTGTTTTCGATAGAAGGTTCTGTTTGACGAAATAGTTGGTGGGCTCAGTCTCTCTGCTGCTCTTCCGGTTACAACGGGGTCAGGTGATGGTTGTCTTCTTAGTCGAGATCGCTGCTTTCCTGGTGGTATAACTGGCGTTCCAACCCTTTATTTCATTTCATAAACTTTATCAATAAAATTATCATATTCTTTTCATCTTTTTTACTGATTTGTGGAATTTCTTGTACTCACGAAATACCCTAGCAACCCACTCTTGTTCTGGAGTGTTATAAAACTCTGGCTTTAGAAGCTGATGTCGTAGTTGATATCCCACCGCAGCAACGTTAACAAGATCTTCCATTACTTCTATATAGCCTTGCTGAGTACAATATCTAGTTTTAAATTCTGGTTTAGATGGATCCTCGACAATATTTTTAACGTCTTGAATTTCAGCACGTGTTTTGTCGGCAGACTCCATAGCTTCCTTAATTTGTTTTGGTAATGCTCCGATGACCTGCTGTGATGATGTTGCAGCCTCACCGACCTTTTTAGTTGGTTCGACAATTTGTCTAAATAACTGTTCTGCACTTTCCGCAAATTCAACTTGAGATTCTTGACGTTCTTGTAGTCTTCGTCTGACAGAATCACGGACGGAAAAAGTTTCTTTATTGCTTCTAATATTTCTCGAGCTAATCTAGCAGTATAAGACTCCATAGATGGTGCCATTATTGATATAATAATGATTTAATTACAGCAGCAGAGAGGACGTGACCTCAATGAGACGTCAAGCGGGTAAACTCCGCGCGTACTTGAAAAAAATACCGACGACAAAAAACAGTAACTTATAAACTAACCCAATTAGAGAAACTCTCGGTAAGTTAGAGGCTTTGGTTTGGCGTTATTGACCTTATATTTTCGTTTTCGTAGGAAGCTTTATTGTTTCAAAAATTACGTTCTAGGAATAGATCTGTTCAACCTCTCTGCTGCTACATATATATATATATATATATATATATATATATATATATATATATATATATATATATATATATATATATGTGTGTGTGTGTGTGTGTGTGTGTGTGTTGTAACTGCATATACACTAAATTATCAGGTAATGAAAATGTATCTTCGTTTGAAGTCAGTTTGTCTGTGACCATCTAAAACAATGACCCTGCCATATCTAAAACACAATGATACGGTTTTCTTTGTTACAATCTAATTTAAATCAGATCTTCACTATCCTACCACTTCACGAAGATAGATAGATTTTCACTGAAGTAACGATTTATGCAAACGTTGATATCTCTACGTAAATAATAAATGCTGAATACGAGGTGGGTAAGCCTGGGAAGGGGGTGTAAATAGGCTATGATTTATGTGCCACACACCCATGTGCACTACGGTCCGAAAGCCTGCCAGTTCCCTTGTTAATGCCTATAACCTATTTTATTATATGCTCATTTTTTTTCTCCGTTAACTTTACATTGTCAGAATCGTTCAGTATTTTACCATATTGCACACCTTCATATTGCATTCACGTGCATAAAGGAACTGCTTTCTATTGTTTCCGAATGGAGTAAAGCAGATGTTTCGTGGACTGCCACATAACAGCTGCTTTGGCACATTTCGCGTTAACTTTTTGATACAATGTTTCGGATTTAGGCTAGTTATACAATAGACGCAAGAAAGGGTCCTTACAATAGCATGCAATTGACAATACATAAACTGTCTTCTTTAGCTGGTGATAAGAATGGCAACAAAATATACTTACAGTTTTACATCCTGAATTTCCTCAAAATGTACTGTGTTGGTTCTGCAAATCCGAATTATGAGCCATATCATACGTTCTCAATCTTGATTACACATTTCGAAATTGTACTGTAATTTCGAATGTAAGTGCAATTACATCCTCCTTACAGCACTCAAAATGAAATAAGCATTAAATTCCATAGCGTCTTTTTGATAATTGCAACTGAAAGACATTATATTTTTCCCACATTATGATTTCAAACATTCAATGACAGAAACAGAAACACATTTGCAGATGTCAACTCGCTTCTAATTCGCTTCTTCAATCCGACGTATTTCATGCGGAATTGTCACATATAAATCCAGTCCATAATCACATAACTTCGTAGAATCGAAAACAATCCAAAATCTATTCATTCCAGATCAAATGGAAAAGTTGTTGCAGTCCGCACTTATTCACAATATGACTCCATATTTAAATTTTAACTAGACACGCCATTTTCTTTCGAAAGTTATGTCGAGCGCGCGACTAAGTTCAAATTTATATGGGCGGAGTTACGTGCGCAGTAATAATGTTGTTTTTGTGTAATGATGAATCTGCGCTTGTGTATTTAGTTGGAATATGGCATACATTCAATTATTTTGTTTCTTGTTGTGTATTTTGTTAATATAATTAAGCATTAGGTAGAATTAAAAAAATGAGCATATAATAAAAAGGTTACTGCATTTGTATGGGAAAATATGAATTCGTTTTGTCCGATGGATATACTTCCCTCCCAAGGTCGTGCAGTATTTACATCCGAAAAATTCGTTCATATTTTCCCATAAAAAGGCAGTAACCTATAATAATTCTGTCTACAAAAATGCTAAGTGCCCTTTAATCGGACATCAATGCCCTGATCGTTTTAAACCTAATGGTCTCTTTATTTTGGAAATCAGCAGAGGGCATCAATATGTACATGTTAGCAACAAAATTTGAATTTTATGTTCACTTTAATAACAAAGCAGTCCATAACAGGTTAGTCCAGCTTGATCCCAACACAAGAGCTATACTTAGCCCACCCCCGGGGATTTGGGCCATGGCTAGCTTGTTACACATTTTGCTAAGGACGCTCGAACACGATAACATACAAAACGCCATCTTGGTAAGTTACGTTACTGAAAGATATGATTGTAAAGATCTCATTCAGATTTATTTATAGATTAGTCGTGAGATCGGTCTGATTGATCAGATTCGTCGCGAGAGGGTCGACCGTGCTAGTTGTGTAATAGTTGTTGGTGGTATCGTTGTAGGGTTTAACAACACGTCAACACAACGCTGGTTATGGTGCTTATTCAAAGTAAAGCTCTAAAATGTATATATAAAAATTGATAAATAAAATATAGGAAGATAAATTCTGTCCCCCTAAAAACCAATAAAAATTAGGTACTAAATGATACAGTTAAAGAAGATGTTAAAATTCTCTAAATGGGATATCAAATAAATGATAAAGGTAAAACATGTAAAATCTTAAGAATATACATTCAAAATGTCCTGAATAAACCGCATTCCCTCACAAACATATAAGATTTTCTTTCATGATACATCACCATTAAGTTGTTTCCATGCGTTTACAAAAACATATTTCTGTATCACATGGTAGAAGAGGACACACTCGACAAGAATGTATTCAACTGTTAGTGGACACTAGATGGTCATGGACTCTGATCAAACGTTCACTCTTCAGAAGGTACGTGATTGCCTTAATTCCACCTCATCTTCTCAGTACATTCTATATGAGGGACAACTACTTTCCATTGGTGGTTGTGATGTTCGGAAGCTTGTTTGTGGAGTTTTCATTACACTATATGGAATCCTCCATTAATAATAGAGAAACTGCGGGGCAGCTCTGGCTGCTCTCTCTGCTATTCGTTACCCTAGAGACCACGTAACTATGCAGCCGACAGTACAATCAGACGCATATGAAAGTACTGCAACACTTTATCGTGCGGAAATATGCTACTGAGAAGAAACAAAACTTTGTTCCAATATCGATTCCATATTTAATCACTAGATCATGCAGTTTTACTGAGGGTGGTATAATCTTTTAACATGCCAATACTTTTTGGGACCAACATTTGGCCGTTTTAGAGAGGTTGTCAGTGTATAAAGGTTTGATATGTATTAAAATCGCCATCTTTGGATCAGAATAAAGCAGGGTTATAGAAGATGTTGGTTGATGGAAATTTCGACCTGATTTCAATATGTCTCTAACTGTGTGATTCACACTTTTTATACTACGGTTTCAGCTTTCAGTCACCTGAACTCTCACAGATTGTCAACAAAGCTCAACAGATTGATAGTGCTTCCCATGTGTTGTAAGTAATTTCTTTCCATTTTTAAAAAGGTTTCTTTTTTTCTCTGAAGCTATTGTGAATTCGTGAATTTACTCTATTAATAAATGAGTGATACACACGAAATTCGCAGTTACGATTCAAAGCACGCATGCCTCAACATCTCACCATGTATGTACTGTCATTTTCATGCTATTATTAAAATAAATGTCCCGTCAAGTTGCCACAATGAAGCCTGTGACTCCCATGTTGTTTTCTAGGAAGATTAAACTCGTATTTAAAATATGATATATATATATATATATATATATATATATATATATATATATATATATATATATATATATATATATATATATATATATCTGTATAGCATGTATACAAATTAAAAATATGATGAATACGTGTGTATAGCATGAGTAGAAACATCTAGGTAAAATGTACGCATTAACGTTGCATACAGAACATTAAGCGCTTTGTGTCGCGCTGCTGCTTGCGTCTAAATTGATCTGTCTTTTAAATCGGCTTTTTAAAGTAGCCCCATACAAAATTTCATAATTGAACCCTAATAAATATGAATATATGCGTTTTAAATTTTTTATGTCGTTTACAGTGACATATGTGGAGGAGGATTCAGTCGAACGCCAACTTTTAGTTAAATTAGTACACAAGAGAGAAAACATTGAAAAAGAAAATCCTAACTGAGGGTTTACGTTATTTGTCATTTGCGAGGCTCTACCGAGCAAAAGACAAATAATGTAACTTTGCGAGGCTCTACCGAGCAAAAGACAAATAATGTAACTTTGCGAGGCTCTACCGAGCAAAAGACAAATAATGTAACTTTGCGAGGCTCTACCGAACAAAAGACAAATAATGTAACTTTGCGAGGCTCTACCGAGCAAAAGACAAATAATGTAACTCTGCGAGGCTCTACCGAGCAAAAGACAAATAATGTAACTTTGCGAGGCCCTACGGAGCAATAAACGAAGACTGTAACTTTGTAACTCTGTGTTAATCTCCATAGTGACTATATCGAGGATTTTATATGGATAATGATTAAATATTAAAATTTTAACCAGTTGAATAATTTTCAGAATTTTGCAAGCCTTGGCGGGCAAAAGGAAGAAATCATTCGACTAGTTTCATAAATTCAATATTATATCGTTACCTATTTGAGATTCTGTTTCTCACATTGTTTTCAATTTAATGAAAAGAGTCTAAATAGACAGAAAAGCAAATGATCTTCCACTAAGTGGATGCCACTTTATGAATGAGAGAGGAAGGAACACACCTAGAAACGTTTTCAAGGTACATGATTTCTGATAAATGCATTTTCTTGCAGGAACTAAAACACTCACAATTCACGAAACGCTGGTACGTTAGGGACGATTGAATAACAGGAATGCCAGTTTTATTCTATTTTATTTCATTTGTCTTTTATTTTATTTTACCTCAAGCTCTTCATCTCAGTTCAATAGAATGATTATTGATATTAACCCTTAGTGAATGGCAATATAATAATCAATAATACTAAATTCACAATAATGTACATGTAAATTGTAAAATAAATTAAAAAGGCATACATACTGATAAGAGAAATTTTGCATAGTTTTATTCTTTTAAAAAACGTCTTAACAAACGTTTTAGATTAGTCGTTGACACATTTTAATTGCACAACTTGTTTCTGAAAAAAAGAAAACTTAGTTTACGACTTTAAATAACTGTAACAATAAATTTAGAGAATAAAAATATATTTTACGGGATATCTCGAGTTACGATAAAAAAAAATACACTCTGAGCATTGACCATTCTCAAACGAGAATATGTGAGACTGAATGAACGGCTTTTATTCTTCTTTTGTTTTGGGGCTTTTGTTTCTTTATAAAAAGTTCATCCACCACAGAGGAGCATAAATTATTTATAAAACCAATGCCAAAAAGGAGACTCAGCGATGTACAATGCATTTCAGTATCACGATTCGCTTTGGGAGCAACTCAGATAACAAATCAGTTACAACAATTTTGTATGAATCCCACAGAACGCCGCCGTTTAGTTTGGTCTTTTATGGCACATCAGCAAAAGTAGATAATTTAGTGCCAAGGCAATTAGACTAAAATGCCTTGCCCAAAGGCACACCACTCTAGCCAGCCCAGACTGATCCGTACTAGGTTCCAAACAGGCACCATTTCGGTTTCGAGTCCGGTACGCCAACCAGTGTGTCACTGCAGCTGCTGCCTCCATTATTCAACTCTACGACATGCCGCAGTACGCACCATTATATGCATGGCTACATTCCCCAGCCAGCAGAGTGTCAGAACGACGTTGTCGAGGGTCAGATTCATTACAGCTGGTGAATTTTACAAACAGGAATAACGATTTAAATTAATTCTTTAAATATCGAGAAAATATCGAACAACATAAATCAATTTTTTTTAAACCCAACACAAAATATGCTGCCAGTATCGCTTTTAATGATCGGTATTCTCTTTCGCTCAGAATGACTTTGTTGAAAACATCACGCTCAAAATGACTTAAAGCACGGACAGCTATCAGTTTCACAGCGGTAGAGCTATGACTAAGAATCATGCATTTGTTAGTGCCAGCACTAAAAATAGTATATTATTTACATATCTTACTTTAAAACGAGTCCAGATATAAAGACTATTGGTGACAAGTGTGCGTGGCTTTTCACACAGATCAAAAGCAAGAAAAAAGGATGCAAATTGCAAACTGACTCCAGAGAGAGAGAGAGAGAGAGAGAGAGAGAGAGTTCTGTTTCTCTAGTACTATTTAAAAAATCTAGTAAAATACTTAAAAATAAAAAAGCATCAGCTAAGATAAAATAATGCAACTTACAGCTTGTCGCCGCCAACACCAAAGCTGGATACTTCTGTATTGTAAACATCATGTATATTGGCTACGCACCGTAAAAGCAGTCCCGGCTTAATTACTTGCCATAGTCATTTGGAATGTACGTGCCTTGCAAATTGTGGTTTTAATGCATAACAATGTTTGTGTTATAAACGCTATTAACTAAACAGCCGTGGGGCTCACCACGCAAAAGTTGCCAGACTATGATCGTGTAATTATTGTGGATGGAATAGCTTCAGTGATATCATTAACTTCCATTTTGGTTAAATGTTATTTCCATTTAAACATGGGAAGATTTCAACAACAAAAACTGGGAAGCAACTATTTTGTTGATCTGTATAAAAATCAATCACTAAGACTACTGATTATAAAGGCTTGATATGTTACAATTAATAGGACCAGAGGGAACTGCAAATATTGAGTGAAATGAAAATTCAAGTATCGTGTCTGAATTTCATTCATTTGGTAACATAGATAACAACGTCCTAATCGTCGCACGCAATCGTTACTTAGCAACCATACTTTACTGCTGACTTAGTATTTTGGAGTGGAGGACTCTTATGTGCCTTTGTCATATACATAAAAGTCATTTACAAAAACGTCATCAAAATGGGCGTTTTCCTATTGGCCTTGTCAGACTTGTTCTCGGTCAGACTTCTGATTGTATAAACCCTCGGATTTGTCTATGGCAAACACCAACAGAAGTGGGCCGGTTTGGTTGACATTGAATTTTAACAAGGCCTTTCCCAAATTTTACAGCTTTATGATTCACCTGTTTCTTTAAAGAAGTAAATTACTCGTTTGTTGTTGATGCAGTTTTTGCTATTGCTGTTGTTGTTGTTGTTTTGTCCTTAAAAGTCTTGAGTTCGATTCCCATAATCGGATCCTCACAAATCGGCTACAGTGGTGTGACCTTGAACAAGGCATTTTACTCTGAAGTCCTGATGGGCCATAAAGCACCAACCAAAACATAGATTTTGATTATGGTAAAAATCCTTTTATACTGTAATTTTGTTACAGGGATTTTAAATCTATCGCAAATAGAATTTTAACAGTTATTCTCAAGATTTTCCAAGCTTAATTTTTACAAACTCTACCATCATAGCATTTTAAAAGTTTTAGGACAGTACACGATAAGACCAGAGGAAGCCAAATGCTTTCACCTACCGGAAGTAGTCTCCTGTCAGTACTTCAAATTATATGCTGGAAGTTGCTTAATAACATAATATGCCGATACTGGGATGTAATATAGAGGGACTTCACAAATACTGTAAATTGATGTGTACATTATTTAGTAGGTTATCCAGGTTTCACAAGAGGTGAGTTTTGTTTTGAATTATTGTAGCTCTGGTGCATAGGAAAGCGACTTCAGCCTCGATGACGGCTTCATATAGTCCAATCCATTTACATTATTAGTCACGTACTTTAGCACTGACTATATTTTGTCGGATGTGGGATAATATATTAATATTTGACAATTATTATTTAGCTAACAAATGTTCCGAAAGAAACAACGCACACACAAATAAGTGATATTTGCAATCTACATAAGCCTTGTAAATGACAATTTATCGATGACTGTGACATTGTGAATTATTGATACGTTTCAAAGAAATCGTCAGTTAAACGTGTCTCACGTTATGTGTGATCATCTATCCCATAATAATAAAGGAGATAATCTGAGTCAATCATAACGTAATGACTACTAAGCTGGTGCTATCAGCATCACATGAATAATAAGCAATCTCTCTCTCTCTCTCTCTGCCTGCCTGTGATTGTATGTTTATTTCTGTGTTAGATGCCCTTAAATTAATTGTACAAAAAATAAATTAATTAATGTAGTAGTAAGAGATTGAAAGCCAGGGACGGGAGGGGGGTGCATGTGGCCAAACTATATTGGTGGTAATGTGGGTGCTCCGACAGTCGGTCGCGATCATCGGTTTAAAAGTGCAGCACAGATTGTATAAAAACAAAAGAAGGAAAAACACTAATCACTCACGTGGCCCTCAAAAGTGGCTACTTAAACATCGAAAAAAAATGATACAATAAAATATAATAAACTTCATAAAATGGACGCACATATCGCGTTTTTGCCAAATCCATTTACTCTCTCTCTCTCTCTCTCTCTCTCACACACGCACACACACACACACACACACACACACCATATATTGTAAATATTGAGAAGCTGAGTCAGTAATCACTATGTCGTTTTCAAGTATAATGGACAACTTATGACTAGATTTGAACACGTAAATTAACACGTGGCCTTTAACTCTATATTTTACAGTATGCAAGTTCAATTATTGGAACAATTGCAGCGATGGTGCAAAGAATGTACAGAAATCAGCATATATAATCAAACGCGCTGCTCTTCGCAGTTAAGAAACTTTATAATTTCGTTTGTTCCGTGCTTTGCGATAAAATAATGCAAGCATAGTCAATCAGAGGAATGATATAGCCGTTATAAAATAATAACAATCTTGCCTCTAGATGACAGGGTGAAACGTGATGGACCAAAGTAAAGTTTCATCCACATAATGTCCTACACACATTTTATTTGCCCACATGTTGTAAATAACTCCATCATCTGACAAATTTGGTTTGACGTTGCTGCTTTTTAACATATTGCAGTAATACAGCATTGGTGAGACCTAATACACAATCGAGAATCAGTCAAGAGGTTAGAGGCTTTTCGATAATAACATAGCTGCCTGTAAACTTGTTTTATCAAACAGTTTTGAAAACATGGATGGTGGATATAGCGGTATGTTATTTTAAATTAACGGAATATGGACCTAGGGGTCTTTTTAAGGTCATAAACTAAGTAACAAAATAAGTGAACACCAGCAAGTTGTGAAAATTCAAATTATAATTTATTTTCTAAAATACTGAATTAAATCATAGATTGTTCAGGAAGTTCTATCACAAAGCCCAAAATTATCGAGTATTGCCAGTGAGGTCCTGTGTTATTCCGAATGAAGTTATATCTAAAATGCTGATGTGCCAATAGTCTGGAATAGTTTTGATGTGCTAACAGTCTTGATGTATAACGATGATATGGTCCAAAATGCCTTTGAATGAATTCACAGTAATTCCAAAACAGCTAATTAGTCTTAATGTCTAAGCACTTTGTAATTCCAATGTATAAATGAAATAAATAAATTAAATCCTCTGAACTGAACACAACAACTAAAGCTGATTCAACGAAGATTGATGTTTAAGATAGGAATAACTAATTCTTAGCTAAACGTACTTTATACAAGTTACTAAGACGTAATAACAGAAAAAGGATGAGGGCCAAATAGTAATTTCCAGAATTTCCTAACTTGCCAGTAAGGGCAGGCATGTTAGCAGCTGTCCAATCAGAAATTAGGTCATCTTGTTTTCCAAGGGAAAATCCATGACCTGAACTCAAATCCAATAAAATTCGTCAACAAGATTTCTTATACACATTCCGAGGTTAATTTGCCTCGTAAAAATGTTTTCTCCATTCTGGGCTTTAGGCTTGCTGGGCAGTTGACAGCTCTTACTATGTGCTTACCGTACTAACAATCGTTTCATTTCCTGTACGTCTTAATCCGCTTGTTATGACAGGGTTCAGTTTGACAGTTTCAGTAAATTATCCAACAGATTGTACTGATATTGTTCTCAAACTTCCGTCATGGGTTCAAGTCATGTGTTTTGGAGCTCCCAGTTTTTCATCAAATTGGATGGCAAAATGTGATTGTATTCATTGATACATGTTGTGGATATATTCTTGAAGTGATCAGTTGTATTGTGGTGTAATTACTATTTTTGGAAGTTTTCTTTCAAGTATTAATTTTGTGTTTTTAATATTTCTTAGTCATATATTCATTGAACCCATTTGTACCAGGAGTACCAGGAGTACGGACAATTATAACTCACTTATAGCTCACCTATAGTTCAGTTCTATATTTGGTTTGTTTAAGCCTTAATGGATTTAGTGAGTGCAAGTAAGAGCTAATCTGGGCTAAGCACATGACTTGGTATAGGCTCTCTTGATAACTGCTAACTCATGTTCATCTAAAGAGTGTGAGCTCTTTCAGAATCTATATTGCATGAGAAAGTTAGATAAAAGTTGACAATATGGCTGAAATGAAAATATACTACCTACAATAAATAAAAACAAAATAAATAAATAAATAAATACTTGAATGTTTTGGGAGATTTTCATTAGAAAAGAACAAAAATGCTCTCTCAGCAGGATATTATAGATGATGTGGACATTGAGAGAAAGTCTCAAAATAGTTTTGATGTTGCTCAAGACATGTTAGATAATGAAAATGAGGACAACACCAATTCAAGGCCGGATTTAAACTTATCAGAGATGGATGATATGGGGAAACCGAAGGGAAATCTGAGAAACATTGAAAATGTCACTGATGCTGATACCAAAGATGATACCAATGATGATGCTCTATTTGTCTCACAGACATCGCAAGCAGAACAAGATTCAGATGTAGACGAAATTAATGAAGGCATATACATGCAAATCAAAACCAAATTTGGAACTCTTAATAGAAGTGCCTTCAAAAAAAGATTGAAATCAACACTTGATGTCAAAGGTCTCAGGGATTCAAGGCAAGCTCTCTTTGATCTAGCAAAAAGGAAGAGATATGATTGTCCTGATGGTCGATTAGTAGAACGTTTACCTCGAACAAATAGTGCTCCTGTGGAGGATAAGTTATCGGAAGATATTTATATTATATTCCATTTCATTGAAGGAGAAAATAATTACAGTGACTTGAAAGCATGTATATCTAAATGGGCATTGAAACATAATTCTGAAACAAGATCATCCCAGCGTATAAACTCAATTCGCAGTGATTGTATATCACAAAGTCCGAAAGCTCCGGTCAGTGATAGCGCCTTACAAATAACTGATGAAGATGCTGATAGAATGAGCACAATATTTGCGCAGATAGCGATAATGAATGATAAGCTTGAAGAAAAATTCTCCAGATTGGAAAACCAGTTGGGTGATATTATCACACGGACAGAAAATGAGATCCTAAACTTAAAGTCAGACTTAGTGGAAACTACGAAGAAACTCAAAGAGGCGAACTCTCATATAGAACAACTGAAATTAAAGGAAGAAAAACTAATCAATGATAATAGAGGAATGTATTTCCAGATGTCATCAATGGCAACCCGGGAAAATGAGATTAAAGAATTATCTTCTCATGTACATCAACATCTAGATGTGATCATGAAAAAGATTAACTGTATTGAGGGAAAGTTAGACACAATTTGTACAAGACACAAACTTTTATTCAATCAGTCTAACAAAGGAAGTGATAGAAACGTAGACTTGCAAATGAAAGAAAATCATGGAAATCATGAACTATCAGCATACAAGGAGAGTAGACATGTTATCTCTCCATCTATTGATCAAGAAAATGTAGTACATGGACAAAAAGAAATACACAAAGAGCCTGCTAGAGCTCTTCCAGCAGATTTGCCTGGAAATGGTCCCGCTATGTTTACATTGAAAGATTTCCCGCCACTTTCACGGAATGATCGGACTAACATAACGGAAAATGTGAATCATAATCAGCGCACAGAAATAACATCTCACAATGCAAGTACATCAACCTACAATCAGCAAAAGAAATTAAGATATGAAGATAGAGCTAACATAAATATAAATGAAAACATAAATAAAGATCAAATAGGGCACAACAAATCACCAAATGATCAAAGAATGCTTCCGAATGACGAGGAGAGACAAAAAAAGGAAGATACATCGTATAGACATATTGAGACAATTATTACCAGACCCAATCAAAGGAATATAGAACCGGATGTGTTTGAACCAGTTGTAAATAACAAAATAAGACGCATTTTGCTATCAAATGTCAAATCGAGAAAAAATATAGATGTAGTAAGGACAGCTATTGCAACTCAGTGCAAGGAGGAAGGTGTGACAGTAACATTCGTCCGCCTCATAAAGGAACGACCCCATTGGGATGGATCAAATATATATACATTTCGACTAAATGTACTGGATAAAGATTTTGAACTGATGATGAATAATGAATCATTTTGGAGTTCTGGAATAAAATGTAGGGAATGGATAACAAACAGAAAATGGAGAGAAGGCTACTTACTTGATGAAACGCATGAGAATTACAAAATATATTCCTAATGAGCATAGCCATATGACTAGTAATTGCTTCTTAATTATAATTATGATCATTATTTCAACATGGAATGTACGTGGTATAATGTCTAGCACGCAGAAACTAATTGAATTGTTACCAGACACAGATATATTTGTTATCACTGAACATTGGCTTTGTACAAAGAATCTAACGTATTTAGATAAATTACATGATGATTTCAAAGTAGTTGCGCTACCTACTGAAGAGATACAACAATGCTATAGAGGTAGTGGCGGGGTTGCCGTATTTTATAGATCATCACTATGCAAAGCAAGCACCTTACAAAATGAGTTCCCAAATATTATGGCGGTGAAAATCTTAGTGAGAGACTTGGAACCTATAATTTTGATTGCAACCTACTTTCCCTCGACAACTAGAACTGATGATGCATATGACAAATTTTGTGAAAATGTTTTTGATGTGTATGATAGGTATTCTGCTGAAAATATATGCATAATTACGGGCGACATGAATGCAGATCTTGTGTGTAAAAATCCATCAAGAAGAGATCTTGCTCTCAAAAAAAGAATAGAACAGAGAAACATAGTTGCTACGCTGGTGATAAAACCACATGAACATTACATCACGTATAGATCAAAAGACATGTCACGAACGTCCACACTTGATTATATATTAATACCTGAAATAATTAGAGGTGCTGTAAAAAGACACATAGTAAATGACAACATTGATTTCTCAATATCGGATCACCTACCTATTACAGCGGCACTTGCAAAAGATATACTGAAGGAAAATAAAAAGACATGTGTATCTCCAAGAATGAAATGGAACTTGGCAAATCCATTAGAAATGAGCATGTATAAATCTGATGTTAGTGCATTCTTGAATTTCACCTATGAGTGTAAAAAGGTAGAAGATATAGAGAAGTATAATGAATTGATAACTGAGAGTGTAATAACTGCATCAGACCGATATATTCCAAAGTCCGAATTCAAATCGCACTTGAAACCATATTGGAAGAAAAGTGGGCTTGAAAATTTACATCAGAATATGAGAAAAGCGCGCGGAGAATGGATCAAAGCAGGAATAAATAGAAGCACAGAGTGTAGCATCAAAAGAAGATACAAGGACGCGAAAAGAAAGTTTAGAAAGAAACATAGGCAAGAGAAAAAGGTATATAAAGAGTGCATATTTGAAGAGATAGAAAAGAGTGCAGAAATGGGAATAGACGAATTCTATGCAGTCATACGGGAAAATAGAAAAGATAAATCGGACATTGGTAATATTGCATTTCGAGGAGTAGAATCTAATACTTTGGATGAATGTGTCAATCTATGGAAACTATATTTTTCTGAATTAAGTGGTACAACAGATGAGGAACATAATGATTGTGTCAAAATGAAGAATATGTACGAAGAAAGCAAACTAGAGACTGATAACATAAAATGTAATAATATTACAGAGGAAGAAGTGTTGCAGCATATCAAGTCTCTAAAAACAAAAAAATCACCAGGCATTGATTGCGTATCGAATGAGCACTTAAAGTATGGTGGAAAATATTTAATCAGACATTTAACTGCCCTTTTTAATTACGTGATCCAGTATGAGTATTTACCTAATGTATATAGATGTGGGATGATTATACCGATATACAAACAAAATGGTAAAGATAAAAAGGATCCAGTGAATTATCGTGGTATAACATTGACATCTTGTCTGGGAAAATTGTTTGAAAAAATATTGATGACCAGAATTCAAAAGTATTTAGACAAAATAAGCTTTCCACATCCTTATCAATTTGGATTTCGTAAGGAGGCTGGATCTATCTCCGCTGCTTTTACTCTTCAAGAATGTTTGATGTACTTTAATAATCATAACTCTAATGTATATGCTGTTTTTCTGGATAACGAAAAGGCATTCGATAGACTGTGGCATTGTGGACTATTAAAAAAACTAAAAATATTAGGAATTAATGCAAAAATATGGAGAATAATCGCCCATTCCTACACACAGTCAAGTGCCTGTGTAGCGTGTAGAGGATGTATATCTAACACATTTCCATTACGGAGAGGCGTTGGTCAAGGGCGTGTAATGTCGGCTTTTTTATTTCTCGTGTACATAAATGACCTATTGAATGAGCTAGTAATGACTAATTGCGGGATAACAGTGAATCAGATGAATATACCTGGCATGCTTTTGGCAGACGACACTACTCTACTAAGCTCTACGCTGAATGGATTGCAAATACTCGTGAATACAGCTTATCAGTATGCACAGAAGTGGAAATTGAAATATAACTCTAACAAGAGTAATTGGATGATATTTAGTAAAAGAAAGGAAGTGTACTCATCAAATGGAATTACTCTGGGATCACAGAATATTCCTAGAGCAAAAAAAGTGAAATATGCAGGAGTTACCTTGTCGCAATCAATGAAAACTAATGATCGTATAATCTATTCCTACGATAAAGCTAAACGTGTAACAAACTCACTATACTCAATTGGATTAAATGCAAATGGAATGAATCCTATAGTCTCTGTGAAAGTCTGGGAAAGAGTTATATTGCCATCTGCTTTGTATGGCTCAGAACTCTGGTTTAATATGTCATATCAGGGCATTGAATCAATGGAGAAAATACAACGATATTTCGCCCGGAGAGTACAAGGTTTCCCTCAAAGATCGCCTATTGGATCTACGACATCGTGTTTGGGGATGATATCAATGGAAGCTCGCATAGATAAGCAAAAACTCGTATTCCTTGGTCGCATGTGTAGAACATCAGCAAATTTAACGGCTAAAAAGGTTTTCCTCTGGGCTGTTGGAAATTTTATTTTTGACCCCCAACATAGCTACAACTCTTTTATATATGATGTAAATACTGTACTAAAAAAGTATGATTTAGAAGACTATCTCAACGACTTTATTTTCACTGGAAAATTTCCAGACAAAATAACATGGAAAAACTTAATTGGGACAAGAATACAGATATTAGAGGAGAGAAAACATGAAATGAGTATCAGAAATCCATCAGAGGGATTTGGTAGATTTTTAAAAATTAATCCAGGATTAAAAATGCATCATCTATGGAAAATAGCTTACACTGACTCAAGCAGAAAAATGGAATATGGGACATTAATTCGTATTGGAGGAATGCAAGCAAGACCTGGACTGTGTCCCCTATGTGGCAAAATGAGTCATGACCGTATTTTGCACATTTCGATGAATTGTGCCTTAACCTCAGACGACAGAAACCACTTGATGGAAAGTCTATTTTCGTATATGCCTCCAGTGATTTACCGTGATTTATGTGATCAGATCGATGATGTTATACTGATTATACTACTTGGTGGTTTAAATGATATATCAGAACGTTTAGAATTTGAGGCATGGATAAATATGATCAGACTATCTACCAAGTATTTCATTAAGATAAAGGATATTATATATTCGATTCAATAGAGAACTCAACCATAATATAAGGAAAGAAATACTTGTACTGGATTGCAAAGAGAGTAGGAAACTATTTTTGTTGTGAGGATACATTTTCAAATGTTTTATCGTATATATATCTCTATCTAGATTAGTAATGATTTTAATTTATTTATTCGTTTGCTATTGGAAATAATTCAATAAGTAACGAATCTACTATTTTTGTGATTCTATGTATTTAAATGCATTTCTTTTTTGTCTTAAAATCTTCAGAAAATGGAGGAATAAAAGAATATCATCATCATCATCATCATCTCTCTCTCTCTCTCTCTCTCTCTCTCTCTCTCTCTGCCTGCCTGTGATTGTATGTTTATTTCTGTGTTAGATGCCCTTAAATTAATTGTACAAAAAATAAATTAATTAATGTAGTAGTAAGAGATTGAAAGCCAGGGACGGGAGGGGGGTGCATGTGGCCAAACTATATTGGTGGTAATGTGGGTGCTCCGAAAGTCGGTCGCGATCATCGGTTTAAAAGTGCAGCACAGATTGTATAAAAACAAAAGAAGGAAAAACACTAATCACTCACGTGGCCCTCAAAAGTGGCTACTTAAACATCGAAAAAAAATGATACAATAAAATATAATAAACTTCATAAAATGGACGCACATATCGCGTTTTTGCCAAATCCATTTACTCTCTCTCTCTCTCTCTCACACACACGCACACACACACACACACCATATATTGTAAATATTGAGAAGCTGAGTCAGTAATCACTATGTCGTTTTCAAGTATAATGGACAACTTATGACTAGATTTGAACACGTAAATTAACACGTGGCCTTTAACTCTATATTTTACAGTATGCAAGTTCAATTATTGGAACAATTGCAGCGATGGTGCAAAGAATGTACAGAAATCAGCATATATAATCAAACGCGCTGCTCTTCGCAGTTAAGAAACTTTATAATTTCGTTTGTTCCGTGCTTTGCGATAAAATAATGCAAGCATAGTCAATCAGAGGAATGATATAGCCGTTATAGAATAATAACAATCTTGCCTCTAGATGACAGGGTGAAACGTGATGGACCAAAGTAAAGTTTCATCCACATAATGTCCTACACACATTTTATTTGCCCACATGTTGTAAATAACTCCATCATCTGACAAATTTGGTTTGACATTGCTGCTTTTTAACATATTGCAGTAATACAGCATTGGTGAGACCTAATACACGATCGAGAATCAGTCAAGAGGTTAGAGGCTTTTCGATAATAACATAGCTGCCTGTAAACTTGTTTTATCAAACAGTTTTGAAAACATGGATGGTGGAGATAGCGGTATGTTATTTTAAATTAACGGAATATGGACCTAGGGGTCTTTTTAAGGTCATAAACTAAGTAACAAAATAAGTGAACACCAGCAAGTTGTGAAAATTCAAATTATAATTTATTTTCTAAAATACTGAATTAAATCATAGATTGTTCAGGAAGTTCTATCACAAAGCCCAGAATTATCGAGTATTGCCAGTGAGGTCCTGTGTTATTCCGGATGAAGTTATATCTAAAATGCTGATGTGCCAATAGTCTGGAATAGTTTTGATGTGCTAACAGTCTTGATGTATAACGATGATATGGTCCAAAATGCCTTTGAATGAATTCACAGTAATTCCAAAACAGCAAATTAGTCTTAATGTCTAAGCACTTTGTAATTCCAATGTATAAATGAAATAAATAAATTAAATGCTCTGAACTGAACACAACAACTAAAGCTGATTCAACTAAGATTGATGTTTAAGATAGGAATAACTAATTCTTAGCTAAACGTACTTTATACAAGTTACTAAGACGTAATAACAGAAAAAGGATGAGGGTCAAATAGTAATTTCCAGAATTTCCTAACTTGCCAGTAAGGGCAGGCATGTTAGCAGCTGTCCAATCAGAAATTAGGTCATCTTGTTTTCCAAGGGAAAATCCATGACCTGAACTCAAATCCAATAAAATTCGTCAACAAGATTTCTTATACACATTCCGAGGTTAATTTGCCTCGTAAAAATGTTTTCTCCAACAAAAAGTACTTCGTACTATCTTGAAGTTATGTATGTGTTTAAAAATGACCATTACAGTATATTGATATACATAACAATATCATTATCAAGATTTCTCCATTTTGTATTGTAATCAATAGCTTTTACACGATGTCGCCATTTGGTATTTTGTTCAATAGTATTTGTATGATTTCAATAGCATTTGTATGATTTCAATAGTATTTATATGACTTCTTCATTTCGTGAAACTCCAGGTCACTAAGGCTTATATTCTATTGAAGGGATTGCATCTGTATAATCAATGGATAAATCTTATTCCTGGAGATCCTTGAACATCCTAACCTATCCTCCACCTTTATCACCAAGTACATATTGTTTCTTTATCAGTAGATGGTGTTCAAAAAATGACAGGTAGGAAATCTGGTGTACATCTTCGGTTAAAGTTACAACAGAGTCCATTTACTATGTAGAGTCAAAACTTAAACGTTGGAGCCGGATCTAGGAGAACCACAATCAAGCATGCAAGAGTCTTATATGTTGCACGGGACTGAAATATGCAATGGAAGCAGTCCACAAGAACTACGGCCCACATCTTATATGTTGGATGGGACTGAAATATGCAATGGAAGCAGTCCACAAGAACTACGGCCCACATTTTATATGTTGGATGGGACTGAAATATGCAATGGAAGCAGTCCACAAGAACTACTGCTTAGTGCAGGTGTTATCCACTCTATAAACCAAGTCCTACAAGACAATCGTAAATATGAAACTGTTTCATGGTTATATAAAAAAAAAGGTAACAAGACATGTTCCTGGATTCACTTGTGTTCGTTTTTTTACACATAATTTTCCAAATCGAAACAACTCCATACCACTATTTAAGAATTGCCTAATCGGTTTCTCACATAGAATTTTGAGTAAAATAATCACGATAATAAATCCTTATCCGGAGTTCTACTGATGCTGACTTTTGTTCCTGCCTTTTTGGCATTCTGGTATTTCGGCATATTTTGAGCAATGTTGATACTGGCTTTTTTCCTGCCCTTTTGACATTCTGGTATTTCGGCATTTAATATTTCATTGGGTTGTTGCGATAAACGCTATAAGGAGTATTCTTGAGATATGAAGCTTCCGCCACATTGTCGGCATCATCACTTTAAAAACGGATACAAGGGGGCCGTGGCTTGGTACACATTTTACATCGGGCGTCCGTGTTAACATTTCGCACGAGATGTGCTCTCTAAAAGTCGATGTGATTACAACAGTGAATGCACAGTATTACCAATAAACCTTTTGACGACCTCAATACAATTTTCAGACCCCTCTTTCTTCACCACTTTAAAAACCAAGTTAAATTATATTCTAAATATTTTACTGGTTTCGATAACATTTGTCATGTCTGCATTGACGACAGCGATATCACGGCTACACTCTAATGGTGAGCTATCCCAACCTATTTTTTTATTTTATCCGTTGAGAACAAGTTCTCCATTCTCAATTTAAATTTATTGCCAACAGAGAGTTTTAGAAGACCCGATCCGAGGCTGCACCCGTACTTGAATGAACTACAGAAGTCCTACCCTAACCATCATTGTATATCCGTTTTCTCATCGCAACACAATTTTTCATTATAATCCTCCATGTTGTTCGCTTGTTGACCACTAGCTGCATAGTCATCATTAGGGTTCAGCTTTAAAAATCCCATTTCTACGCTTTAAAGATATTCTTAAAATGTGATAAGTTTATAGTAGAAAAACTGGCGGAACAGATACAACACAAAGTCAACCAGTGTTTTGAGAATAAAAACAAATATCTTGGATCCAAACAAATTTGAGAATTCGGGGAATATCGAATCAAAGAAGTGGAAACAGACAATAGTCTAAGTGTTAAACAAACTAAATGCACGATAAATGTATTACCTGATTCAGTATACCAACGTTTCGTGGCAATTTATGATACTTAATTAGATATGATAGGCACAGTGTCAGTCATGCTATCTATGTATATTTGATTTAATTATATCTAATTTAATATATATTTATTTCAATTAAATTGTTTGTTTGTCAATTTTTTAAAAATTCATTACATGATATTGTAATGTAAATTAAATCACTGAAGATTGATACCTTTTCCAGAAAATAGTTTGACCTTGACTGTTCGTTTTAGTATACACCAGGTGTTGACCTAGATCCTGACCCTGATACAAAATGAGTAGCAACCACGTAAATAAGTTCTATTTTTATTTTAAAATGACTGGTTTTTGTCGAGGTCATGATGGGACTACTGAGTTGCGTGATTTTTTTTTATATGTAAACATGACCATGTGATCCTTATCCGGGACGTAAAATTCAAGTTTTAAACCATAGAAGCAAACAGTTTGGCTTTTTCTTTACATTGGAAGGTGTATGTTGTGCTGTTTGGAGTTATTTCAAATTACTTGGATTCAAAAGGATTCATTCTCTTTTTCCTGGAAAACATGTGTGCTCATATGAAATTCCTGAACAAAGACAGCTCTGATAAAACTTTATTTGGATTTCCAAAACCGGAGTGATATTTCTTGTTTCTGTAAGGAACTGAAGACTTCAACACTACAGGTTACAGCATACGTCATCTTCTTCCATCTTGGATTCTTCGTCAGGACTCTAACTTGAAATCATTAAAACATTTTATTATTAGGACTTCAGAAATTTTATTCGTGGATTATTCTTGGATTATATTTAGATTTGAGTCTTAAAACAATAAGTTCATATTTTTTCATGTTTACAGAATTTTTCAAGGGAAATACATTTTTATATTTTTTCAAAGCTTGTTGTTTTCACTCTTTCTTGTGTGACTGTTTATTCGAGCCTAAACACGTAACATACGAGTCATAATCCGATTACTGTAACCAAACGTCACCTATCAGTAGCCATACAATAGCTAGATTTTCTGTGAACTGTGAAATTCAATTACTGTCAATGATCTTTTCACGCCTAAAGAGAACACGTCATTATTGCCAGTATAAACTTAGGACTAGATCTGGAGGTAAAAAACTACTAAACTTGAAGTCGAGCATGAGACAATTTGTAATGAACCAATCGCAACAGGCTTTACTTTTGTAACACTTTTTTATTGGTTGATGATAAAACCCAAGCTCAGACTCAAGTTCAGGTCCTACTCGTCCTCATATTACGGTTAACTGATGCATTTCATTCCTAGAAGTTTCTGCAGATCTCAGACTGGATCCTCTTTAATTTCGGCATGCCTTTGCTTGTATCTGCTTTGAGAATTTGCAGATATCAGTCTGGTGTCAATACTTTCAAAACGTCAGCCTGTTGCGCATAGATGATATGTTTTGATCCAATTCCTCGATAAAGTGTTGACATGGCAAGAATTATTACATAATAACGCATGACTTGAAAAAATTGCGTCGGCCTAAAAGTTCCGAATTAAATTTTTACATGGATCAAAATGTAATTAAAGTGTACTCCAACGATTTTCCCTGCTGATAATTCAAGCTATAAAATGAACTATGTATATTCTAGACGATATTTAGAGAGGTTGTTAAAGAGCCAGTTTTTTTAAACATCTGAACGATGGAAGTTAATTTGTGTTGAGAGTTAGACCTTATGTCTGCAATGCATCACGTCGATGACTGCCAACCCTGCTCGACTGTACTTCATGAACTTGAGACTTATAAATATTTTTGTATTTTTTTTCTTTCAGTTTTCATGTGTGTACTGTCAGAAAATGTTAATGCCTACACAATAAAAATATTTTCTGTTTTTGAAGAGCAGCAAAAGTTAGTGTACTCTGTGCTGATTAATGTACATTTCCCCCATCTCTTGAAAAAGTGTCGACATCATCAAATTATGACCTCATACTGTGGATGAAAGAAGGTTTTATCATAAACTGCCTTCCTCAGGAATCACGTCGTTTTCCAAATAGTACTTATAAAAACTGTTTATCCAAGTAGATGAAAGACATGGATATGTATGTTAACTTCTCCAAATTTCAAGAGTTGTAGAGCAATTAATGTATTCCCTGTCCCGTCTCTTTCAACGGTGCTCCACAACATTAGAGTGGATACAAGTGATTTCATTTTGCAGCATTCCTCTACACTGCTGTCATTTGAAATACAAGCAGCTAATGCTTTAACTCTGCATGCTTTTCTTTCGTTATTAATTTAATTTACCTTAGCAAACGCGTACAAGGCCGTTTAGGGTCCCAACAATTTGGGGTACCTAGATTTCGTTTCACATAGGTTTCTTTCCCAGAGCCCGATTTTCCTTTTCTGCATTGCGATCAAATCTCAGGCTAGATCATCCGTGATGTAGCATTTTCTTAAAAGACTTAGAAGTTTAAGAACTGATCTTTGCTACAAAGAAGATCCATGCCGGAGTTCGCGACGTTTTAAAAACTGATTTGGACCGATTTTTCGACATCTCCAGTTCTGGATAATTCTTGGGAAAGGGTTATTGTAATAAAAAAATATGTGAACACAAAATATTCAAATCCTAGCAAGATATGTAACATTATTTTCCTCAATTATGTCAGGTTTATATTAGGTACAAAAACTATCAAAACGGAACTGAAACCACGCAATTTGTAGATCGTTGCCTGGATAGAATAAAACTGTTATAACCTCATGATATTCATGTCAAAGCTTTCTGTATTTTACCCGATTGTGTAACAGTTCTTGCAGGTCCATAATATTTGATAATGTAGTGTAGCAGTTCTTTGCAGGTCCATAATATTTGATAATGTAATGTGGCGTTTTATGCAGGTCCATAATATTTGATAATGGAATGTGGCAATTCATGCAGGTCCATAATATTTGATAATGTAATGTGGCATTTCATGCAGGTCCATAATATTTGATAACGTAATGTGGCAATTCATACAGGTCCATAATATTTGATAATGGAATGTGGCAATTCATGCAGGTCCATAATATTTGATAATGTAATGTGGCGTTTTATGCAGGTCCATAATATTTGATAACGAAATGTGGCAATTCATACAGGTCCATAATATTTGATAATGTAATGTGGCGTTTTATGCAGGTCCATAATATTTGATAATGGAATGTGGTAATTCATGCAGGTCCATAATATTTGATAATGTAATGTGGCAATTCATACAGGTCCATAATATTTGATAATGTAATGTGGCATTTCATGCAGGTCCATAATATTTGATAATGTAATGTGGCGTTTCATACAGGTCCATAATATTTAATAATGGAATGTGGCAATTCATGCAGGTCCATTATATTTGATAATGTAATGTGGCAATTCATGCAGGTCCATAATATTTGATAATGTAATGTGGCATTTCATGCAGGTCCATAATATTTGATAATGGAATGTGGCAATTCATGCAGGTCCATAATATTTGATAATGGAATGTGGCAATTCATGCAGGTCCATAATATTTGATAATGGAATGTGGCAATTCATACAGGTCCATAATATTTGATAAGGTAATGTGGCAATTCATACAGGTCCATAATATTTGATAATGTAATGTGGCAATTCATACAGGTCCATAATATTTGATAATGTAATGTGGCATTTCATGCAGGTCCATAATATTTGATAATGTAATGTGGCAATTCATGCAGGTCAATAACATTTCATATTGTCTATCAGGCATGTGCAACGTAGAGCCCGCAGACCATATTGTAAGCATTTGCATATGACGGTTTCTAAAATCAATGGTTTAATGAACTGGATTAGTGTGCTGCTGTGTTGTCAGCAGTGAAGCGTTTCCCATTAAGCACACTAAGCACGTGCGTATGCACCAGCCCAAAAAGGTATCCAGAAAAAATTCAAATTGTTGATGATAAAATCAAATGAAGTATATATTACCATTTTCATCTGCATGTAGAGTATTTTGATTTGGAACCATGGAGCGCTGGTATTTTCTCACCTTTTTAGCTTTTAATATTGTTTATTTGGAGTTGCACATTGGGGCCGGAGACACCATACTATTGTCAGTGCTTAGGGCCCTGGAAGGCCTTAATCAGGCACTGGTTATCGGTGTATATTATGTCTCTGTTTTCTCTCCTTTTCCTCTGTATTCACAGTACATTATGTAAATCTTCAGCAATGGAGGAAACAAAAACTTACTGGACAGTCAGAGTTCTCAATGAAATCTCCATAATAAAAGGGGTATTCGCCGACGGTACGGTAAACGGACAGATCTGTCACTAAGATCACTGTAAATCATAGTTGGCTGGACAGTTTGATCCAAAAGTCCCCATGCTGGGATGGTTGGACGACTACCACCGGTACCGGCCGCTCCAAAGGCTTAGCTGGACGGACAGGTTTCTGACCGAAACCTGTCATAGAGAGGGTATGTCGCCGACGGTACGGCTAAAGGGTTGGATATGTCACTAAGATCCTCGTAAATTACAGTTGGCTGGACCGTTTTCTCTGAAATTCTCCAATGTGTGACCGACGGTGACGGCGAGGCCGTATTATGAAATGAATTCAATGGATCCGGTACAGACCCCTATGAGTCCGGACATGCAAGCCTGAAGGCAATGCTCGGACATGCGGGGGACCTATGCCCACTGGACAGCCTAAACTTGGTGGAAGAGACTCCATCAATGAGTCGGAGATGCCAGCGACGCACTATAGGTGGTCTTGGATATATCATTAAGACGTCAACATTGTCTTCATCGACTTATTCCGTCGTTTCTTCTCATGATGCCTTATGGGCTATTGTTTTGAATTTTGCATTTCATGCATTTAGTTGATATTTCTCTTGAAACAACATAAGAAGAGAAAGCAAAACATAAATTTGCAATTCACTATTTTACTATCTCGTTAATACTGTAATACAGACTTTCTCTGACAATGTATTAAACACGCTGCATGTCACTGACGATATACACTTACCGTATCCAAATTATTGCTCTGAAATTTAGCATTTTATACATTTAGTCGACACTTCAGCTGAAACGACACTTCAGCTGAAACGATTAAGAAGAGAAAAACAAAGCATAAATTAGTAATTCAGCACGTTTCTAATTTGCTAATGTCATCCCCGGTCCTGTGTAATTGAAAATGAATTTTCCCACATGAGGGAACAATCTGGGCCAGACGGTACTCGGACTTCATCGTTTTCTGCAAGACTTTGGGGATCTCAGGGGTTGGAGGAAAGGCGTAAGCCTCCAGACATTTCCAGTTTATAGAAAGCGAATCAACTGCCCAGTCTGTGGATCTGGGATTGGAGTGGCAAACACATGAAGCATTGCATTGCACCCTGTTGCAAACAGATCCACGAATTGTCGACCCAAGCGGGTGCAGATTCTTTTAATACCGACGGATGAACAGACTATTCCGTCGGGACATTGAGCGTTCTAGGAAACTGATCCAGTCCGAGATGTGGCAGACTGGAATGTGAATTTGTCGATGATGACAACACCTGAGAAAATATCAAGCCAGAAGGTAAACGTCTGGGAATTTGGTCCTCCTTTGCCGTCTGATTTACCACTGTGGAGTTGTCAAATAGGATAAGAACACCCATACCTGACAGTGTCTCCTGCCAGAATAGAAATGTCTTCACTATATCCATCTCCATGAGACCGATGTGCAATGAACGGTCCTGATGGGGTCCCATCTAGCTGACTTCAAGATACGAAAACGGAGTTAATACCTCAGTCTGGCACAGGAATGCCAGCCATAAACCAGCTGATGCTCTCCCATTTGATGGCATGGCAATACATGTTTCACGAAACGGGGATTGCTTGATCCAATGGGGAAAGCTTCCTTCGCCAGAGGGACAAAAGAATCGTCTACAACGTTACATAAAATGGCGGCCCAATATGATGAGACTTTTTTCTGCCGCAAAGAGGAGAAACAGTAGGCGAAGAAACGCCAAAGCCATAGATGCAATACTTTAACTTCGGGACTTAAAATTATACTAATATTACAAAACGGACACAATTCAGAGGAGACTAAAATTGATTCGGAATAATTATTAAAATAGTGGTGACTTAAAATATAATGCTAAACATAAGATACTGAAGTGAAATTTTGCAAACAGAATCCCGACTACTTTATAAAACTGTCGAGACTAAATGTAATATTAACATTACAAAGCAAAATAATTTACAGCAGATTAAAATTGATCCTAAATTTTTTATTAAAATGGCCGAGATTTAAAGAAATACTGAAATTAAGAAATTGGATACTAAAAGAAATCCGGAATATATTATTAAAATGACAGAGACTAGACAACAAAATTACGAAACTAACAGACACTAAAAGGTTCCAAAATGAATTTTTAAAATGTTTAAAATGTGTTTGCAAAAGAATTGTACCTGGCTTTCAATTATCAACGAGACTCAAAACTGTTTGAGGATTTTAATGCATGTGCATGCTACTGGTGACTAAATTTCATGGGTCCAGTGGCCATGCCGATACTACTGTGCAGAAACTTATCCAGAGTTATTGCAAAAATCTTAAAATGGTACAGGAATTTCCGCGTCTGCCATCTACATGAATATAGTATACTTTTAACAGACCTTAATATAATTTTAACAGCTCAAAATTGTGGAGTTCTTGTCTTGTCAAGGTTAGTAGTAACCATTTTTCAGTTCTAAGATAAGGAAGATACAAAAAGGAAGTCATTTAAAGGTTTTTCTGTTTTTATTAATAGCAGCCATGTTTGATGCATCATTTGCTGGACCTTTATGCCAGGATGCTTTGTTTAATTCGGATAAATTCTAGATACAGTCAGGGTGGTGACCTCAGTGGTTTCCCAGTTATGACTCAGAGGTTTAACAAGGAAAGAACAGACGAGGGAACCATTGCTTACCGCACAAGTCTATTCACTTTGTATATGGCTTTTTAAAATCTAATTAACTCATGAACAGTCCCTAGTGCATAGGAATAAGCTGTCTGCATAAATGACCTGTCCATTTCATGCCAAGAAATATCACATAAAGTATAGGATGTGGAATACAAAAGTTTTCAAGTTATGACCCAGGGTACTGGCATCAGTGGGTAAGGACAGACACGTGTATGGTTCTTGAACAATGTTGGTCAAAGCAGAAAGTTAACTGCCTAGTTATATAGTTAAAATCAAATGTCATAGCAAGTTAAAACTCACTCCCTATAATTAAAAAATTCACAAATAAACACTTTGAATTATCTCACATAAGTTTTTTAATTTATAATTTTAATAATGACTGTGCTTTGGAAATAGGAAATTTGTTTATAAATTGAACAGCACATGGATATGATGTGATTATCAGTCACTTGAGGAAAACCTGCAATGACAGGAAGGGGATTGTAATACTGACCTTGGCCATTGCACCAATTCACCAACACAAAGCACATGGTTACCATTATCACACAGGGTAACACCTGTTATTGAATGTTTTTATCATGCTGACAACCAACTGCATTAGTTGTATTGAGAAAAAAAACTTTTTAAACTTTATGTTTAAAATTTTTAAAATGCACATACCAAAGTTTGTCGTCATGCTTCAACACAAGCTTAAAAAGGTTTGTATTTCTTGAAAATGTTTCACACATTTCCCAATGTTATCAAGGTGTTCAGACTATAACCTCTTGATCAACAGGATTATGAGGATGTGCTGTTAACATCCATCTTTACCTATATGCATCCACACATAATCTTCATTTCCAACTCTGCATAGACCAAAATATACAGCAGTTGTCTCAAACTCAAACCACCCTTAGGGCCGCATGAGGGTATTTTCGATGGCCCAAGGGCTGCACCACCTTTGTTATCTCTCATGACACCTTGAGACACCAATCATTTTGTGGGCCACAGGATACAACTTGGCTGGCTGCGTGCTTGAAACCCCTGATATATACAGTATGGCATATCTTGCATTTTAAGATCACAATTTTAGAATTAGAAAGAAAATACAAGAGGAATAATCTATTTGCTATTGTTTTTATTTAATTTCAAACCAACAACACATGGCACTTTAGTAGTGTATTAAAGACCTTCTCACATTAAACATTAAATTCATCCTTCAAAAAATCTTTGTCAAGAAAATATTGTTTAGTATAAAATGCAAAAGGAATGATGGCTCATATTTCACATTAAAGACGTTATTATTAAACTTAACAAATAAAAAGAATCATATCTTTTATGAATATTCACTAGCATTCATTAATTCATGATCATAACTATGATGTTAAATTATCATAACTATTATGTTATTTGACCATAGCTATAGTGATGCACTGTACATGCTAAAGTGATACAGGATACTAGCTATGGTGATACATGACCATAGCTATAGTGATGCACTGTAATGCTAAAGTGATACAGGATACTAGCTATGGTGATACATGACCATAGCTATAGTGATGCACTGTACATGCTAAAGTGATACAGGATACTAGCTATGGTCTTAAATGATCAAAGTCATGGTTATACATAGCTTTGGTGATACATTATTATAGTTATTGTGATACATGATCTTATCTATGGTCTTACATGATCATGTCTGGTCTCACATGATCAAAGCTATGGTGATACATGATAATAGCTATGGTGATACATGATTATATTTATGGTGATACATGATCACAGTTATGGTGATATATGATTATAGCTATGGTAATGCAGGATCACATCTATGGTCTCACATGATCAAAACTATGATACATAACCACAGCTATGGTGATACATGATTCAACTCAATGCCAATACTTCCATCATTAAATTAGATTAAATTTAAACAATCAGATCTGATGTCACTTCAAACATGACTGGAATCAACCAATATAAACTCCCTCATGTGAATAGATGATACGTCAACATATCAACTTTGTAACATACAAGTATTGCTAAAATGAAAAGCAATCATTACACCGGTAAGGGGTCTCATTTTCTCATTAATAAAAATTTAGCCTTTTATACATTAGAAATAAATTACTTTTTAGAAATAGTAAATGATATATAAAATTTTTTGTAACTTTATTTTTTGCCTTTAACAGATCAAGATGACTTTTGAAATGTTGTGATTTATTTGAGATTGTTATGTTCTGCTAAGAATTTTTACAAAGTTGAATGATGATCTGCAATGAGATGTAGTAATGGGAATCACTTCAATTAAAACCAAAATGACACTTGAATAGACAGAGTAGATATCTGCAGGTTTCAACAACACAACAAGGTTAGATCTGTAATGCTTCTTACATGACCTTCCTTGTTGCAAGACATGTTCATCCAAGCATACTACCGTCATACAACTTTGGTGAAAAATTGGAACAAAGGTTTGGGCATTTAAACCTGGACAAGAGTTTTTAACAAACCAAAGAAACATGTCTCAGCAGCCCAAATTAGAGATGACACAACTTAGTCTCAAGATTAATCCACATTATAACAAATATTGTCCAAACAGATGCTGTAAACGAGGGTTACAGACCACACAGTGAAGAGCAATGAATACATGCTGACATAAATACACATGTGGAAGTTCTGTATACCATCTCTTCTCATAGAACATTTTAGAAATATTCAAAAATATTTTTGTTAATGACTGGCATGAACAAGTTGTTTATCAGATTAATGTTACTGGAAAGATACATGAAAATGCAGAATGTTTAATATGTGCATGTACAAGCATAAACAAGCATTTCAATTATTTAAAAAAAAAAAATTCAACATTTTCGATGACTGAAAATCATCAGATAATGCTGTTTCAATAGTCTGATATGTTTTCACAAAACTTCAAGTGTACACTCAAATATCACGCATTTCAAGTAAATTCAACCTAATGGAATCAAAAATAAGAAAATTATGAGGGGTAATTCTGGTTTATACCTGTAAATCTTTATTTTTACCTAGTTCTTTGATCAACAAAAATAGAAGAACAGAACATTTTTGGCAAAATATTATGCAACCATTATTGTATAAAAAAAAACACATTAACATACAAAAATGGGAAATTTCTGACAGTCTTTATTTTTGCAATTTCTGCAACCCATAGAGTGAGCAAATTTTTAAAAAGTCACAAAACTACACAAGTTAAACTAATTTGTCAAAATCCAAAATTTCCTTAAATTGTATGATGCAGAAATTTCCTCATATATATATATATATATATATATATATATATATATATATATATATATATATATATATATATATATATATAAAGACATCATTACAAAACACCCCACCCCAATACATGTTCATTGTGAAAATTTACAACACACAATTACAAAGTATTAAAATTATGCTTTGCATGACTAGTCTATACTAAATTTTTTGATCTGGTTACTTCCACAAAAAATAAATTTACAAAGGCAACATCAAATTGAAAATTCCAACATTTAAAAATTATCAAAACTGTTTGCAAAAGTAAAGTGCCTTGCTGAAGGACATACCATGGTAACTGACCCAGGCTGGTCTGATGGAAGGATTCAATACCACATCCGTTTTGGTCACAATTCTGGCAAGCTAACCACTGAGCCATCGTGGCTCCCTGACAAGCAACTTGTTCAACAATTTACTTGCTGCCATATTTTAGATAATATACAAACTACAAAACTGATCCAATCTACAATTCTCAAATCACTGCATCATCTCTCTGGCTTCCATATTGGCAAGTTTCTGAGCATTTTAAAAGAATGCCTTGCTAATGAAATCAATATACCCAGGTCATAAAATTATTTCACAAGTACTAAGATTTACAATAGAGATTCAATGCTCCTACAGTACAAGCAAATGGAAAGATGGATGTGTGTATTTCTATACAAAAGAACCTGTAAGGTCAAATTACTGCTGGAGCAACCATTTCTTTTTTGTCATTTTGAGTTTTTAAATGTTTCAAACAAAAAGCACTTTTACATTATGACTAAACACATTACTGTATGATGCACAGTAATGGGGTAAATGTTTGAAACTGCTTTATTGCAGGACTGAACAAGTCCTTGAGTGATCCACAGTACTTAAGTAAATAATGCTTTTTACAGCAGGACGGAACAAGTCCTTGAGTGATTGACCATAATGGGGTAATTAATGTTTGAAACTGCTTAACTGCATGACTTAACAAGTCCTTGAGTGATCCACAGTATTGAAGTAAATAATGCTTTTTACAGCAGGACAGAACAAATCCTTGAGTGACTCGAAGTATTGGAGTGAATCAGGTCCGAGTTAGCCAAGTTTTACTGCATATAATTAGCATTCAACTTATGAAAGTAAATGCTTCCTAGTATAACATGCACATCTAAATTTCTCTATATTTTCATGTAAAGGTTTCTTGTTACTGTTTCACACTGGATTCAGAAATTAATCAGATACAATAAAAATATATCCATCCCAACAATATTCATATCTGTTTATCAAATCCCACGAATCAATTTTCTCTGCCTGAAACTCATCATTATAAGAAACAGTGTAGACCCTAGCAACAGTGTAATTAAGATCTACATTATTCACAGATGGTTGTGTGTTATGCACTAGAAATAATGTATGAAATGATTTATAATATCCCCATGACTGTAAATGTACTATACCAATCCATGCCAATAACAAAATTAACATCTTGATATAATTTTTGTTAAAAATCAAGCCAGAAAGTTTTAAATTGTGATAAGTAAACTTATCAAAAGTCTTTTAGCAGCTGAACTGACTTAACTTCATAATGAATTGTCCCAAGTGTGAACAAAAACTCTCCATGGGTTTTAGACAATGTAAACAAATTTAAAGAAAATTACTTTAAACAAATCCTAAACATTAATTTTTTTACTGCAACATTTCCACAAGGTAAAAAGGACTTGTGAGCAAGCCATTGATTCAATGGTCTTAGTTTTGCAGTGATTCATGCCAAAATGAAACAAATCTATTAAGGGGCTATAACCATCTAGGGACAATGACTCTTGCAAAATATGATGCAACTCTATCAAGAGGCATATCTTGGGACAATAACTCTTGCATGAAATAATTTAACTCAAACCTTAATAAATTGCTGATGAGGATGACAGCAGTGACATAAACGTGACCACTACACTTCACTTTCCACTCACATGGGCTGGATGAATATTGTATTGATATAATTATTCTGATCAGTCACTGAATATGTATTCATATAATTATTCTTAATGGTCAATGAATGTGTATTCATCAATTATTATAATCAGTGATTTAATGTGTATTCAAATAATTATTCCTATCAGTCACTGATGTGTATTCATCTAATTTTTCCCATCAGTAATTGGATGCGTATTCACAAAATTATTCTTATCAGTCATTGAATGTGTATTGGTTGTTACCTGAGGTTGATGAGTAGTTCCACCTAAGAAAAGCTTGCCACCCATCTTCACCGCAAAGTGTCTCTGTGAAAGTGGCCAGTAACTTGTTTATTACACACAATAAATCCATTATACCATATACAAATCTGAGAAATTTATATCTCAGTAGATGTATGCATATATATTTGTGTTTAACCTCAGTAACCTAATCAGTGATTTATTTTAAAATGCTGCTCTGGAAGGACTTCATTAATGTTGCAAATTGTTGTGAAGTGCATTAATGACATGCATTCCAAGCAAGGAAATGTCATGCTGATATTGACTCCAAATAAATTTCCCTAAATCATTCTTTACTTTGTCAAACAGTATTTCACAAATCTTTGCTATCATTTTGTTAAAAGTCTGAGAAAATTAGACTCATTTATTTTGTTTCATTAAACACAAAAAAGCAAGAAAGTACATAATTTTTGTTTGTGAAAATATTAAACTAGAATACATGGCACATCTAAAAAAATGTATAACTACACAAAAATATTATGACTGAAATACATGAAAACAGTCAATACTTGTTTCCAATACTGAATAAAACAGGGCAGAAGTAGAATAATTACTCACACTGCATGAAACAATTCACTGACCAATTGATACATCAATACTCAATATGGTGACTAGATTCAAAATGACATTTATGCCATAAAAGTTACTTTTAACTTCAATAACCACAAAATATTATTAGTCACTTGCCTCTTTTGTTCCTTACATGTATCATTATGTATCACAGGTAATGTATTCATGATATGTATCGTATCTGGACTGAGGCATATCATTTCCACCCTTAATCATAACTATACAATGTCTTTTCAAAGACAAATTCGTGTAAGAAAAAAATTGAGTACCTTTTCCAAAACTTTAAAGCCCTGAAATTATTCGATATCACGTTGACTCAAAATATAATCTTGACTAAAGAAGTGGAAAAAGTGGTGAAATCAATTACATTCCATCTAAAACTACAAAATCGGCGCGAATGTCTGTTGTTGTGCATGTACAGATATTTGTACAAATTGAGGTAAAATAACCAACAATACCTGGCACTTGTGGAATTTGGGGATAACTTTTTAGTAAGATTCAAGAAAAATACATCCTGCCACCATTAACAAGTATAGAAAAGCATTGTTATAATGCAAAATAACATGAAAAATATTGGGTATCACTTATTTTAGAAATTTTAAATATAAATGCAATTTCATATATCTAATATCTATAATTATGAAAATGCTAGCACTTCTTTCGAGCTAAGCAGTATTAAATAAACTCCTACAGCCACACACAAAAATGTATCAATCAGCATTACTGTGAATAGAACCATACAAAAATTTTTTATAACTTAAGAGCACTGAATTTTTTTTATGTATTGTATCAGATCTCTCATAACAAGTCCATTGTTAATGATAATACCCTTCCCAATTCAAAAAATATTTTCAAAACAATATCCAAGAATGTCGCATCTAAGATAAACCTGTGGTCGCCTGAACTTAGGAGAAATATTGTACTTTTAAGATCAATGGATTCTAATGGACCTGAAAATCTAACTAACTGCAGATACCTGTCCTTTCAATAAACCTGTTTTCTGAGACTGAAACAAAAGCTTTGATTAATCATCAGGTAATAACACTTCAAATGCCATAGTGCAGGATAAAATGATATTTCATGGAGGTTAGGATATATGTGCTGTGTTCCAACTCCAAATCTGCCATTGTTTAATGTGTTGGCAGATCCTTGTCTATGCAGTTTGTTCAGAATAATCAGTAGTATATCTCTTTTTAAAGAGCTTATAAAACTTAGCTTGATCAAGTTGAACTTTGTCTTTAATGACAAGATTAAAATAATGATTTGATGACATCCATTTTAGTAGCACCCAATTTCAGTAGTTTTTTTTTTCAGCAATTTTTTTATTTTTTTATTTGTTAACAAAAGCAGTGCAGCTGTTTTGACATTCAAGTATTCCTTTGTACCCAATGTATCACCATGGTTCCATGTGTGACACTAAACTAGCTTTGTTACATGGGTCACAAAAATACAATGGACAAGATTTGTAATTGTGTGTATAATGGACTTGCAGAAAAGATAAATACTGGATCAATTTTCTTCTGGTCTTTGCCATCTTTCCTTCTTCACAATACAATGCAAGTCCTAAAAGAATGCAATGATCATTTTGTAAATATTCAGTCTAATACAATGTCATTCTGACCAAACACAATGAAACAGTTATATCATATTAGATTTACACAAGACTGGTACTTTATGTTGAAACGACTTTCCTTTATTATGAAAATTCTATTCAACAATAATAAATTTTATCGGTCTCCAGAAGTCCAATAAAATTGGATTCCAATGTTTTGTTTAGATTATATTAAATTCAATGTAAATATGTTAAACATGGAATGTGTTCATAGAATACAGATGCCCCACTACAGTGCCTTGAAACACAAAATAAAACCAAGGTGTGATGGACTGAAAGATGGTTATGTGGACAAGAGTAGCAGTGTTGTAGTGGGTCATACAAATCCTGATAACTTCCAGATAAGCAATATTTTATTAGTCAAAACTTAGTGGAAAAAGCATTCCTACTTGTTTCAAAGAGAAATTAATTTGACAAAATTCGATGCTATAAGACATGGGAAACTACTCACCATGCAATTTATTGCCCGTATTCCAAAGTAACGCATTTGGTCTTCAGATATTCATTCAATGCCTCCTCACCTGTGGTTATAAAAAAAAAAAAAACCAGAAAAAAGTTAATAAAGAAAACTACTTCTCTAAGGAAAGAACTTTAAAAAAAATTGTTTTAAGAATTTAAAATCAAGCCACTTTTTACAGAAATAGTCATTCCAGATTTAGTCGCATAGAGGGAACAGGAGATCCTGGTTTCAATGTAAGGCAGATGTAATAAATACTTGATACTAAGACTTGATTCATGGCTGGGTCTTTTTTTGGCGTGCCCTCCGCCAAACCAACCCAACTCTGAGAGTATTCACTTTTGGAAATCTGAAATCAACCAACACTTAGCCATGGTGTTACTGATAAATGTCTCATTCAAACTGCAACCTAATTTGTATTGTTCCTTTCGTACAAAGAAGTTGTACATCTGGAGATGCAACATAACAAAAAATAACATAAAGAGAGACAGAAGGAAAGATCAAATGGACAAGAAAAAGAATTCCACAGAATGAAATGTCTAATTTGCTCCACTGTTGCATAATGCCTTGCACAGTCACTAGAGCAAGAAAAGTAGATCCCTCTGATACCTCAAGATAAATGCAACTGTCAAGTTTCAAGTGTCAGAGAAATGAAAACCTTTATGTAATCAGTGGATATGACAAGCATGACCTCCCTTGCCTGTGATCCCTTTGCAGTGAATACAACAGTCAAATTTCATTATTGAACATACAACATTATATATAAAAATGAAAATGAGTTAAATAAGAAACCAATGGAGACTGACACCTATGCCAAAACTGTTGGAAAAATGATCCTATATTTTGCTTAGGCTTTGAAGACGAGACAAAATTTGAACCACCTATCCATAATAAATTGATATTTACCATACCTACTCACAAGATAAGTCCATCTGCAAACTGCAAAGACCCAGACCAGCTATCACATAATGCACCAGCAGATCTGGGTCTATGCAGTTTGTTAGGAGTAATCATCAGAATAACTACACAGACCCTGATCTGCCAGTGCATTATGTGACAGCATAATAGGGTCAATGTTGTTTTCAGTTGGACTTTACATGTAAGCAAGACAGATCTAATGGTTTAAAGATCATGAACATGACATTTCTAACATAGCAATTCATCGTGTTCATGGAATATACATTACAGCATGTCAGTAAATATCAAAACAAGCAGATAAGTTTTCTGTGCATATTAAGTGATTATATGAAAAGATTCTCATCTTCACACCACAACAGTTGACATTATTTGTGATAATCAAAATTTAATTAGGCACGTACCTAAATCTTTCCCAAAGCCTGACTGTTTAAATCCTCCAAAAGGTGCAGCAACATCAGTCTTGTTGTACGTGTTGACAAAGACAGTTCCAGCCTGAATATTATCAGCTATGTACATGGCTTTGTTGATATCACGGGTGAAGACTCCTGAGGCAAGGCCAAACTCAGTGTTATTGGCCCTCTGAATCACGCCATCTATATCACTGATTAGAATAAAAATTAATTAAGTCAATTTTCAAAAACAAAGCACTCTCTAGTACTTTTTTTCTTCAAATAAGCCAATATATGGCACATTTAAAAAGAACTGTTCGGTTATCATATTCTGCCTTATTAGAAATGAAAAAACTGTGCATAAAATCTTTGCATTGCCCTTCCAAAAAAAGAGTCACCCTTCCATCCATCTTCCACGATGGACAATGGGACACAACATATTTATCATTTACACCTTGTGTTTACTGGGTTTCTGCCCCTTTCAGGTACTGCATGTAGTTTTGAAGAAGAAAAAAATAAAAACTCCATCCCTCACCAGATGTTTGAAGCCAGATGTTTGAGAACCAAATGACTTTTCTACATGGCTTTTATCACCTGGTCTGTTAAAAGATATACTGGACAATGCAACACCTTCAAGACAATAACATTTAAATATACTTGTAACTATGTGTATATAAAGACTCCAATTAATCAAATACTGTCATGTCTGTGATTCTGTGTGCATTTATTAATTATTGCTAAAATCAAAATTATTCTTATGTACAAAAAGTGGCATATTTTCAACAAGACAAAAACATAGTATGAGCCACAAAAGTACAAAAAAGTTATTTTTACTGACTGATGTACGAAAAACATGAAGGTAAGAAAAATTACAGTATGTTGGCTTGTATAGGGTTTAATGGCATGTTGTTGTTGTTTTGAGTTTAACACCAAATTTCAGCACAAGATAGGCCATACTGGGCAGCCAGTATGTCTGGTGAAGGAACAACCCTGGAAAGCACCGGTAAGAACTACTGACCCACTGGAAGCTTCTAGCAAGCTTTCTCACATACCTCACATTGGCCAAGTCCGATACTTGAACCCACGCAGACAGAGGTGAGAGGGCAGTGATTGGTAAAGGCGAGAACTTTAGACCAGTAAGCTACCAGAGATACCTTTAATTCCAGTTATACAGTGCTGATTGAAAGTGACAGAAAAAAGATCGCAAAAAAGTTCAAAGAGATTAAAAAACCCATGTAAATAGCATAAGCATTTAATCCTACAAGATAAAAAATAAAGATGTCAGAAATCTTTAAAAGACATTTAAATAAAAAGAGTAACAAACATTAAATCCTTAAAGTGCAAATTGTTTTAATATACAACACAAATACAGTAAATTAGCTCAAAGAGTTCATTAACACTTATCACTAAATTACTTGTACACTGATAGCTGGTACAAAAGATAAATGAAAAGCAAAACAAGTTTATTTAAATTGTTGAAAATAGATTCTCAAGCCTCGAGTTCAATAACTAATATTAACTTCTAAAGAACAAACAAAAATGTACTCTTGATAAAGAAAAGACAAATATATATTCCAATTCCATTAGACATAGAAAAATGATCAAATCCCACACAAATAAATGATCCAATCACATCAGACATGGACAAGTGGACCAATCTCACACAAACAAATTGTCCAATCCCATCAAACATAGACAAATGGTCCAATTCCATCTGTCTCAGACAAATGGTCCAATCCTACACAAACAAATGGTCCAGTCCCATCAAACATAGACAAGTGGTCCAATCTCACACAAATAAGTGGTCCAATTCCATCAGATATAATACTGCTCCAGTGACCTAAGTAGTTAGAGCATCAACCTGAGATGCAGGAAGTTGTGGGTTTGAACCCCAGCTGAGTTATACCCAAGACATAAAAATGGTACTAGCAGCTGCCTCACTTGGCACTCAACATTAAGAGGTTAGTGTTACAACTCACTGACCTGGTGTCAGGATAATGTGACTGGGTGGGACATGATGTTCCATGTCTGCAACATGATGCCCCAGAGCTAGACATTGCTATAAACTGCCACACTGCAGACATTGTAGTGATATGACTCAAATGGTTAAAGCTACACTAAAAATGCAAAAACATATGCACACTCCATCAGACATAGTCAAATTGTCCAATCCTACACAAATAAATGGTCCAATTCTCTCGGACATGGACGAATGGTCCAATACTCACACAAATAAATGAGAGCACAATATGGTACTTTCAGTATTTTAAAAAAAAAAGGTAATATCTGCTACATAAAAACTGATCAGTTATCAGATTTTGACTTATTAGAAATAAAACAACTGTGCATAAAATATTTATATGGCCTTAAAAATAACCAAAAATTGATCACCCACCCAACCATCTTCTGCTATGGATTAGGTGACATAACTTATATTTATCATTTACAATTTGTGCTGACTGTACTATCCCTTTCAGGCTATATATATATATATATATAGAGAGAGAGAGAGAGAGAGAAAGAGAGACAGGGGGAGAGAGAGAGAGATGTAAAAAGATATGTGACCATTAAAACCATGGCAGGTAGCTATCTTCAGGTGCTTTGGTTTTCTCCACCTCAAAACCTACATCAAGCAGACATGACAGCCATCTAAAGTGTGTAGTACAAGTTAAACTTGTACAATGAAGATAACCAATAACCAATAAACAAACGTCTTATGCAAATGATACCAACCCGTCCTGAAACTTGGAGATGATCATGATTGGACCAAAAGATTCCTCCATAGCTGCATGTGTACCATCCTCTACATCTGTTAACACCGTTGGCGTCATGAACAAACCTATAAGGAACGGAACAACTCACAATAGCCAATTAAATGTGGAGTGAAACCTATAAATTAGGAGCAGAAAAAAAATGAGGTAGTTGTCATTTCTAACTTTCTAAGTTGCACATGGAATAAAATACATGCACATAAGCTGTATATTATTGTTTCTAATACTGCCTAGTGGACATTTAAACATTAAACTGCATAGTGGACATTTAAACATTAAACTGCATAGTGGACATTTAAACATCAAACTGCCTAGTGGACATTTAAACATCAAACTGCATAGTGGACATTTAAACATCAAACTGCCTAGTGGATGTTTAAGCATAAAACTGCCCAGCAGACATTTAAACATTAAACTGCCAAGTGGACATTTAAACAATAAACTGCCTAGTGGACATTTAAACATTAAACTGCCTAGTGGACATTTAAGAATTAATCTAGACATTTAAGCATTAAATTGCCAAGTAGACATTTAAGCATTAAATTGCCAAGTAGACATTTAAGCATTAAATTGCCCAGTAGAAATTTAAGCCTTAAAATGCCTAGTAAACATTGAAGCATTAAACTGCCCAGTAACCATTTAAACTTGTGAATAAGTTCACTAATCATTACTCTGAATATTTGTAATGGTCATTCTTTAACCTGGTGAAACTGTCTTATAAAGGTCATGTTAGAAGTACAAGTCTCTGACATCATTTTGCCTAAGATGTCTGATCTAATGATGGCAGAGCCTTTGTCAGCTCCCACAAATAGGGTAGTGTATACCAGCTTGTATTTTGTAACCTAGACTCCTGAGAAATAATAAAATTGCACAGGTCAATTACTTTATTTATTAGTTATGCAACATCATTATTTTCCATCACCTGCTCATTTAGCAAGTTTTTCACAAGTATTGCTGATTTAAATGACTACTGTCATACTGATATTAGAAAACTAATACTTTTAAAAAAGAGACCTAATGACTGCGACAGGTAAGTAATGCTGACAAGACAAAACTGATCAATTATTATAATAAATTACATTTTTGAAACTGTTAAGTTTCATAATTTCCACACCGCACAAGTTACTGTATGCAATATAAGCTAGCACAATGCCACTATGTTGGGCCATAAAAGTATTTTTATTTCATAATTATTCTACCTGATACAAAAAAGACATTAGAATTTATTTCTCCTGCATAGTTTGCAATCCGTTCTAAATTTTAAGTAAACATCTATCTGATCAAGATCAAATCTGACGTTAATGCATCTGAGAGAAGAAAATAAAATAGAAAAAACATGAACATTTTATTTTCAGGTTACTGACTTACATAGTTGACTGTTTTCAGTGTTTACAATGAGTGGATTGTAATGTATGTACGATACATAATGGTAGACAAGCTATGCATATAATATTTTTATATATGTAATTAAGTTGTTGGACTTCGGAAATACGTTGGGCATTATAAGCGAATGTAGTTGCACGTCACTAAATGAGCATAAAAGAATGATACTACAAGCAGATGTCAGATGGAGTGTCTTTTTGGATTTTTAATATAGCTTTAAACAACTGAGTCATATTGCTACAATTTCTGCAGTGTGGCAGTTTATAGTGATGTCAAGCATGGGGGCATCATGCCACAGACATGAAGCATCAAGCCCCACCCAGTCACATTATCCTGACACCAGGCCAACATGTCCTAACACTAACCTTTAAATGCTGAGTGCTAAGTGAGGCAGCTGCTAGTACCATTTTTTTTATAAGTCTCCGGTATGACTCAGCAGGAGGTCAAACATGACCTTCCACATCCGAGGTGGATGCTCTAACTATTTAAGCCACCACAGCTGTCACAAGCAAAAGTAGTTACACATCACTAAAGTCACCACCCATTAGGTAAGGCTTTAATCATGGAATGATACAACAAGCAAAAGTAGTTACACATCACTATAGTCACCACCCATTACGTAAGGCTTTAATCATGGAATGATACAACAAGCAAAAGTAGTTACACATCACTGAAGTCACCACCCATTAGGTAAGGCTTTAATCATGGAATGATACAACAAACAAAAGTAGTTACACATCACTGAAGTCACCACCCATTAGGTAAGGCTTTAATCATGGAATGATACAACAAGCAAAAGTAGTTACACATCACTATAGTCACCACCCATTAGGTAAGGCTTTAATCATGGAATGATACAACAAGCAAAAGTAGTTACACATCACTATAGTCACCACCCATTAGGTAAGGCTTTAATCATGGAATGATACAACAAGCAAAAGTAGTTACACATCACTGAAGTCACCACCCATTAGGTAAGGCTTTAATCATGGAATGATACTACAAGCAAAAGTAGTTACACATCACTATAGTCACCACCCATTAGGTAAGGCTTTAATCATGGAATGATACTACAAGTAAAAGTAGTTACACATCACTATAGTCACCACCCATTAGGTAAGGCTTTAGTCATGGAATGATACAACAAGCAAAAGTAGTTATACATCACTAAAGTCACCACCCATTAGGTAAGGCTTTAATCAAGGAAATGATACTACAAGTAAAAGTAGTTACACATCACTATAGTCACCACCCATTAGGTAAGGCTTTAATCATGGAATGATACTACAAGCAAAAGTAGTTACACATCACTGAAGTCACCACCCATTAGGTAAGGCTTTAATCATGGAATGATACAACAAGCAAAAGTAGTTACACATCACTATAGTCACCACCCATTAGGTAAGGCTTTAATCAAGGAAATGATACTACAAGTAAAAGTAGTTACACATCACTATAGTCACCACCCATTAGGTAAGGCTTTAATCATGGAATGATACAACAAGCAAAAGTAGTTACACATCACTATAGTCACCACCCATTAGGTAAGGCTTTAATCATGGAATGATACAACAAGCAAAAGTAGTTACACATCACTGAAGTCACCACCCATTAGGTAAGGCTTTAATCATGGAATGATACAACAAGCAAAAGTAGTTACACATCACTTAAGTCACCACCCATTAGGTAAGGCTTTAATCATGGAATGATACAACAAGCAAAAGTAGTTACACATCACTAAAGTCACCACCCATTAGGTAAGGCTTTAATCATGGAATGATACAACAAGCAAAAGTAGTTACACATCACTAAAGTCACCACCCATTAGGTAAGGCTTTAATCATTCTAAGACCGAATAAAGTATGTGTTGTTCTGATTATACCATTGACCCTATTTTTTTCTTGCTGACCCTACAGTTGGTGAGGGGATAGATTTGGTATAATAATAAAAAATCATTTCCGGAGAAAAAAAAATTAACAAAGAAATATAACAGTTATTTATCCAAGTTAAATTTAGGATGCAAATGATGCTAATTTTCAAGTTTATGCTTCACTTAAATCTGTCCAGACCAAAAACAAAAAAAAAACAAGTTTGTACCAACCTAACAACCACAAAAAAATTCAATGTAATCAAAAGCAAAATATAATTTTGTTGGACTAATGAGAATATTTCTTAAAAGGGAAGTATAATATGAAATAAAATATGGAAATTTGTTATCAAATTACAATTGTCTGAATTGATTATACTTGCCTGATGCATACTTCCTTCCCATCTCACGACAGAATTTGGTGATATGCAAGCTGTTTGTTGCTATATAAAACTCAGGTGTGCAGAGAGATAAAGCAACCACATACAGAAAATGATCTTGATCAGATAGGTGCTCATTAAAAATTTAGTGTGCTGTCATACAAGGTCAATAAATCTTAATATTTTTTCCACATCAGGCAAGTATAATCTATTTATAAAATTGCAATTTAATAACAAACTCTCTAATTTTCCAAAGGGGGCTGACTCTAAGGCCCTCCAATATCATGAGATCAGATATCACAGGAAAAATGATGTCAGAGACCAGGACTATTAGACACATGTCTTAAATATTAAAAATGACTGTACAGGAACTGGGGATTCCCATAAGTGTCCTTTATGAACAGGTGTTTTGAATATGAAGTTGTTATTTAGGTTAATTTCACTATATTTGGTTTGCCTTTATACCTCTTTATCACAGAATGGGAAAAATACAAGAGTCACTCAAAGGGCATGATGGTCTACTGGCTGAAAACAATTTCCCAGAATGCAAGACAAGACCATTTCTTCGCATTCTGATATGATGATTTACTCAGGAGTTAACAAGACTGTCATACTGGATGTCCAAAGACTGCCACCACACATCAAAAGGAGTCTTGCACTGAAAATTCAATGTCAAAATTTGACTTTCTGTTTAATAAGGAGTAGCATTAAAAAAAATTTTAAGATGGCCAATACGGTGGCCATACTGGTTTGAGCAGTGCTTTTCATTTAGGACCAGCAAGACCATGGGATAAATGTGTGTGTAAAGTTTCATGGCTATCCTTTAAGTAGTTTAGTACAAACTTGTGATCAATGAATGACATGTGATCCCATAAGCTCTTTTGGTCTGTGAGCAGTCGAGTTAAAACCATGGTCAATTTACAAGTTTCAATTAAAGAATAAATTCAATTACCTGGCCTTTCAACCTGTTTTCCTCCATAGACAAGAGTGGCTCCCTCTTTAACTGCAATCTGTACATATTGTACCAACTTCTCCAGGTGAGCCCGGTGATTTTGGGGTCCATGGTCCGTTGAACGATCCAGTGGATCACCAATCTTCATCTTCTTTATCTCTGTAACCTAAAAAGGAGTTTATTTATTAAACTGGGACCAAAAGTAGTGTGAGAAGTAGGTCACTACTATGTTATTCTCTGGACCATAAATTATGTGAAAAGTGGGTTACAATATCATGGACAAATGCAACAGCTACAGTAAAACAACTTTGTTACACATTGCTACATTATGTAGTTTTCTGGTGTCACCAATTATATCAGATATGCTCTATCCTAAGCCACAACAAACATCTGTTCCAAAAGTATTGTTCATTAGTTCTGAAGATACACATCACAATAAATGATATAAAAATGCATGTAAATATGAAAAGCTTGAAATACAGGTAAACTGAATCATAATAAATCATATTTATTTTCAAGTCACACAAATAAACCAAATAAAAGCAAAACCTTTCAAATCAATACCAATAACTAAACTGAGGTCTTTGTTTTATGACTTGGGACATCCAGCCAGTAATAAATAATAAAAAATGGAGAGATTATTAAGTTACATTTATTCCAAAATCCAAATTTCATAACTTGTACTTTACAAATGTAAAGAAATAAAATGTAGTGATCAATGTTTTTCTAACACATTAAATCAACCTGTCAGTCATACCCATATTTCATCTTGTCTATTTCAAACTTGTCAAATGTGCACTTCATATTATTTCAAACCTGTCAGTCAAACCCATATTTCATATGTCTATTTCAAAACTGTCAATACTGCACTTCAATCCATTTCAAACCTGTCAGTCAAATCTGCACTTCACAGTCTATTTCCAACTTGTCAAACCAGCATTTCATATTGTCTGTTTCAAACATGTCAGTCGAACCTGCACTCATAATGGTCCATTTCAGATCTCTCAGTAAAACCTGCATTTCAAAGTCCATTTCAAGCCTATCAATCAAAGCTGCATTTCATAATGCCTACTTCAAGCCTAACAACAGAAAAAGATATTTAATGAATCTTTATACTTACCACTCTCCTGACAAACTCATCATGAATAGACTCCTCCACGAACAGTCTCCCTGCTGCAATGCAGTTCTCTCCCTTATTGAAGAATACTGCTCCACATCCCTGGTGAGAATTTTAAATAGAATTTCAACATAAATTTAAATTAAGATTTAAATACAATAAATGTATTTCTGTATCATTAGCTGCTTAATGTACTTTCACCTTCACAATATACATCGTACCACCAAAATGAAGCATAAAGGGTCAGTGGCAATGTTTTATCTGGAAGGTATAGTGCATCTTCATGCGTAATGATAAACAAGTTTCTCTTTTAAAATAGTTTATATATCAATCAGCATAAAAATAACTTACAAATACTGTTCTAAAAATTCCCTATCTTGTTTTTACAAATGTTATAGTAACAACAGAATATTTTCAACCTGAATGTTAGCATACATTTATGTACAAGGTATCTGTCAAGTTTCTTAAGGGGTTCATTTGTGTAGCATACTTGACATTTCTAACAAGAAGAAATAACTCTGAACATAACATTTTATATATAAAACAAGTGAGAAAAGTAATCTATGTAGATATGAAATTTATCCTCCTACCCTCAAAGCAATAACTTGTCCATAATGCCCTTAAGGCAATGTTTATTTCAGAACCAAAAATGTCCTGAGGAAATTCTCCCCTTTGTTTAAAAGAAACTGAAGAATTTTCTACACAACGAAGGGACTTGACAAAAATACTGGTACAGTCAGAAAACATGATATTTGATTAGTTGCATAATTACTTTTCCTGCTGATGTGGAACAGGGAGGATTCGTTTTCACAACATTCTGACCCATCTTTTTATGCCAAGACTACAAAAAATGAAGTGTCTTGGCATTATTATTAACTTGTTTTGTTGTACAGTAACCAAGCAGAAAATGATACTGGGTCAGTAGCAGTTTTGCCCAAAACTTGCCCACAGAATCAGAAACCTGAAAATGCTGCTGGTTGGTCTTGTCCATAACCAACTGGTCTTGCATTTCATTGTAAAAGAAGATAAAATTTAGTAAATGCCTCAATGGTAAATACTTGTATACTTCAACATCAGCTCTTTGTACAGTTATGTATATAATGAAACATGGAACATGCAAAAAAAACAAAAAATATATATTTATATCATCTATCCCATTTATTAAATTAAGCAAAACATGGCCACTGTTTACTGACCACGACAATGATGAATGTTGGTCTATAAAAACGTCATCTAGTGGCTAAGCTTCAGAATTAGTTGCTGCCATTGATGACAGGTCCATATAAAATATAAAAGTCATGATCCTCATCGACAGACTTGTCATCAATGACAGTATCAGAACTAGACCCAGCCTCCAAGGATGAGGCTGTACTATTCAAAAGTAACAATGAAATTAGGTCTGTTGGAAGATGAAGTGTAGCTGTGGGAAATGGAACTGGATCAAACATGGTCTTAGCATGCATCCCATTTTCATATTTCAAGTGAATTCTGTAATCCAGCTATTTCTAAAACACTGTTTTCATTTGATAGTGTCAAAGACGTTTTGACTAGTTCTGTTCCTTGACTGTGTTGGTTTTCAAGCTTCTGGTGGCTTCCAGAACTTGTGGTTCAAAATATATGGAAGAATGGGAAGCAGTCTAGAAATGGTTGAAGATAAAATATATGTTGGTTTGACTGTGCATTATAGGTTGATATTGTAAAGTTAAATTTTAGATAAAGAATCTTCTGACAACTCATCCTATTGGTAACTAAAAAAATTAAAACCGTGTTCTACTGATGGCATTTCAGTCCCTTCCCAGACCTGTCTTTGTAATATTTATTACTAAAACTAGCACCTGATCCTTTGGGTGTGGAATTGAAACATGTCCTTCAAACATATCTAGATCTTTAAAAAAGGCTGAGAGACAACAGGTTTCTCCATACAGAATGCTGTATCAAGAATGGGTCAATATTAAGAAATATAGGTTTGACCATGAGCATCCAGAAATTCAAAAGTTTCAGAATTTTTCATGTCATTGTGCTTTTATAGATGTCCTATGGGAGTCATTTGTTTGTTTGGAGCTTTTCTGTGTATGTTTGTTCAATGCCATTTTTCAACACACAATAAGCTACACATGGCAGCCAGTATATTTGGTGCAGAAAGAACCCTTGAAAAACCTGGGAAGAACCACCGACCCAATGGAAGCTACTGGCAAGTTTTCTTACATGTCCACCTTGTCTGATTTGAGACTCAAACCCCAGTGGGCAGAGGTGATATGTCATGGACCTGTATGGATGTGCACTTTAGAATAGTTGGCAACCTGCGTCCCATTCTCTGGGAGTTGAATTAGTACAGAAGCTATATGTGTCATCAGACACTGCAACATTATTTATTTTTTATTTGGTTTTATTTATTTCTTTTAACATCACAACATATATAATTTGTAGATTAAATTTACTTGGTATACCTAAATCTCCCACTGGCAAAATGGACTGGTTACTCATTGTTTGCCCAAATCTGGCGTGAAATAAGCTGGCATCATCCAGGGGGCTGGCAGTTTCGCTCAGTGGTCAGTAGGGAACTTGCTGAATAAGGCATCATATCTCGCAAAATTACTTCTAATGACCCTTTCAACACATTTTCATACGATTTTCATGCAAAGGCAAGGTCCATAAATATTTTGTGACTCCATGATAAAATGATGTCATTTGTGACGTCATATCACACTGACCTGCTTCCTACTGACCAGTAGTCTCCTACAAGGGGTCTCCATGCAACACACTTTGACCTACTGACCCAGTATTGCCTCCAAAAAATCACATGTAAAACATTTAGATAAAAAAAGTAAGAAGCTTGTCAGAGGTGGGTTAAGAAATAATACCATCCTAGTCTGCGTAAATACTCACCATTCTCACAGCCTTGTCCAAATCACAGTCACTGAAGATAATCAGAGGAGATTTTCCTCCCAATTCCAAGGACACTTTCTTCACGTTGACTTTGGCACAACTGCAGTTATAACATAACAAATTTTCTTTACAAGTTTCATCAAAGATATCAAAAACTTAAGTGCAAAATATTCATTTTTGTCAACCCCACCTATCATTCAGATGGAAAAGGCATACATCAAATCATTAAAAGTGAGTGTAAACAGATGCATGGATAAAAGTATAGATATGCACATAGATGTAAAAGTGATTACCATGTCAAATTTCCATCAATGCAGGCTTCATAAAAATAATGACCTTTCTTTTATAATCTGCCATTACAATGAAGGCAAGAACAATCTAAAAGAGGCAAGTTTAATCAATCAACAAAATTACCATAAATTACAAACCATTTTTGAGGTAAAATATGCTTATCTGCTAATACCAACCTGACAATATGTTAAGAGAACATCCACTACCTCACAATCCAATCCTCCCATGTGAAAACAGACTTTAAATTGTCTTTAGGCTTGTGTTAGCAATAAATGTGTTACAAAATTTACATACAGTGATGATTGATGACAAGAGTGGCTTCCCTTCAAATTAAAGGCTTGGCACCAAATCAAGCCAATCCTCAGTTACTACTGGAGCAGAAATGCATGCAGGGAAGGCTTGTTATGATCTGCAAGTGTTACTGAAGGAGTAGGTTTCAGACTAAAATTTTGTTTCTTCCTGAAATACATTATCTGATCATGATACATACAAAAATTAAATAAGAAATGAAAGACGATACATATTCTTACCCCTGAACTGGCCATGGATCTCAAATCATATGGTTATCTTAGTTCCAGTATAGCCAGAAACAACTTCTCAATATAGGTAGTGCCAGGCTTTTGGTGATGGCAATACCTGCCACATCTTTGTCCTGGGCATATAGCATGTGCCTGGCAAGCCTGACCATTCTCATTAGTTTCAGACCAATGATGCTTTTGCATAGTGATATTGAATGAAGACCAAGCCATGGGATTTCAGATAGAGTGACAGTCTAGTCCTGGATGCACACTATGGGAACAATATGATGCAAGTGAATGCCTGGAGATAACCAAATCCGAACAACATTGGACTTGTAGTTTCATTTGATATACCATTCTGACAGCATCCATTCTGAACTTGTTGCCTTGTTTGATGTTATATTCCAATGGCACCCACGCTGAACCTGTAGCCTTGTCTGGTGCACTATTCAAATGGCACCCACGCTGAACCTGTAGCCTTGTTTGGTGCACTATTCAAATGGCACCCACGCTGAACCTGTAGCCTTGTTTGATGTACCATTCCAATGCCACCCATGCTGAACTTGCAGACTTGTTAGATACAAAATTCAAATGACGCCCAAGCTGCACTTAACCCATGATATATTGTTATCAGTGTATTCATCTGACATTATGGATTCAATTTCACAGCACAGTCTTCATTTGCCAATCCAGTGATGGTGAGAGAGGAATCTGCAGTTCACATGCTATGACATGAATTCTGCCCAATGTTCCTTCCATGGCCCCACACAAGATTCCTGCATCAATTAACATCCTACTGGTCTTGAACAACACCAAGAGACTGAGATGCAGGCTGAATGGGAGAGCCCTGAACTGGCTTATGAGGTCCCTGTTGCAAGTTTCAGACACTTTCAGGCAGATATGTGAACAGGAATATTAAGATATGCATCTTGGAAGTCTAAACTGATCATAGACAGTCTCTTCTGGATAGGGTTGATTGTCAACTTCTCGATATATATCCTCAGCTTGGGTTCGCCTGTGATTATTGGGAATAGAATCTCAGTACAATTGTGCTGCAAAAGATTTCTACTGCCTTTTGTGGAGGAAAAAGACTATGGTGAGCCTTTCTACTACTGGGATTTCAAAAAAGGGTTGCAGCAAGCAAGCAAGGAATCATTTTGTCAAGGAAGGTAGGTGGCCAGTTGAGTAAATGGGCCAAAATCCATTTTTCTTTCATTGTGCCATGTTGTCTGTTGCTGAAAAGTAAGGGTTTCTGATCAAGAGTACCTTAATGGGGTTCTTCCTATTTCTCTGATTCCTCTTTGGAAATAAAAGATGGATTCTAGTATTCTTGGACAATAAGCCTGAAAAGGGCTTACTTCCCTGGCAGTGAAACAAAAGATCGATGAAAGAAAAAGGTTTAGGGCTGCCGCATGGTGACTTTTTATAGGAAGGCATGAGCTGAACATGAGTGGAAGCAGCAATGGAACTGAAAAGTGAGTTCAGAGTTGGCAAATTCTGCACATGAACTATGCACAAGAGTGACCCCCAGACATGCTTGTCAATGGAGGTCTCAATGGTGGAGCTAGGCTATCCACACGTTCCTGATAGACAGCTGATGAGACCAGATGGAACCAACATTTACAATGGTTTGAACCACCTGTGTGTCTTGGAATGAGAGATGGTTTCAACATTCCCAGACTTGCAATATCTGTCAAACACTTGAATTTGCATGTTAAAACTAGCATGTTTGTTTTGTAGAAGACTGGATTAAAGTTAAACTGAAATCATGGCTATAAAAAGAAATACCTGTTGATGCTGGGTTCCTTAGGTTGTCTTTAATAGAAAAGCAAGATCTCAGCAACCTGTCTAAACTGTAATATCTGTTTGAAGAAACACTGGTCTCTCTTGGTTAAATTTTTGTTGACAGGTGTGGGAATTTTATAAGCGGCCAGTGATGGAACAGTAAGAAAAGGAATGAACTCTGAAATAGTTGGAAGACTTTATCAATAAATGCATTGGAAGGTAGAATCTTCCCTGTACATTATTAAATCAACAGAAAATATGGGGCTTGCAAATGTCGAGTCTTTGAGGTCAGAATTGACTGGATGGGGAAAGCAGTCGGATGAGATAGCAAAAGTGGTTGGAAGTCTATCCATATTGGGAAAGAGTATCCATCCAGTAATCTCCAGCCTGAAATTGGTAGTGTGCATCAGGAAAGGGGAAATCACCAAAACTGATACATGATGGAGATGGAGTTAGTGACTGAATGGTCCAAACTGTCTCCAGCGATCTAGTACTGGATAGCAAAAAGACCTGATCACCAAATCCAATGCTAGGTGCCCTGAGCTTCCATGACAGGGCTAGGGCTGTTAGTGATGTAACTTGGTATCAGACTCCACTTGCATCTCGGGTTTGAAACTTGTTATGTTGGTAAGACATATTAACATACCTAGACATACCCCTGACAGTGGGCGCAAGTCAAGACAATGTTGAGACTTACCAGCTGATGTCATGTCCCAACGTTCAGTACTGACATTCAAGTGACAGATCAGGGTGTATGCGGAGTATTGGTTTTTCCTGGGCTAGACAGTGTGGGTCACTGTACCACGCCAGCACTGGCTTGGTAGTCTGTTCAGGGCTGGTAAGACTGGAAAAGAGTGGCAAAGTGGCCATTGATGATATTGCTGCATTGTGTGGTAGTTTTATGTTGGCACATGCATTTTTTCATCAGCAAAATCTCAGACTTGAGTGACCGAGATTAAACAGTTTGCTACCAAGGCAGTAGTAGCAGCAAAGCTGATGGCATCCACATATTTTTTCTTGAATATTGATTTCTGGCTTTCTTGCTACCTTTGGAAAACTGTTGTTTGAAACCCGTCCATCTGATAATGCAGGTGGGTCGATTAGCTTCTGACAGCTTAAAACATTTACATGGCTCATGGTCCCCATTTGTTATCTGTAATTAAAGTCAACAAAAGAATGGCAAAAACAGGTAAAATTAGTCCAAGAATCACACTAGGCTTACAGTAAAGTGGATAATGAGAAATGAATTACATGCCAGAGAGAAATGATTTAATTACTAAGAATAAACAATGGTTCATCTGAAACATATTGCTACTGGTCATCAGACCAGAGTTAAGATGGTGTTTGTTCTATGACAAAATAGACTATTGAGATGGTCTATAATGAAGATACAGTGGATAAAGAAAACATTCAGACTTGAGAAAGACGCATAATGGAGAGAGGCCTCTTAAGAAAGTGCTAACACGGCATGAGGATTAGTACCTGATGAATCAACAGTATCTGACACAATGGAAGACTGCACTCATCTAACTTTATCTAGGTAAGCAGATCTTGTTTAACAACTTACACTGCTATAAAAAGCCAAATGATGTGGTTAACATCTTGTTTTCACTCTGGAGGACTGTAACTGCAAAGCAGTGATGTTTTCCTAACACAATATGTTCTCAACATGGACACACCCACAAATATGATTGAATTTAATTTCAAAGTTCTAAGTCAAACATGGTCATAACTGTTAAATTATGTTGGAAAATGGCAAAATAAATTAATATATTATCAAACTTTTAATGTAAAACCTCAAACAAAATTTGGTTTTGTTCCATGACATATTCAAACGTTAATGACCAGAAATAACAGATGGAACTGGATGTATGGTCATGGTTAGCACAATATGCCCCCACCATACACATGGCAGAGAGTATTAAAAAAAAAAAAAATTATTAGGATGTACTTTCCTCTTTGTTTCGATGTATTATGTTTTTACCAATCTTAGAAATCTTTATATATATATATATATATATATATATATATATATATATATATATATATATATATATATATATACACACACACACATACACATACATACATACATACATATATATATATATATATATATATATATATATATATATATATATATATATATATATATATATATATATATACACACACACACACATTTGTCTTTCCTTCTGAATGCTTGTTAAACACGAGGTCTCGGGTAAACACCTGTGGCGGCATCCAAATTTTTACAAATTTTGTTTTGTACTTTTATGTTTAAACTTTCTTTTAAACTTGCTCATCCAAATTTTAAAAAAAACCCTTCCCTTTCATTTTTTATTACTGTCCTAGGACAGACAATTAATCAAGATTAACTACTAATTTCAACTAAAAATAATACATCAAATAATAATACAATAAGTGGTATCAAAATCCATTCTAAACTCCTCAAGATTAAATTAATTGTTTGTATTCATCATTATCATCATCATCATCTTGCAGTCAATGTGATTATTATCCTCTCTTGAAGATATCTTTCTCACACACATCCTTAACATCTTCATGACTGTACCTCTCCATGATTGTCTTGCCGATGGGAGTAGAACCTGTAAATCCAATCTTCCTGATGTCAGGGTGTTCGGACATGGCCTGACCAATAGATGCTCCTGTAAAACAATTTTGATTACATGATTATTTTATTGTCTTTGTAAGATACAATTTTTATAAAAACTGAATCAATGAAATATTGGAGACCAAAAAAAAAACAATGAAAATCTGAAAATCACCGAGCACTATAATTGCTGATCATGAAGGATGCACAGCTACATTATTACAGTATCAAAATATTGGCAATCAGGATGCCAATACATAAATTGATGCTAAAACGTATCATGAGACATGAAGCATGTTAAGATGACCCAGATTCAAGATTTTCCACAGTTTAAGCAGATACTTTTCTGAATGCAATCCAAAGCAAAATTATTTATAATAAAATTTGCAGCAAAGCGATATTTTCCAAATTTTTGTTAACATATTATGATTAATATTATTATATTTACTCAAATGTCAAATTACCCAACATTCGATTCCCAAACCACTCACTCCACCCCAGGTATATACAATTCCATGTTTCTTTTAGGATTACCACTTTAGATTCTCACTCACTCACTCGCTGCAATGCATGGAATTCATAGAACTTGCAATTTTCAATTTCATCATGAATCTTTATTGAACAAAACTGGAAATATTTCATATAAAACAATTACATCCCATGTGTTATTTTAATGACAAAAGAAAGTGGACCATGACTGGAACAATTTCCTACAAAATCACTTTAAAAATATTTTTGAACACAAAGTTTGGACATTACAGGGCAGCACTTTAATGGCCAAAACTTAATCTCAAAACCTGTAAAATATGTCATAAAATCTTGACACCAGTGGCACTGTGTAAGTAACAAGGGAGAAACAGGGACGTAAGTTATGAATATCTCTTCAATCAAAGATTAACTCCATATTCAGTCATATAAAACTGTTTAACGCTACACTTATGATTAGAATATAAGGCATAACTCACCTGGCCCAGGTAGAATATTGATGACCCCAGGTGGGAATCCAGCCTTTACACTGAGTTCAGCAAACTTTAGAGCTGTCAAAGGTGTCACCTGTAACAACAACAAAAAATAGAATAAAGGCATTTCAGGCTTCATCAGTTTTAATGACGAGGTCAATGACTTTGTAAACAGTAATGAAAAAATACACATCATGGCAAGCACTACAATATTTCTACCAGTACTTTAAGGGTGAATGACTGAATAAAGCTGTATAATGCGAAGAGTACATTTTCACATTTGTGGAATTAATTTGGGCATCCAAGTGTGAGAATCTACACATTTTGCACAAGTTACACAATTACATGCCCTGAGAGCATCTCTGCTACTGTTCCTAGTCTAATCCCCAGGCGCATCTATGATGATTATGACTCCTTTTACAACTAAAACTTTACAATTATATCAACCTAGCTCAAGCAATACAATATTAGCAGGTAATGTAATAATGCTAAAATTTGTTTTTATTAAGTGGCTGGACTACAAAGTTATAAAGTAATTAATGGATAATTGTTCAATTATCACCTTTCTTGCATCATTGTATTCTTGCCTCATTATTGTTAATAGTGAGTTCATGAATAACATAACACCAGGAATACATAAAATGCCCATAAGGTAATTTACAGCAGTTTGTGTAACGCTATAAAGAATGTAGCTTTCGATATCAAAGCAAGTTGGAGGACAGAAGGAATGTTGATTACTGTATTCTCAAAAAATTAATTGGTACAATAACTCTAAATTGTTTATCTATACATTTTCATAATTCATTTCTCTTAACAATAATGTCTCAAACCCTTCACCTTGCAACAAGTCACAACATGAAAACTGATCCTTCGTAATATCTGGAACAGGAAAACATGAGTCGGGTTGGCAAAAGAACAATCAAGTCTATGCACAACAAATGTAAGCAGGTCCACACAAAAGCAGTTTTTTTATTCAGGCATGACCCATGTTGGTGCTTTTTCAAAGGTGGATGGATGGATGGATGAATGGATTAAAGGATGGATGGATGGACAAAAAGACTCAGAAGATATACAAACCAGAGTTTGATGCTAACTTTTTTAAGTGTTGAGCAGGTGGGCACCACATGTGTGCAAACTTTACTGGAAATTTTAATAGGAAGGAAAAATAGTGGTCTCTATTAGCAGGTGACTGTGATATGCAGGTGGTTTTTTTTGGCAAGTTTGTCTTTTTATCTTAAGGGGGAGATAATAGCTACATTTAGGTAAGGCTAGTCTCTTAAGGAAGATAATAACTGCCTACAGTGGGTATTCACCTAACTTTGGTATGGGAGATAATCAATGCCAATAAACATGAGGGAGATAATCTACCTGAGCAGGTTTGAGAACCACTGTGTTTCCAGCTGCCAGACAAGCTGCCATTTTCCAAGCCAGCATCATTAGTGGGTAATTCCAGGGTACCACAATACCACATACCCTAAAAAATGCAGAAAAGTGGTATAAATTCATCATGTTAATTATCTCATCTGTCTCTAAAATGATAACCTGTCTTTTTCTCAACAATATTAAGTTCAAATTTAAAAAGGACAAGGACCTAGAATAGTGACAGCAGATATCTATGGAATATATGATGACTGTAATATGCCACCATTCTTTTCTATCCAAGAGGTACAACAGTAAGAACTGGTACAACGTCTCCCTTTCATTTCTCTCAAAGGCATGACGATAAGAATTAGTTTCTGAACTCTGTCAGTCTGAATTCTTGACATAAGATATTGTATACAAGATATGGTAAGATTGTAAGTAAGCCAATTTTCTGCAAATGCAAGGAAAAAGTATTTGGAATCACTACTATCAAGTTTTAGTTTTTTATCCTATATTTCATTGTAGGTTGCACCTTATTCAACAAGTGAAATGCAGACAGATATAGATTTGAAATACAGGTAAATGAAGGTCTGAAATATAGGTAAATATAGATCACTCACCCTATTGGCTCCCTCTTTGTGTAGGTAAGGTTCCTGCTTGGACGGGCATTGTTGATTGGGATTGTGGTGCCCTAAATGTTACATAAAAGATTCTTTTAATGATGGCATTCTATAATTTATTAATTTCATTGTCTGTAATCAACTTAAAAACAGAACTGAGAAAGTATTGTTGCTGTAATACAAAATTATCAATTGGAAACTTGATGTACTGAAAAACTCACATTTCTAGGAAATAAAAACTTGCATGATGAGAATGTATTTTTCTGATTGCTGGATGCATTTGATAAAAGTACTGAGTATATATGTGTTATTAGGATTTTTAACGAAGCTTTAATAACTTTTCAGTCACACTGCTACAATGTCTGCAATGTGGCAGTTTATAGTGATGTCTAGCACTGGGGCATCAAACATAGACATATATCATGATGTCCCACTCAGTCACATTATCCTGACACCTGGCCGACCAGTCCTAACACTAACCTATTAATGCTGAGCGCCTAGCGAGGCAGCTGTTAGTACCATTTTTGTAAGTCTTTGGTATGACTCGGCCAGGGATCAAACCCACACCCTCCTGCATTTGAGGCTGACACTCTAACCACTAGGCCACTGGAGCAGTAAAGAATTACTGAGAATAGATCACATGGGGCGCGAGAATCAAAAGTATGTGGAAGGCACTTTTTCATAGAAGAATCCACTTTCATTAATTTTAACTAGCCTAATACACAAAACACTTCCAACCATATAGTATATCACCAACAACCTACACTTAATTACATAAGTGCCTTCCTCCTCCCCACACCCCAATTCTGGTTCAGCCTTCACTAGCCAATATATTATTCTGAAAAGATAGATCCTGAAGCGCAACCTAGGAAATTTACTCGTATTAATGAAGAATTTTGAAAGTACATGAAAATAAACTTGAACCATCTTAAATAGATCATACCACAATTTATTAAAATCTCAAAAGTGAACTCTCCATTGTTCTGGTGGTAACACACAAATTAATCTTTAAGCTAGACGAATGTGGAGAACCTGGATGAAAACAATGACCTTGGTTCATGGCTAAGTTTTGTAAATGCTGGAATCATGAAGTCAGAACAGTGAAGAACCAGGAAGTAAAATGTGGAGAACAAGAAAGTTAAATATGTCGAGTTTCAGGACGTTAACGCTGTGGAAAACCAGAAAGTTAAACATGTAGAGAATCGGGAGGTGAAACATGTAGACAACAATTAAACTATACATGTGGAAAACCAGAACCATAAACATTAAACATGTGTAGATTAGACAAATCAAGATTTAGAAACTCTGACATGTGGGGAACCTGGAAGTTAAACATCTGGTGAACCAGGAAGCTGACAGTGGAGAATGATCATGTTACAACTGTAAGCCAGGTCCCTTACAGTACTTTAAAAGTTGTTCCTTACTGAAGTCTGTCAAGTATTAAAACAAAATTCAATAATTCATTACTACAGCAACATTTTGTCCCTACCTGTATCTTGTCACACCAGCCTGCAAAATACCGGAATGTTGCAATGGACATGCCAACATGTGTCTTGAGGGCAAGGGTATACACTGCCCCAGAATCAACACTCTCAAGAGTTGCAAGTTCTTCCTGGTGCTGTTCCATTAAATCTGCAAGTCTGAAACAAAGAGGAGTAGTCACTCTCGAGAGTTATGCTAGCTGATAAGAAAAAACAAAACCTGAATTAAGAATTCTTGACAAATGGAACCACTGACATATTTGGAAGTCCATGAATGAATATATATATATATATGTATATATATATATATATATATATATATATATATATATATATATATATATATATATATATATATATATATATATATATATATATATATATATATATATATATGATATATTAAGTGTCCCTTGACCATTTCTTCCTTTTCTAACTGCCAAGTGTTGAAACCATCTGATATTCTTAAGCTAGAAGATTTTCAATTTAAATATAGTGTAAGCCATATGGGATCAAAGACTTGCAAAATTTTAATTCAAGACAAACCAGACACCATAAAAAGACTTTTGGTGAAAACCCCATCTTGATATGACGACCATCCATTCAGGAGTACTACGTTGATTATGGCAGCCATTTTGGAGGCTGCATTTTTATTGAGAAACAACTTGATATTACAATTAGTCTTCTGGTGAGAACTAAATATCAATGATGACTTTCCATTTAGGAGGAGTACTGATAGCAAGATTTACTAAATATCAATGATGACTTTCCATTTAGGAGGAGTACTGATAGCAAGATTTACTAAATATCAATGATGACTTTCCATTTAGGAGGAGTACTGATAGCAAGATTTACTAAATATCAATGATGACTTTCCATTTAGGAGGAGTACTGATAGCAAGATTTACTAAATATCAATAATGACTTTCCATTTAGGAGGAGTACTGATAGCAAGATTTACTAAATATCAATGATGACTTTCCATTTAGGAGGAGTACTGATAGCAAGATTTACTAAATATCAATGATGACTTTCCATTTAGGAGGAGTACTGATAGCAAGATTTACTAAATATCAATGATGACTTTCCATTTAGGAGGAGTACTGATAGCAAGATTTACTAAATATCAATGATGACTTTCCATTTAGGAGGACTACTGATAGCAAGATTTTCAAGATGGCCTTCATTGCAACCATACTGGCTGGCACTATTTTCGTTTAGTACCAACTAGACAGCAAAAAAAGTCATTTTGTGAAACCCAACGCTGATATGACTTTCTACCCTAGAGGAGTAGCAACAAGATTTTCATGACGGCTTTTATGGTGGCCATTTTGGACATCAGATTAGCAGTTTTATTTTCAAACCCAATTAAACACCATAAGAATACTTCCAGTGAAACCACATAATGATATATGATTTTTAGGATGACTGTCAGAGCAGCCATTTAGAATGTCAGATTGGCAACATTTTTAGGATGACTGTCAGATCAGCCATTTAGAATGTCAGACTGGCAACATTTTTAGGATGACTGTCATATCAGCCATTTAGAATGTCAGATTGGCAACATTTTTAGGATGACTGTCAGATCAGCCATTTAGAATGTCAGGCTGGCAACATTTTTAGGATGACTGTCAGATCAGCCATTTAGAATGTCAGATTGGCAACATTTTTAGGATGACTGTCAGATCAGCCATTTAGAATGTCAGACTGGCAACATTTTCATACTGAACCTACTAGAAATCATACGAAGTCTTTTACTGAAAATCCCATGTTGGTGCAACCATCCGTTCAACTGGAGTAGCAATAACAATAGTTTCAAGATGGCAACTGTGATGGCTATACTGGATGTTACTGCAGCATCATTTTCATTTAGGACCAGCCAGGCATCACAAGAAGTCTTCTGGTGAAAACCCCATGCTCGTAAGACTTTCTTTGCATGAGAAGTGATTACAAGATACTGAATGTCAGATAAACACCATTTTCAATTAGGACCAGCTAGAGATCATACAAAGTCTTACAGTGAAACACCCAGGTCCCCGAGTGGCCAAATAGTCTAAAGCGCTCAATGTCACAGATCACTGCCATCTCCCCTCTGTCTGCATGGGTTTGAGTCTCCTGTTCGGCCAATGTGGGTATGTGAAAAAGCTTGCCAGTAGCTTCTCATGGGTTGATGGTTTTTTCCGGGGTTTTCCCAGGTTCTTCTTCCACCATTTATACTGGCTGCCATGTATAGATTATCCTGTGCTGAAAAATGGCATTAAACCCTACAATGACAATGATAGTGAAACACCCATGTTCATATGACCATCAATTCAGGAGGAGTAGCAATAACATGATTTTCAAGATGGCCACAAATGCAGCATAAAGGATGTCAGAGTGGAACAATTTTCATTTTGGACCAACTAGGCAACAAAGAAAGTCTTCTTTTAAAAACCCCATGTCAAGTGTTTTTGCTCATCAGAGGCGATAACAAGATAATTAACATGCAACCATGAAATAATGAGATTTTCAAGATGGTTGTTGTGATGTCTATACTGGATGTCAGATCAGCACCAATTTCATTTTGGACCAACTAGACATTATACAGTCTTTAAGTTAAACCTCCATCTTTATTTAACCATTGATTCAGTAGGAGTAGCGATAACAAGATTGTTCGGATTGATTCCTCGGCAGCTATATTGAATATCTGAGCAGCACCATTTTTATTCAGGACCAACTAGCCCTTAGAATGAATGCTGGTGTAAATCCTCCAATATGTTTAGAAGTAGTAGTGATAACTAAATTGTCCTAATGGACAGATGGATGATGGACAATGGTCATCAGGTCATCCCAAGAGCTCTTCTGGTCTACTTTCACATTTTTCTACAGTTATTTAGTTTTTGATAATGAAAAATGGAGAAAAAAACCCAAGAAGAAGTGTTATAGATTTATTTGAGCCTTTCTTACCTGTACATGATAGCTCCTCTATCTCTGGCATTCATTTTTCCCCATTCCCCTTCCTCAAACGCTACCTGGAGATCAAAATGAAATAAATTATAATTAAATTGATTAAGTTTTAAGAAATACACAATACATTCTTCTCTGGCCCCTTTTTGTCTACTTTGGTTTCTCTGCCCAGACATGATGTCATTGCAGCCAATATATGTTAATAAGCTAGTTAGATACGTTGTCATGTTGAACCAATCAGATGACTGAGTTGGAGCATGTGATCAAACATTGTATCAGTTAGGGTGACATTCATACAGCAACTAGAATGACTGTTGAGATGCATTCCTTTCAGTGTAGATGCTGCATTTAATTTTCAACATTACTTGCAGAAAGAAATCAATATGAAATAAATTATAATTTAACTGAAATATCTTGATTTATGTCCTATCGTTGAATAATAAATACATCTCACAACTTTTGGTATATCACAACATCAGCTAGTCACATTATTTGGCATTCAATCAAAACTACTCAATAACAAATTTGGCATTAAATCCAAGCCACTAATTAACATTATTTAACAATCAATCAATACTACTCATTAACATAACATATGGCATTAAACCAAAGTTTGAAATTTATCATTTGGCATTAAATCAAATCTCTACTTTGGACACAACCCTATTTAAAGCAATTAGAACTGAAATAGTTTGTTCTTTTTAATATTAAAAAATCATAATTTTTAGAGAAATAATTAAGATAATGAACTTGTTTGCGCTAGGTTGGTGCTGGAATTTTCCAAGTAAACGTAGTTGCCAACTTTTGCCCCCTTACTAAATGAGATTTTGTCTCTTCTCCACTTTTTTAATTTGCATGCATTTTTTATGTTTAAAAGTCTCAAAAGTTGAAAACAAGTTTTAAATTTTTGTTCAAAACTGCTAAAATGGCCTGAAAATTTAAAGCAGGTCATCTACATAAAAATATAAAAAAGGTTAAAAATAGTTCACTTGTCTGCCGTTAATAATTTCAGCCAACAAAGAGTTTGTCAAAAATATCCAAAATCCACCAAATTTGAAATAAAAACATCTTTAAAAATCAGGTCACCAACATTAAATATAAGTGTTCATAACCAAGTTTTTCATCCACCTCAAGAAAGTTTTGTTTATAGGTAGTAAAACCTGAGAATGTATCATCTTATACTGGATAAGTGCGAAGTTTACAAAACTTATGTACTGTAATGCACATATATGCGTGCACTCACTCTCTCATATTTACATGCCATGATATAATTGAAAGTGTGAAAAACAAACTCACCATGTTCCCATGCTATGCTACATGATGTTGAACAATTTAAACACTAAAACTAAGTTTAACTAAAAAATCTTAACATTCTTTAAAATAACTGTGTGAAGTTTAATGGTACTGATGTAAGAAAACTATAGCTATGTCAGATAAAGAATGCTAAACTGGAGGCTGAATGTAGCTTCTAACAACCAACCAAAACATGTTTATATTTAACAACAAACCAAAACATTTTTATATTTAGCACACGTACCTTTGCTGCCTCCACAGCTCTATTGACATCCTCAACTGTTGCCTTAGCAACACTACATATCACCTGGAAAAAAAATATGAAGGGTAACATTGCTTGAGATATGCTGCATTGTGTATTTGGTACAGTCAACTCAAGTACAAATGCAAAAAGAAATGTTTTAATGTGTTCAACTTAAGCTTAACAATTGGAAGCATTTAGTCCTAAGATGACAGTGTATTGCCCCTGCTGTTAGCAGTCTATATTTTAGAATGGCATATTTGACTGATATAAATTAAGCTACTGGTTCAAGTTCAAGACGTTATGAAACTTTCTAAAATTATGTTTTTTGAGGACTATGAAAACATCAAACAAAACCAAATAATTAAATAAACTCCTCCTGAAGCAGACTTAACACATTCAAGAAGGCATCATTTAAGACATCTGACACAATCAATAAGGCATCATTTAAGACATCTGACACATTTAAGAAGGCATCATTTAAGACATCTGACACATTCAAGAAGGCATCATTTAAGACATCTGACACATTCAAGAAGGCATCATTTAAGACATCTGACACATTCAAAAAGGCATCATTTATGACATCTGACACATTCAAGAAGGCATCATTTATGACATCTGACACATTCAAGAAGACATCATTTAAGACATCTGACACATTCAAGACGGCATGATAAACACCCAAAAGTATACTTAGTCACTAAGGCATTTGACACATTCAAGGCAGCATGATTAAGAGCACTTAACACAAACAAGAAGGCATCATTTAAGACATCTGACACATTCAAGAAGGCATCATTTAAGACATCTGACACATTCAAGAAGGCATGATAAACACCCAAAAGTATACTTAGTCACTAAGGCATTTGACACATTCAAGAAGGCATGATTAAAAGCATTTGACACATTCAAGAAGGCATGATTAAAGACATTTGACACATTCAAGAAGGCATGATTAAAGGCATTTGACTCATTCAAGAAAGCATGCTTAAAGGCATTTGACTCATTCAAGAAAGCATGCTTAAAGGCATTTGACTCATTCAAGAAAGCATGATTAAAGGCATTTGACACATTCAAGAAGGCATAACAAACAGCCAAAAGTAGACTTAGTCACCAAGGCATTTGACACATTTAAGAAGGCATTATTATAGACATTTGACACATTCAAGAAGGCATGATTAAAGGCATTTAACACAATAAAGAAGGCATGATTAAGGGCATTTAACACAATAAAGAAGGCATGATTAAAAGCATTCAACACAATCAAGAAGGCATGATTAAGGGCATTTGACACATTCAAGAAGACATTATTGGCTTTTGACACATTCAAGAAGGCATGATTAAGGGCATTTAACACAATCAAGAAGGCATAATTAAGGACATCTAACACAATCAAGAAGGCATGATTTAAGACATCTGACACATTCAAGAAGGCATCATTTAAGACATCTGACACATTCAAGAAGGCAAAATAAATACCCAAAAGTAGACTTAAGTCACCAAGGCATTTGACACATTCAAGAAGGCATTATTATAGGCATTTGACACTTTAAAGAAGGCATCATTTAAGACATCTGACACATTCAAGAAGGCATGATAAACACCCAGAAGTATACTTAGTCAATAAGGCATTTGATACATTCAAGAAGGCATGATTTAAGGCATTTAACATTTTCAAGAAGGCAACATTTAAGACATCTGACACATTCAAGAAGGCATGATTTAAAGCATTTAACATTTTCAAGAAGGCATGATTAATGGCATTTGACACACTTCAAGAGACAGTTATATAATGGCAGCTCTATTCAGACATATATGGCATCATTTAAGACATCTGACGCATTCAAGAAGGCATCATTTAAGACATCTGACACATTCAAGAAGGCATGATAAACACCCAAAAGTATACTTAGTCACTAAGGCATATGACACATTCAAGAAGCCATGATTAAGGGCATTTAACACAATCAAGAAGGCATCATTTAAGACATCTGACACATTCTAGAAGGCAAAATAAATACCCAAAAGTAGACTTAGTCACCAAGGCATTTGACACATTCAAGAAGGCATTATTATAGGCATCTGACACATTCAACATGGCATGATTAAAGACATTTGACACATTCAAGAATGCACGATTTAAGGCATTTGAAAATTCTTGGTGTGATTCCAAGCATTCAACACATCGAAGAAGGCATGATTTGAGGCATTTAACATTTTCAAGAAAGCATGATTAATGGCATTTGACACATTTCAAGAGACAGTTATATAATGGCAGTTCCATTTAGACATATATGGTACCCAGGTAAGGCAGCTTTAACAAATATATGCCAGGGTACTGTGAGTTTATATGAAAATTATTAGAAGTTCTAAATTACATTAATGGGAGACTACTCCACATTGAAAGTGCCTACCCCAATTATTTTATACTGGAACAGCCCTACAAAAAAAGATAGCAAATATACAAGGGCACAGAGAAATGAAGATCAACTTCAATATTGGATGACAATTCACTATACTTTTTTGATACATGCAATATTATCATAAAATTAGGAATTGAGAAACAGACAAGAGAACAAACAATAAATAGACCAGTATCCACTCAATGAAGAAAAATATTAAAAAAAACAAAAACTTACAGATTCATTGGTAGGATTAATGGTTTTGAAGGTAACCTTATCAGAAGAGTCCACAAATTCGTTGTTGATAAACAGCTGGTTTGGGAAAGAAATGTCCATGTTGTTTACATGTATCGTCACCTGTACACAGAAAGGACATCAATAATTATTAACAAAGATTCTACAGGTAACTATAATTATTATCAAAGATGATACAGGTAACTACAATTATTAACTAGGATTTTTAACAAGGATTTCATGTACATATTTTTTTTAAATTCCACAAATAACAAGGATAACATAAATAATAATTAACATGCATTCTACACATACACATATTTAACAAGGATTATATGGATAACATATGATATTTAACAAGGATTCCATATTTAACTGATTTTTAAAAGGATTTCACATATACCTATGATTTTTAACTAGGATTCCACAAAGAAGGATAATCTTCCAAATAATGGAGAAAACTAAGGCATCAGACTTGGATTATCTTGTTTCTGTTTTAAGACCTCCAATTACTAATTAGTGGTGGGAATTTACTTTCACTGAAGACTAGCACAAGAAAAAGATAGTAATGCAATAATAGCATATGATGTATTACTAGTATTAAATTTTAAAGTTGATGATATTGGGTTAGGCTCAGTTGCCTTGAGACTGAGTTGTACCCATCATTGCCATGAAACTGAGTTGTACCCATCATTGCCATGAGACTGAGTTGTACCCATCATTGCCATGAAACTGAGTTGTACCCATCATTGCCATGAGACTGAGTTGTACCCATCATTGCCATGAAAAAGGTCAAGTTTCATGTATGTTTCATCAAGCTGACACTTTCTTCTTTTCAGTAACAGAAATAAGAAATTCAAGGGTGTCATATACTATAAAAATTACATGGGTATTCACTTTTATGGATAAAACATTGACTAAATATTCTGAAATGTCTAGAAATGATAATGAGTCTTAAACAATGAATACATACTAGTAGAATAAACGCTAGAACATTCCTGCACCCACGTATTACATATGGGAATGGTTCTGATCTCTAGAATCTTTATAACTTATAAAAAAAATTGTGCTTTTATTGACTTAATTTTATGCAGCCTTGTGATGTATATAATAAAAAAAATAAAAACAAACTCGTTCTAGAACACTTCAAGTGTTTTTCAAAATATATCTATTTAGCAAGAAGTGTATCTTACCGGCTTAAATTTGAATTCCTCCTTATCTACTATCCCTCGTCCTCTTTTGACAACACAATTGACAAAATCCTCAAACAATGTGTTCATGTAGACGTCTTCATTCTCCAGCTTGATCCCATTACATTTCTGTTTCACTTCCTCGACTAACCTGTCATGACAAGTGTTCCTTTGCATATTTTTATATAAAACTACACATTTTGTTCAAAGTTGGCCGAATGAATGGGTTCAACATATTACAGGGCTTCACTAATGCTATCACACCTTGATGAAATCATTCATCTCACTGAACATGTTCTCTGCCCTGACTCAGAATAAAACAAAATGTATTTATTACATAATGTTCATTTAAGTCTTAAATGTTTTTTGCTATTGAGTTTGAAAAAAAAAATAAGGTGGGTTCTGAAAAGGGTTGAATCTGCACTTTTAAAAATAAATTAACACACATATGTCAGTGAAAACATCTCAATAGTTCCCATCTAGGTGTGTGACATAGAAATACTGCCCATAATAGAAATACAGATTGAACACCAAAATCAACCATTCAAAAAATAGACTGAACACCAAATCAACCTTGCAAGAAATAAAGATTGAATGCTAAAATCTACCACGCAAGAAATAGAATGAACACCAAAATCAACCATTCAAGAAATACAGCTTGAACACCAAATTAACTATGCAAGAAATACAGATTGAACACCAAAATCAATAATGCAAGAAAAACAGATCGAACACCAAATCAACTAAGCAAGAAATACAGATTGAACACCAAAACAACCATGCAAGAAATACAGATTGAGTACCAAATCAACTATGCAAGATATACAGATAGAACACCAAACCAATCATGCGAGAAATACAGATGGAACACCAAAACAACCATGCAAGAAATACAGATTTAACATCAATACAACCGTGTAAAAAATACAGACTGAACACCAAATCAACCATGCAAGAAATACAGATTTAACACCAAATCAACAATGCAAGAAATACTGATTGAACACCAAAAAATCAACCATGCAATAAATAGACTGAACACCAAATCAGCCATGCAAGAATTATGGACTGAACATAAAATCAAATGCCCTATCCAATATAAAGAAGTCCCATAAATTTTTTTTTATGACAGTTTAAGATTAGTTATTGATCTGATGGAATAGAGTTTCAATCAAAAACAAACTCTGGTCATATGCCATTGAAAAAAGACATTTCAAGTTTAAAGTATTTCAAATTAAAATTTGGAATTGATAATATAAGCAAATTTCAGCAATTTAGCAATAAAAACATTTTGCAAAGATGAAGAATATTTTAATAAAATTGTATAGATGTTATTTTACAGCTATAAATACTTCTGACTGACCTAAATTCCATAAACAATAATGTTGTACCTTTACTGTTCTAGAATGACATTTCATGCATAACTAACATCCATAAAACTTGCTATATATTACTGCTTTCAGACTGACCTTACGTGCATAGCTAACATCCATAGAACTGGCTAAATAAATATTACTGCTTTCAGACTGACCTTACGTGCATAGCTAACATCCATAGAACTGGCTAAATAAATATTGCTGCTTTCAGACTGACCTTACGTGTATAGCTAACATCCATAGAACTGGCTAAATAAATATTACTGCTTTCAGACTGACCTTATGTGCATAGCTAACATCCATAGAACTGGCTAAATAAATATTACTGCTTTCAGACTGACCTTATGTGCATAGCTAACATCCATAGAACTGGCTAAATAAATATTACTGCTTTCAGACTGACCTTCCGTGCATAGCTAACATCCATAGAACTGGCTAAATAAATATTACTGCTTTCAGACTGACCTTACGTGCATAGCTAACATCCACAGAACTGGCTAAATAAATATTACTACTTTAAGACTTACCTTACATACGTCCCTAACAACAACTACACAACTGGCTAAATATAACACTTTCAGATTGACTTTATATACACACCTAACAACATCCATAGAACCAGCACCTGACTTGAAAAAATCTGTCGAATTTTCAATGTTTATGTTGAGAATGCCATTCCAAACCACCTGGAAAAGAAACAAAATGTAATCACGAGTTTATCCTTTCATAACTAAAGTTTAAAAAAACCCATCTTGACATTTCTGTCCTATGGACACGTAACATTGAAGAAGTATTTGTTAAACTCAATAAAAACTTTTACCAGGAACCTTTTGTTTTAAAACAAGAGTCCTTCAAAGATACTAATGCTCTACTGTCTGAATAGAATTTCCAGAATGCTGAAACCATCTTTGATATTCCTGAGCAATAAGATTTTCAATATGCTCAATATGGCAGAATATGTGAAATCAGACTGGCACAAGTTTTTAAAGACCAACCAAACATTGCAAGTCTTCAAGTGACAACCCCATGCTGATATGACTTTCTGTTCACAAGAAGCAGCAATAAAAAACAAGATTTTCAAGATGGCTGCTGTGATGGTTACATTGCAGACCTGCCAACCCTAACAAGACCTCCCCAGTAAGGCGGTCGATCGTTCAACTCAAAAGTCTGTAAAGTTTACTTGAACCTTACTTAGCTCCAGTACTGATTTACAAACTGCAGTTCCAAGCCCTACGGAATCTCTCCATCTTTCCCACAAAGTGACAAACTACTGTCCTCTAAATGTAACTGTTCCCTTGTATTTTTTCCCAGAATCTAAATATTCCATTTCATTCGCCTGTACTATTAAAACTTTTTAAGAGGTCTATTGTCCCTTGATTCCTGACCTGCCACTTGTTGGATGCCATAATTTAAAAAAAAAAAAAATAAGCAAAAGCTTAATCATGCAGACATTTTTATCAAAAATATGCATTTTAAAGCATCTGAGGTACCATGGTAAAGTTATCCTGGTTCCCCGACTAATTCCACTGAATATATGAAACTGATCCAAATCAAACATGCTTTAATCTGATTTTACTGCAAACATTCGTATTTCCGTTTCCATAATTTGTCCTTTTGTTCACTAAGTCCGTACTTTAAGTGTCATTTCCGTGAGACTTATGGCAAAACCATAAGGGTTGGCAGGTCTGATATTATATGTTAGACTGACAGTTTTCATTTAGGACCAACTAGACTTTGAAGCAGACCCGCCAACTTGGATGAGATGGTCCAAGTAAGGCAGTTGATTTTTTTCTCTAATTTTGACCAATTTTCAGTAAGGTGCAACAAAATATCATCAACTGCTATTGTAACGCTGGAAAACATACTTAAAATTTCGGTATTTGAAACTGAAATGTACATGTTGACGTTATTTATCATCAGTACGGTTGCACAAACTTGTTCCCAATCATATGCAGCTCAATGGCTTATTGCTATCTCTCAACTTGACGTAATTCTTCTAATTTTGTTTTAATTCATATGATGACACCAATCACATCTCTTGCCAAAGAGACATACACAAATTGGCATGTGATGTCCAATGAATGTAATTGTGTCCCTTCCTGCTTATTCACAAGAATCTGAATATTCCTTTTATTCTTTTGTGTTGATTATTAACACTTTTAAGAGACCTATTTTCCTTTTCATCTTCAACATGCATAACTCGCTGGAGGCCACTTTTAAAAATCTTTTATAATCAACAGTTAGATAATGCAGACGCTTTGCATGACAAAATATGTGCGGTTTAAAGTGTCCAAGGTACTGCTGTAAAGTTAGTCTGGTTCCCTGACTAATTTTAATATGAAACCCGGATCCAAATCAAACAAGGATGAACAAATTATCTGGACAAAAATCATTTTTGCTTTTATTCCACAAGTTCGTATTTTAAGGGTCATTTTTGCAAAACTTAAGGCAAAATCGTAAGGGTTGGCAGGTCTGTCAAAGTAGTCTTTTAGTTAAAATGCCATGCTCATATGATCATCCATTTCGGTGGAGTAGCAATAACAAGAATTTTCAGATGGCCGCTGTGGTGGCTGTATTGAGCATGTTGACTCTCTCAGCAGCACCATCTTCATTTAGCACCAACTGAACATTACAAGTGTTCTAGTGAAAACTACATAATGAGTGACTTTCCCCTTCAGAAAAAGTAGCAATCAATTCAAGATGGCTGGCACTGCATCCAAGTATTTTTGAGAAGACATACTGCTAAGTGAACAGGCTAAAAAACTGACTCAGTAATGCAAATAAAGTGTGGCATTCATGACATTTGACTGGCAAACTATCCACCAAATACTGCCACATTAAGCAGAATTATACACAACCATATGGCACACAACCTTCAGTCCTTGGTCATCTTTTCTTAATTATACACAACCATATGGCACACTACCTTCAGTCCTTGGTCATCTTTTCTTAATTACACACAACCATATGGCACACTACCTTCACTCCTTGGTCATCTTTTCCAAATACTGCCACATTAAGCTGAATCAAATACAACCATAAGCATACAACCTTCAGGTCCTTAATAATCTTTTCCTAATCACACACAACCATATTGCATTCAACCTACAGGACTATATAATCTTTTTTTAATTAAACACAACCACATGGCATACAACCTACAGGACTATATAATCTTTTATTAATCAAACACAACCATATGGCATACAACCTACAGGACTATATAATCTTTTTTTAATTAAACACAACCACATGGCATACAACCTACAGGTCCTTAATAATCTTTTCCTAATCAAACACAACCATATTGCATTCAACCTACAGGACTATATAATCTTTTATTAATCAAACACAACCATATGGCATACAACCTACAGGACTATATAATCTTTTATTAATCAAACACAACCATATGGCATACAACCTACAGGACTATATAATCTTTTTTTAATTAAACACAACCACATGGCATACAACTTTCAGGTCCTTAATAATCTTTTCCTAATCAAACACAACCATACTGCATTCAACCTACAGGACTATATAATCTTTTATTAATCAAACACAACCATATGGCATACAACCTACAGGTCCTTAATAATCTTTTCCTAATCAAACACAACCATATGGCATACAACTTTCAGGTCCTTAATAATCTTTTCCTAATCACACACAACCATATGGCATACAACCTACAGGACTATATAATCTTTTCCTAATCAGACACAACCATATTGCATACAACCTACAAGAGTATATAATCTTTTTTTAATCAGACACAACCATATTGCATTCAACCTACAGGACTATATAATCTTTTCCTAATCAAACACAACCATATGGCATACAACATACAGGTCCTTAATAATCTTTTCCTAATCAAACACAACCATATTGCATTCAACCTACAGGACTATATAATCTTTTATTAATCAAACACAACCATATGGCATACAACTTTCAGGTCCTTAATAATCTTTTCCTAATCACACACAACCATATGGCATACAACCTACAGGAGTATATAATCTTTTTCTAATCAAACACAACCATATGGCATACAACCTTCAATTCCTTGATCATCTTTTCCTCTTCTGGGGTGAGTTCCAGCTTATCTTCCTGTGTGTCCTCTTTACCAAACTTGCTGGCACTAATCATCTTTCCACTCTCCATCTGAACCTGGCTTACATTTACCTGCACAGGGATATGGAAAAAAAAGTATATTTACACCTGGCTTACATTTACCTGCATAGGGATATGGAAAAAAAAGTCTATTTACTCCTGGCTTACATTTACCTGCATAGGGATAAGGAAATAAAGTATATTTACACCTGGCTGACATTTACCTGCATAGGGATATGGAAATAAAGTATATTTACACCTGGCTTACATTTACCTGCATAGGGATATGGAAATAAAGTATATTTACACCTGGCTTACATTTACCTGCATAGGGATATGGAAAAAAAAGTCTATTTACACCTGGCTTACATTTACCTGCATAGGGATAAGGAAATAAAGTATATTTAAACCTGGCTTACATTTACCTGCAACGGGATATGGAAATAAAGTATATTTACACCTGGCTTACATTTACCTGCAACGGGATATGGAAATAAAGTATATTTACACCTGGCTGACATTTACCTGCATAGGGATATAGAAATAAAGTCTATTTACACCTGGCTTACATTTACCTGCATAGGGATATGGAAATAAAGTATATTTACACCTGGCTTACATTTACCTGCATAGGGATATGGAAATAAAGTCTATTTACACTTGTTAAAGAGGGTGAAACTCTCTTCTCACTATAAGAAATTTAGCCAATAAGCACACCTTCTGATATGAATTAATCAGCTGAAGAATTTCAAACAATTTCTTATGTGAGAAAGCTTGCCAGTAGCTTCTTGTGGGTCGGTGGTTCTTTCTGGGGTTTTCCCGGGTTCTTCCTTCACCATTAATACTGGCCGCCATGTATAGCCTATTGTGTGCTGAAAAATGGCATTAAACCCCACAACAACAACAACAATCAAACAATTTCATGCACAGTAGTCCATGTTACTGGTTCTATATGAGGACCTTTTTCACTGATTTCATGCAATATTCCATGTTACTGGTTATATACAGGGACCTTCCTCAACTATTCTGTGCACATCATTTCATGTTACTGGTAATATGTGGGGACCTTTTTCACTGATTACATGTACAGTATTCCATGTTCCTCAATTATTTCATACAATATTCCATGTCAATGGTTATATGTGGGGATCTTTTTCATTCATTTAGGGGGCCTCGAGTGGCCGAGTGGTCTAAAGCGCTCTCCGTTATGGATCACTGCCATCTCACCTCTGTCTGCATGGGTTCAAGTCTCGGATTTGGCCAATGTGGGTATGTGAGAAAGCTTGTCAGTAGCTTCTCGTGGGTTGGTGGTTCTTTCTGGGGTTTTCCCAGGTTCTTCCTGCACCATTAATACTGGCCACCATGTATAGCCTATCTTGTGCTGAAAAATGTCGTTAAACCCAACAACAACAATTTTCATTGATTTCATGCACAGTATTCCATGGTACTGGTTATATGTGGGGACCTTCATCAACTATTTCATGCACAGTATTCCATGGTACTGATTATTTGTGGGGACCTTCCTCAACTATTTCATGCACAATATTCCATGTTACTGGTTATTTGTGGGGACCTTCCTCAACTATTTCATGCACAGTTTTCCATGTAACTGGTAATGTCTGGGGATATTTTCTATTTGCAGCTACCTACTATATACAAATATTTTTTTAAATAAACAGTTATCCCCTAGATACAACTGTTCTTTTTAGACAAGTATTCCCTATATACAGGCATTCTTTATAGACAGTTATCCATTATATACAGGTGTTCTTTATAGATAGCTATCCTTTATATGCAAGTGTTCTCTATCCCCTATATAAAAGTGTTTTCATAGATAGCTGCCCCTACAAAGTGTTACTTATAAACAGGTATCCCCAATATACAACTTTTCAAATACAGTTATCCATAACAAGAATTTTGTACAGACAGACATTTATTCACTACATACATGTTCTTTATGAACAGTTTAATTCTATAAATGACTTTACAATCTTCCACTTCAAACTCAAATGTATTCTGCCATTGTGATCTAGGTAATTCATTCATCATTATTACTCACCATCTTTCCATCATTTCCAAACAAGACCATCCCATTTCTATGTACAATGACTGGCTTGCTGCATCCCTCCACCTGAAACTCAGGTCCACGTGGCACCATTCGATTCCACAGGCGAGAACCAAAGAATGTTATTTTCTGTAATTTATATAAATAATGGATGGCTTAAAACTATCACATCAAATATTGTGAATTTATTTACTTTCAAGGGTATCAATCTGTGTGGGTTTTGGAAAAATGACATTTAAATGAACTGCAAAATTTCCAAAGTGTCAGACACCACATAAAACAGTGCACTGCAGCAACAGTTAAAACCAATAATCATATTATTTCAGAATCCTTTCCAATTTATCCCAACAAGAAACCGAAGTGGGTCTGAGAGCACTCACCTTGCTGATATCTGCCTAATGCAAGAGCAGTTGGTTAAGAAATATTTATCAGTAGGATGTGGTATGTAGAAGTTTCTTAAAATGCTCTTGCATACAAATGTTACAAAAACAGCTGTTTCAAAATTTCTCACATTTTTATATTTTCATCCATATTTGAATAATTTGTAATATATTGTATCTATGCCAGGACATTTTATGTCAAGGTTGGTCAAATTCTGTTAACAGTTTTTTCTATATTAAGTAATGGTGACCATATTTAATAGTGGATTGGTATAATTTCTATAAATGTGAAAGGTCTTCAAAAATATGGTGCTACTGCTGTTTGGACTTTAGTAATGGTAGCCATATCTGATGACAGATCAAAATAATCTGCACAAACACTGGAGCCATCTACACCAATACGGTTTCAGTCAAATCTGGTCAAACTCCTTTGAGCAGCTTCTAAGCTCATTTAAAGGATTTTCTATTTTTAGCAATGGCAACCATATCTGATAGCTGAACAGCGCATCTTTTGTACACACTTAAAAGACATTTATTAAATCTGGTCAAATATTGCAAAGCAATTTTGTTTTGGAAGAAGTCATTTAAAGGTTTTTCTGTTTTTAGTAAGTGGGGCTATATTTGATTGTTGATCTACTTTTAAATACATTCTATGATAGAATGCCTTCTGTCAATCTGGTCAAATTCTGTTGAACGATTTTTGATAAGTCATTTGAAAAAATGTCATACTCCACATAGGAATTTATCCGATTCGCAACAAGGTTGTGGATATTGATCATTGTCAGAACTGATTAACCTACTTTAACATTTTCATGCAGAAATCTTTACTTAAGAATTCCATGTTTGTTTTTTATGATTAAACAACATCACAGTTCCAACTAACCATGATTTTTACACATTTTTTGGGTTATTGGCATTTTTAGTATTAGGGTCCATAATAAAACAAAACACATTTTAAAATAAGCCGAAAAAGCACTGCTAAGTTTTTTTAAATCTCAGTAAATAGCAAATCAAAAATAACACAAACTTATATACACAATACACACAACTATGTACAACTGCATATTTAAAATAGACTACACTTATCAGTATCAATTAAAACTTGTTCAGACCTGCCCATTGATAACAGACCACGCTCCCGGAACTTTGTCACAACCTCGGATAAAGTTGTGAATGCTCTCAGCTGGCTTATTCCAGTCAATCTAAAAGGAAAAAAGGGAAATAACTCCAAATAATATCTAGTTTTATTAAATTTTCAACTTCAGACGTGTCAATACAATTTATATGTCACCACTAATATGAAGCAATAGAGCTGCAAAATTTTAAATCAGAAACAGGGGCAGAAAATAATGACAATCAAACTTGACACAGGTTTTCCTAATCTGGTAATCCTCACTAAGTGTCAAGGATGCGGTAATCTTTACGAAGTGACCTTGAATTGGTAATCTTTATGAAGTGTCATTGATTTGGTAATCTTTATGAAGTGTCATTGATTTGGTAATCTTTATGAAGTGACCTTGAATTGGGAATCTTTATGAAGTGTCACTGATTTGGTAATCTTTATGAAGTGACCTTGAATTGGTAATCTTTATGAAGTGTCATTGATTTGGTAATTTGAAATGTCAAGGATGTGGTAATCCTCATGAAGTGTCCTTGAAGTGGTAATTACAATAAGTGTCATTGATTGATTAAACAAAGTTATCTGACACCAGACTTCACTTATTAATATATGTGTTCACATGAATCAGCAAATCAAAACAAATTGTCATTGGGCAGATTTTCCCTTTACAGCCAATAAAATGTACTGTTATTGTTCTCAGTTGGGTGAAATAGTAATGGATTGGGTGACTTGGATGAAGCACAACCAAATTATTAGTATGCATCATGTGTATTTTCTGAGACATTCTATTATATAAATTCTCCATTGATAACTCCTGCACAACAGGGTCCAAAAACAATGACCACTCTATAAGCAAGGGCACAAGTTACTGAGGGAGCTAGAAAATATTAAGGGGATGCCAACCATGCTAGTTGTTGTTGTGGGGTTTAATGCCATTTCTGAGCACATGGTAGGCAATACATGGCAGCCGGTATAACCGGCAGACAAACAACCCAGGAAAACCTCGGGAAGAACCACCAACCTATGGGAAGCTCCAGGCAAGCTTTCTCTCATACCCACAATGGCCTAGCCCAAGACTTGAACCCATGCAGACAGAGGTGAGACAACGATGATCTGTAACAGTCAGCCGGGTCATACCAACCTCTCAAACATGATTTTGAGATAAACCAGGGGGATGGGGGGACTGCGCTGTTTAATAGCAGAATACTATTTTATACTCACACTGTGAATAATTGTAAATAAAGTGCTATCTCTAATGAAGTTGTTTGCATTTTTGTATAAATTACATTTTTTACAAGATACCCAACTATTACTCCAAGAGGTTTCAGCAATCTTCATGTGTATGTAAAAAACTGTATATTATATCAGTGCTTTTTGTTAGTGTTTACTCACAACAATAAACAAGATTCCCATGTTAAAAAACATTGTGTATTATATCAGTGTTTTTTGTTGCTGTTTATTCACAACAATAAACAAGATTCCCATGTTAAAAAACACTGTGTATTATATCACAGCTTTTTGTTAAAGTTTATTCACAACTATAACAAGATGCTATGTTTAAAAACTAGGGACATTTATTTTGTAAAACAACCATCAACATTGAAACTCAATTTTATTTTTAATATTGAAGCCACTGATTTCATTGCAAGTAATGTAACCTTCTCATCCATGAGGAAATATCTCTCTTAGTGTTGATTCAGGATTTAAATTCATAATAAACTCTGGATATCACTTCTTTATAATGAATGGAATCTGTAAAATAAAGCATTCACTCACATGCTATCTTCAATCATACTTATACTTACATACAAGTCAATCGAATTTATATTTAGATACAAATCAACATTTTCTAATGATAATTTTATTTGTATGGAGTAAGGGAGTCGTCTTATACCCAAGACAAACAAAAAATTTGATAAATTTAGGAGTAATCTAGGAAATTCTAAATGTCTGCAGTACATATAGTTAAATGATTCAAGTATTAACATTTAAAACACAAAGCAAAGTCAGTGAAGCATGAAACATGGATCACTATGACCTCTTTTTGTGGTGTTGTAGCACTCCTTAAGATACATGCCTTGACCTTGTTTTATGGTTCCAGGTATGCATACAAGATGCAAAACTCAAATAGTCATGAGGTAATCACAAAAACTTAACCTAAAGCAGTAAAATATATAATGCCACTTCTTCTGTTGCATGGGTGTAGTACAAATTGAGATAATGAATCACCATCTACTTTGATGATCTTAGCATGAACAGAGTATGAGAAAAAAACTTCAAATGAAATAGTTAACCTAATCAATGCACATGAAATATGGTTCACCCTTACCTACTTTGTGCTCTAGGTTTACTAACAGTATAAATGCAGTGCCACACCAAGTTTCATGATTTCAGTTATAACAGCATGTAAACCTGAACTAAATGCAGAAATTTAAACCAAGAATGTACAAATAATGCAGATGTTTGTGCAACATAGTGCCCCTAGCTCCATCCCCAGTGTGCAGGTGCTAGGAAACCCAATCTAAACTGTTGTCTAGGATGTCAGAAGAAAGAACGACTGAAATGCAAAGTGGCTGCAGATTTGTATACACTTTACAAGAATGAATGACATTGCAGATGTCAATGCCAATGCAATCATCAACACAAGCTGTGAATTATAGTCTGCTAAACTTACTTATCACTAAGATTTCTTCATGAACATGCATAAGCCTTCTTGACCAATCACTGCAAGCAAGAGTAACAATTTTTCACTATGCTGACTCAGTATGACCTTTCGTGCCTTTTTTGATGAGTGAATCAAATTTCTCCTTCAAACATGGGTCACTTATCATGAATAATAAAGACACTGATGTGTTAGAGAGAATTGCATTGTGTTGCTGATGAGGTCTTTTTTTTATCTTATCACTGAAAAATAAGAAAATCTTGTCACAGTCAACCAATGGCAAGAAAGTAACACAGTGGATTTTTGCCTGTAGCTTATGAGGAGGACTGTTCAAAAATGTAAAGTACCTAGCCTTCAACCAGGCTGAATATGAAGCAAACTGAAAATCAAAGCGAAAATAAAGAGTATACTTTCATGTGATGAGAAAAATGGTAGGATCAGTCAGACTGGTAAAAAGGCACCAAAAGAAGATATCCACAACGCCCCTTGTGAGAACATTCTGACAAGGCATGGGAAAAATGTAGTAAATTGTGATGGAAGATATTGGCACCAATCACTCAAACCATGTGGACACTACTCCCTTTTGACTTCCATCTCAGCAAGCAGACAACTTTTAAGTGCTTTGAGGACTAAAACAAGTCATAAAATGTGCTAATTGTCCATTTTAGCTTCGATGGGACCAATCTGCAAAATAGTAGCTGCTATTTTGATGTATTCTGAATCAGCAATATACTTTTAAGAAGAAATACATAACATACAGTACAAATGTGTACCTACCTTCACATTGTCCTTTTTCAGTAAGGCTTCATATGTGGCCCCTTCCTCTGGCTGAGTGATAACAGGGGCTTTCCCATCCACTATCAGCTGCACTGCCTCTCCCTACAGACAGACAGATGAATAGACATTAATATGAAATCTAATGCATTGATGGAATTATCACTGAGGTTTAGAAATATTGAGAGGTTAAGAAGTTAAATATTCTGCCCTTTATGGTTTCCCTAGGCAACAATTTATTCAGTCAGGATCGGACAATATCTTGGGCCTCTGGGCAAAGCACTTTACTTCACCTGTCTCAGGCATGAATAATCTGCTTGTGTTGCTGTGTTTTACAATCAGCTACATTAAAATATTGTTGTGCAATATCCTCTCCAGACAAGTGAACTTGATTTGTCTGGCTTTCCTTACATAATGATAGCGCTTATATTACAGAAATTCATCTTTCCTTTTTACAAGGTTGCAAAGGGGTGAACAATTCAGTAGTCTACACACCCCTGTCTACCAAATTTAATGCTTGAGGTTTTTCTCTTACCCTAACCAGTCACAAGACATTTCCAAATTTATGCAAAACAATTAATTTCGATCAACTTAAAAACTGAAGCCATTTACACTGTGGAAAGCCAAAACATATTTTCAATCTCAAATGCCACCAAAGTCTTACCATAGCTTTCACACCTTCTGGGTAAAGAAACCTGTTGTAAAGAGTATCCACTGTGTCATTGGGGCCAACATAACACTTCTTTTGTAGCAGTATGGGACCTGTATCTAATCCATCATCTGCCCAGAAAATGGTAAACCCGCCAGTCTTATCTCCCTGAATCAGTGTCCTGAAGAGACAACAGCATTGAAAATAAAGCAATAATTAGCAGATTTTGCAGTCATTTATTTACTAGATGGCAAGTTCATTCTTGGTGACAAGCCCATCCACAATTTTACAAATTTTGACAAATATTTACCAAGAATATCTTGGTCTGAAAAAAAGACACACACCCCGACACACACACACTTTTGGGCAAATTTATTAAACTCACCCCCTGGTCTTATCATAGAAAAATATTGTACATGCCCCACCACATACTGGCACCATTTCTCATCTGAGAAAAACACTGTATATGCCAAATGACATTTGGGCCCCCTGGTCTTATCATCGGAAAAACACTGTACTGTATATGCCGAATGACATTTGGGGCCCCTGGTCTTATCATCAGAAAAACACTGTATATGCCGAATGACACTTGGGGCCCCTGGTCTTATCATCAGAAAAACACTGTACTGTATATGCCAAATGACATTTGGGGCCCCTGGTCTTATCATCAGAAAAACACTGTACTGTATATGCCAAATGACATTTGGGGCCCCTGGTCTTATCATCAGAAAAACACTGTACTGTATATGCCGAATGACATTTGGGGTCCCTGGTCTTATCATCAGAAAAACACTGTACTGTATATGCCGAATGACATTTGGGGCCCCTGGTCTTATCATCAGAAAAACACTGTACTGTATATGCCGAATGACATTTGGGGCCCCTGGTCTTATCATCAGAAAAACACTGTACTGTATATGCCGAATGACATTTGGGCCCCCTGGTCTTATCATCAGAAAAACACTACTGTATATGCCGAATGACATTTGGGCCCCCTGGTCTTATCATCAGAAAAACACTGTACTGTATATGCCGAATGACATTTGGGGTCCCTGGTCTTATCAACAGAAAAACACTGTACTGTATATGCCGAATGACATTTGGGGCCCCTGGTCTTATCATCAGAAAAACACTGTATATGCCAAATGACATTTGGGGCCCCTGGTCTTATCATCAGAAAAACACTGTATATGCCGAATGACATTTGGGGCCCCTGGTCTTATCATCAGAAAAACACTGTATATGCCGAATGACATTTGGGGCCCCTGGTCTTATCATCAGAAAAATAATACATATGCTAGCACCAGTGTCTTATAGTGAGGAAAATACAGTCATGCATTCTGGCCCCCAGGTTGTACCATATAAGTCTTACCTGGGGGGAAATACTGTATAAGCCCCACTATGTTCTGGCCTAAAAGTCTTATCATTGAGAGACACTCTACATGCCCCGTATTCTGACTTGCTGGTCCTATCATTAGGGGAAATATTATGTACACCTCCAGTACAGTATGGTCTTTTGACTTTATCATGGGGCAATATTGTATATTCCAAAATACATTTGTGGTATCGCATAAAAAGACATAATCAAATCTGAACCTACCAGCTGATGGCTGAAGCACCTCTGTGCCGTGGCAGCAGTGATGGATGGTAGATAATTGACTTGTTCTTCGGAAAGTTGATGACCTCCATTGGGATAAACTGGGAACAGAATGGCAACACATTCAACTCAGCTCCAATTGATTTATATTCCTCAAGGACTTCTGGGACTGGTTCTTTCTTCACCTGCCATCTCTTGTACTTAAAGACTGGAATGCCATCATTTGAGGCAGCAACAGCTTCAAATGATAAACATAAGGAACAATGTGAATCTTCTTGATAAACGTGTCTTACATGCAGAAAAATTTCGATCAAGTGTTACGTTCTGGTTAAACCTCCGATCTAACGTACAAGTTTCCTATAAATTTTCTATTTCTTAACCTGACTGATGATGTACACTCAAACCTCAAGATGATATCAAATACCGTATTTATTTGCTTGTAATTACGATTCAACTTCAAACTACTAAGATCCAGATCTGCTGGCGTATAATGTGCCAGCATATTTGGCTCGATGCAGTTATTGTTAGGACTGATTAGTAGAACAAACAGCATAGACTCATATGCTGGCAAATATCTGGGTTTATGCTGTTTGCATTTGGACCCAATTTATAAGCGCGTACATACAGTATACTTTTCAATCTCGACTTTGTCCCATAAATCTGAATCATGTCGACAGTGATATACTTGTAGATATAATAATAATAATAATAATGAGGACTTTGTATAGCGCCTAATCTTTAGAAGCTCTAAGCGCTTTACAACATTAGACAACACCTATAAGATAAGAAACATAATAATATTATTAAAAAAAACAAACACAAAATTAGAAAAACATTTAAAAAAAACATGCTGAGAATATTTCAGGGAGGAAACATTATTAGGTCTTTAAGTTTGTTCTTGCAGTCGAAATAAGTGAGTTTTGAGAGCCCTCTTGAATGTGATCACTGTGTCTTTGTGTCTAAGTTCCGTGGGCAATTCATTCCACGTTGCTGGGCCCTGGTATGCAAAAGAACGCTGTCCATATGACTTTTTCATAGTGGGAATAATGAGTATACGATTGTCAGAAGAGGAGCGTAAGCATCTTGCTGGTGTGTACACATGGGTGAGGTCAGATAGGTATGTTGGACTAGAGTCCGACAGTGAAATGTAGCACACAGAACAAATTTTGCATTTGATTCTGGATCGAATGGATAGCCAGTGTAGGGTACAGAGCAGCGGGGAGGTGTGCTCTGATCGTGGTACTCTAAGCATGATCCGAGCAGCTATGTTTTGAACTTTTTGAAGTTTCTGGAGTAGATATTGAGATGAACCAGACAAAACTGAGTTACAATAGTCCAGTCTTGAAAGTACTAATGAACACACAAGTGTTTTAGTGGCATCAGCTGAAAGATATTTGCGAATTGAGCTGATGCATCTCAGCTCAAGATATGCAGCCTTGCATATGTTCATAACATGTTGGTGCAATGTGAGAGTACTGTCCAGAGTAACACCTAGGTTTCGTACTGATTGTGTGAATTTAATGTTGGCATTGCTGATATTTATTGTTTGAGGTAAAGGAAGTGAATGAGAAAGTATTTGTATTGTGATCAGAATGGCCTCGGTTTTATCATCATTCATCTGCAGCTTGTTACAAGTCATCCATGATTTCACATCAGAAATGAACCTCTCTACACCTTGGATGGTAGCATCAACTTCAGTTGGGTGGCTAGATTTGTATATTTGGGTGTCATCAGCGTACAATTGGTGAGACACTGGATGATGTTCTATGACACTTGAGAGTGATTGAGTGTACAGAATGAAGAGAACAGGTCTAAGAACAGACTCCTGTGGAACACCACAACATAGATCAACTGGGCTTGAGTGTATTCCATTTGCATATATATTTGTGTCCTGTTGATCAAGTAGGACTTAAACCGCAGTAAGGCTGTATCATGAATGCCAAATACATGCTGGAGACGGTGAAGTAATATATCATGGTCTATTGTGTCAAATGCTGCAGACAAATCAAGGAGGGTGAGGACTGTAATCCTATACTAAAAATCTCAAACTTGTAACCCAAATATACCTGACATCTTACAAAACATGACAGTAATGAACATGAATTGAGTTTCTGACCGATGATGAAAGTGTTTTAAAGCATATGCTATTCCCTGCCAACGTCAATACAAATTTCATGACAAAATTCACCAGGATTTATAAGTGGGTCAGGGAGAAATCACCATTATTACAAAATACGACACAGGAATCAACTTAAAAAGAATATTCATTGTTTAATTTATTGTTCCGCCAATCCATCCACACATATGTATCAGGGATGAGACAATCCATCCACACATACATATCAGGGATGAGAAATTTCAGAATGCCCAGTACAACATTTTTCAAATTTAACTTGCAGTGACTTGGATCAGGATAAATAACACTTTCTGGTTTACCATCCTATGCAAAAGCCAAAAGATTTTAACTAAATAAACATATTATTTTCTGTTTAGGATTTAATGCTGCTTTCTAACATATATTAATAGCATACAAATTTCCAGAAAAATCAATTTAAAAATATGAATGATTTTCTTTGACAACAATAGGATGCGATAACAGTTAATTGGCACAATTAGTGTTGTGACACATTTAATGCATCAACCAGATCTCTGAGGAATTCCCGATGTTTCAAGAAACTTTTCGTGCTAGAATACACATAAAAAGACGCACATACATGAACACAAACATTTGTTTTTTTTCCATCCTGCCATTTTTATATACAGACTACCAGGCCAGCTTACCCAGGGGGTCTGGTTTTCCATTGACATCAGGCACAGTGAAGACTCCAACAATGTTGTGCCCATTCTTCTGGAGAAGTCGGTACACATCAGCACCAAATAAGCTCTGACCTATGATAGCAACCTTCATCCTGTCCAGTATGGACTGAAAGGAAAAACAAAACAACAAACAATGAATATATACCAGTATATTAATCACATCATTTGAAACAAAACCCACTAGAAATAGAAGACATCACAAAAATTTCACTTTCAAATGTCACTGTTTGACTTGAACCAACCAATTCTTGATGCAGAATGCTAAAAATTGACTGGAATAACAAATATGTGTTAATGAGTAGATAATCAAATGTTTAATCAATTAAATAAACTTCTGATACAAATAAAATACACTAGAAGATTGCATTAGACAATCGAGAATCTTTACTAGGAGACAACTGTTGTGCATTAAACACGAGGTATATTTGTATTTGGTCAATTTCACCTTCATTATTGAAGGAGCTGCAGTGGCTCTATGGTTCATGTGCCAAGTTGTAACAGAAATGGTTAGTGTACAGAGTTGTAACAGAAATGGTTAGTGTACAGAGTTGTAACAGAAATGGTTAGTGTACAGAGTTGCAACGGAAAAGGTTAGCATACAAAGTTGCAATGGAAATAGCATACAGAGTTGCAATGGAAATGGTTAGCATACAGAGTTGCAATGGAAATGGTAAGCATACAGAGTTGCAATGGAAATTGTTAGCCTACAGAGTTGCAATGGAAATGGTAAGCATACAGAATTGCAATTGAAATGGTAAGCATACAGAGTTGCAGTGGAAACGGTAAGCATACAGAGTTGCAATGGAAATGGTTAGCATACAGAGTTGCAATGGAAATAGCATACAGAGTTGCAATGGAAATGGTTAGCATACAGAGTTGCAATGGAAATAGCATAGAGTTGCAATGGAAATGGTTAGCATACAGAGTTGCAATGGAAATGGTAAGCATACAGTGTTGCAATGGAAATCGTTAGCCTACAGAGTTGCAATGGAAATGGTAAGCATACAGAGTTGCAATGGAAATGGTAAGTATACAGAGTTGCAATGGAAATGGTTAGTGCATAGAGTTGCAATGGAATTGGTAAGCATACAGAGTTGCAATGGAAATGGTAAGCATACAGTTGCAATGGAAATGGTAAGTATACGGAGTTGCAATGGAAATGGTTAGTGTATACAGTTGCAATGGAAATAGTAAGCATACAGAGTTGCAATGGAAATGGTTCTACCATCTGAGCTTAGTATTGCACTAAATAACCTACTTGTTGCTTTGCCACAATACCAAAACCAAACCAAATCTTTCATTAATTTACAGATGAGAACATTTTTTGTCCAATCTTATGTAAAAGATATAATAAAGATAACAAGAGTCCCACATAGGAAATTATGCTCTTCTGGCTGAAAATAATTTCCAGGGGTTCAAGACAAGAATATTACTTATATTTAACTGCAGAGTTCTGAAATCATCTCTGATATTCTTAAGCAATAACATTTTCAAATTAGCCAGTGTGGATATAAGGTCGGCATTATTTTCAGTTAGAAGAAACTAGATGCCATCTGAAGACTTTGGTATATATAAAAAACATGCCGATTTCACATCCATTCAGGAGAATTAGTGAATTTTTCAACATGTTTACTGAGGCAGCCATACTGGATGTAAGCAGGGTAGCATTTCATTTCAAACCAACTAGATACCATAAGAAGTCTGCTGGTAAAAACCAAATGTCAATATGCCTATGGCAGCCATACTGGATGTATGCAGGGTAGCATTTCATTTCAAACCAACTAGATACCGTAAGAAGTCTGCTGGTAAAAACCAAATATTAGTATGACTATGGTGGCCTTACTGGAAGTCAGATTGACATCATTACTGTTCATGACCAACTAGATACCAACCGAAGTCTTCTAATAAAAACCCCATGTGAATATCATTGTCCATTCAGGAACAGTTGCAATAAAAAGATTTTCAAAATGGCTGCTATGTGAGCCATATCTGAGGTCAGATTGGCACCATTTTCATTTAGGACCAACTAAAGTCATAATTAGTCTCCTGGTGAAAACATGATGTCCATATGATCTTCAGCTTACAAGGAGTAACAATACCAACATTTTCAAGATGGCTGCTGTGCTGGCCATATATACTGATTTCTATTCTGCACCATTTTCATTGAGATCCAACAAAACATCATAAGGAGTCTTCTGGTGAATAAGACTTTCCATTCAGACGAAGCAGCAATAAGAAGATTTTCAAGATGGTTGCAGTGGTGGCCATCTTTGAAGTCAGATCAGCACCATTTTTCACTTGGACAAAGTAGATGTCATGCGTCTTAGTAAAAACTTGATGTTGACATGACAATCCATACAGGTTGACAAGCTGCCACTGTAGCAGTCATATCTGATCCACTGGGTGGCACCATTTTCATTTAGGAGAACCAGACATCACAAGTCTTCATGTGAAAACCCCATTCCAAGATTACTTTCCATTCGAGAGTGGCAAAAACAAGGTTTCAAGTTGGCCACCATATTTGATGTCAGACTGGCACCATTTTCATTTATGACCAGTTAGACATGATGAAAATGGCATTTACTGAAAACCCAATACCGATAAGACCATCCATTCAGGAGAAGTAACAATAACAAGATTTTCCAGATAATATATGTCCGAGCAACACCATTTTCATTTAGTAGCAACCAGACATCATAAGAAGTCTTTTGATTAAATCCCATATTGATATGATTTCAGGAAATGTACAAGTAACAAGGCTTACACAATGTCAGATTGGCACCATTTTCATTTTTGACCAAGTAGATATCATAAGAAATCATTTAGTGAAAATCCTAAAAGCAACCATTCAGCAGGAGTAACAAGATTTTCAAAATGGTGGATCTCCAAATGACAACATTTTCATTTAGGAACAGATAGACATTGCAATAAGTCTTTGGTGAAAAATTCATGTCAATACAAAAAAGTAGCAATTACAAGATGGCTACCATAGTACGTGCTAGCTTTCTCCTTGCTCTTGAGCAAGACTTTAACAAAACAAATATACAACTTCTCAGGCCTGAGAAGAATAAATGTGATTGAATAATGATAAACATGTCTGAAATGGGAATGAAAATGATACAGTTATCACATAAAGGTCTTATACATAAAGCATGGTATTATATCGTGGGAAGCAGAACACTGCTTTGGTGGTTGCATTACCAAGACTGCAATGTAACAACTGCATCTGTTTGGTGCAGCGCAACTGCCCTGACCAGTCCATTTGAACCTTTCATTAGTTTAGATTCAAGATGCATCAGCTGCTGAACAACAGCAAAATCTGATAACATGGGAAATAATACAAGCACACAATTTCTTACTACCAACATGGCAGAATATAAGCTTTTCCCTATGCATCTACACCTAGCATATACATTTCATCAATTTGTTACGTTCCTCAAACTACTAAGATGTATAGGATGGACATATCAACAGGAAGACAAACAGATAAGTAATCTGAAGACTCAAGGATAATATTTACCAAGTTATATAATCAAAATATTATTTTTTTAAAGATTTTTAAAAAAATGATTTAAGATAAAAATATAGGTAATGGTGACCTAATTATTGTAAGGTGGCCAATCATATTTCCAGATGTGTCCATCTATAACAGTTGTATGCCATATAATGAATAAAGAGTCACAATTATGTGTTGTTGAGTTCAAGCATACTTCTAAATCTTGATCTTATATCCTAGTTTTTAACCCTGACCGTGTCACCAATCCCTGTAAAAAAACCAGTAAACTTCTCTAAACTGATTCATAAGAAACAAGAAACCTATCTACCAAGAAACATCACACATGTAAATTTTATGACTTAGGAGACCAACAATTACTAAGATAGTGTCAAAAATTATTCAAGCATGAAATGTAGGTGAACAAAATTGAACAAAGCCCTGTTCTGCTTCTCAAATACTTCCATGTATATTGCCTACTCCAATAGCAGTGTATCACAGTTTTACACAAGAATATGTTAATTTGACTCTATGAGCTTTAGGATCTTTACAAAAACACATGCACTAGGTTTAAGGTCTGGTAGAAAAATGGTGCACAGGGCTCAAAGATCCTACCATCAAATCAACTTGGTCAGTTACAAGTTTTTGGACAAGGCACTTTAAATTCAATTGCCTTGGCACTATGTAATCTACTCATGCTGCAGTGACAGGAAACAAAACCCCAACAATAAAAGCTTTGGGCAAGTTGATTAATACACACACACACATAACACATATATATAAGATCTTAATTTTCATCTAATTTTTATGCATATTCTTTTAAAGGACTGGTACTTAATAATGATTACAAGGAATATGCTACAACTTAGAAGAATGATAGGGGTTAGGAAGAAACCCAGAATGATAAATGAAGGAAATCAAAACCAAATCAACATCTTGCCCCAAAACTAAGGCAGGATGCTGATGCCAATGTAACAATACAAGCAATCCTTATTTTTCAGAAAAGGTACCATCTACACTCGTTTATAAGACAAGTCCAACTGCACAGACCCAGATTTGCTGTCACATAATGCCCAAGAGATCTGAGTCTGTGCAGTTTGTTACGAGAAATCAGTAGAACAAACAAAACAGAACCTGATCTGCAAGCGCATTATGGGGGCCCCGAGTGGCCGAGTGGTCTAAAGCGCTCTCCATTACGGATCACTGCCATCTGTCTGTGTGGGTTCGAGTCTTGGATTCAGCCAATGTGGGTATGTGAGAAAGCTTGCCAGTAGCTGCTCGTGGGTTGATGGTTCTTTCCGGGCTTTTCCACGTTCTTCCTCCACCATTAATACTGGCCGCCATGTACAGCCTATCATGTGCTAAAAAATGGCGTTAAACCTTACAACAACAAGTACATTATGTTACAGAAGAGCATTATCTTTGTAGTTTACAGTTTAAATTGACTTATAAGCGAGTTCACTGATTGCACACATGATCTTAGTTCCCAAGTGGCCGAGTGGTCTAAAGCGCTCACTATTACGGATCACTGCCATCTCACCTCGGTTATGCATGGGTTTGAGTCTTAGGCTCGGCTAACGTGGGTAAATGAGAAAGCTTGCCAGTGGCTTCTTGTGGGTCGGTGGTTCTTCCTGGGGTTTTCCTGGGTTCTTCCTCCACCAGTTATACTGGCCACCATCTATAGCTTATCTTGTGCTGAAAAATGGTGTCAAACCCTACAACAACAACAACAACCTTTTTTTGACAATGTGCATGCAATGTGAATCTCTATCCTATTTCACAAGAGGGCAAGGCAGCTAGGCTCTCATCAATATTCCACTGAAAGATGGTTAAATAGATGGGGCATTTCAGCCCAACATACAAAAAAACTCAAGCTTAAAGTTTTGACAAACCAATCTGTACTGACTTGTCTCTGGCAGATTTTACTTTGCTCCACATGTAGGTGCCAGTTACATGTGTCACCAGATACGCATACATTTTGCCAGTGTATGGTGCTTATTTCCTACAAGTCTTCTAAATTAATAAAAAATGTATTCCCATTCTAGAATTTCCTAGTAAACATGCCATGTTTTTTTAATTGTTGTTGCTGACTATTCCCTGCAGTATTTTATCTGAGCACCCCTTATTCCGCGTTTGGGGTAATTAAAACATAAATTTATTATATATTTCAAAGTGAGATTGAAATATTATCAGTGGAAGAAAAACAATATAGCCACATTGGCAGTACCACTTTTACTGCCAAAGTGGTGATATCACTTTTGGAACTACTTTATTTTTCTATTTAGGAAGTATATCTGCCCTTATATGCATTTTTAGATTCATATTTCCATATTTATGACCATTTCATTTTTCTTATTCATCTGGTCCTTTACTCTCCCTTTCTTCACCTCAGGATGTAAAGATCACAAAATGTGCATGGATGCAATCACTGGTGTGCATCATGAAATTCTTAAAAATAAAGTCCAAACAGCAAAAAGTAATCTATTAACTTTTTATAATTTGTTTTCTCCAAAAACCACGGAAACTGTCAGTGACTGACCTTACATAATATGTTGCTATGTGTCACCCATACAGCATTACATACCTGTAATAATCCATGACAACTGGTATATATACATGTATTTGGGAGAAGAAACAAAATTTTGAATAAATATAGAAATATAATTTTTACATAGCAAGTTAAACTTGCACCTGAAATCCTATTTGAAATCCTTTCTGAAAGCAATGGATGAATCAGGCATTGGTTAGTGTTGATTGCAAACTGAAATTAATAAGTGGACAAAGCATGTACTACCAAACAAGACTTTAATTGCCATGGCCACATAAAAATTTACATAAACAAAATGAATTTTAAAAAATCCCTACATGCAAAGTCACAATCATTAAAATCTCTTGTTTAATTAAAGATGGTGTACTCTTAAGTCTATCAGATACAACCACTGTATTAACAAGAATGTCTTCATATTTGTACAAAGTCATCATTTGTACAAAGTCATCATTTGACAAAATATGTAATCTGAAGCCTGATATGTACAAGCTAACTTATAAACCATTGCTGTCACAAAATTACTGTAAAATGTTTTGACTTCTTTTTATTGATGTTGTAATACAACTGCTAATCACATTAGCACAGAATGGAGAAAACTCACAAATCGACAGGAACGAAAATCAAAGATTTCTGAGTAGATCTACCGAAATATTTCACTTGTCTTGTAGAAATATTTTGTATTGTCACTCATGGCTTCACCACTCATGCAAATACAATGTTTCCACTTCACTCTGAACTATTTCCATTTATATATTCAAAAAACATGTATATCTATCAAATTGTGATCCACCCATGGGACAATAATACATGTATAAAAAACACTGTTTCAACATGTCTGTTCAGCAGCTGGCTGTTGCTTCTCTACTCTCTACATCAATGACAAATTTCCTCAGAGTAATAACAAAAGAAATTAACGACAAAAAAATATTAATATTTCTAAAGGAATTAAATAAACATTGTACACAATTTCAGTGATATCCTTTCTACTTTCCCTTGTAACTCTCTCTCACATGCATAAGGGACAGAATATGGGGCAATCTGTGGAGAGACAGAGAAAAAGAATTTGGATCTCATGAAACCCTTAAAAACTGAACTTATACCAAGTAACCTAGAAGAAAATGGGTCCTTGTAACTGTATGTGTACTCTTTCCATAAGGACCACTCCGGTGGCCTAAGTGGTTAAAGTGTCTGCCTTGGATAATGTGGGTCACAGGTTCAAGCCCCAGCCAAGTCATACCAAAGACTTATAAAAATGGCATTGTACTGGTAGCTGCCTCACTTGGCACTCAGCATTAAGAGGTTAGTGTTAGAACTGGTTGCCCTGGTGTCAGGATAATGTGACTGGGTGGGGACATCATGCTACATGACTGGCATGCAATCAATGTTCCCTTTTAATGAAAATATCATATAACTCATGGTATATTATCAATGATGTGTGTGTCTGTATATAATATATACACAATGCTGTTGGGCATTTCTGCACACCTAAGGTTTCCATCTCCAATATTGAAGCAAAATGCTTACCGAATTTGACCGATTGACGAAAATAAAATACTGCAATGCTTACTATTTCAAAAGAGGCAATTGTCACCAGAATACTGTTCTAAGTAATATTAATTTTGGACACACGGGATACCACCCACCTACCCCGTTTTCATGACTTGCAATATGTTGGCCTATTCTGCGCACAGCTTTGAAAAGATGTAATGTTTATCCATCGGGCTATAAAAATGAAATTCATTACCTTAGACTGTTTCTGTCAGCATTTCAGTTGAGTAATTAGGTCAGGTTTATAGCTAGTTTTACAAAATTCAACATAACAATACCAATAAATGGCAAGAGATGTTAAGCAAACTAAACCGATCTTGTAAAAAAATTAGTAAAGTTCAACATTTTATAAAAAATAAATTATGTGGAATTGGAACAACAATGACTATGATGTAATGTCTTTGCAACATCTTGTTTATGGGTAAGTATTACTAAAAAATTAAGAAACAGACTATACGCCAGGGAATTTCTTGAGAATGCCATTATAGTGTCAAGATGACATGTTGGGTAGCAGACGATATTGCACGTGTGGGACAACTTCTTGCAAATTGGATACTTGGATTAAAATGCAGAATTTTTATATGGTATATATTTCCATCTTTAATATATAATTTATTTATTGTATGATTCTAAATAATACATATTAAATAGGATTTTCTGGGTTACAGGTTCAAGAAGGTCATGGAGTGGGTCTTCATGTTGACATTTAGAAATCACATTTTCATACGCATTTCGAGTCGAAATGTGGGATACTTTTGTGCAGTTTATGAATATCACTTTTCTTAAAGTACGACCATTCTTTCTTGACACAAAATGGATTTTTGACCTAAAATAACACATGATCCAATGTTTACAGAAATGACATCACTGTGCAGAATTACCCAATGCGCAGAATTGGCCGAAATGGTGGTACACACACGTATATGCATAAATGCACACACATGAAAATGGTGGTAGTGAAGGGTAAATGTGGCATTATAATGTACCTACCATTATTTTCCACCTAAGAGCCAATATAAATGATTTCATTGTAATAAAGAGTAATCTATTAATATACAAAGTTGATCCATTTGTATTCTTACAGTGATTGATGCTTCAGCTTCACGAGTAAATAGGGTCAAAATTTGACCTCAGAAATATGTACGTTGGTAGGGTCATAATTTGACCTCAGAAATGTGTACATTGGTAGGGTCATAATTTGACCTTAGAAATATGAACGTTAGTACGGTCATAATTTGACCTTAGAAATATGTACATTGGTAGGGTCATAATTTGACCTTAGAAATATGTATGTTGGATGGAATACTTACTGACAATATATTTGTAGTTAAATCCTGGTGGGATTCAATTTCCTGGATTTGATCAGTACTTAAGCTGAAGGCCATTTGGAATACTCGATATTCTTGTGGACTTCTGATATAACTTTTAGGACTATTTGGAATTTCAGTCATAATAATGTAAGTTCTTTTTAAATTTTTACTTTGTATTCTAGAGAAATAAAAAAAAATTGAATTTTAAAAAATGTGTTGGTTTTTGCTCTTCTCTGTACAGTTAATTAGTTTAAGACTGTAGAGTTGCAACATGGTCTTGATGGAGATCTGCAATCCATCACACACTACAAGTTCAACCTCTTTGTTAGAATAACAGCTGCACCTGCCCTGCAAGACTGGAGGAATCCTATACTTTTTATGGAAATGTTTGGTACAATTGTATTAAAGATGTGGCTTGTGAGAATGAAGTAATTCCTATCTTCAGAGTCACCTCTGCAGAGGGGGCACATAAGGAGAAGGTTAAGGAATTCACTAAGGCTCGTATCCTTGTTTTCAATTTACTTACAAACCATACATTATATAATAATATATAGTAAATGCATGATTTGTAGGAAAACTGGAAGCAATGATACTAGTCCGAGTTTCCTCTGACCCTTGTCACCCCATTTTTTATATTTGGATATTATTTTGAGGTGTACACCCCAACATAATTGTTCAATTGTCAAAAATGGGGTGGGTTAGGGTAGGGTCAGAGGAAATCTGACTACAATTATACAAGTCTGTGACTGAACTTGTTTCTGTTGGACTGCAGTATGTACGAGCCTGTTAGCGGAAAGTTTCAAATAAAACCTGCAATGACTAAACGCCCTTCAAAGAAGTCTACGTTATATCAGACCAACAAGTCGATCTCCAATCTTTTTTTTTTTTTTTTTTTTTTTTTTTTTTGGGTCTGACATTACTGGTAGCGGGGGAAAAACGGGAGTTCTACTTGTTGGTCTAGCATTAATTTACACTTACCTGAAAAAAATTATATTATTGCTTCCCACAAAACTATACTGTGTTCAAACCGCTAGGCCTACTTGCAGTCTTCACCAATGACAGACACTGGAGTACACTAAAATTCTGGTTGACCACAGCACAAGTTTTAAGCTCGATAATATAAACATGGGCCTCCAGGGTAAATGTCGCCGATAACTTACTTATTTCAAAGCCAACGTTGACGGTAGAGAATCATCACATGTGCACTAAACTGGCCTTAAACTAACGGTACGCAAATATGAATTCCGGTCTAGAAATAAATGCAAACACTTATTAATTCAGGTCCGAACGCAACCTCAGATCCTTATGAGAAAAGTCGGTCTAACCTTGACCTTTAACTATATAGGCCTAATGCAAAATTTCCCATGTAAAGAAGTAAGACCAGTACCAGAACAGAAAGGGTCAGCGCTGCATCCGCTGTCACTGCCAAAAAATAAGCAATCCTCCTAAAAGAAGATATGAAACCACTGCTCCGGTAAAATTCTTCTTAGCGTTACGGAATATGCAACTATTAAAAGGTCGACCGAGATATACCATTACATTCGGGACTGACTATTTAAATTTTCAGGCAGGTCGGGAAAGTTAGTTAGGCCTTCTTATTTTTTTAAAAGTTAGTTCTCATAAAACAAAGAAAAATTATCTTGAGAAAAAAATAAAAAAAAAAAAAATGTCCTAGTTGGTATGAAAACTCCACCTACACCCAACCAAGATTAAACGGTCCTTAATGAACTGGAATGTCGGGATCTTTTAATTTTAAATATTTCAAGTGCACATAATGATGACCCGAATCTGTTGGTTTTAAATGTGACTAGAAATCTGGGTCTATGTTAGTAGCTGGGTGCATACAAGTTGATCTAAGCAACCTTTTGACTTGATTGGCCATTGCTAGGTACAAATGAACTGATACAATGGCAGATGGTATATCCCTAACAAAAATTCAGGAGCATCGTTGGATTGGTTCTTGATATACAAACAATTTTCTTACACGAAATGTCTTGCCAAAATGAGAAAAGCATAAGTCACGAACATCTATTTGGGTTCACGACCAACATTAAGCTTTCAAACAGGAGTGAAGGCAAACAAAGATTACAAGATGCAGAATGTGATCTGCAATGGGTTTTGATTCTAAGGTCAGTTCAAGGTGTCAGAGTGACTTTAATTTGTAAACATCAGAGAACATGCTCTTGGTGTTTAAGAGAACATCCAAAAAACAATTCACCCAAAAATGGAAATGAATTTTGGGTAACATGTAACTAATGAATTTAGTTATTTGAAATGACTGTTGTAGCTATACAGGAAGACTAATAACTCATCCTAAGAGCCATTTTATAGAATCTTTCCAAACAATCCCTGATTTTTAGTAATTCCTCTCTGTGTTCCTATGTCAACTGATGGCAAATGTAAAATCACCCACCACAGAATTATTGTACTGTGCCATGACAGAAAAAACAAATGGCAAAAGACAACTTGCTGTTCTACACAACAGAAAATACCATTGTAATCCCACATTAAAACCATAAAGGTATACACTGTAGAAAATAGTTATACACAGGAGAAATTATAGTTGTAAACCCACATTAAATATATAAAGGTCTACACAGGAAATTACAGTTGTAAACCAACATTATATAGATAAAAGTCGTTCTCCTCATCAGCAGATTACATCTGGGTTTCCATTTTGTTTTTTTTAATTATGGTACTTTTCACATAGACAAGTTACATTTAAAAGGTACTTTTTGCTCTAAAGTCACTTGTGCAGTGTTTGTTTCAAATAATTTCAATAGTAAGAAGAAAAAAAAAGTAGAACAAGTTTCTTCAATTTAGCCCTCTTTTTATATTCTAACATCAGTCAGTTTCATTTACGTAAAGAGAATCTACCCTATTAGCTTTTATAAATCCAATGAAATTTCACACTTCACCAAGGTTTATGGATCAGTTGTTTAATCTTCTGTTTACCCTTCTTTCATGGCCATACTTTGCCTATGAAATCACTACGTATCAATTTTTGTTCCACTCATCTTCTCTTTAAATAACACTGACTACAGAGAAATAATTTTGTGCAGCTGATTTATAAACATAGGAATTTGTTTTAAGAAACAAAGCACAGACAATGTACATGTAGGGGCCATAACTCCTCCAAAGAGAATGCTGGAAATCAAACTCCTTCAAGCTCCCATCAGGATACATCCATGTACCAAATCTGTTCATCATTCCTTGGTAAAATAATGCTGCAGTAAATGAAGTCAGGAGGACAGGCAATCTAGTGCCATAACTCTTTCCAATTATAATGTAGAATGCTGGAAATTAACTTTAATCAAGATCTCAGCAATATAAGACACATGCTAAAATTGCTTGATATCCAACATTCTTTGGAAACCAATGCTGTGGAAACAATAAGGCAGGAAGACAGACAATCAGTGGGAAATGATTCATTTATAGCATGTCATGAAATGACAGAAATCAAACTAATAATGTTTTATCAATGAAAAGGTGTATGCTAAATTTTGTTGAAACATGCTGCAGTAATTAAAAGTTAGAAGGATGGTAAACAGGGCCATCACTAATATGTGATTTTAAGGAAATCAAACTTATTCATAGTTTAAACAACTTAAAAGTTGCATCTGAAAAAACAAAATTCAAAATCCAATATGATACATTGTGGAAACCAAAATGAGGAGGGGAGGTAATCAAGGGGCATAACTCCTGTACATTTTTTTTTTTTGGCATGCAGGAAATTCAAGGTCTTGTCAACAAACAACTGCATGCAAAAATCTAGTCAAAATTCAATAAGGGAGACATAACTTTTAAAGATGTAATAGAAATTGAATACATTTAAGGTCTTTTCAATAATACATGCAGTGCTGCATATAAAAAAAAAATCTGCTTGAAATTCAACATTTCCATGTAAAGTTTAGCTGCTGAAATTAAAATGTTGACTGACAGACAGACAAGATAACTGCATAACAAATTCAACAAAACTTGGTAAGGATATGGTGGTAATCTACAGTTTCATATTTTGCATAGGGTTAGAATTTTAAAGAAAAAGAACTTCCTCTGCTTTCTTCACTGGTTATACTGGTTATTTAAAAAAGACCTTGTCTATCTTAGGAATAATTCAAAGAACCTTCAATTCCCTTTATTTTGGTATATGATTGATGGGTGTAATATAGGTTATAGAGTAAACAGCTTGGCCTTACTCCAGATGTGCACCTTTCAAAAAAGTGCTAGCTCCACTTGGTCCTTTTCATAACCTTGACTTTTATATATTTGGTAATTCATTAATTGCACTTTCAGAAGCTGGTATTGCCTAGTCTGGCAAAATTCATTTTCCCTATTTTAACAGCTGCTATGGACAGTGTACTTTAGACTAATTCAGGCTGATTTGTTAGCACAAGGGAGCAGTTATTTTAGCTAGCAGAGTGCTTAAATCATGTACAATTTCCAAAACTACAATATCCAAAGAAATATCATCCATATTACATTAACGTAGCATAGAGGTATGCCAACATTCTCTCCATTGTGCATGTTTTAAATGCAAACAACTTCACCTTAGATACATCACTCTCTCAAAAGTACATAATAACTGGTCAGCGCCCTCTATATTGCAGAAAAAAAGTCAGGAGGAGAGGCAATCAAGGGGCATAACTCCTAAAAATATAAATTTCTGTATACATTGTCATATGGGCATAAGTACTTAAAAGACCATGATAGGATTTTTTATGTGCCACTACCTGTTCACTAGAGGATAAAATGAAGGGTGCCCTTGCCCTCTTTGACCCTGCTTCTGTCAGTGAATCATAATCTCCATATTACCAAATATTAATCACAACAGATGGATTATTTTCATTTATTTACTTCAAAGCCAAGGACCCATGATAAAATGGATAATGATTCCCTTTTCTGTCAGTATGAAGTTGTCAGTGATCTAGAAAATTTATTACTGTGATCTGACTGGCTGTTAGACATTGCAAATAAACTAATAAAGTGACTGATGTGAAGCTTAATTAACTGTTCACCTGTTGTTAATTAACATGTTACTATATACCACTTAAACCCCAACATATGCTGATATCTATAGACAACCAACCAATAATATAACTGGCAATGGTGTGAGCATCAAATGCTTGACAAGTACATAGGCAGCTTGACAGATTTACAAGCATATGGGTAGCTTGACTTAAATTTTAGGCACATGGACAGCTTGACAGATTACAGGCACATGGGCAGCTGGACTGATTTACAAGCACATGGGCAGCTTGACAGATTTATAGACACATGGGCAGCTTTACAAATTTACAGGCCTAATGTCAGTAAACTACCAAACTGTTGGGGCCCCGAGTGGCCAAGTGGTCTAAAGCGCTCTCCGTTACGGATCACTGCCATCTCACCTCTGTCTGCATGGGTTCGAGTCTCGGAATCGGCCAATGTGGGTATGTGAGACAGCTTGCCAGTAGCTTCTCGTGGGTCGGTGGTTCTTTCTGGGGTTTTCCCAGGTTCTTCCTCCACCATTAATACTGGCCACCATGTATAGCCTATCGTGTGCTGAAAAATGGCGTTAAACCCTACAACAACAGCAACCAAACTGTCAATATGTATCATATAAAAATTCAAATCATCACAACTTGAATATATTTTGAAACTATTTCATGAACTCTTCTGCATGCTCTAAAATATTAATAATCCACACAAGGTGTCAACAGAAAATAATTTGATTTTATATGATTTGTTATGCTAATGAGTAGGGCATGGCTATGAATGCTGATGAGTAGGGCATGGCTATGAATGCTGAAGAGTAGGGCATGGCTATGAATGGCTATGATTGCTGATGAGTAGGGCATGGCTATGAATGCTGATGAGTAGGGCATGGCTATGAATGGCTATAATTGCTGATGAGTAGGGCGTGGTTATGAATGCTAATGAGAAGGGCATGGCTATGATTGCTGATGAGTAGGGCATGGCTATGAATGCTGATGAGTTGTGTGTGTGGTGATGAATGCTATGGTGACAGATCAGTTGTCTAATCACTTTCATGCACCTATAATTCCATGGCTGGCAGAAAAATATAGTTAGTGTTGACACAAGATATTTGCTTGAATTTATCTATACCAATGCAATTTTTTTATTTGCTAATCAATTAAAATAATAGTTAAACATTCTAACTTGAAAATTTTTTATTTGATGTGAAAATCTCCACATTTGTTTAATTTTTGAGCTTATTTCATTACATTATGTATATTTAATCTATATTGCTTGTTGGCATTTTTCTCCATGATTATATCTTACATATAATTGTATTTTGTAATGGACCATAGTCCAAGCTCAGGTTAACTGTGTACATGACTAGGGACACTGATTTTGTAAACAACATAATACATAGGTAATATTTCTCTCATCAATGAAGTAAACATGTTTATCTTAATCATCATTTTGGACATTGGTAATCCACAATAGCAAAACCTGGTGTACCTGATGTTTGCCATGTTCCTTATTACAACTTTAGTAATACATGTATACATTCTCTTCTTGACAGCTTGGAATATTCTAGAAATGAAAATTTGACCCTCATCCTGGTTCTATTACTGTATCTTAGCTTTTAATAGAATGTTGTGTTCCGTATTTCATTTGAGTTGAATTTTTTATTCAAATTAGTATTCACTGGAAGTAAAACGTGCTCATCAATAATATTCTTGGACAGAAATATTAATTTGGAATTACAGTCAATAGTCAATCCAGACAAGAATATATTTGATTTATATTACTGTGATACCGCAAAAGACTGATAGTATGTCATCACACTCCAGGCTATTAGCACATTACCATGTTCGAGACTAAAGGCACATCAACACATTCAATATTGGAACTTATTTGGAATACCACTGAAATTCAATTGGATCATTATACATTTGGACTTGTGATAACATTGTTAGGACTAGCTGAGATTTAATTCAAACTACTGTAAGTCCTTTTAAAATTTTAACTTTATATCCAAGAGAAATAAATTATTTGTTGAATTTTACAAAACCTGTTGGTTTTCGCTCTTTTCTGATTTTTAGTTTAAGACCTTAGAGTTATAACAACAAGGTAACATTGTTATTTAATCGCTATCAGTCATGAAAACCCTAATAAAAACTATTCATTTATCATGCACCAAATCAATGCATTAGATAACTAAGTTCCACCTATTTAATCATTCTCGATTCAAATGCAGAACATCATATCTACACTCCTCTAGCAGTCTACAAGTTTCAAACTTTAGTCTTTAATATATTTTGCATTTGTACTTTTTATTGGGGGGGGGCAATAAAAAAAGCATAGTTTTATCTGGATTTACAACTAAAAAGATAATAATTTGCAAGTGTATTCCACTATGTGCAGCCTTTGCAAAAGAAAGCTCCTTTCACGAGTAAGTTGTTCCCATGGTGAAATGTGTTGAAAGTCACATACATTGTTCTTTACCACAAAATCACGCACTAATTAACAAATCCCTTAAATAATTGAATTCAGTTAACTGGTAAAAATTCCAAAAACAGGATTATCACGAACTGTTTTCACCGATGTACATGTACTAAATATCATATTATATACATATATACATAATCAAAGTGTCCTAGCAGTCACCCAGTTTAGGGGTCACCAGCCAAGTGTTTCTTGACCAAGGAGTGGTTTCACCCTGCCTTCCAAGACCACTGAAGCGTATCAACAGTGATTGCTCCAAGTATGCAGATTAGACTTATTTTACTTGATGAGCAAGGCATTGTATATATAAAGGTATATAACTTGACTTGATGATTAAACATCGATTGTACTTACCATAATACAGTGAAACTCAAAGGTGTCTGAAAAAGTTATGTTCATCAAGCAGAGAGCACATGTCAATGTGGTAGTCACATGATACAACAAAAACAAGCTCTTTTTTTATGAATCTAACTTTCTCCAAATTGCAGCAATAGGTTTCTGGTGGTTGTTTTCGGAAGAATATCTTGAGAATTTTGTATCCTTCTCTTATAATTAGTATGCGACTTTCATTTAATTTTTTTGTATTTTTGTACAACGATATTGGAAAGGGTGTATATGGCTATTAGACCTCTGATGTCACCGACATGTAGGTTCCGAGATTTGTGTAGTCATGTGACTAAAAATGCAAATGGCTAGTAGCAGGTAAAATTATAATAATCGCAATTTCTCAGAAAATAAAAAAATATTTCCTTATCAATTTCGGAAAGTTATGACTTGATGTAACATCATTTAAGCTTGCTAGGCCCACTGGTAAATCGGCCATCGCACTTTTTCAACTTTTTGACATAAATGTTGAAGTACCAAAAATGGAGTGAGAAGGATCAGAGGAAACTGGGACTAACAGTCTATATGCTACTGACAATAGCCCCAGGGTGACAAGGGTGCTACTGACAATAGCCCCAGGGTGCTTCATTGATAGAAATGTATAAATGAGTGCAATTACAGTGTTATAGTTTTCTTGATCAGAAGAGGGTGTATTTAAATAAGCAGACTGGTTTTATCAGACAATAAGTGATAAGCAGACTGGTTTTATCAGACAATAAGTGATAAGCAGACTGGTTTTATCAGACAGTAAGTGATAAGCAGACTGGTTTTATCAGACAATAAGTGATAAGCAGATTGCTTTTATCAGACAATAAGTGATAAGCAGATTGGTTTTATCAGACAATAAGTGATAAGCAGACTGGTTTTATCAGACAATAAGTGATAAGCAGATTGGTTTTATCAGACAATAAGTGATAAGCAGATTGGTTTTATCAGACAATAAGTGATAAGCAGATTGGTTTTATCAGACAATAAGTGATAAGCAGAGTCAGGTATGGATAAATGCATACACTGTTATTTCTCTACAAGAGAAGATAACAACTCTTGTCACTAGCATGTCCAAATAAAAACAAATGAGGTAGAGTATCCAGGTATGGAGCGTATTTCTTAAATTTTGTTATTTTTTTTATTCGCTAGTTTGCAAAACTAAATACATGTATCTTAGCAGCATACTGATACTGCTAATAATAAAATAATAATAATGATCAATAATACATAAATTTATCATGAACCAAGATTGGTTGGGATATATATATATATATATATATATATATATATATATATATATATATATATATATATATATTACATTACTCCCACCAAGAATAAATATACATTTTCATAGTTATCTATTTTATCATAAATGATTTAGGTTCTGACTTGTTTAGCAAGGTTTCACTCAATATGTATAATCTGAAAGCCATCTTTTTAATCATAATTATTTTCATTAATTATAAATATAAATTTGTCATTTTAAGTCATTCATTTTACTGAAAGATGGTTTCACTCGTAATCAACTGGCTGGATGACAGAGGAAAAAGTCTGACCACTGGCATAAGAATTGTCAACAATGAAGTACACTTCATCTTCTATTATATCCAGCTAACAGATATGTTCAGAACACACACATCTTGTAAACAATAACTCTGGACATTTTCCCATCTTTTTACCCAGGCTATACCACTGATGACCTTGACAACAGCATTGAAGGTGTAACAATTTCAACCAATGGCAAGCAGGGGAGTGTTCCAATTCGCCAATGATAAAATTGGATCAATACATGTCTAATGAAATTTGAGCAAAACATTCCTTCATATATAATACCCTACTGTTTTGAACTAGGTGTACTGAATTAAACACTCTGATAAGGGGGTCACAAAGGGTATGAAATGGAGTTGATACTTACCTGACAAATCTAGATCAAAATAAAGGTAAATAACGAGAAGCTAACCTATGTAATTGAGATAGAAAATTAAATATATAAAGGTCAATTGAATAACTACTTAATATTTAGCTGATTTTATAACAAATTTCATTCTTTTAATGTAACCAGACATTATAAGTTGTTCTGGTTATACTTAAAGGGATATATGTTATACTTAAAGGAATATGTTATATTTAAAGGAATATATACTATACTTAAAGGAATATATGTTATACTTAAAGGAATATATACTATACTTAAAGGAATATATATTTTTGTCCAACTCTGACAATGATGACCGTTCAGAATAAATGTGGAATGCTTTCAAAAAGAACGATTGGTTACTTTTGATATTTTCAGGGCAAAAGTCAAAGAGAAACAACAAAACATTCACATAGATTTGAGTAATTTATGTGAAATATGATTTTTCCCTAAGATCGTCCCTGTGCACTGATCTGAAATGTAAAGAAACTTTTAGGGGGTTGACTTTTACCACATGTTAGCAAATGGTGTGAACAGCATGTACACAAAAGTTACTAAAATGAATCTGATTCCCTATTGTTGCATTCCTGCTACAGGTTATTATATTCCATCCACAGGTAATTACACCCCATCAACAGGTAATTACACTCCATCAACAGGTAATTACACTCTATCAACAGGTTTACCCAAACTGTACTTTATTATGAAAATGCTTGCCAAGTCTTTTGTAATAATAATAATAATAATAATAATAACTTTATTTAATGAGAGCAACTAAATTAGATACAAACAATTCTAATTCGAGGTCCTCAAAGATATATGTACAGATATATTCACATTTTCCCATATGATCTTACAATAGTCCAAATGAGGTTGAATGTAGCTCTGGTTAAAAGCAACAAGGCAGTGTTTTGGAATGAAATACTTTATTTTTCTTGATAACCAAAGATAACAGTTTTGTTTTGTCTGTAATGAGACCCATATAATCATACCAAAGAAAATTATTGTCAACAGGAATTTCAAGAATTTGTTGTTTCTTGGAAACTACTTTCAGTTTATCATAGAAATTGCAAAAGTCACCTGTCTTTAATTTTGCTAATTTTTGATATGTTGTAAATGAAACCTTTGTTTTATCTGTATCTACAACCATGCCATTTTCTGTGCACCATATTTTAAGCTTGTTTAATACCATTTAGAGATTATTTTCAAATTCAGATTTGCAGACGTGTTCATCAGAGTTAGTAGTATCATGAGCATGCAGATCAGTTGTTGATAATGTATTTCCAATCTGCAAAGGAAGATCGTTTATAAAAATAACAAACAAAAGTGGTCCAAGTACAGAGCCCTGTGGCATACCACATTTTATTTGTTTGTTTTCAGATGCATGTCCTTGTAAAGTTATATTCTGAAACTTGTCATTCAAGTATGAAGTAACCCATTTGTGAGATGTGTCACTACATTGGTAGATTTTTAATTTTTCTAGGAGAAGTTCATGATCAACAAGGTGAAACGGTTTTCAAAAATAAACCTTCCCAACTAACTTCCCTTCATCTAAAGCTAGCAGCCATGTGTCAATCATTGATATTAGTGCTATTTCACAGAAACACTTTTGCCTAAAACCAGATCGGACAAGTCTTGGACACTGAGATGAGTTATCAATGACTCATTAACACGTTTTTCATTTAATTTTAAAACGGTTGGATAGAAATTGCCTGAAAGTTGTCTTTTACTGCCCCTGCTTTGTGGAGTGTAGCTACCTTAGATGTCTTCCATGACTGGAAATTTCTCAGACTGATTACTTATGACTGCAATTGTCTCTGCAATTGCAGGTTCTGCTGCTCCTTTTTTACTTCTGACCAAACTTTAAACATTCAGTCACAGCATGATATATCCAAGCAAATTCTGGGTAGCAAGACCTATGTCAAGTCACAGTGATGTTAGGTGCACATGCAGAAACAAACTAAGAGGATTTGGCCAAAGGACAGCCAAAGAATTAGTTCTAGCAAGCTCTACTGACCAGAGACCAAATTAATTACTGGACATAACATAATACAACGGGATGTCCTAATGTCTGTCATTTTGATGTCCATCCATCAGTTAGCACAAATTTGTTATAGTTACTTGCCCTAAACCACCATGAGGATTATCACAATGGTTGATGCCAGTTTAATTACTTTTAAACAGTGTAATCATCTAAACACACATTGTTTTGTTTTTTATCGGGGCTACATTTACAGCTGATGCTTATGGAAATTTACAAGACAGATTCAACTCAGCTGGACATGGAAGTTTAAGTCTCATTCTTGCTTTCATCATGACAACATTTTAGTGCCATTTATGGAATCTTCACTACATTAGAACAATGAGCAGGGCCATATTGCCCAGCACACCTCGTCTTGATGTTTTGTTGAGGCATTCATTGTCCTGTCAAATGTCTCATGGAAGAGAAGGTAAACAGGTAAATCTTGTCAAGTGATTTAGATTGCCAACAAAAAATATTCATTTTCAGACTAAATGAAAAAAACTTTACTTTCATGTCATTATTTTAATAAAAACGATTAACATTTGCCATAAATTCCCAGTGCTGGCATCAAAGTGAATTAATCCTGTTTAATATCATTGTTCCAATGGTCATGTAAATGTTTACAGTCCTTTTTTAACACGTTTCAGCCACAATGGCAGCCGTTTTGAAAATGCTGGAAACATTACTGTGGCGAGTCATATATTTTTAAATTCAGTTTTCAACACAAGACTTGTTATGATGTCTGGTTGTTCCTACATCCACTCAGACATCTTGAAAATCTTGTTAATTCTATTCTACCTGAATGGTTGGTCATATCAAGTTTACTTGCACCTGAATGAAAATGGTGCTGATCAAACATTCAGTATTGCCACCACATCAGCCATCTTGAAACTGTTGCTATTACTATTCATCATAATAGAAAGTCATATCAACATGGGGTTTTCACCAAAGTCTTCTTATGGTTTCAGCTGGTCTTGAAAATTTAACTAATCGGCCATTAAATATGACCACCAAAGCAGCCATCTTGAAACGTTTGTTAAAGATATGTACTTCTCATAGGACATATTTTACATTGGGTTTTTATCAGCAGTCTTCCTATAATGTCTACTTGGTCCTAAATGAAATCATACCTAGTTTACATCTAATATGACCACCATGGCACCCATCTTGAGAATCTCGCAATCACTACTCTCCCTGAACGGAATATCATAATAACCTGGGGTTTTCACAGATGACAAATTATGATATCTAGTTGATCATAAATGAAAACTGCCAATCTGACCTCAAATATGTCCACCACAACAGCCCTCTTGAAAATCTAATTTTTACTCCTTCTAAATGTGAAGTCATATTGACATGGGGTTTTCACCAGAAACTTTCTTATGGCATCTACTTGGTCAAAAATAGAAAATAATGCAAATCTGATATCTTGTATCCCATCCACCATCTAGGAAATTTTGTTATTGCTATTTCACCAGAATTTACTCAGAGATTTCACCAGCAGACTCCTTGTAATCTCTCGATGGTCAAAAATGAAATGGTGCCATGCAGACATCCAACAATAAACATACTAAAATTCTTGTTAATTTTCCTGACAGGATAATCATACAGTATTGGCATAAGGTTCTCAGCAAAGAAAAGCTTCTAATGGTACCTAGTTTGTCCAAATTGAAAATGGTGCTGAAAATATGGCTGTCACTCAAGCATATCAATGATGGTTTAAAAAGAAATGGTCTTAGCTTGAACGTTTGGAAATTCTTTTCATACTGTACAGCATCAGTCCCTTTGAGGGACTCTTGTCCTTAGTGCTGAATTCAAATATACATGCCTTTGATTGATACACTTACTCAAAGAATGACCTCTGCATAACCTTGTAACTACACAGAATTGCAACTGTTACAAGATGACATCACCATTATTTATAGAACATATTCAATAGATCAGCATTAATGCATGCAACATTACATGAGCACAGACAACCCTAACATTATATTCCAACATATTATCATTGGATATATTAATCTGTAAATCTATTCCCTAAACTGTCTGGTGGACTGGAGATTAGCCAAAATTAGCAAAAATCAATGGACTTAACAGCATATTTTAAAATATCATTTTTTTCTACAGCCTTATATCTCTGGGAGAGTAAGAAAAGTTAAATATACAGCAATGCTGTGACATTTTCCAATTAAGTTACTCTGACCACACTTATACATGTATTCACAGCAGGAATACATAATACCTGTAATTGAATTTGAAGTAATTCTGACCTCCAGTTCACTGTTACGATGAAGCAATGTTGAGGCAGGGAGCACATGTAACAAAAAAGTGTTTTGATTTTGCAATACAACAATCCATTTACGTTTCTATAATAGTCTTCCGTAAATAATGTAATGTTTTTTCTCTTTAAAAATAAAAAAAACTAATAATATATCCAGGGTCAAATCACCAGAGCCCAGTGGGTTAAGGCTAAGATTTACTAACTTTGGGTACTCCATGTACTCAACTTTGGGTACTCTATGTACTCAACTTTGGGTACTCTGTGTGCTCAAATTTGGGTACTCCATGTACTCAAATTTGGGTACTCCATGTACTCAACTTTGTGAACTTCATGTACTCAACTTTGGGTACTCAGTGCAGCCCTTTATACACTGGTCCCTCACCTGTATACTCATGTCCTCTCATGACTTGCATGGTCATGGCACCCATTAATTTGGTTTGAGTTTGTATTAAAATCTACTACTTAATTACTTCACTTCACTTCAGTTTTTTGCTAATAAAGAACCAATTATTATATGGTTTAACAATAATACTAAATAATCTATTTGAGACTAAATGCTCTACTTTTGTTTCATGAATTATTATGACACTCTTGTTGCAACACACGTCACTAAAATAGTAAGAGCCCCATTATATGACATGAAGCATGAATAAATCCAGTCTATATTAGCTGATGCATATCATACACTTTTAGATGTGAAATAAGGATCCATTTTCTTTCTCAAGCAAATTCTACTTAAAAAATTACGTAGCCCTAAACGTCAAGATATCTAACATAGGGTGGGGAGGGTAAGGAGATGATCAAAGAAAACGATCTCATTGCAGTCATTACCAATTCATGCAGCATATTTTCTCAAACTGTACCTATTAACATATATCCCCCACAAAGAGTATTTAATATGACATCAACAGTAATGTATATATCAAAGTTAGAAAAGTCTAGCTGTAGTCTGATTGTCTACAAAGGGCACATACTCATAAACACAAGAACCATCTGCAGCCGTGTGCCTTATTGGCAGCGGCATGACGTCATTGCCGTTGCATCATCCTAGCCCGTCTGGATAGCAAACTAAACTATAATCATTCTGAGGAAATTACAGGTACTACCACAATAAACCTTTATCATAAATATTAACCTAGATTAACCACAATTGGCAAAAAGTGACTTGGCAAACAACCAAAAAACTAGTTATGACTGGCCGGTAATAACAATAGGTCTGTGAAATGGGCCAACACGGTGTACTGTTGCTATAGCATATTGTATACACAGGCTTCAACGCACATGAAAAAAAATAATAACACATGAAATAAAACCATTTTTGACTAAAAATGAACGCACGAAATATGATATGTTCAGTTAAAATTTGCATGTTAGCCACAGATTTTAAACGAAGTGTCTCAACTCTGAACTGCGGTTCTTTCTTGAGACGACGCATGACTTGGACCCAATCTCGAACACGTGTCTTCACGAAGTATGTCCTTCATGCTATTGAGAACAAAGATAAAACAAGATGCCTTGTACTCGTGAAATTTGATAGCCTACTTTCCACTTACCTTGGATGTGGAAAATCGTCGTATTATCTGGTGTGCACCGAGCAATCTCATGCTGTCAAATTGGTCGCTTCTCAGTCTGGTTCCAAATTTATTTTATTCCTCTTATATATTCTAACTACTTGTAACAATACCTAAACCAGGTAACCAGACTAAGAACCAGAACACAGCCTCACTTCTAAAAGTAAACAAATCCACGCGGTCAACTGCCACGTGGATTTTTTTTAAACAGCTGAAATTAGCAACTGCATCGCGAACAAGATCACTATATATTTGTTAAAAACATTTATTAGCTTCTCTATCGTCATATTCTCCGTTTTCTTCGGTCGTAAAATGTGCAATTACACACTGTACATATTGAAGCAAAAATTGTATGGGTAGCGGAATGAATTTCAAAATTAAATTTTAAAAAAGGACTAAAGTATCATCAGCTTAAAGGTAAATACTTGTTTCTTTGTGGGGGTTTCTTTTTTAATTAATTTTTCATTTCAAAAGGGATAAATACCTTATTAATGATAAAATTATGTCTCGGTAGTTTGAGCACCATCTGATGACAAATTGCTTTTGTGAAGTTAGTGTGTGTGTGTGTGTGTGTGTGTGTGTGTCTGTGTTTATTTTCGTACCAGTCATAAAAAATATCCTAAATTTTGATTTGTTCAAAGTCACTACGGTACGATGCTGGCAGTGGGCAATCTCATCACCCCACACTAATCTCTCTCTCCCTCTCTCTCTCTCTCTCTCTCTCTCTCTCCAAAGATAAGTCAAGGAGCACTTTAATAATTCCAAAGATTTTGAATAAATAAGTCCTCTCGAATAATATCTGATTTAAAAAACACAACTGTAAACTCGGATCACAATGCATTCCCATAGAGCGTTAGAACGTCCGCCTCGGATGCGGGAGGTCACGGGTTCGAACCAGGCTGATCTTATAAAAGACTTAAAAAATTGGTACTAACAGCTACCGCGCTTGGCGCTCGGCATTAAGAAGTTAGTGTTATATTATGACTCTAGATTATAAAAATCAGTAACACAAAACAAGGAAAAGCAACAACCTTTGTAAAATTTAACAAATAATTTATTTCCCTTGAAGATAACATGAACATGTAAATTAATAAAAAGGAACTTACGGTATTACGAATGACGTCCCAAATAATCGTAACTCGAAATAAACTTCAGTAGAAATCCAAATTAAATCCTATGCTGAAGGTGTTGGTGTGCCTGTGGTGGCCTGTATCGTGGTATTGTACCAACAGTAGTTTGTTGAGTCACATTAATATAAATCCAAGTTTGCATTCACGATAAATCCAGTGAAAGTCTATGTCCAAGAATATATCTTTATTATAAACACTGTATTTCCAATGAAGAATCATTCAAATTAGATAATTTTAAGAAATAAATTCCATCCCAAACTAATTACTGGACACAACATAATACAACTGATTCTGCCAAGAAATTAAAGCACGAACAACAGATTTTCAGAGAAAAACATCTGTTATATGACAAGCTAATACGTAAAACAAAACCCCGGATGAGGATCAAAAGTTCATTGTTCTAGAACGGTTAGAAAGTTTGCTAGCATAAAGCTCGTGACGGAAATCATGTAGTCCAAGAAGAACTATGTGAAGACCCTATCTGCACCTTGGCGGATCGAACATATATAGTGGTGCTTTGTCCTAGCGACATCAATTGGATATCATGAGTTGCCGCCCTTAGTATACAAGGCGACTAACCAATAGCGTGGTGCATTGTACGTCGGCCGAAATGGTGGGGGCAATTGACCTAAAAAGGATACTTTGGAAATTTAACATCGAAAATATGACTATGTACCTGAGGAAAGCCATTAAAGGTGTATTTTATTTATTTGTGCAAACACGGAACAGCACTGGAAAATTGCACTCCATTCAAACTGTGTTCTCCGCTTGTCTCGATCATGTAAGAACAGTATTCAAATTTGAAGAACTTAATTTTGATTGGATGCCGTGGCGTGCCGCATCCAATGAAATTCACAGATCCGAAGCAGAAATATCATTTGATAGGCTAAGGTGAAGATATGATCAGTGTCGTCGCTAGGGTTGGTGTCACCCAGTGCGGTAACTCATGGTGTCACCTCCATCGACCCCCTTCCTGCACAAAAATTCAAAAATTTTATAGACAGTCATTTTGGTGTCACCCCTTCAGATGGTGTCACTCGGTGCGGTCCGCACCCTCCGCACCACCCCAGTGACGCTACTGTATAGAATTATCATATCGGAATCTTGGCTGACCCACCTTTAGACAGCGATCCTCACTCAGAGAACAAAAAGTTGTTTATAAAACTGTCACTAATTCTGGACACGGCCAGCAACTAGACACACTGTTGTTTACCCACAACATATAATGAAATAAAATCTAACAAACAATGCAAATTAAATATACATAACAGTCAGGACTTGTCCCACCAAGTCACATTATCCTAACACCAGGTCGACCAGTCCTAATACTAACCTCTTAATGCTGAGCGCCAACCGAGGCAGCCGATAGTATCATTTAAGTCTTTGGTATGACTCGGCCGGGATTCAAACCCAAGATCGCCCTCATCCGAGGCGGACGCTCTAACCATTTTGGCCAACGGAGAAATGATAATAATAATCATAATAATAATAATAATAATAATAATAATAATAATAATAATTTAGTGAGCCCTGGATATTGAAACCAAAATACAAAAATACAACACATAAAATTCGTTCATCACAACGATTCAGTGATGTTGGTCCTTCACAAGCGGAATCTTAATGTTACATACTACTATATCATCCCAAACATCATTAACTCGGTGACATATCTGTATCATACAACCCTATTGAGCTCCAATGTGTAGACATTATTTTAAAACAAAAACAAACAAACAAAAATTATTTCTCAACTTGATCTTCACATAGCACAAGGTGTTAAACGTATATCAACCTAAACAGACAAATGGGTTCACGCATACATAATACAATTATTGTTGATATATTTAGTTTAATTGGTTGAATTAGAACACCCATACTTATTCAAAATATTTGTTTTCATTTTAAAACCTTGAAGAACGCTAAATTGCGTAGTTTACTTAACATTTTATGCAATGTACATTTTATATTTTTATGTACAAACATTTTAGGGATGACGTTCAGGAAAATGGTAATTCCAATTAAAATTATTAACTGCAATTAACATCAGGTCCGAATTGATATTCAGAGGAAGACTGAACCTACCTTGCCAAAGTGTACACTTCGATAACATGTAGACCACAATTGAGAAAACTTAAAGATAAAATGAAGAAATAAAAAATGTCTGGGCCCGTTTAGCATTCCAGTAGCAACTACTGTGAAACCTTTGACAATCGGTGTAAGCGAAAGGATCTTCGGATTATAAAATAATGAACATAGTTCATTTTAATGGATTAGAACAGATGATAATGTTCTACTATACAACTCAGGAGGAATAACTCTCTCATCATTTCCCTTAGAGTTATTTCCCTAACTGATAAACTTGACACTGGGGTTTGGACACAAAATGAAGCTACTGACGACTATAGTATTATCATTTGCCGCCGTTTTCTGCACTTTTTTGTTGGTAATTGTGGTGCGAACGTTTACGCTGGCTGTCAGGAGAGATGAAGTTAAACAATGCGAGAAGGCAGACCTCGACTTCATACCGGCGACAGAGGAGGTATTAGGGAGGTTTCGAACGGCAATACGTTTTCAGACCGTATCACAAGAGCTGCATGTATACAACAGGGAAGAGCTTGAACGGCTGTTGGACTTTATCCAGTCAGGTGGGAACATGAGAGCACACGAATGCATATATACGCACGCATACAAATATATGCATGAGGAGTGAAACAGAATGGGAGACAGACTGTCAGACAAGATAGACAAACCCAGAAAAACAAAGACAAACTGAAACACACATGACGATGTGCCCATTTTATGTCATTATATCTTTGGGCCATATGACATCAAATGAACAAAGCAGATTATAAATTGTAATTAATTATAAATGACAGGAATGAAAAATTTACATTTTCGTAATTGCTTATAAGTAAAAAGTATTTAAGAAACTGCCACTGCGATAACGGTTCATTAGCTTTGCCTTTGATGCCATTATGTGTCGTGTTCTGAAGATAGGGTGGTTTGTGTGTATTTTTAACTTTGCTTTAACAATTTTTTAGTCATATCGCAACGATGTCCGCAGTGTGGCAGTTTTATAGTAATGTCTAGCACTATGGCATCGTGCCGCAGACATGTAGCTTGATGTCCCCACCCAGTCACATTATTCTGACACAAGGCCAACCAGTCCTAACACTAACCTAATGCTGAGCGCCAAACGAGGCAGCCGTTAGTACCATTTTTATGAGTCTTCGGTATGACGCGGCCGGAGGCGGACGCTCTAACTGTTATGCCACCGGAGCGGTAGATAGGGTTTTAATTCGTGGACATGAAATGGTTCAGGTTGATATGGTATCATTTCATGTCCACGAATTTGATGGTAATTTGTGGACGTGAAATGATCCAGATATTCTGATATCCAGGACTGGCCTTAGGACAAGGTGAGCAAGGAAAGTGCCTTGGACCTCGTGCTTTCGAGGCCCAGGGTTCCAGTTGACAAAAACACCAAAAACATTAGGCATACTACAGGAACTCCACCGGCCGGGCCCCGCTTTCAGCGTTGTGTCTTAGGCTGCTCAAAGTATAAGGCCGGGCCTGCTGCTATCCTTTTTGCAGGATGCCCGTTACTGGAAATTATGTCTGCCCAGGTGATTTCCATGGTTTTTTTATTTTAGGAAGATAAAACATCCCGCTCTAGAGATTTCTAAGGTTAGGTATCGGTCTCTTTGGTTTATGGGCGGCCGTTTTTAGATATACTCCATTCAATACAGACCTCTCTAATTAAATTGCTAGTCTCTGTGTCCATCTTCAATAATATTTGTAATTGTCTCTGCAGAGTTGGATATTGGTCTGGTTTTTGTAAAACCTGGCGTCGCTTATTTGTCTATTTACTTGATGTACGTATTCTTCCCTATATATAACATATTCTTCCCTATACATGACAACTACAGCGAACCGCTCCTATGGCCTAGTGGTTAGAGCGTCCGCCTCAGATGCGGGAGGTCGTGGGTTCGATCCCCGGCCGAGTCATACCAAAGACTTATAAAAATGATACTAACAGCTGCCTCGCTTGGCGCTCAGCATTAAGAGGTTAGTGTTAGGACTGGTCGGCCTGGTATGAGGATAATGTGACTGGGTGGGGCATCATGCTAAATGTCTGCGGCATGGTGTCCCAGTGCTAGGCATCACTATAAACTGCCACACTGCAGATATCGTAGCGATATGACTGAAAAATCGTTAAAGCTACGTTAAAAATTCAAAATCACACACACACACACACACACACACAACTACAGCGAAGCTCTTATCAGCAGACGTGATTGTGATATCGGTTCTGTTTTTTAATGAGTGTAGGACATCTTTTTCTGATTTGCTCCAGTTTAAATATTTGCTAGCAAGGCTGATGTGTTTTAAACCCTTTTAGATCTGCTAATGAGCTTTTTGGTTCCAGTTCCAGCAACTTTTAATTCGGAACCCTGGTTCTGTCGAGGCTATCACACACACACACACACATATATATGATGGGCTGTTCATGGCGGTCAGTATATTTGGTGGAGGAAGAACCTGCGAAAACCCCGGGCAGAACCCCGGGACACACGGGAAGCTACTGGCAAGTCTTCTCACATTGGCCGAACATGAGACTCGAACCCACGCGGACAGAGTTGAGATGTCGGTAACCTGCAAAGGCACGCACTTCATACCTCTTGGCGGCCACGGGAGTGGGGGGTGGTCCAGAGAGAGAGTTGCTGTTTTAGATTGTTATATCGTTGCACGCGGTAATTAATGTAAAACTTATGAAGATCACCTTTTTTAGCAATAATCAGATCATGGTGATGTTTCAGCTGATGATCTTTAAAGTCACAAAAAGAGAATCAAGTAGATCCACAATTACAGAACTTTCAGACCATCATTCTGGTATCCCTGTTCTTGGTGCTCATAAAGGATAATGTGTTGAACCAGAACCAACGTACGGCTAATGTCACTAACGTTAACGAGGCCAGTGATACGACACTGAGAGGAACATTGTTTTAGTTTGATTGATATACAAGAACATGGCTGATCCATAAAAACACGAAAATAATAAGAAAATTTGCGTGCACCACTCGATCCCGAGTTCAATCTCTGGTTCGTACACGCGCAATAATACGTGGTTACTAATCCATTGGTAGTAATTTGAACTCTTTGTTTTTCATCAAGTTCAGCGACCTTGTCATGTCAATATCTACGCCTTCGAGAGTAAAGTTCTTTAAGCTAATCTGTGTGTGTGTGTGTGTGTGTGTGTGTGTTCTGGAGTTTTTACGTAGTTTTACAATTTTTCAGTCATTTTGCTACGATATCTGCAGTGTGGCAATTTATAGTGATGTCTAGAACTGGGGCGTCATGTCGCAGACATGTAGCATGATCTCCCACCCAGTCACATTGTCCCGACACCAAGGCATCCAGTCCTAACACTAACCTCCTAATGATGAGCGCAAAGCGAGGCAGCTGCTAATACCATCTTTATAAGTTTTTGGTATGACTCGGCTGGAGTTCGAACCAGCGACCTACCGCATCCGAGGCGGAAGCTCTAACCCTAAGTTATCAAGATCATCGCTCTGGGGTTTTTTTTGAAAAATTTTTAAAACCGGTTTTCGATCATTCACTTAAGGTTCGTGTATTCATCTCTTAGCCCCGTCCCATCAGTACTATGCTGGTTAAGACTTAGATATCCCCTCGTGTTTTCGAAATATTAAAGTTTAGTTATGTGTTTATTCCCTGTCCACCCTTTCATATTGTTTTGTGTTGAAATAAAATAAGTAATAAAAGTTTCGATTATTTATGTAAATGTTGGCGAGGTTATTCTTTGTTCTGTTATGTCATATTATAAGAGTTTTTATCTTTGCTAGTTTAAGCCTAGCCTCGTGCTCCCTCCTCGAGAATGAAGCGAATTTAGTTGGTTGTTGTTGTTGTTGTGGGGTTTAACGCCATATTTCAGCACACGATAGGCTATGCATGGCGGCCAGTATTAATGGTGGAGGAAGAACCCGGGAAAACCCCGGGAAGAACCACCGACCCACGAGAAGCTACTGGCAAGCTTTCTCACATACCCACATTGGCTGAATCCTAGACTCGAACCCACGCAGACAGAGGTGAGATGGCAGTGATCCGTAACGGAGAGCGCTTTAGACCACTCGGCCACTCGGGGCCCCCGAATTTAGTTGGTCACCATGCCCTGGTTCTTGCTTGCTTGAACATGAATTCGTACTTCCCTCTCGCTAGACACCAGTCTAGCTTGGTTCGAATTTTAGTATATGAGAGATTGATAGCCTAAATTACAGACACCAGACTGTTTAAAACATGATCCCGTCCACACAGCATTCTGTTGCGACATATCCCGTTTTTCTGTCGCTACTCTTTAAGTTGCGCCGTATTTCCTGTATGTGTCCAGTCTTCGTAAAATATACATATCTTAGAAGAAGGATTAAACTAAGCCAAATTGTGTCATGCTTGTATCTACGCATAGTAGTCTTTGTTAACCGAAATTTCGATTTTTAAGTGTGAATATGCTGTGGGTTAAATTTTTAGCGGGGGAGGGAGGGAGGAGGCGCAACCCTCTCCTTTTTTTTTGAACCAGCGCCCACCCACTCCCGAAAAAAGAACGTAAAAACAACTGGAAAGTTTCCAAAAGTAAGTTTTCTTTACAGTTATATCGTTCAAAATTATGCCCTGGAAATGCCTAATATGTAGGAGCTTAAGTGAGCTTCGCCCTCACCCTCCCGGCCACCTCCAGGGCTTCCATCGCGCCGACTTCTTCCTTGCCTACTTGTTTATCCACCCCCACCCCTCATCCTTCCCCAATATCAGCGTAGCTGTCCCATTTAACCTCGTTTTCAAAGCGAAACGAAAACCAAAAACAAAAGCAACAAAATATCTATATAATAATAAAACCGAAACCAGCTGTATGGTATTCTAAACCACACTTTATTGCATTTGTGACTCATTGAGGATCCTTCATGGAAACGGAACAGCTTTGTCAAAGAACTACAATTTTAATACAAACATACGGTAACTTTGTATAATGTGATCGAGGTCAAGGCAAACCATAACACATTTAAGATCTTTGTTTTTGAGGAGACGCTAAGATAGCCATTTGAAACAATGACTAATGCCTGGCCTTTTATTGCAAACGTATGTTTGCCGAACGATCAGAAGATGTTTAACTGGTCAAATTCATAACCATTGAACGGAAATACAATTGAATATCTAAACTAAACTTACCGGCACAGAAACTTACGCAGTCACGTGTTTGAAGGCCGCAGTGGGAAGTTTGTAGTCTCATTCAACCAGACTCTCGCGTGAATACTCAATAAAACGAGGCACAAACGAAACTGACAAATGTCGAATAAAACAAGCAAACACCGAATGAAATAAACCGTATTTAAATGAGTAAAACAAACCTCCAGCTGATTAAGGTATCGTAAAATAAAACAAAGTAACGACAGAAATTTTAAAGACGAACATACGTATACAATTCTCGGTCAGAAACGCAAATGACAAATGAATTAACACAGTAGTCAAACAAACTTCACGATTTTTTTTTTAACCGATCGCCGCTATTTATGCATTATGGGATTGTGAAGTTGATCATTTGACTATCTTGTTTCGTTCATTTGTCAGTATTGTTTTCGGATGGATGTCTTATATGTGTCAGCTAATTTGCATTTTTTATTTGTTCGCTTTGACATTTGTTTGGTTTGTTTGTGCCTCGTTTGTTTTATCTGAGTATTAATCGCAGTTTTAAATACCGTTATTCCATCTGGCCTTTGCTTGTTTCAGTCGTGTTTCGTTTGCTTCTTTGACATTTGTCTGTTTTGTTTGTGCCTCGTTTGGTTTTATTTGAGAATTGATCTTATTGTCTGAACTTTAATATTTTTATTTCACAAGTATGCTTCTTGTTTTTCAGTTCTTATGGGTTTATTTTAAATTTGTTTATTTTGTTTTAATTTCATATTTTGGCAGCGATAGACTTTTATACTGAAACAATTTTGGATCAAATCAAACATTCGGAAACATTATGGAAACAATAAACAAAAATCTTAAAACTTATGTAATTTCTCAAGTCCACTAAATATTTGCTCGTTTGTTTAGAAGTGTGTTTTATGTTTACTGGCCCTCTCTGATGAATATCTTGCCCGGGTATTGGCATCCCACTCAAAGTTTCCCCGCCTTTGATATGAGGACTGTAGTTAGAAAACTGTAGGCTTCAGTATCAAAATTTCTTATTTATATAAATAGGCTCTCTAATGTAAGCATGATCTCTTTCACAGTATTAGCTATAGTGTAAGCGTAATCACGCCACTTTAGCTACATCTTTTAGATTGCAACCTATACAACACATTGGAATTTGTCTACTTTAAAGTACTCACCATTTAATTATCAGGGTGGGGTTGAGGTTGTGATTTTCTTTTGAGCCGAAATAATTTATTTTCCTTTATCTCAAAATGATTAATAATTTTTTTTATTTTTCCAAATAATATAAATCGGTATAACTTGGTACTTGCTTGCTATAAGTCAGAGTAAGATATTTTTGTTGTTGTCAGATATTGACTGACGGAAATTAAACAAAATAGTGTCAGACCCAGAACGTTGAATTATTGGTCCCTGCTATAATTATATCATCGTAGGTATCGCGGTAGGTTCCAAAATACCGCACTACGCAAGTTTTCTTCGCACTCAGTTTTTGTATGTATGTATGTATGTATGTATGTATGTATGTATGGTGGGTGGGTGTTTTACGGCACAGTAGTGGATATGTGGTGCCAACTGGGGGTAAATTTCAAACATATAAACTTGAAGAATTGAATTAAAACATTCGGGAGATATAACCTTCTAAATCAATGTAAACGAATGTAAACATAAAGCACAAAAAGATAAAATATAAAACGTAAATATGTTACAGTTGTGTAATATGTATATAAATAAGATAAAAGTAACATGCAAACTTCTTAAAACATCTGGTAGGACATAGGTAGTAAGTAATAAGAACCTATTGTCGATTAAAAGTTTTATGTAGGTAAGTCATTTATTATAAAATATAAAAGAAAAGAACGAGGCAGGCAATTTACATGCTGAAGTCGATATCGCAAATTTTACAAAATTCTTGAGCAGCCTTTTAGTTTGTAGTTTGGTTTGTAGACTAAGGGAGGCAATTCAATTTAAAGTTGACCTCTGTCTTGCCATGTTTCTCTCCCATGTACTACGCGTGCAAACGCCGTGGCAAAAACAACACGTTTGTTACGGCATTCGTGTGTAAACGTTTTGGAATGGTTTAGTTACGTTCTTCTTCTTTTTCTTTTAATTTAAGTAGACCTGATTTTGATTTTAAAATTAGTTATATATTGTCGTGTCCTTTACGAAATATATACCTACATGTACTCACTTATGGAATAATTTTCGTCAGTTTTACAAACTGATAATTATGTAAATTTCGTCTGTATCAGTTTTTTTGGTTTTGTATTTTTTTTTTAAATCAATTTCATTGGTATTTAAGTGCATAAAATGGGAAGGGAGCCCTAATTTTAGGAAGCACGAAATCCACGAAAATTTGTACCTGCAAAACCATTTAATTCACAGTGCTTGCTAGGGAATAATATAGGTATATTCAATTTCAGATGTAAAAAAAAATATGGTGTGTACAAAAATTGGACACAGTTATATTTTTTCTTCTTCTACTATAATATTTATAAACTGGGACTTGGATTACCCCTGGTGACTGCATCACTAAATAATTTTTTCATACCACTAGGTTTTCCAGCCATTTGACTCTGTACACAGAAGAATCTGATGTCAACAAACTGCATCTTTATTTATTTACTTAGAAAGAGTAATGAACTGTTGTAAAAGATATTAAAAAATGAACTGATGCTACATCATGGGCCATGAAGGGAAACTTAGGAATACACTGTAAAATAATGGGGAAAAATTAGATAAAAGTGAAATCTTGAGTTGACTGAAAACTTGCTGATCAGTGGTGTAAATTTTTGTAAACCACTCTGCTACATTTGTGACTGTAATAGAAGAAGAAAACTTGTTTATACCAGTGTTTAAAAATTAAATAAAATATTACTTTTATTTAAATGTGTATTACTAGTCCCAGGCCTGGGGTATAATAGAGGACATAAACCTTTGAGTTTATCTTCATGGAAACGTGAAGTCAGATACAAGAGAAAAAAAAGAAAAAAATCTAGTAATATTCACCAGTTGCTGTGGAGACTGCAACTGAAAAAAAATGCCTTATCCATTAATCACATTAGCACACATACACCAACTTAAAGTATTAGAAAACTTTAGCTACCTAAAGGTTTTTGTTTAAAAGAAAATTTGATTCTTTTTAATCATCACTTTCTTCTTAATCTATATCAAACCTTTAAATGGAAGTCATTGCAAATTAATTATCAGTTTTGTGGATATAAATTTAATGAATATCTTGCATGTAAGCTGGGCCCACTTTGTACCAATTCAATGCTGAGAGAAACAATATGATAATGTTTGAAAGGATGAGTAGATGACAATGAAGGCTTCTTGGGGTCAAAGTTTGTCTTTGGTAATATTGTTTTTTGGGTGGGGTGGGGTTGGAGATGGTTTTGACAACGCTTTTCAACACATTATTGGCTACATCTATCAAGCTGATACAATGGGAGGTAAGTGCCTTCCACAAGGACTACTTGAGGTCAGCGGATCAGTCTGACATGAGCGGTATCAAACCTTCAACTCTTGGATTACAATGCTGATCTTCAGTTATTTGTAGTTTGGTAATATAAATTCCTCCATGCAACCTGAACTTCATTCTCATTAATTAAGGGAAGGGTAATTATATTTTATTATGTTTCAAAAGGACAACTTTATGACAAAAGAGGTTTGAATCCTGAATGCTGGTTTGGCTAGGTGTTAGGGAGAGTTAAATAGCAGGAATGTTTTTGATTGGTTCCATCTCTAGTTATTTTTTCATCCGCTCACTCTCTTTCCATCCCAGACTTTATCCAGGTGCACAGACACAATGATGGATGGATTGACAGTCAGACAGGTGGATGGACATGGCCTGTTAAAATATATCTATAAAAGTGCAGATACTGAAGATAATGGAATACATAGCAAAGTTTTAAAAATATGTTATTGTATTTCTTCCATGAACAGCCTAGTGGGCATGACCTTCTAAATAAAATAAAAGTAGTGTGTGACCCTCTCAGTAATAATGTAATACTAGTTCTTTACTGGAATAAGAGCAAAATAATGAAATAACTGTATCTTGTACAATTTTCTGAAATTTAAAGTATTTTTAATTTTTTTCTTCAGGCTATCCAACAATTCATTCATCACCATTGGTTGAGCATGAGGTGGTTGGCAATTACAGTTTGCTCTACTCCATCAAGGGAAGTAACTCTGCTCTCCAACCTTACATATTAATGGCCCATCTAGATGTAGTTCCAGCTGACCCTGATAAATGGGAAGCACCACCATTTGAAGGAGAGATTAGAAATGGCTTCATCTATGGTAGAGGAACTATTGACTTCAAGCAAGGAGTGATTGTAAGAGTTCCAATTCTTTTTCACTTGGGAATGAAATTTTTAAAATTCTTTTTCGTCAGGTAACTCGTAACATCATTGCAGACAAAAACGTTTTGTCTTTTGCTTGGAATAATGTTTTTTATATGAAAATCTGACCCCAAAATATGAAATTCAAAGTACATTAATAATGTTTTATTAAAAATTCAAACAAATAAGGAGATATAATTTTTTTAATACTTTTCATTGTAGATACATTTAACCAGAATCTGGTAGCACAATGAATGAGTGCAAATAGGACTGATGAATGAGTGCAAATAGGACTGATGAATGAGTGCAAATAGGACTGATGAATAAGTGCAAATAGGACTGATGAATGAGTGCAAATAGGACTGATGAATGAGTGCAAATAGGACTGATGAATAAGTGCAAATAGGACTGATGAATAAGTGCAAACAGGACTGATGAATAAGTGCAAATAGGACTGATGAATGAGTGCAAATAGGACTGATGAATGAGTGCAAATAGGACTGATGAATAAGTGCAAATAGGACTGATGAATAAGTGCAAATAGGACTGATGAATAAGTGCAAATAGGACTGATGAATAAGTGCAAATAGGACTGATGAATAAGTGCAAATAGGACTGATGAATAAGTGCAAATAGGACTGATGAATAAGTGCAAATAGGACTGATGAATTAATGCAAACAGGACTGATGAATAAGTGCAAGCAGGACTGATGGTGGTGTTTTATTGGCATGTGCCATTATCACTATTATCATTTGTAATTTTATTTGAACAAAATTTTATAATGGTAGAAGACAATCATGAATGAAATATTTCATTATGTTTCTGTGTTTATTTATTAAAATATTTCCCTGTGGTCAATGTTTACCATCGATTCAGAGACAAACTTTCATGACATTCAAATTTACAAAACTTACTCTCAAGGTCTGCCATGTCTATTGCATTAAAAATGGTGCCTACGACGTTCAACTTTAGCAGCTAAGTTATGCTTCATTAAATATGTTGCCTACAACGTTCAATTTTAGCAACTAAGTTATGCTTCATTAAATATGTTGCCTACGATGTTCAACTTTAGCAACTAAGTTATGCTTCATTAAATATGTTGCATACGACGCTCAACTTTATCAGCTAAGTTTAGCTTTATTAAATATGTTGCCTACAATGTTCAACTTTAGCAACTAAGTTTATCTTCATTAAATATGGTGCCTACAATGTTCAACTTTAGCAACTAAGTTATACTGCATTAAATATGGGGCCTACAATGTTCAACTTTAACAACTAAGTTTAGCTTCATTAAATATGTTGCATACGATGTTCAACTTTAGCAGCTAAGTTTATCTTCATTAAATATGTTGCATACAATGCTCAACTTTAGCAACTAAGTTATACTTCATTAAAGGTGAATGTTAACTGAATATGAGCAGTGTGTGAAATTGCCACCAGCTCAACTGTCCAATTCCAGCTAATTTCATGGTGGACTGAGGCAAAAAATGAGTAGCCAGTTCATCTTGCCAGCTAGCTTTTAGGCATATTAAATAAATTTAATGTACAAATTATATATTTTTAAGCTATTTAAACAGATATTAAAAAACACATGAAAAAGTAATAGTTGTGAATTGTTTCGTATGGCCATTTGTGAATCTGGGTGATATGAGAAGGTAAATAACTAGCATTTGATCTATGTACACTAGATGCTTGTTATTCCAAATAAAGACTCTTCTGTGTCTGTGTTATGTCTGATGGCACATGCTACTTCCGGTTCCCAACATCAACATGTGGAGGTATTTGATCCCTGGAAGCCAAAAGAGGCTAAAATACGAAGTCAGTTAAAAAAGAACTGTTCAAAAGGAATTTGATGCTGTCAAATGAAAACAATAGTTGGGTTACATGATTTACTTGGAATATGGAAACAGGATGCATGCCAGGACTAAGACAATACAGCTATAGCTTCTTTCGTCAGCATCGCAAATGATATCCAAGACTAGCTTAGTGAGGTTTCACATAAGCCTCTCCTAATATAGCTAAATTTACCAAATTTTGTTTCATGCACGAATGGTTTCAACACCATTTGTATCAACATACAGTGCAACATTACATGTTTGATATATCTTGAAAAAGAGTGTACATGTAATCAACTATGTTACCCCTTGAGCTATGGAAGAGTTCATCTGTGATACAGAACAAAGCAGTTATGGGAGCTGTCACATGCCACAGGTAAACAAACATGGTCCTCTCATTAGACAAATTATATCACAAATAAACAATAAGTAAAAATGTAATTTTTTTCAAGAAAACTAGAAGATACTAATGATGCTTTAATTAGGTAATTACACTCGTCTACACTTTAATTAGGTAATTACACTTGTCTACACTTAAATTAGGTAATTACACTCGTCTACACTTGAAGATACTGAATTCAAAATGAAGTGAGCAACAGACATGAACTCAGCTAAAAGAACAGTAATTTATCAGCTGCTGATGTAGACACATTTGATCCAGTTGCCGCAATCCACTCCTGAAACTCGTCTTTCTGCAGACCTATTTTTTTTCATGAGCAGTGTATGTTGGATACCACAGATACATATTTGGAAGCTGGGTTTAGTTTTGATACTGTCATTGATGAAAGTCACTGGATCCTGATTTTTATTCAGACTCTCAATGCCGACTGTTAGATCCTGATATCCAGCCTCGAAATGAGTCATTGCCTGTGTCAATAGATTGTGACCATGTTATACACACAATTTAATAAAATATATTACAGTTGATATAAATATGATGTAAATATCTTATCTTGCTTTTTTACTTTATCTTCCATATTTCATTATATAAATAACTTTACTAAGGGCTGATATCCATCTGAATTTTCCATTTAATCATTGACTATGTGGTCTTCTTGTATGATAAAAAATAGGACAGGACCATTAGTATATTCAGATTCCTGTTCCTGTGGGCTTGTGGGATTTCATACACTGATATTAGTGTGTCTGTGTGTATGTGTGTGTGTATATATATATATATATATATATATATATATATATATATATATATATATATATATATATATAATACTAACATAATTTTTGGGAATATTGGAGGTCATGGAATACTAACTTTTATGTACAAATAGTTTTGTTCCTTTTTTTTCTTTCTAGGGAATATTAGAAGCCATGGAGTACTTACTTGCTAGTGGACACAAACCAGTGCGTGGATTTTTTGTGGCATTTGGCCATGATGAAGAGGTAAAAGTGACTGTATGGCAGAGTTGTCTGCTAGTCAGCTTTCTGCATGAATTACATATGCAGTGATGAGCTTGTAATCCACTGTACATACTTGTGTGTAATTCAAGTCTAACTGCAAACTACATAGACCCAGATTAGACATTGCACAATGTGCACTCATATCTGGGTCTTTGCAGTTAGGAATAATGTGCACTTGTATCTGGGTCTATGCAGTTTGTTAAGAATAATCAATAGATGAGACAAGTACATTTGTTTTGTAAAACAATGGAAACTGATACCCATGAAAGTTAAGGAATCTACTGTATGTCAGATTTACAGTATGTCATATTAACAACATGTCAGATTTACAGTATGTCAGATTAACAGCATGTCATATTTACAGTATGTCAGATTATGTTAGATTAACAGCATGTCAGATTTACAGTATGTCAGATTAACAGCATGTCTGATTTACAGTATGTCAGATTAACAGCATGTCATATTTACAGTATGTCAGATTAACAGTATATCAGATTTACAGTATGTCAGATTAACAGTATGTGATATTAACAGCATGTCAGATTTACAATATGTCAGATTAACAGCATGTCATATTTACAGTATGTCAGATTAACAGCATGTCATATTTACAGTATGTCAATTAACAGCATGTCTGATTTACAGTATGTCAGATTAACAGCATGTCAGATTTTCAGTACGTCAGATTAACAGTATGTCAGATTTACAGTATGTCAGATTAACATTATGTCAAGTTTACAGAATGTCAGATTTAGAATATATCAGATTAACAGAATTTTGGTTTTCAGTCATTCATGGCATATTTCAGATTCCAATTAGGCAGCATATCCTGTCGGAGTTCTAGTTCAGCTGCTCATTTACATATTTTATGCAAGCAGATTGACTAAATATGCATAAATAAATTTTAAAATGCATTTAAATGATGCAAAACAATTTAATTGCAAGCAAAGCCTATGTTTTATTAGGGCACATTATATCAGTATAAATTGTACTGTAGATTTGGATGTTTGATTCACCTTTGAAATTATAGTACTTGATCACAGGGAGAACTTTATAGAAAATACTATACTAATGAATAAGTGGGTTGAGGTCACATTGAAATATCTGTCAATTTACATAGCAAGAGATGATGGAGGCTAATTCCAGTTAATAAATATTGATTTACAGTTGGATACCCATTACAGGTCAGTGGCCAGGATGGAGCCAGGGCTATTGGTGATCTTCTGATGGAACGAGGGGTACATGATATAGAATTTATACTGGATGAGGGACTGACCATAGTGAATAATGTTATTCCAGGGATTGACAAGCCCGTAGCTATGTAAGCCATACATTTCTTTCATCACATTTATTGATTGTTTTGTAAATCAGGAATCATAGAGCTTACAGAACTCATGCTATAATTTGTATGACTTTTGGGACTTTAAATGATGTTTACCACATAATATCTTAGGACTTTCTTGAGGACTTTAACATGTGAATCACATATGTTTTAGCAAGAATAATACTTTTATGAATTTGGTGAACTAACTAATTTTTAGTGATTCGGGTCATCAACAGAACAGCATATGTGATGACCTATTGTCCATCATCTACCATCCATCATTTGTCATCTGTCCATTAGCACAAGTTTTTGTTGCTTCCTCCTCCTAAATTATCAGGAGTATTGTGATGAAACTGTTCACACACTTTTATACCAAAGTCTTGCTGGTCCTGAATGAAAATAGTGCAACATGGACATCCAATGTGGCCACAGTAGTTGCCATCTTGAAAATAGTGCAGCATGGACATCCAACATGGCCACAGTGGTTGCCATCTTGAAATAGTGCAACATGGACATCCAATATGGCCACAGTGGTTGCCATCTTGAAAAATTAGAACTCCTCTTGAGCAGATGGTCATATTTTAAATGGAGTCTTGTCGTTTGGTCTTGAACTGAAATAGTTCCCACCTGACATATCAAATGGTCACCACAGTGGCCCTCTTTAAATCCTTGTTATTACAACTCCCCCAAAATGGACAGTTATATAAAAATGGGTTTTTCACCACAAGATGTTTTGTGATGTCTCATTGGCCCTAAATGAAAATTGTGCCAATCTGAGAGCCAGCATGGCCAATATGGCAGCCATTATGAAAATATTATGGCTACTCCTCCTTAACAGGTGGTCATATTGATATGGGGTTTTCAGAAAAGGCTTCATATGATGTCTAGTTGGTTCTAACTGAAAACAAAGCATGTAACCTTGGTAATATAATAGTAGCCATGATGGCATCAGATTGGGATGCTAGTAATTAGCAGATCACCTTGTAGATATTGCTTTTAAACAATTCCAGCAATTACCAGACAAATTAGTGTTGCTTTAAAAATAGCCAATAGTTAGCAGATGGACTTAAGGTGTTGTTTTCAAAATAAAATGCCAGCAGTTAGCAAATGGACATACAGGTGTTGAATTATGAATATGCCAGCAATTGGCAAATGGACATTTTGCTGTTGGTTTTATTTTAAAAAAATACCAGCAATTAGCAGATGGACTTACAGGTGTTACTTCTAAAAAAATGCCATCAATTAGCAGATGGACTTATAGGTGTTACTTTAAAAAATATGCCAGTAGTAAGCAGATGAACTTGTGTGCGTTGCTTCACAAAAATGCCAGTTAGCAGATGGACTTACATGTGTTGCTTTTTTTATAAAAATGCCAGCAATTAGCAGATGGACTTACACATGTTGCTTTTTTTAAAAAATTGCCAGCAATTAGAATATGGACTTATAAGTACTGCTTGATTGATATTTGTTTAGGATTTTACTGGAAAATCCCTTAGTGTTTGCAGTATTAGATTTTTTTGTACATTTGTTTTGATAATGCCATAAATTGAATTAAAGCAGTTACGTTCAAATTTGTGTTCATACTATGCATAGTATGCAGGTGTACATTACTCTTCTTCAGGTAATGTAAAAGTAGCACATAAAATGTATGTTTTTGTCCATCAGTTATTTGATAAAATTGTAAGTCTTTTATATATTCAAATGAAAGACTTACTCGGATGAAATGACACTTAAAAAGTTTGATTGACCATGAAGAGAATTACCATAATTTACCAGTAAATACATAAAGAAAGAGAACTTTATTGTCATTAGGTATACTGGCCCTGTCACATGCATGTACACAACAGTTACAAATGCCATTAGTCCTACTGGCCCTGGAGCAGACATATACAGAACAATTACAGATTCCATGATGATAGCTCAATGGATAAAACCAGTCAATGAATAAAAAATATTCAAAAGTAAAATTTTCCTTAGATGTCTTTCAACTTTAATTTCTTATCAGTCAATCTTTTATTCATATATCTTAAAGATTAGTTGTGTTATTTTGATAGAAAATTAAAAAAGAAAAAAATCCACCATAACAGAATGAAATATTTTCTCAATTACCAAAGGATAATTTGTCTCCCCACATTTGGTACAAGTTTTTGAAAAGTCAGTACATGTAATTGTTATTCTTGAGCAAATACAACAAAAACATTTTAAGAAAACCCGAAGCTTCTCGGTCATTCTGGCTTTAAACAGATGTGCCATTAACTTGGCACAAGAATTTAGTGGACTTGCTGCAGATTGATTTGGTGTTAGATCGTTTTCTCCAAAATTTAAGACCACAGCTCCTTCATTGCTGAGATACATTTCAAGAAACTTTTCTCTCTTCAGCACCTTACAGACCACATCACTTTGATATTCTGTGATCAAACATTTGTGTAAACTTTGCTCAAATCACTATACAATCGCAACATGTTAATTACCATTTTAAATGAAAAGATCTCATTCCTTTACAATCCAGACAATCACAACATGTTAATTACCACTTTAAATGAAAAGATCTCATTCCTTTACAATCCAGACAATCACAACATGTTAATTACCACTTTAAATGAAAAGATCTCATTCCTTTACAATCCAGACAATCGCAACATGTTAATTTTCACTTTAAATGAAAAGATTTCATTCCTTTACAATCCAGACAATCGCAACATGTTAATTACCACTTTAAATGAAAAGATCTCATTCCTTTACAATCCTCTGGCCATTACAAATTTAATTCATGGACAGGTAATTTGATAATTATGTAAACTATGTTGATTTGTTATATATAAAGAGTCAATAATATCATTAGAGTCTATCATTGATTTTAGAAATCATTAGTTTTAATAATAATCTACTTTCAAGGTAAATGGTTGCTTTTGCAGAATCAACTTTCTTTATGTGCTGATTGGCTTGCACTTTAAAAATGTACTGGAGAAACCCCAATTATCTTTAGGGGGGATGAAGTTAGCATAAATATATTGCAGTATGAACTTGTTAACACCTTTGTGGATTACTGAGAAGCTTCCAAGAATAAAAAAATTATTTTTTATTGATGTAACAGGATTGGGAGTTCAGAGAAGGGACAGGTATATCTGGAGCTGATAGTGAACGGGACCCCTAGTCATTCCTCAATGCCAGAACCTGAGTCACCCATTGGAATTCTTGCTAATGCTGTGGCCAAGTGAGTGAATAACACTAAAAGAAGTAAATTAACATCATTGTTTTACCTGTAACAACTTAAATCTAGGAGATTTTGTGTGGAAATTCCACTTTTGAGTCACATGTATTTTTTACTCAGCTCCACTTTTGAGTCACCTGTATTCTTTACTCAATTCCATTTTTGAGTCACATGTAATATTTACACATTATTTCAGTATCATGTAACCAATTCACAGGTATGGGTATGTGTATAGCTGAGATATCAAACTTTTTTCGAGTTGTAAGTTGTGGGACACCTTTTAAATCATTAGAAAATTACAGGTCGGAAACTGCACTCCAACTGACATTTTATTTTAATAATAATAAACTCTATAATCCACTGCATCATCATCTCGTCAACACAACCCTTCACCGGCACACATACAATCCATTCTTTCCTTGCATGAATATATTTTTAGCTATCTCATGCCATGAAAAATTATTGTTAGAGGCAACAAGCTCCTGAAGCAGAAACTGCAAGGACTAAAGTCAAATTTTTAAAAAAATCTGCACCAGTTGTGCTAATTCTCACACTTTTAATCCCCGTCTTATCATCAGTCTGTCCAATAATAAGATCAAAGTAGAATTTCATCCATGTTAATGATCATATTGTCATCTTCTCTTCTTGCCTTCACAAATTCATCGAATGATTTTATTTTCTCCAAATCTTTCAATTTATTTTAAAAAATTCCTGTGAATACCAGTGAAAAGGAACCAAAGTTAGCTTCCATATCTCAGCTGATATGTATATTTAAAAAAATATATAATTAAAAAAAATAGGCAACTTAAAAGAATCCAAAGTCGGCTTCTGAGGTCAGCTTGCATCGTAGTAAAATAACCTTTGTATTGATATCCTTTGATAAAAAACTTGGCTTAAAAGTATCCAAAGTTGGCTTTTGAGGTCAGCTTGCTTTGTAATAAAAATAACCTTTGTGTTTGATATCCTGTCGGTAAGTTCAAACAATGAGTTTTAGCACAGTCATTTACATTTATTCAACACCTGGGCTTCTATTTTATTGGCATCTGTAGTTATAATTAATACAAATGGGCAGTGATGTTTGTGGGTAAATAGTATACACAGCATTAATTTGCTTTAATAATACTTTTTATAACCTATGCTGACAAAAAAGATTGTCATTTGCACTCAAAATGATGTAATTTCAAACAATGATTTTTATTTGCAAGATACTGTCATGTAGTTGATCTGGACATAATGCACCTAGCACCATGTCACGTGTGAATGGCAGATGCCTTCAAGCAATTGGTTGATTATTTCCCTTTCATTTGCGATTTTGTTGGATCTAGTTTTCAGTCGGACGACATATTCAAACCTTAGTTTGAGTACAACCAAACACAATTTGTTTCTCTATGTTCACATCAATGAACAATGCGTTTTGTTTGTCACTGGACAATGCAAGCTACAGCATGGATGCCTATGCTATATATACAGAGTTCATAGATATATTTTATTCTTTAATGCTAATGATGAAAACAAAGAGGAATAAATGATAATAATGCAAGGTTAGTTTCTTTCATTTTATTATTAAAAAAGCATTTTGTTTATGTATTTTATTGCAATGTGCAGTGGGGGTGGCAGCGCAATTCAAAACAAATTTATTTTGTTTCTTCAGTCTTGGGACATATGACCTAGGTGAAAAAAAGTTTCACCATAAGTTCTGGAACAGGAAAAAAAAGATTATTTTATCATGTCCCAAAATATGCAGTAAATTTGGTATACTGAGAACAGTGTTATTTACAGAACCATGATATGCTGAGAACAGTGTCATATACTGAGCCATGATATACTGAGAACAGTGTTATTTACTGAACCATAATATGCTGAGAACAGTGTCATATACTGAATCATGATATATTGAGAACAGTGTTTTTTAATGAACCATGATATATTGAGAACAGTGTTATTTACTGCACCATGATATACTAAGAACAGTGTTATTTACTGAACCATGATATCATGAGAATAGTGTCATATACTGAACCATGATATTCTGAGAACAGTGTTATTTACTGAACCATGATATACTGAGAACAATGTTGTTTACTCAACCATGATATACTGAGAACAGTGTTATTTACTGAACCATGATATACTAAGAATAGTGTTATTCACTGAACCATGATATACTAAGAACAGTGTTATTTGCTGAACCTTGATAATCTAAGAACAGTGTTATATACTGAACCATGATATGCTGAGAACAGCATTATATGTTGAACAGCAGTATAGCAGGAATGATCAAATTTGACAGATAATGGTGTTTTAAAAAGGAAATGAAGATATAACAGTACATTTCATGTTGTTTTCTTTGAAGCTATATTATAATATATTTTGGATGATTTTGGTCATGAGGTTCAGAGTGGTACCACAGTTTATTATATATTTCATTGTGAGATATTGAAATGTATCTGTGACAGAAAAATGATATTGCCACAGTGGTGATACCACTTTTATCATCACAGTAGGGATATCACTTTGGAACTACTTTCTTTAACTCTTTAGAAGTATATCTGCCCATATGTATGTTATTTAGAGATCTATTTAGGCATGTTTCATATTTTTCTTCTTTTCTTTCCCTGTCCCCCTTCCCAATATAAATGAATAGGTTTTAAAATGTGTCAAGACTGTTGACCCTATACATTTACGTAGGCAATGATAAGGTAATGTCAAAAATGAATAAAAATGACAACATGATGTGGGTTTGAGTCTCGGATTCGGCCAATGTGGGTATGTGAGAAAGCTTGCCAATAGCTTCTCATGGGTTGGTGGTTCTTTCTGGGGTTTTCACGGATTCTTCCTCCACCATTAATACTGGTCGCCATGTATAGCCTATCATGTGCCGAAAAATGGCATTAAACCCTAAAACAACAGCAACAACAACAACATAGGCAGTGATAAGGTAATGTCAAAAATGCATAAAAATGAACCCCAGACAACAGAAAGCAGCTTCAGGCATTACTTGTTTTATAATTAGTTTTCCACATGAATAATGCAGATGTCAGCAACTGAGCATACATGACCTTCTGCTATTCCGTATTTTGTGTCATCCATTTGCTATGGTATATCTGCTACACTGAATGACCAATAGTACATACATTTATCAAAAACTCTTGATTTCATATAGTAAAACAAATTGTTCATGTAGTGATTTTAACTGTCATTACAACCATAATTGTGTCTGAAATCGATGGAGAAACAGTAATTGATTAGTGCCAAGTGCAAACAATGGAGAAACAGTAATTGATTAGTGCCAAGTGCAAACAATGGAGAAACAGTAATTGATTAGTGCCAAGTGCAAACAATGGAGAAACAGTAATTGATTAGTGCCAAGTGCAAACCAAATAAGCAACAAATACCGTTAGTGTGCAGCATCTCTTTACCAAAATAAATTATAAGTCTTCAAACACACGGAATTCATGTCTGAATGCAGAAATGGACAAAAATTTAAGCCAAAATCCTGACAAGCAAGCCCACAGTTTTTAAAATTTGTTGTTTCATGATATAATGTTCTGAAGCCAGTTGGAGCATTTTGTTATGTTACTATATTACCACCACCCCAGCAATGTTGACTGTATTAATCCATGCAAGAAATGTGTTAACAAAAATATAAATCTCTTATTTTCGCTTGAAAACATTCATTCACTTAACAAAATACAGTTTGAATCAGTTTATATTTAAAATCCAAAGTTTTAAAAAGTCAGTGTCCTAAAATTATTGTAAAATTTTGAACTTTTTTTTGCTGATGTCATAATGCAGCCATTACTTGCACTGGCACAGGATGGAGAAAGAAGACAAATGTTTTGCCTTAAAAAAAATATGTAATAAGAGGAATATCTATGTTTTTAATAGATATAAGGAAATATTTCATTCCTGAGGTGGAAACATTTTGTATTGTCACGCATGGTTTGATATCAAAGTGTTTATGTATACAAAACCAGTTTACTGAAAATTTGGGGGCTGACTCAACACTCAACATGCAGCCCATTACCAGCATATTGTGTTGGTTTGAAATTAACGATTTAAGAGAAAGTGGGACATAATTAAACAAAAATGCTTGTCAGTAATACTTAATAACTAAAAGGGAATACAAGTCAGATCTGTAATGAAAATTGCATCATGCTACCATTTTCTATACACTTATTAGTACCTTTCTCAGATCATAATTTAGCAACAACATCAAAAATTTTAGAACAAGCCTTGACAACCTTCCAAAACTGAATCACTGTGACCTACATTACATGATTCAGTGTCCTTAATAATAGTTTGTGTTTATGTCCAATTTCTCAAGCATTATTTGCCAGTCATGCAACCTGGCTTTTAGAGTCTTGTTGAGTACAACACTATCTTACCAAAAGTAGGTCACTGTGACCTTCACTCATGCTTCAGTGACTTTATTAAGTTTTAAATTTAAGTTAATTTCTCAAACATTAATTTAATTTATCAAACACTATTGGTAACGGTAACAGAGGCTTGCAACTTTGTGTTGATGCATCTTGGTGAATTCAGTGCGGCCTCACCAATTACATCACTGCGATCTATGTTTTACTGGTCAGTTAATCAAACTAATTTTTCCATTTCTCAAAATTTTTCACATCAACATTTATCCCGACAGCTGAACAAAAAGGGGTATGGTAGGGCTTTTGTGTTTTATGAACACATTTCTGGTGGGGTGGTTTAATTTTTGTTTTATTATTTGGTTACATATATATGCTCATCTATGTTAATATCCTTGTGTACATTAAAGCCTAGCAGTAATACAAAATGTATGTGATTCATATTTCTTTATAAGCTTCTTTCATTCTGACTCTACAATAACTCAGTATGAAAAACTTAAAGCTCATAGTCTGAACCAAATCAATGTCCTCCAGTTAATAGGTACAATTGAGACTCCAATCTCAGTGCAGTTGATATTGAAGAAAAAAAACATTCTTAAATAAAATATACAATAAAACATTTAAATCAAGCACTTATACATAATTCATTTGAATACTCTGCATAACATAAAGGAAATAGTCATGCCTGTTGTTATAGAATACTCAGTACCAGTTGTTATTAAATACTCAGTACCAGTTCTTATTAAATACTCAGTACCAGTTGTTAATAAATACTCAGTAACAGTTGTTAATAAATACTCAGTACCAGTTCTTATTAAATACTCAGTACCAGTTGTTAATAAATACTCAGTACCAGTTAATAAATACTCAGTACCAGTTGTTAATAAATACTCAGTACCAGTTGTTAATAAATACTCAGTACCAGTTCTTATTAAATACTCAGTAACAGTTGTTATTAAATACTCAGTACCAGTTGTTAATAAATACTCAGTACCAGTTGTTAATAAATACTCAGTACCAGTTCTTATTAAATACTCAGTAACAGTTATTATTATATACTTAGTACCAGTTGTTTTAGCATACACAGTACCAGTTGTTACAAAACACTCAGTACCAGTTGTTCTAGTGTACTCATTACCAGTTATTGCATACTCAGTACCAGTTATTGCATACTCAGTGCTAGTACTTATAGCATACTCAGTACCAGTTGTTCTAACATGCTCAGTAGTAGTTGAGATAGCATACTCAGTACCAGTTGCTATAGGAAACTAAGTACTAGTTATTACTGCATAGTCAGTACAAGTTATTGCATACTCAATACCAGTTGTTATAGCATTTGCAGTACCAGTTGGGGGCCTTGAGTGGCCGAGTGGTCTAAAGCGCTCTCCATTACGGATCAATGTCACCTCACTTCTGTCTGTGTGGCTTCGAGTCTCAGATTCAGCCAATGTGGGTATGTGAGAAAGCTTGCCAGTAGCTTCTCATGGGTTGGGTGGTTCTTTCTGGGGTTTTCCCGGGTTCTTCCTCCACCATTAATACTGGCCGCCATGTATAGCCTATCGTGTGCTGAAAAATGGCGCTAAACCCAACAGCAACAACAACAGCAGTACCAGTTGTTAAAGTATGCTCAATACCAGCTGCTAATAACATGCTCAGTACCAGTTATTGCATACTCCATACCAGTTGTTTTAACATGCTCAGTATCAAGAAAAGAGTGAAGAAAACAACCTTTGTAAAATTTAACAAATTTATTTTCCTAGAAAAACAAGGTAAAAATGAGAAAATGAACATAAGGTTCAACAAATCAAATCAAAAAATAATCCAAGAATAATGCAAGAATAAAAAAAATAGAAGTCCTAGAAATAAAAAGTCCTAAATGAATCTGAATTGGAGTCCTGATAAAAAATCCAAGATGGAGGATGATGACTTATGCTGTGGTCAGTGTTGTCCTGATGTGTCAACAGTTCCTTGTTGAACCACAGAAAATAATATTCCAGTTTTGAATTCTGAATAAAATTTCAATACATATATTTGTCCAAGAATTCTGTATGAGCACTTAAATATTTCCAGGAAAAAGAATTAATAATTCCATAATGTAGAATTTCAGCTCAAACTGGTCACAACGAAACACCTTTAAGTGTCAATGGCTTTTAGCACAACTGACTAAATTCTCTACAGAAAATAGTTATACACTAATTTAAGATGTAAAACAGATTCCCGTATGAGGGTCATATGATCATGTTTCTAGAACAACTTAGAAACCTTTTACATGCCTAATATCACATACTCCCAGTATGGCTTTGAGTAAAACCAAAGATTTTACTCTGAGAAAGAATTTTAAAAAAGATTTTATAAAAGTTGTTCACTTCAACTCTTACTGATTCTGAATCAAGGTTAGGAACTAGGTCAGCATTAAATACAAGGTTTCTATTATTAAATGTTTACGAAAAAAACAGTCAGGTCAAACTGATTTCTGGAAAATGTCAAATCCAGTAAATAAAATTACATTACAATAGCATGTAATGGAATAAACAAAAATTTAAAGCTAGCAAATAAACAATTATATTAAATCAAATATAAATTAAATCAAATATACATAACACAATATCAGTTGTTATAACAGACTCAATACCAGTTATTGCATACTCACTCCATAACAGTTGTTATAGCTTGTTTGTTAACCATTTGTTATATAATATGCTCATTACCAATTGTTAAAGCATTCGTTTGTATGTGACCATGAAAACCTCGTAAAAACTGACAATTCAAACCAAAATTTGAAGCCTGCAGTGGTTCTGGTTTTCAAAGCTTTGCTATGTGTACTGTACAAACCATGGTATTTTACATGCAAAGCAATTTATCTGTGCAGAAAAATATTTGTGTGTATATTTTTTAACCCCCTCTCCAAAGACTTAGACAATCTTGTAAAAAGTAATATAATAACAATGTTTTCTCCAGATTAAAATTTTATGAATCTCTCTCATTTATTTCCCTGTTAAAATGAATCAGTGTGCAAATAGCACAGTCAGTGCTAATATTAATATTACCAAAGTGCAGTCTGATCATATAGCATATATAGTCATTTATAAGTGAAGTTCAGCTGCAAGCAACATGGACCCTGATCTGCCATCTTATAATGTGCCTGCAGATCAGGGTATGTGTTCTTTCTCTGAATACCCTGGAGAAATCAATAATAATACAGAAAGCAAACTCACCATTGAAATCACTGCAATATCTGGTCAAGCATTCCATACTTTTATTACTTACAGACTAGAGAAGTATCCACAGCCCAGTATGTTTGGCTACGGACCAGAAAAAGACACTTTTGAACATTTAGCACCAGAGGTAAACATACTAAAGTTGGTGGCAAATGATCCAATGCTGGCATTTTCCACAATAATCATATAGCACTAGTTTTAAAGCTGTAGAAAAAAACTGTTAGAGTTATAATACTGGTTTTATAGTGTCCATACAGGATCCTTTTTTTACTATGTGCTTATTCATTAGGTATTCATTCCGATACATTACAGGGGTATTTGAAAAGCTATGAATATTTTGTCATAACTTTTTTGTTTTCATTGAACCTGTCAGTTAATGCCGATGGATAAACAAAATAACATTCTGTAAAATGATCTGCAGATGCACATAGGGCACGTTGGACACCTGCAGATGTACTCAGGGCACATTGGACACCTGCAGATGCACAGAGGGCATGTTGTACACCTGCAGATGCACATAGGGCATGTTGGACACCTGCAGATGCACATTGGACACCTGCAGATGCACATAGGTCATGTTGGACACCTGTAGATGCACATAGAGCATGTTGGACACCTGCAGATGCACAGAGGGCATATTGTACACCTGCAGATGCACATAGGGCATGTTGGACACCTGCAGATGCACATAGGGCAAATTGGACACCTGCAGATGCACATAGGGCACATTGGACACCTGTAGATGCACATAGGGCATATTGGACACCTGTAGATGCACATAGTGCACGTTGGACACCTGCAGATGCACATAGGGCACGTTGGACACCTGCAGATGCACAGAGGGCACACAGGACACCTGCAGATGCACATAGGGCATGTTGGACACCTGCAGATGCACATATGGCATGTTGGACACCTGCAGATGCACATAGGGCACATTGGACACATGCAGATGCACATATGGTATGTTGGACACATGAAGATGCACAGGGCACACAGGACACCTGCAGATGCACATAGGGCATGTTGGACACCTGCAGATGCACAGAGGGCACACAGGACACCTGCAGATGCACATAGGGCATGTTGGACAGTTGCACATAGGGCACACAGGACACTGCAGATGCACAGAGGGAACACAGAACACCTGCAGATGTACATAGGGCACACAGGACACCTGCAGATGCACATAGGGCATGTTGGACAGATGCACATAGGGCATGTTGTACACCTGCAGATGCACATAGGGCATGTTGGACAGATGTACATAGGGCATGTTGGACACATGCAGATGCACAGAGGGCATGTTGGACATATGCAGATGCACATAGGGCACATTGGACACATGCAGATGCACATATGGCATGTTGGACACCTGCATATGCACATAGGGCATATTGGACACCTGCAGATGCACATAGGGCATGTTGGACACCTGCAGATGCACATAGGGCACATTTGACACCTGCAGATGCACATAGGGCATATTGGACACCTGTAGATGCACAATGGGCATATTGGACACCGGCAGATGCACATAGGGTATGTTGGACACCTGCAGATATCTGCATGTGACATGAGATAGGTAAATGATAGTGACCTGAAAAGTTTGTAGAAGGAAAACAGTTCTGCTATGGAAAGAACATACCATAAAATCCATGTGTTCTTAAAGAACTCTTGAATGGATATCAAGCCAACTTGGAAAAAGTTTACCGGATGTGATTCTCTGTCATATTTGACACTTTTGAGCAGGTTTTATCATTTTAAACATGGTTGCAAATCCATGGAAGATAATCCACCTTTTGGACAATTATTGTCTGTGATTGGTGAGCAGGAAGTGGCTGATGTGAAGCAGGATGATGACATGGTATTTTGATTCTCACAGGCATTAATTCAGCAGCAGCAGTTTTTAATAAATTATTGAAGATTCTTTTCAAGTTCAGAAACATTTGTAAAGGATGGGTCCTGCATTTGTTGATGACTGATCTGAAACAGACTCAGGTTAAAATAGTTACTTGCCAAATATAAAAGGAGTGCCCAGATGAGGAGGTGATGAAACATGGATTTATAGTTTTAACCTGACTGAAACAAAATCATAAAGTCTAGATTGGAGAAAATGAGTATAGACCACAAGTCAGTCAACATAGTCAGACTGTGCATTATTTTTCAGTGCAAAGGGCAAGCTCATCCAAGCAACTGTGCCTGTCTTTGCTAGCATCACTCAACATTTGTTTGCCTTCAAAGTTTTGGTAAAAGTTGTAGAACACTAATGAACCACCCATCCATGCACTGGTTCTGTAGACACCATCTTCTCCAAAACAACAAAAATAATGTAGACAGCATCTATTCCATAACAACACACAAGTACTATAGACAACATCTACTCCATAACAGTACACGAGTACTGTAGGTACCATCTTCTCCATAACAACACACCAGTACTGTAGTCGGCATCTACTCAATATCAACAAACCAGTACTGTAGACACCATCTTTTCCATAATAACACACTAGTACTGTAGTCAGAACCTACTCCATAATAATAACTCATTACTGTAGACACCGTCTTTTCCATAACAACACATCAGTACTGTAGATACCATCTTCTCCATAATGACACACTAGTACTTTTGACAGCATCTACTCCATAACAACACACCAGCTTATATAGGTGGTGCTCTTCAGTTTCATATTTTGCATAGGGTTAGAATTTTAAAGAAAACAAATTTGCCATTTGCCTGGTTATCCTCACTGGTTATACTTGCTATTTAAAAAAGACCTTGTATGTCTTAGGTATAGTTCAAAGAACCTTGAATTCCCTTTATTTTGGTTTATGATTGATGGGTGTAATATGGGTTATATAGTATACAGCTTGGTCGTTTCTCCAGATGTGTACCTTTCAAAAAAGTGTTAGCTCCACTTGGTCATTTTCACTTTGTGAACTTCAGAGGTAAATTGTATAAAAAAAAGCTGGTAACCTTTTTTAGATTTTATATATTGGTAATTCATTCTTTGTTCTTTCAGAAACTGGTTTTGTCTAGTCTGGCATGTGTATATATATATATATATATATATATATATATATATATATATATATATATATATATATATATATATATATATATATATATATATATAAATTTGTTATTCCAGATGAAGTTGCCATTCCGTATAGTGATGACTAATCTCTGGCTGTTTGGTCCTGTAGTTTCCTGGTAATTAGCTTTATTTTAGTAAACATGTTATTACAGGGATACAAGTTCTTTGGTCCTGTAGTTTTCAGCTTTTACTTCAGTAAACATGTTATCCAATGGAAGTGTGAGATTTTGTGACTTTTTATCACACTTGTTTGAATTTTAATACATAGTGTAATTCTAAATATAAGGAAGCAGAGCTTGGTAAAGAAACTGTTTCATATATAAAAAAGTCAGCATATGTGACTGACAGTGGTGATTGCTAGAAAATATTTACAAGCCAGTATATTTTATGGCCTGTTTGTCTTGCCTTGCGGGTGAGACCTAGGGATCCTGTCTCCAACAGCACTTGTCATTGTCATAGATATCAATGTTAGGTTTCTGCATTTAGTTCAGTTTCTCTGACATTGTTGTATGTACAGTCATGAAACTTTATGGGTTTATTCATCTTGGAAGATAATACTCATCATCAGACAAAAGTAGGTTACTGTGTCGTACCTGCATCTCATGCTCTAGTGACTACCTTATGTTTTTGCATTGAGCTCAGTTTATCTAACACTATTGTATATACCAGGGGTGCACAACCCCTGGCCCATGAACGTTTTCTGTCTGGCCCTCAGGGCAGATTAAAACAACACAGAAATCTGGCCCATGAACAGTAATTATATTAAAGAATTTAGTTTTGTGGCCTTCAAGTGGTGTTAGAAAATGCAATCTGGCCCTTGGCTGAAAAAGGTTGTGTACCCCTGGTATATACCATCATGGGGGTATTCATCTTGGATGGTACTACTCAATACAGGCAAAAGTAGGTCACAGTGACTTTTCACACTCCAGCATTAAGATTTTGCATTTGACTAAGTCACTCAGACACTGTTATATGTACAGCAATGAAACTTGATTTCTGTACTCATTTAGAAGGGTACTGCTCACACCAGTCACTGTGACCTATTTTTCACATTCCAGTGATTATGTAACATTTTATTCATTTAGGTCAGTTTCATGACTCTTGTTTTATGTACAGTAATGCAATTTAATGGACTTATTCATTTTGGAGGGTTCTGCTGTGATAGGCAAACTTTTGGTCACAGTAGGTCTAGAACTTTTGAAAGATGTTTGGATTATGTCTTGACAGAGCCATCAAGGCATAATTACCCATGGTACTTACTATTGTTGAATTTCAGGTTTCTATCACTAAAGCCAGTAACAAATGCTGTAATCAGAACAGTAACTGCTGTGACCATGTTTCGAGCTGGAATCAAGGTATACTATATATATATATATATATATATATATATATATATATATATATATATATATATATATATATATATATATATATATATATCCACCCACATCAAATTTGTACACATTTCCTATTTAAAGTTTTGTATAGAAAATTTCCATGCTTAATTTTCGCTTTTTCATTTTTGCAGTCATTTTATTCCACGTGCCAGGATAAAGTTTTTCACAATTTGTTACTGGAGTATTTTACATATATACCGTTATTTTATACCAGTTAACTATATATATACTCAATTTTCAGTTGGGTCAAACTTAAGACAACATAGATCCAGCAAGATCAATGTGGTTTTCTCTGTTGATTACTCTTAACAAACTGCTTAGTCCCAGATCTGATAGTGCATTATGTGACATCTGATCTGGGTCTTTGAAGTTTGCAGTTGAATCCAACTTATAAACAGATATGTAAGGTATAATACATCTTAAAATAATCTACAGTTTTGATGATAGTTTTGCACATGTTAATGTTAAAAAAGTTCCATATATCTTAAAAGATTTCTCTTAAAATGACTATACATTGCTCCCTCTTCATGGTCATTGTTCATGGGACCTATAGAAATAATCCACTTTATCAGTTAGGCCCCTTTATAATAAGGATGTATTATAATAGCAAATAAAAAATATGAAAGGATTTGCATAAGCCAAGAACTAAATTAAATAAGAACCAATGATAAAACAAAAGCCAACAAATTAAATGGGATCCACAGCCATACTGGCAATACAGTTATGGGCAGTGGTACATTGAGGAGCTTTATAGTGAGGGCCATCTCACTTTGTACATTTGCTGTTACTTACCTGTTTCTTTTTTTTCCTACTGTTTCAATCAGATCAATGTGAATGCCCCTGATGCTAGAGCATATGTAAACCACAGGATACATCCAGCCCAGTCTATAGAACAGGTAGGAGTCTGCATTTACAGTATTTTAGTATGATAAGCACAGAGAAACAACCAACTGGAGTAGACTTATCATAGGGAAAGACTATGATAAAAAAACACAGAAGGCCTATTAATGGGAGTGAACTTATTAATGGGCATGGTTATGATAAATACAAAAGGCCTATTATTGGGAGTTGACTTCTCATAGGGCATGGTTATAATAAGCACAGAGGGCCAATTAATGAAAGTTGACTTCTCATAGGGCAAGGCTGTGATAAACACAGAGGGCCTGTTAATGGGAGTGAATTTAAAGGGCATGGCTGTGATAAATACAGGTGGCCTATTAATGGAAGTGAACTTACAATAGAGCAAACATATGATAAGTACAGAAAGACAATTAATGGGAGTGAACTTATGGGGCATGTGCTTATTATTTATGGGCTTATTACTGAAAAATTACAGTATATTTATAACCAAAGTCTGTAGAGTATCTTAAAAGTTTTAAAACAAGATCTTAGTAGTTGATTTCAGTCAATTAAAGGAAATGTATTTATCAGTTAAAAAATGAATGTATTTGTCAGTTAAAAAGTGAATGTATTTGTCAGTTAAAGTGAATGTATTTGTCAGTTGAAGTTAATGTATTTGTCAGATGAAGTGAATGTATTTGTCAATTAAAGTGAATATATTTGTCAGATCTGGACAAGAGCATTAAAATCTGTCTTCAGAGACCACACTTTTTGCCAACAAAACAAGACAGGTGGTCTCTCAGCTGAGGTCATCACAGTTATGATGAATATAAAATTGCTCTACAAATAATCTAAAAGAAGGTAGTTTACAAAACACTAGTCTTCCAAATCAGGTTTTGCAGTACAACTCAGTCAGTGCAGGCCTGACAAATCCCGTAAGCAAAATCATTATTTTTTCATAGACCTCAGTAAAGCAGTTATGTAGTTTTAGGAGAGAATAAGAAATTCTGCCTTTTGTAGGTAATTGAGTATGATCGACAGATTATCAATGATGACAGGGTGCAAATAAATGTGTTGTATAGACAGGAGGCCTTGCCAATTTCACCAAGTGGTGATAATGATTTTGGATACCAGACCATCAAAAACAGCATAAGGCAGGTTTGGACAGAAAGTGTAGTGACCCCAGGTAGGTGTATATAATTTACTCTATTACTTTTGTTTACTTATTATTTCATTTGTCCTTGTACATAAAAATGTTTGTTCCCCCACAAATTGATGTACATCATTTTGAGGTTAGAAACCTCATTAGAATGTGACTCATTATAATGTGATAGTTGGGGTTCCATAACTGCTGCAATATAGCAGAATGCCTGAAAATTTGATGAGTGCATGATCTGTGGGGGAGCTAGAAAGTAAAACACCATTGAAACTTATGCTATCAACACATCGAACATACAGTATTAACACATGGAACATATATTATTAACACATGGAACATATAGTATTAACACATGGAATGTAAAGTATTAACACGATGATACAAAGTATTAACACAATGAAACATATAGTATTAACACAGTGAAACATATAGTATTAACACATGGAACATATAGTATTAACACATGGAACATATAGTATTAACACATAGAATGTATAGTATACACACAGTGAAACAAAGTATTAACACATTGAAACATGTACTATTAACACATGGAATGTATATTATTTACACAGTGAAACATATAGTATTAATAAAATGAAACATATAGTATTAACACATTGAACATATAGTATTAACACAATGAAAATATAGTATTAACACAGTGAAACATAGTATTAACCTAGTGAAGCATATATTAATAACACAGTGAAACATAGTATAAATGCTCAGAAACATATAGTTTTAACACAGTGAAACATATAGTATTAACACAGTGAAACATAATATTAACACATTGAAACATATAGTTTTAACACAGTGAAACATATAGTATTACGACATTGAAACATAGTATTAACACATCAAAACATACAGTATTAACATTGAAATGTATAGTATTAACACTTTGAAACATAGTATTAACAACATTGAAATATATATTATTATATGCTCATTTTTTTCTCCATTAACTTTACATTGTCAGAATCGTTCAGTATTACCCAATACTGAACTTGCGTGCAAATACACATATTGCATTCACATGCATAAAGAACTACTTTCTATTGTAAACAAACAATGGACGCAGACGCCAGCACTTTTGATTTGTAAACAACTCATGTACACTCGCTCAAGAGGCGCTTTATGTCATAGTTGTTTAAATTTGTTTCTGAATGAACTAAAACAGATGTTTCGTGGACTGCCACATACCAGCTACTTTGGCACATTCCATGTTAACTTTGTTGATACAATGTTACGGATTTAGGCTAGCTACGGTATATAACACACGCAAGAAAGGGTCCTTACAAATAACATACAAGTGACAAGTCATATACTGTCTTCTTTAGCTGGTGATAAGAATGGCAAAAAAATATACTTACAGTTTTACATTCTGAATTTCCTCAAAATGTACTTTCTTAGTTCTGCAAATCCGAATTACATGAGCCATGTCACAGGTTCTCAATCTTGATTACACATTTTGAAATTGTACTATAATTTTGATGATAAGTGCAATTACATTCTCCTTACTGCACTCAAAATGAAATAAGCATTAAATTCCATAGCATCTTTTTGATAATTGCAATTGAAAGACTTCATATTTATCCCACATTATGATTTCAAACATATAGTGACAGAAACAGAAACACATTTGCAGATGGCAACATGCTTCTCCTTTGCTTCTTCAGTCCCATGTATTTCATTTGGAATTGTCACATGTAAATCCAGTCCATAATCGCAAAATTTCATAGAATCGAAAAAGATACCAAAATCTATTCATTCCAGATCAAATGGAAAAATTGTTGCAATGCACATTCATTCACAATATGACTCCAAATTTCAATTTTAACTAGACACGCCATTTTCTTTCGAAAGTTATGCCAAGCACGTGACTAAGTTCAAATTTATCTAAGCAGAGTTATGTGGGCAGTAATAATGTTGTTGTTGTGTAATAATAACTATGCGCTTGTGTATTTAGTTTGGAATGCGGCATACATTCAGTTACTTTGTTTCATTTAGTGTATTTTGTTAATATAATTAAGCATTGAGTAGAATTAAAAAAATTAGCTTACAATAAAAAGGTTACTGCATATGAATGGGAAAATATGAACTCGTTTGCTCAGATGGATATACTGCACTCCCAAGGTCGTGTAGTATTTCCATTCGAAAAACTCGTTCATATTTTCCCATACAAATGCAGTAACCTATAAATATTAATACAGTTGTTGGGATCCATAACTGTGGACTGATTATGTACCAAACTGCAATATTGTAACGATGTATAAAAAAAATGCATGTATATATGTTGGGGTGGGGGAAATAAATAAAATGCCTGTCCAGCATAATATAATGATTTTTGTTTTTGCAAATTAATTATCGTTTTTCACTTTAGGATATTTATGCATTTGATATTGTCAAATAATGTTTTAAAAAGAAAAGGATTTAAGACTAGCTTAAAAAAAAAATTTCAAAGCATATTGCATTTGATTGACCAATTCAAGTATGATGATTTAAGGTACTGTAGTTCATTGGTTTATAGCACTATGTTATCTCCAGAATCACATTATAATGAAGGGTGTTATAATGAGGGAGATGTACATTCGATTTAAAAACTTAGTTTATGTAGGCAACAGTTGTAGAAGTATAATTAATTGCATGAGAGAAGGCCTAAGTGTATGTGATAAAGAATGGCCTGAAAAAATGCTTGCTCCAAGGTCCTAGTAAAACTAGTCTTTGATGAATTTACTTGTCATTGTTGATAACAAGGACACTGTAGTCCCAAAAAGTAAGCCGTGTACATGAAATATTACCTGCTACTTACAGCAGATGATTAATTAGTTTCCAAATGTAAAGTTTTGTTACTTTTTTTATTTTCATCTAAAGCACATTCAACACTAAAATATGCTTTTACACATATCATCTTTACACTAATCATCTTTACACTAATCATATTTATACTAATTATCTTTACACTGATTGTCTTTACACTAATCATCTTTATGCTAATTGTCTTTACACTAATCATCTTTATGCTAATTGTCTTTATAGTAATCATCTTTACTCTAATTATCTTTACATTGATTATCTTTACACTAATTATCTTTACCCTGATTATCATTACACTGATTATCTTTACACTGATTATTGTTACACTAATTATCTTTACACTGATTATCTTTACACTAATTATCTTTACACTAATCATCTGTACACTGATTATCATTACACTAATTATCTTTACACTGATTATCTTTACACTGATTATCTTTACACTAATCATCTGTACACTGATTATCATTACACTAATTATCTTTACACTGATTATCTTTACACTGATTATCTTTACACTGATTATTGTTACACTAATTATCTTTACACTGATTATCTTTACACTAATTATCTTTACACTAATCATCTGTACACTGATTATCATTACACTAATTATCTTTACACTGATTATCTTTACACTGATTATCTTTACACTAATCATCTGTACACTGATTATCATTACACTAATTATCTTTACACTGATTATCATTACACTAATTATCTTTACACTGATTATCTTTACACTAATCATCTTTACACTGATTATCTTTACACTAATTATCTTTACACTAATTATCTTTACACTAATCATCTGTACACTGATTATCATTACACTAATTATCTTTACACTGATTATCTTTACACTGATTATCTTTACACTGATTATTGTTACACTAATTATCTTTACACTGATTATCTTTACAATGACTATCTTTACACTGATTATCTTTACACTAATCATCTTTACACTAATTATCTTTACACTGATTATCTTTACACTAATTATCTTTACACTAATTATCTTTACACTGATTATCTTTACATTAATCATCTTTACACTAATTATCCTAATGTTTATGTAGATAAAAAATATTTTTTTCTTTTGGAATTTTTAAATTTGAGGGAAAATTATGGATTAAAGTATCATCATTGTCATAGTATTTGCCATTTTGATACATAGTGATGATGATAATGACAATAATAATGGCAATGACATTCATAATGATGATGGCAATGATTATGACAAAATAGCAATGATGATGATCATGATAATAATGATGATAATGAAAGTAACAATGGCAGTCATGATGATATTGATGATGATGATGATGATCTCTTTCCATTTTTATGATAACAATTCAATGCATTCATGTTCCTTTCAGGTACCATGATAGGAAATACAGATACAAAGCACTACACCAAACTGAGCAGTAATATCTACAGATTCAGTCCAACGTTTATGTTTCGAGAAGATTTACCACGTTTTCATGGAAACAATGAAAGAATTTCCATCAAGAATTATGAACAAGCTATAAACTTTTATTACCATTTAATGAGGAATTCTGACAAAGAAAAGTTGACACCATTGCATTCTCACGGAGAACTCTGATTTCTCAGACTGTTCTTACTGTAGCCATTCCACAGGCTCTTTTGCAACTGTGACAACTTGAGTCAAAAACTTTTGAGGAATTTTATCAAAATAATGTGCTTTAGGACATCTTACAAAATAAATTTGGAAAAATTTGAAAATGTAGTTGAATCAGACTAGTTAGAAGTTCAGATTTACAAAGTTATGGAGAAGCAAGGCAAAACAGATTATATTATAAAAAAATTGGTGAATGGGATAAAAAATGATCATAGATTAAACAGTTCTTACACATTTTGTCTGATTTTTAAGTACAGATTTGCTTATATGTGTGTGTATGTATATATAAAGAGAGAGAGACTTGATTGTGACTACTAGTGACAACTTTTATTTAGTAATTACGGCCAAAACTTGTCTGTGAAAAAATATGTTCAATGAGTTTAAATATATTTCAATGAAATCCTGTTATTCATTATATTTTGAATGAATGAATGAATGAATGAATGAATGAATGGATGAAGGAATGAATGAATGAATGAATGATTGATTGAATGAATGAAGGAATAATTGAAGGAATGTCACTGGTTCTTAGAGACTTATTGTATTTGCATTAAAGATACAAATGTGAATATTATTTTATATAAAATAAAAATGTCAGGTGTTTCAGAAGATTATATTAAATGTTGATTTACATAAATCACTTTTGTTTATTTTTTTTTAATTATTGCTACCTGTATGATCCTTGAGTTTATATGATACATTGTAGTCTAAAATAAGTTTACGGGGGGGGGGGGGGGGGGGGGGGGGAGGGGGGTAGTAGAGGGACTTCAAATAATTAGAGATAAAGTAATTATTACATTTTTCATCTGGTTTTTAAGTATAAATTTGTGTAAAAGCTGTACAGTTTATGAAAAACAAAAATACAGAAACTATGAATTTTAGGATTTGATGATTTGCAAAAATTTAAATACAGTACATTGTTATAAAGTTATGGTAATACGATAATGATGTACATGGGCCAATCATTGGCTCACCTTTATCAAATAGAGAATAATTATTTTAGTACTCTGGTGTAGACATCAGCATCAAGAAAAGCACGCATTTTGGACAGCATCACTGGACATCAACTATTCTTTCTTCAATGTCCTTGGCAACAGATTGGAGTAAGTTTCACAACAGCTACCCCACAGTGATGGTGCTGAGCAGTTGACTTTTTACGTTTTAGTCCGTTTGGTATGCGTTTCTGCATTTAGATCATGACTAGATAGTTCCTGCTCTCAGTATACATACTGAAACTGGAATGATGAAACTCGGTGGGAGGCTGCACAATGATGAGTACTAAACCCACAAGACAAAAGTAGGTCACTGGCCCATGTTTCATGCATCAATGATCTAGGCAATATTTTCTGTTTCCAATTTATTTCTCAAGCACTATTCATGAAAGAATCATGAGAGCTTATGCTATGTGTCTGTGGTAGTACCACACCTGTACAACAAAAGGTCACTTTGACATACATTTCTCATTTTAAAACAAAAGGTCACTTTGACATACATTTCTCATTTTAAAACAAAAGGTCACTTTGACATACATTTCTCATTTTAAAACAAAAGGTCACTTTGACATACATTTCTCATTTTAAAACAAAAGGTCACTTTGACATACATTTCTCATTTTAAAACAAAAGGTCACTTTGACATACATTTCTCATTTTAAAAACAAAAGTTTCTGTGTTAATCTCATGACCATATTTTTTTTGCATCCTACTTATTGTTTTACCTGGCATCTTAAAACTTATTGAGCAAATGAATCTCCGTGTATACATCATTAAAAATATAAGTCATTATAACCCATAATTCATGTTTCATTGACTTTGGCTACATTTTGTGTTTCAAGTTTTTTCTCAAGTACTATTCAATCTAGAATCATAAAACTTGATTGTATCCATCTCTATTAGCAGCAAACCTGTACACTAAAAGAAAGTTACGGTGACCTGTATTTCACATTTTATTGGCTTAGGTTAACTTATAACCATGTAGGATTTTTGCATTCTGTATCTGTACTGTTATACCTAGAATTCTGAAACATGGTGAGGGATGCATTTTGATGATTAATACAACCTCACCACAAAAATAGACCACTATGACTTGTATTTCATGCTCCACTGACTGGTTAAAGTTTGTGTTTTAAGTTTTTTTCTAAATTATCTGATTATATGCTTTTCTATTAATACCATACCTGTACAACAAGAGGGTCACTGTGGCTTGCATTTCACATTTTACTGGCTTAGCTTAACTGTGTTTTGCTCATGTCTGCAAATTACCTTTGCACTTTGTATACTTACTATTATTTCCTTGCATGAGAAAGCTAATGTGTTATATTTTATGTTTTAAGATTATTTTTAAAGCACTGTTAAATCTAGAATCACTAAACTAGATGATTCATAGCTTCTATATTGGTACCAGACTCATATAACAAATGGTCATTGTGACCTACATTCACATTTTTAACAGCTTGTGCATTTAGTTTATGAGCACATTTATTTTGCATGCTATATGCATACTATCATACCTAGAATTATGAGATGTAGTAGGGGAATGTATCTTGAAGGGAGTGTATCTTGAAGGGAATGTATCTTGAAGGGAGTGTATCTTGAAGGGAATGTATCTTGAAGGGAATGTATCTTGACGTGTACTACACTCTCATTACAAAATTAGGTCCTATTTTAATTTTTGGTTAAATGTTCATTTCTCAGGCACCTGTCATGCTGCAATCATGAAACTAATAATGAGATGTATATTTGTTGTTGACCACACACTTAAATTAAATAAGCTAATCATTTTACAATAAAAGAAGCCAACCATGATATTTCATTTCCTGATTTTGGTTAAGTGTTTGTATTAGGTTCTTCTCAAGGTTTTGGAATGCTATATGCGTTCTGTCTTACTTAGAATCGTGAAACTTGGTGAGGGAATGCATCTTGATAAGTATGACACCTTTACTGCACAAAGAGGTCTCCGTGGCTTATGTTTCAGGCTTCAGTGACTTTGTTGAAATTTGGCATTTAAAGTTCATTTTTTGGATGCTGTTCATGTCAGAATTATTAAACTTGATCCTTGGATGCATTTGTTAGTACTATACCCTTGCAAACCAAAGAAGGTCACTATCACTTACATTGTATATGTTACTAACAAACGTAAAGTATTTGTGTATAGTTCCTGACCAGAGACATTTTCCTCAGGGTTCACATGGTACCTTGAAATGTACTTGAATTTCGATCCATCCTTGAAAAGTACTTGAAAATTGTTTTTACCTTGAAAAGTACTTAAAAATAAGCCTCAGTCATTGAAAATTTAAAATTAATCGACCAATGAATGTACAAAAGTTTCTTTTCATACAATTCCATCATGTAATTGAAATAAAACTGTTTGCTGTTGGATGGTTTACAACACATGACTAATCAGATATTTATAATTGAACGCAAACATGATTATAGAGCGCATTAAAAGAAGTGCTCAGAATTTTTCTAAAAATCTTTCTTCTTCAATTTATTTTCTGCGGCAGTGGTACATCTTTGTACTTTTAATTATGGTGAATCAGCTGTTCAAACTCTTGAAACAAAAGGTAATGAAAAATATACACAAAAATGGTCACAATTTGCTCTTATTGTACGTCCAAGCTTCTGATTTTCCGATGGAAGTCTATTATTGACTTTTTCAGCGTCACAACCAAACTTTGGGCATAAATTTCGGCCATATATCTGTTAACAGAAAGGCTGCTTTCTACACAATGTACTTAAATCTACATATAAATGTACCTGTAAAATTTGTAGGAGCAATCATGGGACAGCAGATATAAAAAATTAGATGCAGCGACACGCCAGCATACTTTCGCGGTGGACAATGTTACGTTGCCACGCGAATGCATCATGTCATGCATCAAAGTTATTCCAGAAATTGATTTTGTCCAAAAACTGACCCTTGAAGCTCTGGACGGGTTGAAGAAACAGAAGTAAAGGATTGAGGACAGCGTCCAGCATCTCAAGAAAACATAGGCAAATTATATGAAAATCTGCCGTAAAAATCTTGTGTGTTACACAAGCCAATGCACTGAAGAAAGAGAACCTGCACAAGCAGTCAGAAATGGAAACTATCAAAAAGGAAATTGCTGATCATGTTAAAGAACTTAGTACTTAAAAAGTCAGTGGTTGTAGTGTGGTCATGTGTACAAATTATATATCTGAGTGTATAATTTAAGCAAAGATTGTGAGTATTCTACTTTGGATACTTTTTATCCTTCCATTGTATCTTGTTCGTCATATGATGATTTATCACTGTCATACAAGCAGACTCTGATCTCCAGTAGTTGTACTTGTAGTGTAGTTGGAGTTAGAATTTAAAGAACTGTTGAACCTAGTGTAACTTATTTACTTTCTAATCTCTAGGGCTTTTTTTGTTCTTCATATAAAGATCTGAATTCATTTGTTTTTCTTTGAAATAAAGTTTTGTTATTCTCCTAAGACTTTTTTTGTATTATTCTCTATTATAAAGCCTCAAGCCTATTGTACAAATATTAGGAAGCCCCTTGTCAGGAAATTACAACATTCTTGCTAATCCTTTAAATAGCCATTGATAAATATACCTAAAGTGCTTTTGGCATCCAGGTCCTTGATAAAATTGGATAAAGGCCTTGAAAAGTCCTTGAATTTTGTTGCACCAAAGGTGTATTAACCCTGTTGCATGTTATATGCATTATATACATTACAGAAGGTCTTTTCTGACCAGTACAGTTGAAAGTAAGACTAATAAAGATGTTTTTTGCAGTAAACTTCCCATTAAAATGACTATACATTTTACATTATGATATATTACCCTCTAAAGATTAACCATGTGGTGAGCATGTGAATGAGTACTAGAAGATTAGACTGCATGCTATTCATGTGAAGTCTCAGCTGTAGTGGCCATTCAAGGTAATCACTGATGCATGAACTATACTTATGGTTATGCTGGCTGTCACTTTAAGGTTGCTTCCACACTACAACATGCTTTTAGGTAAACAATTTCTTATGCAGATTTGATGAACAATGATTTGAATAGGGGAATTTTCTTTTTCGTTTTTATTGACTCATTATAGTATTTCTACTTTGATATCACAGAAAAATATTTATATCTTTTATGTCTTGTCAAAGGGGATAAGATTCTAAAAAAGTTGAGATCACTTTAGTCTAAATTTATTTTTTCATAATTATTGTTTACAATGGCTGCTGGAGACCACTCTGTAGAGCTTACTTATGCAATCAATCTGGTTTGATAATTGAGGAAGTACAATACAAGATTTACTCTAAGTGGGATATCTTGAAACCTTTCTTTCATTTAATTGTTGAGCACACCTTAGTGGAAAAGTGAATTACAGTTTGTTACATCAACAATAACATTTCTGCTTCAGTTTTTCATTTGCATATATTTTCTACCCTCTACATGGATTTTCATATTATGCATGGCATGAATCATCCTGAAGTTTAGACAGTTCATTCTACATCATGTTTGCCTGTTTCATCTTGGATCAAGATTGCTGTCATGAAAATTTTGTGTCAAGATTTTGGTACTTTTTTTTATTTTCTTAGATTACCTATGTCCCTTGATGGATTTTGTTTCCTTGGAATAAATGATATGAGCAGTAATAATTTGTTCAGTGACATGATATCATGTCCACTGACCTTGGAGTCAGCATCAGTCATAGAAAATTTGCATTGGGTAGTAGTTGTTGGCTTTTCATTTGATAAAATTTCCTAGATGCCTTGATGGATTTTGTTCAGACATGGAATGCATCGTTATGAAGTTAAGACATTTCATTCTGCGACATGTTCACTTATCCCTCTGACTGTTAGGTTGATGTCTCAGCCATACAAAACCCATATCATGGTTGTGGTTCAGATCTTTTCATTTGCTTTTTAAAGGCAGTTTGAATGTATAACATGGCCCAGTGTCCATCGTTTTTTCATGCACATGTCAGCATTTACACAAAAGGGTTTTTGTTTTGGTCTATGTGGAAAACAATGTTGAAGATGTTGAACCATTCTGATGTGTACAATCAACAACACTGGAAGAAATTTTAACTGAAAGCATCCTACTTTTACAAACTGCTCTCGCATTTGTCTATATGGCAGACTGCAGTCATTTGAGTAGTCTAAGACCCACAATGCAGCCTGGTGAATAGTCTCAGGCCCATAATGCAGCCTGGTGAATAGTCTCAGACCCATATTGCAGCTGTTGAATAGTCTCAGGCCCACACTGCAGCCTGGTGAATAGTCTCAGACCCACAATGCAGCCTGGTGAATAGTCTCAGGCCCACAATGCAGCCTGCTGAATAGTCTCAGGCCCACAGTGCAGCCTGGTGAATAGTCTCAGGTCTGCTTTACCTCTTACATTTAGTAAATCTATTGCTGGATTTTGTTTCTTTTTGGGATGAATCATTATAAAGCAGAGACAGTTCTTGCAAATGCTCATTTTCCCCTTTGACACAGAGGTCAAGATAAACCATATAATTTTTTTTGAAGGGTTTTGGATAAAGTATTCTTATTTGCATAATTTCCTAAATGCCTTGATGGATATGCATACATTTTCTAAACCGCTTCATGGATCTGCATACTTTTCTTAAATGCCTTGATAGATAGATGTGTGTGTGTGAGTGTTTGTGTGTGTGTGCGACTTGGATTTTTAATGTAGCTTTAAAAAAAAATCAGTCATATCGCTATGATGTCTGCAGTGTGGCAGTTTATAGTGATGTCTAATACTGGAGCATCATGCCGCAGACATGTAGCATAATGTCCCACCCAGTCACATTATCCTGACACCAGGCCAACCAGTCCTAACACTTAACCTCTTAATGCTGAGTGCCAAGCGAGGCAGCTGTTAGTACCCTTTCTGTAAGTCTTTGGTATGACTCGGCTGGGAATCGAATCCACAACCTCCCGCATCCAAGATGGACGCTCTAACCACTAGGCTACCGGAGCAGCTTTGATAGATATGCATACATTTCCTAAATGCCTTGATGGATATACATACATTTACTAATACCTTGATGGATATGCATATATTTCCTAAACCCCTTCATGGATATGCATGCATTTCCTAAAAGCATTGATGGATATGCATACATTTACTAATACCTTGATGGATATGCATACATTTCCTAAACCCCTTCATGGATATGCATACATTTCCCAAATGCCTTGACGGATATGCATACATTTACTAGTACCTTGATGGATATGCATACATTTCCTAAACCCCTTCATGGACATGCGTGCATTTCCTAAAAGCATTAATGGATATGTATACATTTCCTAACAAACCCATGATGGATATGTATGCATTTCCTAAACCCCTAGATAAATATGCATACATTCCCTAAATCCCAGGATGAATATGCATACATTTCCTAAACCCCTTGATAGATATGCATACATTTCCTAAATACCTTGATGGATATGCATATATTTCCTAATGCCTTGATGGATATGCATACATTTTCTAAACCCTTCATGGATATGCATACATTTCCTAAATACCTTGATGGATATGCATATATTTCCTAATGCCTTGATGGATATGCATACATTTACTAATACCTTGATGGATATGCATACATTTCCTAAACCCCTTAATGGATATGCATACATTTCCTAATGCCTTGATGGATATGCATACATTTACTAATGCCTTGATGGATATGCATACATTTCCTAAACCCCTTCATGGATATGCATGCATTTCCTAAAAGCATTGATGGATATGTATACATTTCCTAAAAACCCATTGATGGATATGTATACATTTCCTAAACCCCTAGATGAATATGCATACATTCCCTAAACCCCAGGATGAATATGCATACATTTCCTAAATGCCTTGATGGATATGCATACATTTCCTAAATGTCTTGATGGATATGCATGCATTTCCTAAACCCCTTCATGGATATGCATGCATTTCCTAAACCCCTTCATGGATATGCATGCATTTCCTAAAAGCATTGATGGATATGTATACATTTCCTAAACCCCTAGATGAATATGCATACATTCCCTAAACCCCAGGATGAATATGCATACATTTCCTAAATGCCTTGATGGATATGCATAATTCCTAAATGCCTTGATGGATAAGCATACATTTCCTAAATGCCTTGATGGATATGCATACATTTCCTAATGCCTTGATGGATATGCATACATTTCTTAATGCATTGATGGATGTGCATACATTTCCTAATGCACTGATGGATATGCATACATTTCCTAAATGCCTTGATGGATATGCATACCTTTCCTAATGCCATGATGGTTATGCACACATTTCCTAAACCCTTGATTATCCTGAGGATGAATCATTATTCATCAATTCTGCAACATGCTTGATCATCCTTTTGAGACTGAGGTCAAGTCACATATTTTGCAGTGATACTTCAATCGTGGGCTTGGTACAAGGCCCTGGCTTTCTTGTTTTATACCTATAAATGATTTGTAGATCCAACTATCTGACAATCTGATATGATGTTTGATGATAACACACAGGTAATGATGCCAACACACGCCAGCAATTCTCTAATGCACCAATAAAAACAAGGACAGAAATGAAAGCTATGGAATGGGTATAAAACAGATTTTTCCTCTTTATTAATAAAAAAAAAAAATTTCTCCATTGTTATTACTCATACAGTAGATCTAAAAGAGTCAACTTTTTATGTTAAATTTCCATAGTAATGCATAACTTGGTGTTCTGATGTTAAATTCATCACAATCTAAAAATATTTTAAATGAACAACTTCTGTACTGTCAGGCTAACAGGGTATATATTATCACAGACGGGAACTATAAAGAAAATTAATCTTGCAAATAGTTGACAACAGTAGGAAAATTTGGGTTTAGGTCTTAAATGCTTAAGTGATGACCTTTATAAATGACATGATTCTCAGTTACTATGGGGAGGCATGAGGATAATGAATGATGTTTTGGAAAATTAACTTATTAGCCAATGAAAGATTGTCTAACAATCACCAAGCTTGAACTTCAACTTATAAACCAATGAAAGACTAACAATCACCAAGCTTGAATTTTGACTTATAAACCAATGAAAGACTGTCTAGCAATCACCAAGCTTGAGCTTCGACTTATAAACCAATGAAAGACTGTCTAATAATCACCAAGCTTGAACTTCAACTTCTAAACCAATGAAAGACTGTCTAGCAATCACCAAGCTTGAACTTCAACTTCTAAACCAATGAAAGACTGTCTAGCAATCACCAAGCTTGAACTTCAACTTCTAAACCAATGAAAGACTGTCTAGCAATCACCAAGCTTGAACTTCAACTTCTAAACCAATGAAAGACTGTCCAATAATCACCAAGCTTGAACTTGGACTTACTAGCCAATGAATGACTGTCTAACAATCACCAAGCTTTAATTTTGAATGAGCCAATGAAAGGCTGTCTAACAAATACCAGCTTGAATTTAGACTTATTAGCCAAAGAAAGGCTGTTTAACAGTCACCAAGCTTGATTTTGGACTTGTTAGCCGATGAAAAGCTGTCTAACATTCATTAAGCTTGAACTGTGTCAATGGAACATGGTTGTCACTTCATGGTGTCTGAAAACTGATCTAACCACAAAAATGAACTGGATGGATAGATGGATGGACAAGATTTCACTATATGATTTACAACTGTCTTAGTGCAACATAAAAAAAAAAATGGGTATGGACCTGTGCCACTTATTTCACTTTGCTCTGTTTTCAATAATAAACAACTAAAGCACATATATATTAACATTTTATTCCATCCAAACAAAACTACATTTGATGGAAACAAAAGTTACAGTAACATCCATAAAATTGTACTATGTACTTGTAAACAGTCCCAGACATGTAAACAGTCCCAGAGAGTTGCTCCACATAATTAAAGGATGTTGGAGCTCATAACAACTTGCAATGAAAAGAGACATTCACAGCTAAAACAGTTTAAATTTTGCACGATTTCTCAGAAATGCTGAGAAATAAACACTAGTTTGATAATTCAGCCCCAAGTCTGTGCTGGTACACTGGTGGTTTTGGGTTTGATCTCACCTATTCATAAAACAATGCAATTATTGCAGGCAGATCTGTCCACAATACATCAGTGCTCATATCAATCATTTTTAGACATGGGTATTTCCTGTGGCTCTTGAGTTATGAATTGTTGATTGGCCCTTCAGGTGATGTTTATTGCACATTTCCATATCAAATCCAATGCCTGACGACTTTGTAAATCCACATGTAGAACTACATGTAGTTACCATTGCAAATTACCAGGCTACATTGCTGGAAAATTGACTAACCCATCAATATTGAGCAAACAATTAGATGTAACTTCATTCATTCAAAATGGTGGTTCTTGTCATGTGATGAGCATCTGTGGATTTGTCATGTGACTGTCATGTGACGAATATCAGATTATATGACTTATATCACAGTTCTGCAACATGTCAAACTACACAAAGGTTCCTTCAACCAACTGTAATTCAAGTGCCATAGGAAATACAAGTATCAAAAAATGATTCAAACTAGCAATGATGGGTTGTGGACTGATCGGTCTGCAATAATTGCATTGTTTTATCATTAGTTGAAATCAGAACCCTAACCACGAACACACCAACCCAGGTTTGGTGGCTGATCTATTGGACTACATGAACATAAGCAATTCATTACATCGAACCCCTGAGTGATTTTCATACATATACATGTACTGTGATATCTACCAGAAATGATTAAAACAGGACACACCATGTACTTAGGGCTGTTCTAGTAAAATATACATTGGACCCAGGGACAGCACTTTTAATGTAGAATAGTCACCCATAGATGCAATTTAGAATTTTGTATTCTTTTCAGATGAACTTTTTGGTTAATATGAGTACCCTGGTATGTATTTTAAAAAACTGCCTTCCCTGGTTACCATGCATGTTTAAATGGAATCGCCCATATATCAGCAAGTTCTACTGAAATAATGTCATACAGTGTATTGCAGTTTGTATTTCTTTGTTACATGGTGTACAATATTGCAAACCATTACATGTACCAGCCAAAACAAAAGCTGAGCATGCATGTGTACTGAAAAAACAGTATGCATTAAAATTACCCGTGGCTGTAATATAAAGATAGAACTCTTAAAACCTTCAGTAAAATAAACTGTCCATCATCATTGCAGACTTTCTTTACAACACTGAACAAGTATAAATACATACAACTATAAATGCAATTTTTTTCATTAAAAAATTAGTTCTAAAAGTTGGCAACAATAATATTGTACGAGAGTATATATTTAATTATCATATTTTAAATAAAAATCCAGATTTAGCTGTCAATAGTTTGAGTTAGCTCCCTCTTTTTCTTTCACACAAACACATGCATGCACACACAAACACATGCACACACACAAACACATGCGCACATACACAAACACATACACATGCACACACACAAACACACAGATAAAACAATTGATAGAAGATATCCAGCCAATATTATATAACAATAGCTCTTCCTGTTGATGTTGATGAACTTCATTACTTTTTTGTACTTATAATCTGCATAAATGGCTAAGTACAGAAAAGACACAACCAACTGGATCCAAACACTATGCTCTGGAGGGTTTTCTGGATCTTTTGTTCTAACCTACTTACTGTTAAGAAATAAAAGGAAAAATCTATTTTGACTGTAAAGCCCCCAAATGAACAGATTTCAACTTGGGCTAGATTTTCACTGCAATACAAAGACCCCAAATCAACAGATTCTAACAGAGGCTACATTTTGACTGTAACTCAAAGACCCCAAATTAACAAATTCTAATGGGCTGGATTTTGACTAACTGAAAGTCCCCAAATCAACAGATTCTAACATGGACTCGATTTTGTCTGTAACTCACAGACTCCAAATCAACAGAATCTAACAGGGGTCAGATTTTGACCAACTGAGAGACCCCAAATCAACAGATTCTAAAAGGGGCTAAATTCTGACTGTAACTCATAGACCCCAAATCAAGAGATTCTAACTTGGTTTACAAGAAAGTTGCATATCCTAAATTTTGTAAAAACTTATAAAACAGATCTGAAGTAACTGTTGTGCATAAACAAAATTTTTAATAAAAAAAATATTTGGAAATAGTGACCTTGACATTTACCCTGCTGACCATTCAGCAGTCATAATAAGGCTGTATAACTAATTGAAGATAAATTATCACGTAACTGAAAGCTAATAGTCAACTGCAATGTAAGCAAAGTTGCCTTGTACTGGGTTACTGTGATATAGGCAAAGCTGCCTTGTACTAGGGTACTGTGATATAGGCAAAGTTGCCTTGTACTGGGGAACTGTGATACAGGCAAAGATGCCTTATACTGGGGTATAGGGATATAGGAAAAGTTGCCTTGTACTAGGGTACTGTGATATAGGCCAAGTTGCCCTGCACTAGGGAAGTGTCATATATGCAAAGTTGTCTTGTACTGGGTGGGGTATAGTGCTATTGGCAAAATTGTCTTGTACTTGGGTACTGTGATATAGGCAAATTTGCCCTATACTGGGGTATTGTGATACAGGCAAAGTTGCTGTGACTCACCAGTAGAGGTGTTGTGATGTGCAAGCAAGATGAATATATTAAGGCACACATTTCAGATGCTATATTATCCTAATTTTCAGTTCAATAATGCAACTAATTTAGAAAAATAAATCTTTCAAAAACTTGTACAAAACATTTCAACACTGCTGCTGTAGTCACCAAAGGATGTAAAAAATGATCACTAGCTTGAAAGCTGTTCAAAGCTAATAGTCTAATAATCAAATGCAATATAAGCAAAGTTGTCTTGTACTGAGGTACTGTGATATAGGCAAAGTTGCCTTCTACTGGGATACTCTGACATAGCAAAGTTGCATTGTACTGGGGTACTGTTACATAGGCAAAGCTGCCTTGTGCTGGAATACTATGATATAGACCAAGTTGCCTGGTACTGGGGTACTGTGATACAGGCAAAGTTGTCTAATACTCGGGTACAGTGATATAAGCAAAGTCACCATTTACTGGGTACTGCGATACAGGCAAAGTTGTCTTGTACTAGGGTATTATGATATAGGCAAAGTTGCCTTGTACTGGGATACAGTGACATAGGCAAAGTTACGTTGTACTGGGATACAGTGATATAGGCAAAGTTGCCTTGTACTGGGATACAGTGATATAGGCAAAGTTACGTTGTACTTGGGTATTTTGATTTAGGCAAGATCACCTAATAATGGCATATATTATACATAGTACAGAGGTTTTCCACCATAATGCTGCTCAGGAAAGTATAAAAGTGTACTATGATAGCCATCCAAAGGTTACTATGATATAGGCAAGGTTACCAGATACTAGTGTAAACCAGGTATAATTCAACCAGTATAATGGGATCCATGATCATATCTGTGTTGTATCAAGGACCATGTTATACTAAGGGGCTTTAAAGCAAGGGACCATTGTACCTACACTCAGCCATTTATATACAGGGATATAATACCCAGTTAACTATGTATGCATGGCATGACTTAACACATGCAAAGTACAAAAGAAAAAAACCCAATCATTTTCTGACAGATACAAACAATACATACAAATTGGGAAGACAACAAAAGATATACATTTGCAATATGAAATCCTTTGCCCTGTATATTACACTGTATGTATCCTTTGCCCTGCATATTACACTGTATGTATCTTTTGCCCTGCATATTACACTGTATGTATCCTTTGTCCTGCATATTACACTGTACATACATGTACTTTACCCATGCATATTACACTGTATATACATGTACTTTACCCATGCATATATACATGTACTTTACCCATGCATATTACACTGTATATACATGTACTTTAGCCTGCATATTACACTGTATATACATGTACTTTACCCTGCATATTACACTGTATATACATGTACTTTACCCTGCATATTACACTGTATATACATGTACTTAACCCTGCATATTACACTGTATATACATGTACTTTACCCTGCATATTACACTGTATATACATGTACTTTACCCTGCATATTACACTGTATATACATGTACTTAACCCTGCATATTACACTGTATATACATGTACTTTACCCTGCATATTACACTGTATATACATGTACTTTACCCATGCATATTACACTGAATATACATGTACTTTACCCTGCATATTACACTGTATATACATGTACTTTACCCATGCATATTACACTGTATATACATGTACTTTACCCTGCATATTACACTGTATGTATCCTTTGCCCTGCATATTACACTGTATATACATGTACTTTACCCTGCATATTACACTGTATGTATCTTTTGCCCTGCATATTACACTGTATATACATGTACTTTAGCCTGCATATTACACTGTATATACATGTACTTTACCCTGCATATTACACTGTATATACATGTACTTTACCCTGCATATTACACTGTATATACATTACATATACATGTACTATAAATCCTTGAATATGAACAATTTTTAAAGAGAGTAATAAAGTATCATGTATTCAAAATAATTACTTCAGTCTCAACTGAAGATATAGCAATTGTCTCAATCACCAAATATCATGTAAAATACAACAATTAAAAGTGTAGCAGCTGACTGTAAAATATATAAATTTGTATTACAGATCTTGAACAATAATGAAAAATGGAGAAAAACTCCTTTTGATATTTAGGTACATACAATGCACCTTTATAAAACTTAACAAGGTCATCTTAAAATCATCAAGGTCATCTTAAAGTTATCAAGCAAGCTCATTATTATTATTGTATCAAATGCTTAAAAAGAAATATTATAATTTCACAGTAGAGTTTACTAGTTGGGAAAATGATCCCTGAGCATCGATAAATAATGCCCCCAAAAATGCATTTTCAAGTAGATACCATGTAAAATGTTAAACAAAGCTCTACAATAAATAATTATACAATTATTAATTAATATAATATAATCTACATATTCAGAAATATAAAAATAATTTTTTAATTGAAAAAAATTACCTATCATGTACATAAAAGCAGAGTAAATTTTAATGTACATGTTAATCAAATATAAAAATGTTATAATTATCTCTTAAACATTCTAATTTGAGTACCACAGTCAATAATGAAATAACAAAAAATGCATCAATCAGAAAACCATTACCTGAGAATTCTAAATCATTTAGATGATTATGTGTGAAAAGTCTGACACACAAATCAAGCACAGTTTGGTGTTTTATGGCACTGCAAGACAAGTTATTTAGTCCTGAGTCAAATGGAATAACATGCCTTACAGACCAGAAAATTCAAACAGTCATGAAGTCATGAAATAACAGTGCATGTTCAAACCCCAGCCAAGTCATACCAAAGACTTTTAAAAATGGAACTAGCAGATGCCCCACTTGCCACTCAGCATTAAGAGGTTAGTGTTATACCTGATCAGCCTGGAATCAAGATAATGTGACTGGGTGGGACAAGATGCTACATGTCTGCGGCATGATGTTCCAGTGCTAGATATCACTATAAACTGCCATACTGCAGTCACATAACTGAAATATTGTTAGGGCTGAGTTAAAAATCCAAGTCACACACACACACACATTTTTTAAATATTCCAAACATAATTTTATAAAAAATTCAAAATGAACACCAATTAAACTGACAGGTTGAAAACTTTAAAATTTTACAAATTAATGCACAAATCTGATATCTAGGAATATAGAAAGAAAAGACTTAAAGTAAGATAATTCAGTTTAATTTGAAAATTGCTAGCAAATGTCTATGAGGTATAATTTCCAATAAAACAACATTACACTAGCCTGATTTCCAACATACATCATTACACTAGCCTGATTTCCAACATATATCATTACACATGCCTGATTTCCAACATATATCATTACACATGCCTGATTTCCAACATATATCATTACACTAGCCTGATTTCCAACATGTATCATTACACTAGCCTGATTTCCAACATATATCATTACACAAGCCTGATTTCCAACATACATCATTACACAAGCCTGATTTCCAACATACATCATTACACAAGCCTGATTTCCAACATACATCATTACACAAGCCTGATTTCCAACATATATCATTACACAAGCCTGATTTCCAACATACATCATTACACTAGCCTGATTTCCAACATATATCATTACACTGGACCCTCACTATACTATACAGGAATCAATAAAAAGTGTACTTTGTTACAGTTAGAGGTTGCCCAATACTGGGTATAGTGCATTAAAAAAAAAAACAATACAAGTACCAAGATCCCTGACCATACCTATATTATATCAGGTACCATCTTAGACTGAAGTGCAAAACTTTAAACTAGGAGACCATAGAGGAACTTTTCATTCATCTGGACCCATGGAATGATCATTCTTTATATCATAATTTATCATAATATTTTCTCTAAAAGAATAAAACACCTCTTCCTGAGAGTAATGATAAATGGCAGTTGTCTGATGCATTATGCAGCTTACTGATATAGTGGTCCCTCTATATAGAACACTTCAGTATAACACAGTTCTTCAACAACACAGATATGGTCAAGGATATTCCATGTTTTAGATCAATGTAATTTTGATATGAAACCCGTTTCAGTAAAAGGCAACATCACTAATACAGTGATGCACTGTAATGTCACCCCATAACACATAGTTTGGGATGTACCTTGAAGTTAATTATTACATGAATGTGGACAATTTAGATATGTCCAAGTCCTACAATGTCAGATATTGACCTTATATATATATATATATATATATATATATATATATATATATATATATATATATATATATATACACCACTCCCTCAATAACTCATGCCCATATTGCTCACAACTTACAAATCTACTTATGACATGGCAAGCTTTGATACCACTTTTTTTTTTGAAAATGACAAAAGAATTTTATCAAGTGAAACTTTTGTTTAAATCGTGTATTTTAATTAGGTTTCAGCGTAATCATTATAAATGCAATATGCCCTCAAGTATTCAAACATGACAAATTTCAATCTACCATCACTACTATGTCTGCAGGTGTTTTTGAGAACCAAATTAACTGCCGACTGTTGTGATATCCAATTTGTGGACATATTTGTTGTTTTGTTACACTCAGTTAAAAACAGACCTGCTTTGTATTATTACAGAAAATATGCCTTATGTATCAAATGAAATAATGGGAATGGAATAAATAAAATGCATGCAAACCCTAAGTAGAGCTACTGGTAATGGTTTCAGGTCAGGTCAACTCATTTCAATTGACCAATAAAATACTGTTATCAAAATTATTTGTATAAGTAACAAGTCATTCATAAAATGTGATCAAAGATAGAAAGGTAACCAAGCCAAAGGAGCACATGGTGAATTTAAAGCTTTATTTGATAAATAGTTCATAATGGAGATGTGAGTTGCAAATTTTGCAGTGAACTATGATCAAGATCAAGTTACTTAATTGGCATTCAGAGATCTGCTTGAGGACAAGCAAAAATGTCAGTATTACTTGTGATGAAATCACGGCATCAATTCTTCACTAATGTAAGCATTACTTGTGATGAAATCATGGCATCAATACTTCACTATTGTCAGCATTACTTGTAATGAAATCATGGCATCAATACTTCACTAATTTTTTTCACAAAACAAATGACTACATTTTGAACAAAGGAATCTTGTTTTGTTGTCCAAAAATAAGTGACCTACTGTACAATCTCATGCAGGCACACATGTCCAAATACCAGTGACATACTGTAAAATTTCTTGCAGACACACATGTCCAAATATCAGTGACATACTGTACAATCTCTTGCAGGCAAAACATGTCCAAATATCAGTGACATACTGTACAATCTCTTGCAGGCACACATGTCCAAATATCAGTGACATACTGTACAATCTCTTGCAGGCACACGTGTCCAAATATCATCAGTGACATACTGTACAATCTCTTGCAGGCACACATGTACATGATGTGTTGAAACATCTTGGCATTGTCTTTTTCATGATCATTCTGAAATTGGGTATCATGAAAATAAAGGTACTTTATACCAAAAAGTGAACAACTTCATTAGAACAAGCAGGTTATTGACAATTATTCCCCACACATTTATAAAATAAGTACTCGGTCATTAAAAAGCACTGCTACCCCAACCTCTATGGTCATCTGATTGTCTAGCTGGGATGGCATCCCCTTCTTCACTTTTCATCGGTAACTCATAAACTAGCTTAGAGTGCAATCTATGACTCTGGACCCCACTGTGCATGAGATATCAAGGGAGAGGATATGTATATAAGTATATATGAATGATGAGGGAGTTGACATCATACTGTCCATAACAATCAGTGCTGTGCAGCTCTGTTCTGACCACTTAAAAATGAGGAAGTGGCTGCATTTTCAGGAATATCTTGTACAGTTAGTAACCCATACTGACACTGTTAGCAGACCATATTGACAATGTTAGCAGACCATACAGACACTGTTACAAAGTTTAAAGAGTCTAGTTACTTCATACATACTACATTTACTCTGACGCATTTTTCCATATCAAAGTAAATCCAGGCAAAATAAAATGGTTGCATTTTTCAGAGCTTAAGTAGGTAAAGTTATGGTGCATTTTCTTTAACGAAACGAATATGTATTTGATTCAACAGATTCATTTCAATAAAGAAACTCAGCTGTTAGATCAACCAAATTCAGCACTGTTCTTCAATCAACCAAATTCAGCACTGTTCTTCAATCAACCAAATTCAGCACTGTTCTTCAATCAACCAAATTCAGCACTGTTCTTCAATCAACTAAATTCAGCACTGTTCTTCAATCAACCAAATTCAGCACTGTTATTCAATCAACCAAATTCAGCACTGTTCTTCAATCAACCAAATTCAGCACTGTTATTCAATCAACCAAATTCAGCACTGCTATTCAATCAACCAAATTCAGCACTGTTCTTCAATCAACAAATTCAGCACTGTTCTTCAATAAACCAAATTCAGCACTGTTCTTCAATCAACTAAATTCAGCACTGTTCGTCAATCAACCAAATTCAGGACTGTTATTCAATCAACCAAATTCAGCACTGTTCTTCAATAAACCAAATTCCGCACTGTTCTTCAATAAACCAAATTCAGCACTGTTCTTCAATCAACCAAATTCAGGACTGTTCTTCAATAAACCAATTTCAGGACTTGCTCTTCAATAAACCAAATTCAGCACTGTTCTTCAATCAACCAAATTCAGCACTGTTCTTCAATAAACCAAATCCAGCACTGTTCTTCAATAAACCAAATTCAGCACTGTTCTTCAATCAACCAAATTCAGGACTGTTCTTCAATAAACCAAATTCAGGACTTGCTCTTCAATAAACCAAATTCAGCACTGTTCTTCAATCAACCAAATTCAGCACTGTTCTTCAATAAACCAAACTGGCAGTCAACAGTTTAAAAAATGCAACCTCTCGACAAGTTTGGAACAGAGCTAAATATCACTGATTTTTATGGCAGAATGAGATTGACAAACCACACCCCCATCATATATCAGGGTAGACATTGTAGGACAATTATATATATACATATATATATATATATATATATATATATATATATATATATATATATATATATATATATATATATATATATATAAACTAAAGTTCACCCTGTGCAAAATAAAAATATAAAATATGAAATCCCAGTCCAAGAAAAATCAAAAGAACAAGTCAGAACAGTTGAAAATCCTGCAATAAAAAAGACTTTGTCTCTTCCTTTCTCTTACACTGGTACTATGCCAGCTAATCTGCGCAGTTCTTCAAACAAAAAGAATGTGACAATTGTGTGTGGTCCTAGTCTCATCCAGTTGGGGATGAATCCTTTATATAACCCAAGCGGTCCCTCAGTCCTCAGTGTCTTCCAGAAACAGTCAAATGCTGAGCTGTACGGCTTGGTTATATGACCTGAAAATAAAATGCATAATTAGTCAAAATCCCCAAATTTTTAATTCTGTAAGAAAAAAACAATGTTTGCTATGTACTTGATCATCAACGTTTCTTTCCTTTAATATCTTCAAGCACTATGATTATGTAGTTTTAATCTATATACAAAGTTTCATCATCCAAAGATGCAAGCCATAGGTACTATCACTGATGTTCACAAAATTCTGTTACAGGCAAGACAAAAAAAGAGCCACATGCTGCAATATGACCTTGACCCAGAGGACAAAAAGTGAGAACAATAATTAATGAAATGTCTTTTTTCATAATAGGACATTCTAAATATATAAAATACAAAGGTTATGGAAAAATAAGCAAATGAAATACTTTAAACAAAACCTTCACATAGATCTATAATGACAATGACCTTAATCCCCAGGTCAATCATACAGATTTATAATGACAATGGCCTTAATCCCTAGGTCAATCATACAGATCTATAATGACAATGACCTTAATCCCCAGGTCAGTCATGCAGATCTATAATGACAATGATCTTAATCCCCAAGTCAGTCATACAGATCTATAATGACAATGACCTTAATTCCCAGGTCAATCATACAGATCTATAATGACAATGACCTTAATCCTCAGGTCAGTCATACAGATCTATAATGACAATGACCTTAATCCCCAGGTCAGTCATGCAGATCTATAATGACAATGATCTTAATCCCCAAGTCAGTCATACAGATCTATAATGACAATGATCTTAATCCCCAAGTCAGTCATACAGATCTATAATGACAATGACCTTAATCCCAAGGTCAGTCATGCAGATCTATAATGACAATGATCTTAATCCCCAAGTCAGTCATACAGATCTATAATGACAATGATCTTAATCCCCAGGTCAATCATACAGATCTATAATGACAATGACCTTAATCCCCAGGTCAGTCATACAGATCTATAATGACAATGACCTTAATCCCCAGGTCAGTCATACAGATCTATAATGACAATGACCTTAATCCCCAGGTCAATCATACAGATCTATAATGACAATGATCTTAATCCCCAGGTTAGTCATATACAGATCTATAATGACAATGACCTTAATCCCCAGGTCAGTCATACAGATCTATAATGACAATGACCTTAATCCCCAGGTCAATCATACAGATCTATAATGACAATGACCTTAATCCCCAGGTCAGTCATACAGATCTATAATGACAATGACCTTAATCCCAAGGTCAGTTATACAGATCTATAATGACAATGACCTTAATCCCCAGGTCAATCATACAGATCTATAATGACAATGATCTTAATCCCCAAGTCAGTCATACAGATCTATAATGACAATGATCTTAATCCCCAAGTCAATCATACAGATCTATAATGACAATGACCTTAATCCCCAGGTCAATCATACAGATCTATAATGACAATGACCTTAATCCCCGGGTTCAGTCATACAGATCTATAACAACAATGATCTTAATCCCCAGGTCAGTCATACAGATCTATAATGACAATGACCTTAATCCCCAGGTCAATTATACAGATCTATAATGACAGTTACCTTAATCCCCAGGTCAGTCATACAGATCTATAACGACAATGACCTTAATCCCCAGGTCAGTCACACAGACCTATAACGACAATGACCTAAATCTCCAGGTCAGTCACACAGATCTATAATGACAATGACCTTAATCCCCAGGTCAATTATACAGATCTATAGTGTATTATGATATTACATTATATTCTGATATTACAGTGTATTTTGATATTACAGTATATTTTGATATTACAGTATATTCTGATATTAGAGTGTATTATTTTGATATTACAGTGTATTATTTTGATATTACAGTGTATTATTTTGATATTAGTGTATTTTTATATTACAGTATATTTTCATATTACAGTATATTTTCATATTGGAGTATTATTTTGATATTAGAGTAGTCTGATATTAAAGTGTATTTTGATATTACTTTATATTCTGATATTAGTGTATTTTGATATTACAGTATATTTTGATATTACAGTGTATTATTTTGATATTAGAGTAGTCTGATATTACAGTGTATTATTTTGATATTACAGTGTATTATTTTGATATTACAGTGTATTTTGATATTACAGTGTATTATTTTGATATTATAGTATATTTTCATATTACAGTGTATTATTTTGATATTAGAGTAGTCTGATATTAGTGTATTTTGATATTACGGTATATTTTGATATTACATTATATTCTGATATTACATTGTATTATTTTGATATTAGAGTAGTCTGATATTAAAGTGTATTTTGATATTACATTATATTCTGATATTACAGTGTATTTTAATATTACATTATATTTTGATATTACATTATATTTTGATATTACAGTATATTTTGATATTACAGTGTATTTTGATATTACAGTATATTTTCATATTAGAGTATTATTTTGATATTAGAGTAGTCTGATATTACAGTGTATTCTGATATTACAGTGTATTTTCATATTACAGTATATTTTGATATTACAGTGTATTATTTTGATATTAGAGTAGTCTGATATTAAAGTGTATTTTAATATTACATTTTATTTTGATATTACAGTGTATTTTGATATTACAGTGTATTTTGATATTACAGTATATTTTGATATTACATTATATTCTGATATTACATTATATTCTGATATTACAGTGTATTGTTTTGATATTAGAGTAGTCTGATATTAAAGTGTATTTTGATATTACAGTGTACTGTTTTGATATTAGAGTAGTCTGATATTAAGTTGTAATATGATATTACATTATATTCTGATATTACAGTGTATTTTGATATTAGTATATTTTGATATTACAGTGTATTTTGATATTACAGTATATTTTGATATTACAGTGTATTGTTTTGATATTAGAGTAGTCTGATATTAACGTGTATTATGATATTACATTATATTCTGATATTACAGTATATTTTGATATTACAGTATATTTTTTGATATTACAGTGTATTATTTTGATATTACAGTATATTTTCATATGACAGTATATTTTCATATTACAGTGTATTTTCATATGACAGTATATTTTCATATTACAGTATATTTTGATATCTTGTTATTACAGTATATTTTGATATTACATTGTATTATTTTGATATCAGAGTAGTCTGATATTACAGTATATTTTGATATTAGTGTATTCTGATAGTGTATTCTGATATTACAGTAAATTCTGATATTACAGTGCATTTTGATATTAGTTTATTCTGTTATTACAGTGTAATTGTTGTGTATTCTGATATCACAGTGTATTCTAATATTAGTGTATTCTGATATTTGTGTATCATAATAATACAGTGTATTTTGATATTGGTGTATTCTGATATTAGTGTAAATTTTTGTGTACTTTGATATTACAGTTTATTCTAATATTAGTGTATTTTGATATTAATGTATTTTTATATTATGGTGTATTGTAATATTACAGTGTATTTTGATATTTGTGTATTCTAATATTACAGTGTATTTTGATATTTATGTATTCTGATATTACATTGTATTTTTATATTATGGTGCATTGTAATATTACATTGTATTTTTATATTATGGTGTATTCTGATATTGCTGTGTATTCTGATATTACAGTTTAAAATATAGTGTGTTTTGATTTTGCACTGAATGCAGCACTACATTTCCTCATAAAAAGAAAAGTTCTACTTACACTGGTTCATTACTCTAGTTTTTACCACATCTACAGGTGACGTTGACAGAGCAGCAACAAACCCTGCTATCATAGAAGCAGTTATATGAAGCAGACCTCCTTCTACCATTAACCCAGCATTTAGAATTAGGTGCTTGGTATGGTCATAGGCTGGAATCTGAAAATTATAAAATCAAAGAATTAAAAACCTTTCATAGCAATATACATGTTGATAAATAATGGACCACACATAAATAAAAATAGCAACCAAAAGTGGCCTGAAACAATTTAATTAATAAAACCTATGTCAACTTGTCATTATGCAGATCTTACAGGCATATGCATATATGAAGGTTCATGATATGGTAATCTTTGGAATTTCCAGCTTACTTACTTTTAGTGACCAATCAGATAATGCCATGCATTTTGTGGTAGGGAGAGTTATCATTAGAAATGTCATGTTCTAAATGAAATTAATGACTTTCATAAATGAGAAAGCTCTAATCTGATTGGTGAATCATAAGTTCAACATAATATAACCTTGTATCTGTGTCCATCATATCTCCAATCAGATTTTGGCTTGAGTCAGGATATGTTTTTTATAATATGTGATATCACATTACTTCCACAATGTCTGTTTGAAATGTTATAAATTTACTATCTTTCTGAATTTTTAAAGCAAAGAATAACAATTTAACTTCAAAATTCTATGAAAAATGGGGTATATCAATTAAAATCTTTCCTCATAACAATAATGAAACCAATTAGGAACTGAATCAACATAAATTATTAGAAATGCTGCCTTCTCTATTAATTGTATCCACTCTACACAAATTAAAAAGAAAGTAATAAATATAGCTATTCCTTATATATTTTCTTCCTGGCTCATTACCTTCCTATCTTCTTCATTTTTGCATTTATTTTTTGTTCTTGTTGCTGTGTTTTTCAAACCTCAGACAATAACTGACTGAGACATATTCTGATAAATCACAATAGATTTACAAAATATAAAACGTATACTGTAGAAGTGAATAAATAAATATATTAAGTTACTAAATAAAAAATTTCCACATTTCAAACATAACAACCACTATGCACCAAATACATGAATGCTGATAACAAGTACTGTGTCAAACTTGAACAATATGATAACCTATCAAAGTTATCGAAATTGTTGAACTTGGTGCTCAACATAAAGGGAGGCGGGAGAGGGGGTTAGAGTTTATCATGCCCTTAAGTGCACTTGCCATCTTCATTACTGATAAAGAGCTGCTTGACATCAATCTAGCTGACAAGCATTTCTTTTTGTTTCAGTTGATAGTACTATTATAGCAGGCTTGACATCAATCTAGCTGACAAGCATTTCTTTTGTTTCAGTTGGTAGTACTATTATAGCAGGTTTGAAATCAATCTAGCTGACAAGCATTTCTATTTCAGTGGGTAGTACTATTATAGCAGGCTTGACTTCAATCTAGCTGACAAGCATTTGTTTTGTTTCAGTGGGTAGTACTATTATAGCAAGCTTGACTTCAATCTAGCTGACAAGCATTTCTTTTTGTTTCAGTTGGTAGTACTATTACAGCAAGCTTGACATCAATCTAGCTGACAAGCATTTCTTTTTGTTTCAGTTGTTAGTACTATTATAGCAGGCATTTTTCATCAATTTAAATTTTTGTTCCAAAATGGGACCATAATTCTGGTAAGTTATAATTTAGTAATGATCAGGGCCGGCAACAGACCTGGCCAGACTATCTGGTGCCCTAGGCAAGGTTAGATTCTGGCGCACCCCCCATCCCCCGGAAATTATCAATTACAAAATTTGTAAACAATATATTTCTTTTAAAAATGTGCCCCGTGAAATCAGTGCCCTAGGCGGCTGCCTAGTTTGCCTATATGGTAGCGCCGGCCCTGGTAATTATGGATTTATACAGATTTATGTTTGTCTGGTGGTATGCACCAGTCAGTTATGTATATCCAATATGTGACAATTACAATATCACCTATTTTCTGCAATATGTTTTACAAGAATCCACCCTACTATGATGTCCTTAAGCATGTCTGTGGAGTTTTCATTTCACATATTGTGCCAAGTGCATTTTGCCTTTCCAATTTATATAATATTTAACGTCAACATAACAAAACTTCCATTTGCAAAACAGCATTTCAGGGCAGCAATAGCTGCCTAATCTACCGTGTCATTATCCTTATTCCACTGTCACTAGGCAACCAATGGTACTGTATATGTTTTTTACATTGTATAAGCAAATAATCTATGGTGTCAAAGGGGTAGGTACTGCACAAGTCAATTTAAGCACCTAATCAGATCCTGATGAAAGTTGTATAGATAAAAAAATGCCCCTCTCCCTTCCTTAAATATGATTTGATTTTTATCCAGGACTGCTTTAATAAAGGAAATTCACAATTAAATAGCCATGGTTTTTTATCCATTGTGGTACCTATATTAATTGTGCAAATTTTAGATTTGTTGGCTAAAAAGTGTCTATCAAGCATACTGGTGAAAAATATATACTTGTATCCAAAATTGTGCATTTGTAAGCAACAAGCGTAACAGTCACTGATAAGACTTAAACATTTTCATCTAATATGTTTCGTGCATTTATATGTTCAGCACTGACTTGCTGTCAAACTCTTGCCAGAATTGCCAATAAAAAGGCAATTTATGTATTACTTGATATATAAAATAATTATTCAAACAAAATGCAATGCACACATGCTTTGTACATTAATAATAGCGGAATGTTGATGCTGAAGAGTTTGTTAGAATTCAAGACAGTGAATTCATGCAAAAGTAGAATATAGTTTACAAAATAAATTAAAACAATAAATAATATTTATAGTCATATAGTTTGGAAAAGATACACTAATATTTCTTCTGTCATTATTCCCTCCACCAGAAAATAAATTGTGTTTCCTATTGCACTGCTTTTAAATTAGGGTAGGTAGGTATTTTTATTTATTTTTAACCCTGGGATGAAAAAAGTGCTAGGGTCGGCAACAAAAAACAGGGATGGTCATCTTACTGGGAACACATTATTTCGCCTTACTGTTTAGACACACATACACACCCAGTAAAATAATACCATAAGCTGCTTGTAGTCGTTGTTGTTGCAGGTCAACTTCCCTCATGCACTTCATCTATGTTTATCTACCCTCATTCCAATATTTATAAAGTCTCCAATCAGAAAAGGACAAAAAATCAATAAATGACAGGGAACTTTTGAAAGTTAGTTATTTTTCAAAGAAAAGATAAGAATAAAAAAGGCATTTTTGTGATATTTTGTACTTGAATTGTTTGACCCACATGGTGAGGGACATAAGGTGTAGGCTAAGAACAGAGTTTGTCTTCATTTTCCTTTTCATGAAAGAGGAATGCAAAAAAACACATTTAAAATTTGCATATGTTTCATGAATTAAAAAATGTTTTCTGGCAAAAAATAAAACCAATCAACTGTACTGGAAGTTTTTGAGGCAAAATTGTGTTTATTGATAAACATAGACCCATTTACTAAGGAACAAAATTAAATGTTTATTTCACAATGTTTCACTTTACACAATGTTTCACTTTACTCTATGTATATATATTACAGTGGACACATAGTCATTGTGGTAAATGTCAGAACCATTTTATGCATTCACTGTAGCAGAAACATCAGTTAATATAATTAATAATTAATTAATCTTTTAATTAATAGTTAATACTTGACCATTAAAGAGATGCAAGGTACCAACAAATCCTGATTGACTTAAATTTCCTTGTTTTTCACAAGGCTACATGTGACAACCACAATGATATTCTAGTAAAAGGGTTATTCACACTAACCTTTTATATTCTGTAAAACGAGGAAACTGGTTGTCGCATATGAACCATCTTAATTACTTTTATAAATATCTCCAATTGTAGCACAAAATAGCTATTTTATAGACAAACTGATATTATGTGCTTGCACCTATGATGTAAATTGCAATTTTAAGTTTTTCAAATGCTGATAAATTTTTAGCTATGGTTTTATCAGATCAACTACTTTTTGGAAAATGTTTGAATTTTTGGGCCTTATTGTACCTGTCCCCTTTAATTAAATTTTAACCAAGTTCCCTGCTGGGCTTTGACAAAATGAGACCTGGACTCTCAATCTTTCAAAATTAAGAGGTCAAGAAAAGAAACTAAGGTTCAAGATGAGAAATGAGGAAGTTCATTTGTGGGTAGAGAAACATTAAATCTAATTAAATGAATTATGTTTTAAAAACATGTTTACATATAGCTTAAAACAATGGGTTATTTGGGTACTACATTATACTGAAGCTGATAAAACATTGGAAATGAAGTTCGTTTAGTCTTAGTGAGACATATGCACAGACGTGAAATATTCTGGATTTAGTCTTAGTGAGGCATACGCACAGATGTGAAATATTCTGGATTTAGTCTTAGTGAGGCATACGCACAGATGTGAAATATTCTGGATTTAGTCTTAGTGAGGCATATGCACAGATGTGAAATATTCTGGATTTAGTCTTAGTGAGGCATATGCACAGATGTGAAATATTCTGGATTTAGTCTTAGTGAGGCATATGCACAGATGTGAAATATTCTGGCTTAAAAAGCAATTTTGGATCAATGCAGATCAAGACTTGTACCATACAGAAAATGAAAACTATATCCAGCAAATCATAAACCATCAGATTTATCTACACTTTTTCTATTTTTGTCCCCCACCAACCCACATTCATAAGGGCTGAATCAAAAAGACCTCTGTCATCATCTAATCTCCCAGCTAAAACATTATCATACATATATACCATGAAGATGGGACAACAACTCACCTTCACCACTACTGGTGTGCATGTACCTTCCCACTCAAATCTAGAAAACTATTCACCTTCACCACTACTGGTGTGCGTGCACCTTCCCACTAAAATCTAGAAAACTATTCACCTTCACCACTTCTGGTGTGCATGCACCTTCCCACTCAAATCTAGAAAACTATTCACCTTCACCATTTCTGGTGTACATGCACCTACCTAATAAAGCCTGGACAAACTATCATGTGCACATCCATCATGCATGATGCATTGATACCACAATACCTATACCCACAATACATATACCACAATACCAATACCTATACCTACAACACTTATACCACAATACCTATACCTACAATACCTATACCACAATGCCTATACCACAATAACTATACTTACAATACCTATACCACAATACCTATACCTACAACACTTATACTACAATACCTATACCACAATGCCTATACCACAATACCTATATTTACAATATCTATACCTACAATACCTATACCACAATACCTATTTTTGTCCTCGGGCTAATGCCTATTATTCATCCCAATGAAAGATCAAACAGAAGGTCAAGCTATAATCATAATTTAATTGAAGATGTAAAAGAACCAACTTATATGGAGTTTAAATGTTTCTCTGACTGGCTTTGCCTTTGCATTTTCTATTTTTCCCAGTAAACTATGTACAATTATTGTTTTACACCTGGATTTTTTTTGGCAGCATTCATAGGATTATCTTGTATATATAAAGACATGTATAATTAAAAAGTGTCCATTATGAAACATTTCACAGCAGATACCTGTGTGGCAGTCAATATGGCTGCTCTCTTGACTGTTGGGCCCACACCAACATAAAGGGCTCGTACTCCCCCCATCATGTAAATTTCCTTGAAGGCAGCAAACGTGCTACGGTATTTTGCTATCTCCCCTTCTTTTGGCTTTCCCTGTGCCTGCATTCTGACCTTCACAAGGTCAGTTGGTGTGGCTACTGAACTTCCAATAGCACCTGTAGTAGAATAATCCATTATGAGTGAACGAAATAGCACCTGTATTAGAATAATGCATTATGGGTTAAAAAATTTATGGAAAATGATACATGTCCTGGTCATTGTGTTGTGTCTTAGGATTTTATATAAGGTTCTGAAGTAAACTAAACTGATTCATTCCTATCTTAACATTAGTCTTTGTGGATTCTATTTTAGTTTTGTAAAGCTATAATTTGAGAGGAATTATTTATTGAAATTATTCATTGGATTTACAAAGTGATCATTGATATTTTGAACTAAAACACAATACTGGGGTTATTGTAATTCATTCAAAGATTTTCTGGATTATATCACTGTTATACAGCAAGACTGACGGTATGTCAGCACATTCAATATTACTGGTACATCAGTACATTGAAGATTGGAATTCTTTCGGAACACCACTGAAATTCATTCAGAACACTGTACTTTTGGACTTGTAATGGAACTTTCAGGATTATTTGGGATTTAATTCACAATACTGTAAAATCCTCTCAAAGTTTCATTTTATAACTCAAGAGAATTAAATTATTTGTTGAATTTTATGAAACTTGTTGGTTTTGCATTTTCTGTTATTTAGTTTTTAAGACCACAGTGTTGAAACAGTCTGAAGAAAAAAAATCTTTTAGCACTGATCAGTGTTTCTATCCAACCCCTGATGGAGATACAATGATCTCAAAATGTGCAAAAATCAGGTTGGTACTCCCATTTTATTTAACAAATGCTGTATAGGTAACACTAGGACTACTGACAGGGTTCTCAGTGATAAAATCCTGAGGGAAAATAAAAACAACTATGATCATAATGCATTTATACCACTCCTACATATACGACTTGACATATCAAAGCTTAATGTCATGCGCTTTATGAGTACATCTGGTGTGTGAACCATGACTAGCGTACAAATAGCATGTAGAGGAAAAAAAAAATCAAAGTTGGGATCTCCTTAATTATAGACTGGCACTCTATGCAAGCCAAGGCAACCAAGCCATTTGTGCTACAAACATGCATGTACATGTATCAATGTGACATTCTAATCTGGTGGTGAAGTGATAATAAGATTTTCAAGTCGGTGGCCATATTGGACATCAGATCAGCACCACTATCAATTAAGACAAAGTAAACAAAAACTCATACATGTAACCCTCCTGGCTGGGAGGGTTTTCCACCAGTCCCTCAAATCTCATACATGTAACCATTCTGGCTGGGAGGGTTTTCCACCAGTCCCTCAGATCTCATTGAAATCTCCAGCATTTGCAAAATTATTATTAAAATATTTTATTTTTTACCTTGCTTCCAGTGTAGTATATTTACAGTAATATTGCCCATCTTATCACGTGACTGCAAAATGACTTAAGCGGAGCAACATAAAACAACATCGCTCTGATTCCGTCAGCAGGGTTGATTGGTCTGAAGTTTGTTAACATGGATTATACTATGTGTGATCAGAAGTAATTCCAAAAGGATTAAAGACATTAACTGATTATAATTCCAATTTTTATAAATTGACTGCGTTTACTATGTTCTGATTGGATGTAAACGGTCACGTGATACCGATCTTTATTACACATCGATAAATTCTGCTTTAGGTTCCCTGTTACCAGATCATTTCATGTGAAGTTTTATCAATATCAATGCCTTACACCCTTAATAAGCTCCCACCCACCCACTCCTGTGATTTCCGATCAAAAATGGCAATCCACAGCTTCAAATCAACCATTAGAAGTTAAAACAATGTAATTGCACAGACCTTCCTGCATTCCAACACTCATCCCTTTTGCTGAAGAAGGCATATGGCAGGCTTTAGAAGCTAATCTTCGGAAAATATTGTGTTTTACCTCGACAACATGTTACAGCAGCAGGTATTAACGGTCAGGGTCATATATCAACCAATGGATGTCACTAAAAATGGACACGATTTTGCTTTTGAAAGATTGAAATGTGTTGCTGTTGTTGTTGTTTTTGTAGGGTTTAACGCCATTTTTCAGCACACGATAGGCTATACATGGCGGCCAGCTACATGGCTACTGACAAGCTTTCTCACATACCCACATTGGCTGAATCTGAGACTCAAACCCACGTAGACAGAGGTGAGATGGCAGTGATCCGTAACGGAGAGCACGTTAGACCACTCGGCCACTCAGGGCCCCCAAACAAAATGTGTAGAAAGTAACAAAGAAGTTGCTATGACAACACATGCCATACGCAAGCGTAATTTCAACAACAAAAAAAGGAATATTCCTAGTTTAACCGTAACAACCAGAATTTGTGATATGAAGATTTTCAAGATGGCTATAGTAGTGACTACATTGTAGATCTGATGAACACAGAGAAAAACCCATGTTGATATAGCCATGCATTCTGAAGTAGCAACAAGATTTTTCAAGATAGCTGCAGTGGTAGCCATCTGGATTCTGAGCACACCATTATCATTTAGAACCAACCGGACCTAGTTTAGGAGGAGTGGCGGTAACAAGTTCGAGTGGCAGCAACAAAGTTGGAGTGACATAACAAGTTGGAGTGGTGGTGACAAAGTTGTGCTGATGCACAGATGTTGAACATCAGACAGCAGATGATAGATGACTTATTACAGACAACTGGTGATCTTACAAGTTTTTCTGGTCTACAACCAGTAGAGCGACACAAAATATCTTAGCTCATATTTCATGTTTTTATTTGACTCTAAAAGCAATGTATACATGACAGAATAAGTATTAGCAACAATTGTGTGACTCTGTCCACTTAAATTCTGAATCAATTTCGGTTAAAGCAATATTTTTATTCTTTTATTTTAACCAGTACTATTTCATAATTAGAAAACAACAGCTTTAATTTTCTTAATTAATTCAGGTCATGGTACTTTGAATGCATAACATTTAGGAAGAATCCCATCATGCATTTCAGTGAAATCAGCAACTATTAACTCTCTGTTAACTGATTAAAATAGTGACCAATATTCTGTAAAGGTCAATGATACTTTGATAAATCACCAGTGCTATTCCTCAGCTTTATGGTCAACAATCCTATGGGTACTGGTTAACCAATGATGTAGTACAATGCAAGCATACACAAGTGCTATTCCTCAGCTTTATGGTCAACAATCCTATGGGTACTGGTTAACCAATGATGTAGTACGATGCAAGCATACACAAGTGAGCAAGGGACATCAAACATAGTAGCAGCTCAATAATATTCATGAAGGATAAGTGAGTGCTAATTATATTACCCAATGCGATATGAAGACAGAAATAGATAACCAATGAAATACATGGACAACTTGAAACATAGAAATAGATAACCAATGAAATACATAAGCAACTTGAAACACAGAAATAGGTAACCAATGAAATACATGGGCAACTTGAAACAGAAAGGGCCCAATCAAAAAACCTGAAGTACACCAGGGGGTCAAACTTTCATGACTATTAGCAATGACCCAATAAGAGAGAGTTAAAGTCTCCAGTGACACAATAAAAAATAATTTGATTTTTCTATTTTCAATTTTAAAAGTTTCACAAAGGTCATTTTGTATTTAACTTTTACCATGGATAAAAAGTTCACCCTAGTGGTCATATAAGCAGATTCTTATAAACTATTTGAGTTGGTAAAACTTGATGAAAGTTTACCTGAAATGGCTCCAGCGCAAATTTTCTTCCAGAGAGGGGTGTGTGCAGGATCTGTTGCCCCCATAAATCTCTTTAGGGGTTCATAGGCCCCTAATCGAATCGTACTGTAGATGCCCTCTCTTATCAAAGAAGGAATCACTCTTTCAGGGTGGAAAAACAAAAGGTATTAAGATAACTAATGGTAAGGCACATCATGACAATAACAAAATACATCATGATAATGGCAATGTACATCATGCTAATGGCAATGTACATCATGATAATGGCAATGTACATCATTATTATGGCATGTTACATTATGATAATAACAAGGTACATGATAATGGCAAGGTACATCATGATAATGGCAAGGTACATCATGATAATGGCAAGGTACACCATGATAATGACAAGATACATCATGATAATGGCAATGTACATCATGATAATGGCAAGGTACATCATGATAATGACAAGATACATCATGATAATAACAAAATACATCATGATAATGGCAAGATACATCATGATAATCATATCAGAAATGAGTGATAACCAAGTTTGACTGTACTTTGGCATTTGTCTAACCTGCCTAAAGCAAAATAAAACAAATAATTAGCGTAAGAAATGTACCAGCATTACCTGTAATGGTGAAGACATTTGAAAACTGGATACCCACCCCTTGTACAATCCAAAGAATCCCTCATCTCTAATGATAGTGCTGCAGCCCTTGATCCAGCCATCATAGTAACGATTCTTCAAGTGACTGAGCCCATTCTGCTCTGCTAGCTCACTTTCAAGTTGCATCCGAGTCTTCACGACATCAATAGGATTTGTTACTGTAATAAGAATTGAATCAATTTAAGATGTCTTCTTGTTTGTGATGGTTTCTGGTTTATGAGTTAATTTTCTTGGAATTTAATCCTCAAACTGTATGATAACATTAAAATGTGTGATACATTGGTTGTATGCTTTTCAATGGCACTTTCAACAATTGATTTGTCTGTATCATGCTGAGAAAATGGGAGCTAAACATCTTTTCCAAGCACACTGTAAGGCAACCAACCCTAACTGACCTGGATGGGTATTGAACCTGTAACCCTTGGATTACAAGTCAGATGCTCTACCAATATATGAATGATTAGAAAGCACATTTTTAAATATATTATGTTTCTATAAGAATACAACCACATTAAATTTTGGGATAAAAGCCTACTACCTCCTGAATCCAGCCCTACTAAAAATAACAAAATTCATCTTTTCTGTCTATCTCATAAGGATAAAGGGCAATCTGTTACATCCCCTTTCCACCACCACAAATGAGGTCGCTTGCAAGGCGATGTGGTTAAGAGAGTCTTCATGTAGTGCAATAGGATAATTCTTGGAAAAACATAATTTGCATAAAGATTTACTTCTCCTTCAAATATGTTCACCAATTACATTAAGGTTAGGGGCCCTGAGTGGCCTAAAGCGCTCTCCGTTATCTCACCTCTGTCTGCATGGGTTTGAGTCTCAGACACAACCAATATGGATATGTGAGAAAGCTTGCCAGTAGCTTCTCATGGATCGGTGGTTCTTTCCAGGGGTTTTCCTGGGTTCTTCCTCCACCATTAATACTGGCCACCATGGACAATAATAATAATAATAATAATAATAATAATAATAATAATGACCTTATTTAAAGAGGGTAACACAATTAGCTAAGAACTAATCTACCTTGAGGCCCTCATACAAAGGAATTTATTTATTTTAGCTGCATATCTGAAGCCACTGGATATATTGGGTTTGGAAGAAGGAAATAGAGTGGGCATTTCTAATCTCAACTGGAAAACTATTCAATAGCTTATCGTGTGCTGAAAAATGGCATTAAACCCTACAACAACAATAACAACAACAACATTAAGGTTAGCAGAAATGGTAATAGGAAGAGGGAAAACTAAACATCTGACATATAGATAGGGTATCCTTCCAGAGAACGACAGCTGCATTCCTTACATGAATAATAACCTGTTCTCCTAATCTGATAAGAAATACAGCTTAGTGACACATGATCTATAGCCAAGTAAGATGATTACTGACATCTTACTGACAAATTCTCCCTCCATGGCACATCAAGTGAAGCTAATAGTCTGTGCTGACTTTTAGTTGGGCCTGGTGGTCATTTGAGCTGCATCTGGACCCACCAGATTCAAAGTTTGTTTTAATCTCTGTGACAAAAACTGGAGTAGACTGACTCTGCATGCAAGCCAAGAGCTTCCATTATGTCTTGGATCAAAACATTATGTTCTTATGGGAGACTCACAGAGATCACTGTAATTTCATGAACTGAAATCTTCAAGAGACAACTCTAATCCTTCAAGTCCACAGAGTATTCTGAGCGTATAACCCATTTCAGCCACAAAGACAGGGCTTGAGGGGTGATATCCTGTTTTCTGGCTTTTACCAAGATAAAGAGTCACCTACATGTGCCACGACTTGCCTTTGTACAATTCAAGTACTGATTGAGGGTGCAAACAGGTTCCTGCATGGCCACTGCTCTTGATGCTTCCTAGGAAGCATATGACTTTGACCAGCAATTGATGTCAACCTATTTTTGGCTACAAAGCCTGGTTGCATCAAGAGGACCACTGAACCATCAAATCTGAACTAGTTTGTGTAAACTGAAAGTGCATGTAACTCGCTCACCCTGCTAGATGAGGCTAATGTTATCAGGAAAAGTGTTTAGGAAACTTCAGTGAAGTGTGGGCTAAAAGCTCAAAATTTTATCTGAACTGAACCAGGTCAAATCCCAGGAAAGATTTTACCTTGAAAACAGGGTGAGGGATTTTGGTTGATTTATCATGACTGATATCATATGTGTCATGATGTTGGAATGTGTCCAATACCAAGGAACAGTAGCCTTTGAAGGTAACTGGGGTCAACTGTTTCTCCTCATATAATCAAGAGTAAAAAAACTGGCTAGTTGAGGAAGTGAGGCACTCAGTGGAATGTTACTCTGCACCAGCCCCTGAAAACATTCCCTCATATGCCTTGTTGACTCTCAACAATCAAAGGTAAATTCTTTCTCATGCAAGGCTGTCTGGACAAAAAGCCAAACATGAAGAAGACAGTCCAGGCAAGGATGGAACACCTGTGAAGACGGATGCTTGAGAGGATTCAGGCAGGTCTATCACCTGATCAAGTAGATCAGGAACCCAGGACACCCACAGCTGTTTGCAAAGATTTGTCTTCGCCAGACCTGACACCCTGGAATTGTCCCATCTGAGACGGACATTCAGAAACATCCTGTAGTTCTGACCAAGCAACTTCAGGAGAATGTTGGGTAAAAGGACTGTGGGAGAGATGACAAACCCCCACAACCCATCACAATTGAGTTTAGTGATTCCACCTTGTTGAAGAAAAGATCAATCATCACATGCACAAATCTAAAGAAAGACTGATGAACAATCTGACCCTTTATGGATAGTGTCAGCCAGGATACTCAGTGCAAATGTGTCTGATTTACACACTGATATGGAATTGGTTACATCAATGTAGAAACTGCCGTATCAGAATGCACAGGTTGGGTGAGATGATGCCCCACTGTTTGAGGTAGGTCACCACAACAAACATAATTAGGACTGTTTTCCATGAGAGCTGATCCATCCAGAATTGAAAGGCACTGATGACAGCCTTCATTTCGAAAAGGTTGATGTGGAGATACCGATCCTGTCTCCAATGTGCCGCTGATGTTAGCAATGTCTGGAAACAGGAAACAGGTGGATACCCCAACTATACATGCAGATATTTACCTTACTGCTTGGGGCTTCTCCAGAGAATTGTCCATCAGCCAGCTTGGGTTGCGCACTGATGCAAGAATGATTGTACATTTTGCGTGAAATTTTTTATCAAGGGTACATGAAAAGGGGTGGGCCAGCATGGTCATCTGAAACAGGCACTTAAAAATATGACCTAGCAGGATCAAATCCACCACCACACTGAATAATTCAGAAAGGGTTGCAATTATTCTCTCTCTGAAATTGAAATACTGGAAATGACTTGTCAAGTTAGACCATCCGGACATTGTGGATTCAAGGAAGCCATACTCATTAAAAACTGATAGATCATTTCTGCCACCGAGGAGAATAGAACTTACCATATGTTTATGGAGGATGTCGTCTAAGTGCGCTGGCATTGCTATAGATATAGTTCATCTGGACAGGGTGACAAAGTGAGCCATGATTTTAGTAAAAGCCCAGGGGCTGATGTTTTGCCTAAAGGGTAGTACTTGAAACTGATAAACTTTGTTGCAGTTAGCAAAATGGAAATTTCCATGATGCGAGCTTGATAAAGATGCAAAAATATGCATTGGTCAAAGTGAGACAAGCAGCATACTCATCCCTTCTGAAGGAGAGATGTATAGATCTCAGCATCTCCATCTTGAGTTTTTGTGGCATGTTTCGGTTGAGGCGCCTCGGGTTGATGATCTGCCTCTACTTACTGTGAATACAACCATGGAGATCATGGTATTTACAAAATCTATACCATTTGTCACTGAGAGATCATGGTATTTACAAAATCTATACCATTTGTCACTGAGAGATCATGGTATTTACAAAATCTATACCATTTGTCACTGAGAGATCATGGTATTTACAAAATCTATACCATTTGTCACTGAGAGATCATGGTATTTACAAAATCTATACCATCTGTCACTGAGAGATCATGGTATTTACAAAATCTATACCATTTGTCACTGAGAGATCATGGTGTTTACAAAATCTATACCATTTGTCACTGAGAGATCATGGTGTTTACAAAATCTATACCATTTGTCACTGAGAGATCATGGTATTTACAAAATCTATACCATTTGTCACTGAGAGATCATGGTATTTACAAAATCTATACCATTTGTCACTGAGAGATCATGGTATTTACAAAATCTATACCATTTGTCACTGAGAGATCATGGTATTTACAAAATCTATACCATTTGTCACTGAGAGATCATGGTATTTACAAAATCTATACCATTTGTCACTGAGAGATCATGGTATTTACAAAATCTATACCATTTGTAACCATGGAGATCATGGTATTTACAAAATCTATACCATTTGTCACTGAGAGATCATGGTATTTACAAAATCTATACCATTTGTCACTGAGAGATCATGGTATTTACAAAATCTATACCATTTGTCACTGAGAGATCATGGTATTTACAAAATCTATACCATTTGTCACTGAGAGATCATTGTATTTACAAAATCTATACCATTTGTCACTGAGAGATCATGGTATTTACAAAATCTATACCATTTGTCACTGAGAGATCATGGTATTTACAAAATCTATACCATTTGTCACTGAGAGATCATGGTGTTTACAAAATCTATACCATTTGTCACTGAGAGATCATGGTGTTTACAAAATCTATACCATTTGTCACTGAGAGATCATGGTATTTACAAAATCTATACCATATGTCACTGAGAGATCATGGTATTTACAAAATCTATACCATTTGTCACTGAGAGATCATGGTATTTACAAAATCTATACCATTTGTCACTGAGAGATCATGGTATTTACAAAATCTATACCATTTGTCACTGAGAGATCATGGTATTTACAAAATCTATACCATTTGTAACCATGGAGATCATGGTGTTTACAAAATCTATACCATTTGTAACCATGGAGATCATGGTGTTTACAAAATCTATACCATTTGTCACTGAGAGATCATGGTGTTTACAAAATCTATACCATTTGTCACTGAGAGATCATGGTATTTACAAAATCTATACCATTTGTCACTGAGAGATCATGGTATTTACAAAATCTATACCATTTGTCACTGAGAGATCATGGTATTTACAAAATCTATACCATTTGTCACTGAGAGATCATGGTATTTACAAAATCTATACCATTTGTCACTGAGAGATCATGGTATTTACAAAATCTATACCATTTGTCACTGAGAGATCATGGTATTTACAAAATCTATACCATTTGTCACTGAGAGATCATGGTGTTTACAAAATCTATACCATTTGTCACTGAGAGATCATGGTATTTACAAAATCTATACCATTTGTCACTGAGAGATCATGGTGTTTACAAAATCTATACCATTTGTAACCATGGAGATCATGGTATTTACAAAATCTATACCATTTGTAACCATGGAGATCATGGTATTTACAAAATCTATACCATTTGTAACCATGGAGATCATGGTATTTACAAAATCTATACCATTTGTAACCATGGAGATCATGGTATTTACAAAATCTATACCATTTGTAACCATGGAGATCATGGTATTTACAAAATCTATACCATTTGTAACCATGGAGATCATGGTATTTACAAAATCTATACCATTTGTAACCATGGAGATCATGGTATTTACAAAATCTATACCATTTGTAACCATGGAGATCATGGTATTTACAAAATCTATACCATTTGTAACCATGGAGATCATGGTATTTACAAAATCTATACCATTTGTCACTGAGAGATCATGGTATTTACAAAATCTATACCATTTGTAACCATGGAGATCATGGTATTTACAAAATCTATACCATTTGTCACTGAGCGACTACATCTCCAGCTCTAGAAAAGCATCCTCCTAATCTAATGATACCTCCATGAGGAGGAAAGAAGAAAGAGAATGAGGTTGTATAAATGAAATTCAAAGCCCGTCTGAGGAAATAAGGTGATTTAGTGAGACTTGAATTGCATTAGTCATGCTCCCACTGCTAAGCTGTCTGCAGGCAGTAGTGTTGTCAGCAGTGTTGGCAGGTCAGCTGTCAAGGGTTAGGAGAGGTGGATAAACCTGGTTTCTTGTCTCCCCTGCATGGCTGCCTCCTAAACTTGCCAGGTTTTTATCTCCTGACATTTCCATGGGATCTGAACTGAATGCCTGACTGAAAAGATTGTTTATCCATGGCCTGCCTGTTGTCAATGTGCAATGGCAGGGGTGGATTGGTTCTTAAAACCTGTGCAGGTTGAGAGTTCCTGAGCTGTTTGCCCTGGAAAGTCTTCAATTTTGCAACCAAAGAGTAATAGTGAACCACCTGGGGACATCCATAATGCCAGGGTATCATGTGGCTTGAGTGATGAGGAGCTCAAACATGTGTCACATTGTATCGGGTCAAGATTAGCAGAAAATCATCAATGAAGCCAAATCTAGCATCAAAGTTACAATAATGTTTTGAATCAGCTTTGAAGTGGCATGGAATACATTATTGTCCACTTTATATCACAATGACAAGGACAGGTGAACCACTGCTAGATTTTTATCCAAAGCTGGAGGTCAGCATGGAAGTTGTCAGAGTGGGTTTTTGGTACCAACAAGATGAAAATGTCACTGGTACATGTACTTGACTTTCCAAAAAGATTTTGCATTCCCCAGATCACTGACTCTTCCTGTCAGATGGTCATTAATCACCCTAATTTTAGCCAACTGGGGAAGCAGTCTGAAAGATGGAGTTTTTTCCTCATTGTCAATATCTATTTATGCTTTAACTTTATAGTCATGTCTGCAGTGCTAAAAAATTCTGATAGCCTGACACTCAGGGCCCCTCTAATTTTAAATCAGGCCTGTCCTGTATTCAAAGTGAGGTGCCGTCAGGCTTTTCAAGAAAAAAAAATTAATTTGCCTAGGAAACCTGGATTGTGCTGATAAAACATATAAATGTATTTTCAAGATGTTAACATTATCCGCCATAACATTGTGCAATCTAACTCAGATCACCAATGACCTATGTGAAATTAAGTTCTAATTTTAATCAGATTTAAGCATGGACTTTCATGCTAAAAATACCATTTTGTACTCCCAAACCTCATGACACAGTCATGTTTCAAGAAAACACAAATTTCAGTAATCTTCAAAAATACAAAAACAAAAAACAAAAAGCAACTTTCAGTATATGCCAATTACATGTAGCATGTAGAAACGGTAAACAGTCATGACTGGAGTTGATGTAAAACTATCCCTTGGGCAGTTTAAATAGCAGCAATTAAAGGCAAAGAGGTCAGATATAAATCACCATGTCACATATTACTAAACTGGCTGACATAGCTAGTGAGATATTTGAAGGCTGCATTGTGCTAATTTCCGTAAGAAGTGGAAGTGGATCAGGAAGTGGAACAACACATTATACGTAAATCAAAGGTGCTAGATGCCTGTACAAGAATAAAAGGCATTATATATTATTGCCTTGAATGAGAGTGCTTAAGCCATATGTATTATATTTTTGACAAGTTTATGAACAGCGGCGATATATCTTTGAAGTCAGATTTTTACTGCAAAACATGATTATTTCAGTTGTCGGAAGAGTGTTCAAGTGTAATTCATTTTCGAAGCCCATTTAGGAAGCAATCATCTAGCAGCAAAGCCCAACAAAATAAATTTCAGAACTCTTGACTGACAGAGGTTTACTTTGTGAAGCACGCCAGTGCAATGATGAACACTAATGACACTTGCATTACCTTTAAACCCCTTTGAACCCTACTGAATTTATATGTGAACTGTAGCTATTGCAACGTTGTGTGACAATATTAAAAAAGGGGAAATTTTGGGCATGTGGAATTTCAGTCTGGGCTTGTGAGTTTATTTAAGTCACCAGCCTGAGGCCTGTGTCTAAAAAAATATTTGTTTGAGCACTGGTCTGGCAGTGCATTCTGAAACCGACAACACTCTTTATATTTTTTCGACTGTGGCCTTGAAACTGGAATCAATCCACTCCATGAATGGATAATAACAAGGCTGTCTTGTAGAAGAACTGTCACACTGTGTATTGTCCTGTTCTGGATTGGATTGTATATCCAGATAAACCCTACTCCGTGGCATTGATGACAAAATCTTATCATCTTTGCAAAGTCATTGACCCTCCCATGTGGATAAGCTGTGAACATCATCTTTGCAAAGTCACTGACCCTCCCATGTGGATAAGCTGTGAACATATGGTAAGCCAACTCTGCAAAATGAATGTGTTGTGCCAGAACAGACAGCTGGTGTGCCGGGAGTATGGTCGGCACAGTTACCAACAGTGCAGAAGGTGTTCTGCCCATCAATAGTAGTAGTACCAGCCACACTGAGGGCAAGCCTGGACCGATTGGATTTTTCACTAACTATCCCATCATAATATTGGTGTGTCACTAAACACATAACAAGATGAACAGATCGATCGCTAAGATACCCATAGTTTATGGAGACATTGCTGGCCAGATGAATTAATCATTAAGTCCATGATGGCTGGGCTGGAAGGATGGCTCTGGATGGTCAAATCGTATTGAAAGAGGGATCCCAAAAATCTGGCAACAAACACATACTTCCAGATCAATGGTCATGCTTGGACATGTGGGGGGACTTAAACCAACTGGACTAATTTACACTGGGGGACACCCCTCCGATGAGTCAGGAAAATCTGTTGAAACAAGAAATGAACTGAACGTAATAATTGCACTGGCATCTCCAAGGCAGTAGATTGCAAAACCTCAAAGTCACTGTAGCTGATGGTTGTAAATGACGCACTTTCGGTGGGTTGTACCAGAACAGCACTCCACACAAAGATAGCAAGAAATGCTGACTTTGAATGCATGCTAAAGATATCAAGATCATCTCTGCATGATTTATTTCTTAAGTCTCTCCATTTGGCTGATTTCCATATAACTGCAGTCCAGATTTTCCAAATGTAGGACACATACTGCAGGAAACAGATGAAGTACATATGGTACATACAGGACACGATTTATGTGCATCTTCTCTTGCCTCAAATCTCTTACAGGACACGATTTATGTGCATCTTCCCTTGCCTGAAATCTCTTACAGGACACGATTTATGTGCATCTTCCCTTGCCTGAAATCTCTTACAGGACACGATTTATGTGCATCTTCCCTTGCCTTAAATCTCTTACAGGACACGATTTATGTGCATCTTCCCTTGCCTTAAATCTCTTACAGGACACGATTTATGTGCATCTTCCCTTGCCTTAAATGTCTTACAGGACACGATTTATGTGCATCTTCCCTTGCCTTAAATGTCTTACAGGACACGATTTATGTGCATCTTCCCTTGCCTTAAATCTCTTACAGGACACGATTTATGTGCATCTTCCCTTGCCTTAAATCTCTTACAGGACACGATTTATGTGCATCTTCCCTTGCCTTAAATCTCTTACAGGACACGATTTATGTGCATCTTCCCTTGCCTTAAATCTCTTACAGGACACGATTTATGTGCATCTTCCCTTGCCTTAAATCTCTTACAGGACACGATTTATGTGCATCTTCCCTTGCCTTAAATCTCTTACAGGACACAATTTATGTGCATCTTCCCTTGCCTTAAATCTCTTACAGGACACGATTTATGTGCATCTTCCCTTGCCTTAAATCTCTTACAGGACACGATTTATGTGCATCTTCCCTTGCCTTAAATCTCTTACAGGACACGATTTATGTGCATCTTCCCTTGCCTTAAATCTCTTACAGGACACGATTTATGTGCATCTTCCCTTGCCTTAAATCTCTTACAGGACACGATTTATGTGCATCTTCCCTTGCCTTAAATCTCTTACAGGACACGATTTATGTGCATCTTCCCTTGCCTTAAATCTCTTACAGGACACGATTTATGTGCATCTTCCCTTGCTTTAAATCTCTTACAGGACACAATTTATGTGCATCTTCCCTTGCCTTAAATCTCTTACAGGACACGATTTATGTGCATCTTCCCTTGCCTTAAATCTCTTACAGGACACGATTTATGTGCATCTTCCCTTGCCTTAAATCTCTTACAGGACACGATTTATGTGCATCTTCCCTTGCCTTAAATCTCTTACAGGACACGATTTATGTGCATCTTCCCTTGCCTTAAATCTCTTACAGGACACGATTTATGTGCATCTTCCCTTGCTTTAAATCTCTTACAGGACACAATTTATGTGCATCTTCCCTTGCCTTAAATCTCTTACAGGACACGATTTATGTGCATCTTCCCTTGCCTTAAATCTCTTACAGGACACGATTCATGTGCATCTTCCCTTGCCTTAAATCTCTTGCATTTATGCACCTGTTATACTGAAACAACAAAAAAAGAGAAAGAAAAAAGCACAAACAATTCAGTGTGTTATGAAGTCGATAATACAACACTCATTACTCAAAATTGAAAATAGGCAGTGCCATGCAAAACCATGAAAGACAACATGCATTCAATAATAGCTTGTTTTAAATAGATAAAGTCAATAGACAAATTCACCCAAACATGAGAACAAATGTAAAATTAATGTAAACACTGTAAGGAATGATTATCCCACAATAATTACAATTTCTAGGTGGATGGCTAAATTTTTCCCTCATACTGTCATGAATTGCTGTTGACGTATCAATGTATGAAGTTGACAGTATGGAAGCAAACCTTAAAAACTAGCAACACCTTGTGATGGTAAGGGGAGGTAAAGGGCAAAAGTTATTCTCCTATGTCTATATGAGACAGACAGAAAAGCAATTTTTATCCTTTTAATAGGGCTGGATTTGGAAGGTACAAATATAATCCTAAATTTAATATGTTTGGGAAATTTAATTAAATTAGAAACAGTCAACCCAGCAATAAGGTTCAGCTGACCATTCAGCACATTGCACTTGCATATCAAGTGGGTGTGATTATGGCAATGTCCTGCAGTAACATTGAAAAACTGCATGGCATTCCGAGGTATGGCAGTAAGTCAGATCTGATATAGGCATAAAAACTTCAGCTAAACATTTCTACTGAATTTATAATGCAATGCAAAGTGTATTTCAAATTCCGTGTAAATTCTTAAAAAGGTCACGGTGGAAGAGGTGTCCTCCCTTGCATTATTATATACATAATATATATTTTTGATGTGATGTTCTTTACATGTAAATTGTATCCAACAATATTGGTCCCTGTACATAAAGTTAGAAACCAATCACTGCAGTTCTGAAAGAAGTTCCAAAATGATTGGTTATGTAAATTACATCACTGACTAACCATCATTTATTAAGGTTGAAGGTATATGGGTCTTGTGGGTGTCCAGTACCAACTATTATAGCAATATTTTTGAGAATTTGATACACCTACCTTTAAGTGGCAATTTTTTGCCTCAACAATATGTATCCCCTGGATGATCATTAAATAATAATGATAACAATAATAATAATTGTCATCTTCAGCTTTGTTGTTGTTGTTGTTGTAGGGTTTAATGCCATTTTTTAGCACAAAATAGGCTATACATTGTGGTCAGTATAAATGGTGGAGAAAGAACCCAGGAAAGAACCACCGACCCACAAGATGCTACTGGCAAGCTTTCTCAAATACCCACATTGTCCGAGCCCGAGACTCAAACCCACACAGACTGAGGTGAGATGGCAGTGATCCATAATGGTGAGCACTTTAGACCGCTCAGCCACCTACAAAATCTATGTTAATGTCAACATTTTCAACACAGCCATCCAGAGGTTTAATCTAGTGAAAAACAGACTGAATATTGTACACCATGATGTCATAATCAAAACACTGCAAATTGCACAAAAATTTAAATTACTAGTTGCACTCTATGCATTTGTTTGCCCAGCTGATTTTTGTTAGTTAAAACAGCTCCAACAAGCTAACGACTTTTATTATGTGATGCAATATCCGACTTTAAATAAAATCGGTCCTAAGTCTATGTCAAGGCTACCATTGTAAAAGTCCACAGTGATCATAATTTTCATCTGGAAGTTTTGTCATGACAGTTAAAGTTCAAATTACTCAAAAATCAGGAATGAACAAACATTGTTAAAGCTATGCATTCAATTTTATAATAATAATTTTAATTAAGATTAGTGAAAGCGCCTACATGAGTACATTGATGTTTATTTTAGTTACTATAGTAAAAGTCATTCAGGTCTTATAGGTGTTCAGAAATTTTTTCTATTTCAGTAACGGGTGTCATTTTTTAGAATTTGATTATACATACCTTTAAATAGCAAATTTTCACGTTATTTTGGACCCCCATACATATTCTTTTGCAAGGTCAATGTTGTGTAAATAATGGCCTTCCAAGGAATATGGATGTATAAGGATCTTGCCCCAGCGCATGGCAGGACTGAAGAGACTTTTGGTTACACTTTAATAATAATCAGTTTTGGATAAACAATATTTAATTTGAAATAAACGTGCATCCATTACCATACTGACATAAACTCTAGCCTGTCAATGTACTGGTGATGGTGCCAGCTAACTTTACAGCACACGTTAGTCCAACAAAAGTAACAATGTAATTGTTTGGGTCGACCAATAGAAATATCACAGTAAACGTCTTTACACTGTGGCCTTTTTGTATGATTACGGTACACGTCAAATATTGTTTACCGAATGCAGCACACATGCACGATGTTCCAGCTAGAAGAAATCGCCATATTTCTTCGTGTTCTAATTTTTTAGATGCCATTTACTTTTCAATAAAATTCGTTAGTAACTGAACCGTTTGACTTATATCATTCCTCGTGCATTTTACGTTTTCTAGGCAACAAATGAAGGGCACACTACTGCCACGCGGTGTAGTAATTGGTCGGGACGAAGCTACTGGGGCCGAAACGGAGATGATCCGCTTTAAATTTGTCATTTGTGCAAGATTATTGAACTCGGTATTCTTTTTTATATTGGACTCAATAATCATAATCTAAATATATTTATGAAGAAATAAATGTGAAGTACTGTTTGATCTTATTTAGTTTCTCTTCAGGGTATTACCCATAATTCTGAAAAATCTTGTTATAAAAATGAGGGTTTTTGCTTTAGCTGTTTAAGAAGGTACTTCTATTTCAAAGGTTTTAGTTAAATTTCCATATACATATGCATATACGTGTATTATATTATCTTATACGATTCTTAATTAAGTTGTATTTTAAAATAAATTTTTATCAGCATTTGTGTAATCGGCTCAATAAATATAAATTGTGGTCTAACGTGTTTTGTTTTTGATTGAGTATGTGTCCTTGTTCAGGTCTATAATTATATCGTCTATACAAATAAATTTTAAAAAATAACAATTCTGGCGGATATTTCATGCCGTTCCATCTTCATAACAACATCCTTCCCACTTTTTTTAATATGTAATTTCTGCACTTTTTGGGGGGGGTGGGGGTGGTGCGTCAATACCTGTAAGTCCTATCTTTATTTTTTTTTAGTAACACGATAACAGCACGTATTATGCCCAAGAACTTATTTCTTTAAATTAGAATGTCACTATGAGTATGATGTAGCACCCATTTCAAACAATATAAAAAAAAAAATCACGGAAATTGCAGCTAAATAAAATATGTTGAATAAACTGGTGGATAAATGAAGCCTGTATTTCTGTGTAGCCCGTCCCCCCACCACCACCACCACCATAGGCATACACATACACACACGATGGGAACATACATGCTCGTTGCTATTGTCTATTAATGCTCTCTCTCTCTCTCTCTCTCTCTCTCTCTCTCGTTTGCTTGCTTGTCCGTTCTATATTGATCAGTTGCATTGCATCTCTTAGTGGTTACAGTCATATATGTGCTACTATCATATAAGTAGTGAATAGGGATACCCTACGGACAATGGGAATTAGCATTACAGAACCCCTTGGGACAATCTACGGACAATGGAAATTTAACATGGCGAAAAATCGTGGGACAATCTACGGACAAGGGGAATTTAACATGGGAATAAATCGTGGGACAATCTACGGACAAGGGGAATTTAACATGGGATTTTTTTTTTTAAAATTTTTAAAAAAGGGGTAGGCAATTCAAAGACTATCTCTTTTCGAGAAATATGGCTGGCCCTGAAAAGGGCCTTTGGGTTTTCTTCTTCTAATTTCTTCTTTTCCTCCACCAACTTCTTATTTTAGCTCCAACACTCTTTCTCTTCTTTTTTTTCTCCTTCTCTTCTTTCTTCTCTTCCTCCTCTTCTTCTTTCTTCCTCTTCTCATTTTCCTCTTCTTTTTCAATTTTTTCGTTCCATGTTCTTATTCTTATCTTTTCCTCTTCATCCTCCTTCTCCTCCTTGATCTCTTTCATGACACCACTAATCTTGTCCTTTGCTTTCCTTAAATTGTTAATTTCCATCTTCACACGATGGGGACTATAGGAATAATGGTCTTCAACCAGTCTTATTAGCATCTGTTCCATTATTCCTAAGTTGTCTAAAACGTCTTGCAAGGTTTGTAATTTGTCCATTTGGTTTGACGCCATCTTCTTCTTTGTATTCTTTGCAGAATGGTTTGAACAACTAATACTGTGGGTTCTTATACGAAAAGCGCGAACGTGAAGGAAAACATCCCCCTAAAACATAAAATGGATCTTACCTAGATGATGACCAACATCGCGCGGACGTGAAGGAAAACATCCCCCTACTTTCTCATTTTATATAATATAACCCTAACTATACTCTCCACATTTGCTAATAAACCCATAATCTACTATTCACACAAACATACCTGAGCTCTTACAAACACACAAACACATACACTTCCACTATTAATAAAGAGTTAGTGTTTATTTTCACACTACTCTACCTACACACATTGGCAAATTAATAGTTATTTCTTTTCTAGAGTATTGGGTAGCCCTGAAAAGGGCTGTTTTTGTTTGGAACTTCATGGACACCTGGTTAATGGTGGCACCTTCCAGGCCTGGCGCCACATACACATCTTATCCCCCAGTTACTTTTTACCTTTTGGGGGGAGAGAGCAGAGGCAGGATATGTCGCTTCAGAATCCCAATTTTCACTCTCTGGGATTCTGAAATTTTTTCTTCTCTCCTTTTCCTCCTCCTCTTCTTTATATCTTCTTTCCTCCTCTTCTTTTTTTCTTCTTTCCTCCTCTCTTATCCTTCCCTCCTCGACAATGGCTTCAGCGGCCAGTTCATTTAATATGCGCCTGGCATATTCCAGATGCACATGAAGTTCCAACAGTTTCTCCAGTCTCGTGTTCATTTTTGGTGTTGATCAATCAACAAGGGTAGCTGGACTGCCGAACGAGTTTCATTTTATACTGAAAGCGCGGACGTGAAGGAAAACATCCCCTAAAAACATAAAATTCATCTTACCTAGATCATGACCAAGAAACAACAACAACGCGCGGACCTAAAAGAAACACTCACTCACGTTTTTATGCTACCCATCACTTCAATAGACTATCCACATACGCAAGGCAATCCAATCTAACCCCAAATATACACCTCAAACAGCCAAAAAACTAACATCATTTTAATCTACTATACACATCAATCTATTTTTTCACTTACAAACACAATTACACAAACACACAAACTCATACCCTCACATTCTTTAAGAAAGAGTTAGTGTTTATTTTCACACTACTCTACCTACACACATTGGCAAATTAATAGTTATTTCTTTTCTAGAGTATTGGGTAGCCCTGAAAAGGGCTGTTTTTTGTTTTGCTATGGCATCCTTTTTTAGTTTCTAAGAATGCGATGTCCTCTGAGGATAGACTTTCTGGCAATAGGTCTGCTTCTTCGGAAAGAGAAGAAGAATTCTTTGGTGTCGATACGACAATCGACAAAGCCTCTGTCAGCTTCAGGTTGTTGCTGCTGCTGTTGTTGTTGCTGCTGTTGCTGCTGTCTCTGAAGTCTGTACTTCTCTGTCCATTCTTCTTTCTCCTTGTTCATTTCTTCTCTGAAGAGCTCTTCTATCAGGTCTTCAGTGATTTTTAACATTCTCACATTCTCTATTTCTTCTGGCTTCGGTATCAGACTGTGTCTGACCCTATGCAAATTCACGTAGGCTTCGTTGAGCTTAGCTAGTTTGGAGCACATCTTCTTAGGAGGATGAGTCGACAATGGATGGCTAGACTGGGAACAACCCGGTTCTTAAAGTGAAAGCGCGGACGTGAAGGAAAACATCCCCCACACGGTTTTCGAGCCGCAACGTTCATGAGAGGGATAGTAAGAAATGAAAGAGCATCAATCCAATATTCTTATAGCTAAACAAACCACAAAGGCATTTTTTTCAAAACACAACATTTTTATTCAAAAATCACTTAACACTAAACAACAACAACTCTAACATTTTTTAACATTAATCCAACACTATAACATCTAACAATTTTTTTCAAATCACAAACATTTTTTTCTTCAAATACCATCTACTTTAAACAAGGCTGACAACGTTGTGAATGAAATTGTGATTTCCACTGTTGGAAATCATTAGGCCATTGATGGACACTACGTTTCCTAGCTTGAGACAAAAGATAAGCATAATGGTCACAAAACCATCGATCTACTTTCACATCGTTTCTAGCAGAAGAACGAGGATCAAAATGAGTCACTAAATGTTCTAAGGAATAGCCCAGGCTGCGATGATGCAGAAAATACACACAGTACTGTCCACACACCAAGGAATCTGTGCCTTGTAATTTCACGTTATTGAATCGGGTGGTTTGAGCATTTCTTCTCATAAAGTCGATGATATCGTCTTCCAAAGGGGGCAATCCGTACGAATCGAAATATTCCACACATCCTTCTTGAGGAAAGTAGACGGCTACCCAGTGGGTTCCTGGGAGATGACTTTCGTCCGTGTTGATCACGTAAGCTTGATGGTCTTTAGGTTTGCGATGAGGGAGTTCATCTTTAGCACAGACGACAGGATTCCAAGAAGCCGTATACGAACTATGGTTCAAAAGGTAATAAAGTTCCCAGGTATCCATTGATTTGTGTTTTTTTTCTTCTTCACAGGTAATAATAAGTCGTCAATTCGATCCTGACTTTTTGCTTGAAAATGTCTGACGAATAAACGGTTATTCGTTCTGTTTCCTCACTCTGATTCAGGAGAGCTTCGATACGATGGATCTCTTGAGTGGTTAATGGTGGACAAGAATGTTCACGCAAGTCTTTATACCACTGGTGCAACACGTCTTTGTTTGAGATGAGACTCCAAGCTTCGTCCAGATACTCGTCCAATTTTTCTTCTTGACTCAACATCAGGCATTTATCGTGTTGAATTTGACTGGGATGATCGTTTTGACATCCATAACAATTTTTCTTGATCAATTCCGTCATTTTGTCGACCAAGTGTTTGGCAAAACAGGAGACTAAATGGGCTTCTTGTTCTGGCCATCTCGACTTCATCATGACAATTTCTTCTTCTTTGTCTTGGGATTCTCCTTCCACGGTCTCCTCACATTTCATGTCCAAAGTTTCTTCACTAGGTAAAGAGGGATAACAGTCTTCCATGGCTTCTAGTAATCTAGAATGACTTCTCTCAAACTGTTGATTTCTATCGTATTGTCAAATTCTGCATACAGGATCACGTTCAACGTTGGATCAGCAGGGTCTCGATTTGCAAACTGAATTTCCACACGAATCTGGCCAGATTTTATAGGGTGGAAATGTCCCTCGTCGCTGCCTTGGTCTGGAGTGAAATCGAAAGCCCACAAAGCGTAGCCTCCTGCATAATCTTCGTACGTAATACCGTGACTGGTATTGGTTCCTAACTGTCCGGTGGCTTCGTACAGGGACAAGTACGATCTCAAGTAATTGTTCTGGGCAAAGTTAGGCTCAAAGGGTCGTGTACACAAGGTCTTGCCGTCACGACTGACTTCGATTTTGGACACGCTAGAGTGTCGAAACTCAAAAGGATTTTCGTTGTGAAGTCCATTGAAAGCTGAATTCCTGACGATACCAACGATCAAACGCTTGGGTAACTGTCCTTGGAACAGATGATCTTCGATCATGGATCGCTGTCCAACAGGAATGGTGAACGTTTTCACTTCCACACGTCGTATGGGATACTTGGCGGTCGTTCTGCTCAACGTCTGACTGATGTCGTTTCCCACTTTAGGTAACACTTCCACACGGCGTACGTAAAGTCTGGCTTCTTGGATAACAGTTTTGTATTCGTTGGCATGGGCCATCAAATGGAAAGCGGCAGTGCTACGATTCAGTCTCAGGCGAATATCAACTCCGTTCAGTAAATACTTTTCTTGTAACCACATGTCCAAATGCAAACGATCCATCAGTTCTAAACTACGTCCTTGCAGAATTTTAGTTCTACGTGTGTTAAACCCCACATTGTGAGGATTGTCATCTTCTGTCAGGGCTGTGTCGCTAAACGTGCCTGCACCTGCCGTGTCAGGTTTCCATACCACGCAAGCATCCAGATGAGTATTCTTGGCTTCTTTTCCGTACGTCAAGAGATTTTCCAAGTAGGCACGATATGGGTAAGTATCCATGCTGCTGCTGACCAGTTTGTTATTCAAGTACAAGTCCACTTCGCTGAACAAGGAATGCATGAAATTGTTGAAGGGCGCTACCCTATCATTGGCTCCAGGATTGGTGTTGTCAGTTTTGATCACTTTGACTTTCAAATACAGGTAACTGCTATTCAGATCGATGTAATCTTCGGGTTGTCCTTTGATTTCGAACTCGATGGGAGCGGAATCCGTCAAAGAGGAGACGGGATGAAATTCCACCCACTGGGATTCTTGCATCGTCATCATGGTGGGGGGCATGGCAAACATATCCAGTTCCGTCTTGGAACAAGCACATGACTCTCGGTGCATCATTTTTTCTGTGTCTCAATAATCGAAAACGTCTAAGTCTCGAACGGTTCTTCTTTTCTTGGCTTTTCTAGCTTGAAGTCTGGTGAAAGGGTGTTTTCTTCGTCGTCTCTTTCTGCCTTGTCCTTGCTGAATGCCTGACTCGGTAGCGTGCAGGGCATTTATAGGTGTGTCTCGTCGGCCTAAAATGTCTTTACCCGTTTGCAGCAGGACATTTTTGCCTGCCCTCATGAAGGCTTCTTTAGGGTTTTGTTTGTCGATGATGACATTTTGGAGAAATTCTTTGCCTTGCGTCAGTGCCGCATCTTTCAAGGCGTGCAATCCGCGTGTCACCATCGGTTTCAACACTGGGGCCACCGAACGAAAGGCCGATTTTAACATGTCTCCTAAACCGTGTCCTCGCTGTCGTGCAACCCCTTGGTACACTGGATACATGACTTACTTACGAATCGTGAGAGAACCGTTTTCGAAAATGGAGTTTCACCGTGACTTTTCCTTTGGTAAATGGAATATTTTGTCCCAGATCTCCTTTTATAGTAATGTTGACCGTGTCCAAATACGACTTGCTGACGGGCAAATAGTGAGGATGGACAAATTCGCGGTGGACGTGGTAAGTGTTTCCACCTTCCTCGTCAGCGTTCGCGGCAGAATCCACTTTGAAAGGAATGACACGCAGTAACGGTACGGAGGTGTGTCCCACCACGTTATACTCCACCACATCGGAGTACACGAACATCAAATTCAGTCCTTGGTTCAGTTCTACTGGGGTACGAAATAACTTGCTAAAAGACTCGTTGTCGTAAACGATGGGTAATTCGTTGTTCTTGAGTATGCTCATTCTCAGGTTCATGTCTCCGCCCAACATGTCAAACAATTCAGGACAAAATAAAATGGACATGATTTTACTCCGCTCAAATTTCATCGAGAAGCGACGAGCTGTTTTGTGGTACTCCATGGTGACACTTTTGTTAACATGCTCCAAAGCTTTCAGAAACACGGCATTAAACCTGGAGGCTATGGTGCTGACCAAATGTTGACCACTAAAATAATAGCCTGGGGAAATGAAAAAGTGGTAGGTCCACTTTTGAGTTTTCTCATTATAGGTTTTATTGTCATATATGACTTTCTTATTCAACTCCTGTTGCAATGACTCGTCATGAACTTCCACATGAAAAAAATTTTGATTGGGAAGGACATTGAGGACTTGGGTCGGGTGAATGATTTCCACTAAAGCCACTTCCCAATGGGCTTCGTGATCTAAGGGGATGGCCTGAGGTAATTTGGCCGTGTAACAGCACAACGTGTTGTGGGGAAACACCTCCATGGAACTGTCACTGGGTAAGGTTAAGTAAAATTGGTTTTGGTGACTCATAATTCCAGAGTTCTGTGGCTGTCCGAGGGGTTAGTGGATGTCAGAGGCGTGTCTCCGTCCAAAATGGGGTTCTGGTTGTGGTTGTGGTTGGAGTGGTGACTGGCACTGGCACTGGACACAACGTTCCCGTTCGAGGAGAATTTCAGGGAGGGATTGGGAAGCAGGTAACCGATGCAACTGCTCAATAAAATGGTCCACAATTGTTTGTCTCCTTGTTGCAAACTCAAATTGGCGATGGCTGCCCCGATGACACAATACACCACGAAGATTTGGCAGAAAAAGACGATTTGCGTTTTAGGCACACGTTCTCCACACCACACCCACAAGGGTTGTTTTTGTAAATCTTGCACAGAAGAACTAGGGGAAGAAGGACTGGTCGACGTAGCTGCGTCTGCTGTGTGAAAGGGCATGATGGTCACTTCTTCTTTTTATAGTCGATGACTTGCGAAGCGTCGATCCAAGAATCGAAACTGGGTGGATATCCTTTCCAACGTACTTTGACTTCTTTGACACGTCGTTTGCCCACTTTACGGGTTCTGCGTTCGAGAATGCTTTCGATGTCGTACACGTCGTCTTCTTTTTTGGTGACACGTTGTAACTCGGGCAAATAAAACGTTCCTTTGAGTACTTCTCCGTTCATGTCTTCCAATTTATAGACGGCAGGATGACGGCCATGCACTCGTCCAGTGACGCGAAACAATTCGGTCGTCCAGTTAGGTAAGTAACCTTTGTCGAAAGTGCGTTTGGTTTTGCCAATGCGCACCCAATCTCCTACGGTCAACTCTCCACTTTTCTTGGGGACAGCCCTCGTCGGGGACGTACCAAACAGACGCTCAAACACCAGCACTTCGTTGTCGGGAGTCACTTCTTGCGGGGCACGTCCGATGCTTCGATGGTAAGATTGGTTGTACGCTTGCACCAGGTGCGGTAAGATGTCGATGTACTTCAGAGTGTGGTGATGCGTAAAATATTTCCACATGCGTTCTTTCAAAGTACGTTGAAAACGTTCCACGATGCTGGCTTTGGTTTCGGGATTCTCGGTGGTAAAAAAATGAATGTCACGTTTCTTTAATTCTTTTTGGAAAGCTTGGTTCAGAAATTCGGTGCCTTTGTCCGTTTGCCATCGAAGAGGGCGACGACCGCTTTGTTTCAACACCCGTTGCAGGGCTCGCACTAACTCGCTGCTCGATTTGGAAGTCAAGGGCACGACCCAGGCAAATTTGGAAAAGACGTCGATGACACAAAACAAATATTTGTAGCCGCGATTGTAGCTGGCCAAATGAGAGACATCGGCTAAATCGGCTTGCCATTGATGATCGATGCCTTCCACTCGGGTGCGACTTCTGGCAAACTTGCGTCGAATGGGTTTGTGTAAAGTGTAGGTAGCTTGTTCTTGTAACCATCGTTGCACTTGAGGTAAACGGAGACTTTTCAGTCGAGTTTTGGCAGCACGATACAATTTTTGAACTCCTGCGTAACCTGCAGGATGCGAGGGATCGTAGTAAATGCTGGCAAAGACTTTTTCCATTTTTTGTGTTGATTGATGTGTTAATAAGGCACCCACTCTTGGAAGAGGCTACTCTTTTTCTCTTGGGGTATTTTCTTGGATTGCAAGGCTTTGCGTGTGCGACCAGCAATAGGTGTCGAAGAGGAGGAGGATGTCTGTGCAGGGGATATCGGTTCTTGTTTCACTTCTGTCTTCACTTTCTTTTTCTCTTGTGATGAAGAAGGGGTGGCCATCATCTTTTTAATCCATCCAATTCTGGAGGTAGGTGGTGTTGTTAACTTGCGTACTTTTTCTGGTGGAGTTAGAAACCCTTCCTCTTCTTCTTCTCCTTTTTCTGTCTTGACCACTGGTACTGGTACTGGTACTGGTACTGGTGATGGTGCTGGACTTTTCATCAAGGTCTTAAAATCTTTCAGAGTGGGTAGAGCTGTTTCGTCTAAAGCTTTCTGGTGAAAGAGTTGCAATCGTTGCAAGAGTTGACCGTACTTTTGCGATTTTTCTGTTTCGGACAAATCTTGGCGATCCATCAAGGACTGCAATTCGTGTTGTAACTGGGACATTTCGCTCAAATTGGGATTGGGAGGTAAATGCGGGGTGCGTTGTTCTTGCCACCGATGGTATTCCATCCATCGTTTGTAAGGCACTAAAGCTAGTTTTCGTCCTTCCATGGGGTTGTCAGGGGTCGATTCTGAGATCTTGGGACTTCCGATGGCCTTTTTATCTTGCTCCCACCAGTCCTCCCAACATGGTTCCCAAGACTCCTTTCAGTATGGGGCCTAACAAGAGAGGCAAAATGCCTCCACGTTGGACCAACATCTTCTTTTTTTGACGAATGGGAATTTTTTTTCGAACCATTTGGCGAAGAACGTGACGATGCTTGCTTAAGCATTGTTTCTGGTGTTTGGACAAAGGGATCGTGCCTTTCAAGACGTTCAAACAACATTCGCACACGGTATCGATGACCTCTCTGGAAGCCGTTTGAATGAGTTTTTTTCGTAAGGGTGGAGAAGCTTTGGACAGGACAGATAACAGGTCCCCATGTTTGACTAAACGTGGTGGCAGTCCTTTCCTTTTCTTTCCTTGGGGTTTTCTGGAGGGTGACATCTTTGAGTCTTTAGGAGCACCAAAAAACACTGATACCCTACTCGGTCACAGGCCTTTTTTATACTGGAACGCGTCGCCACTGATTGTCTTTACGGCGTATTAGTTTGAGGACAGGCATGACACGTCGTGCAGGGGTACGTAACGGACTAAATCGAGCCAGTTCTTGCTTGGACAAATCCAGTAAACTTTGTAACATGCCCGATCTTTCATGGACTTTGATTTTGGGAGAAGGTACTTTGTGAGCAGCAGCCACTGCCGCTAAATTGGAGGGTCCTGCCACTGGGGAAGTTCTTTTGGGGGTCATCAACGGAGAAGTTCTTGGTGTAATCAACGTCTCCAAGTACTCTTCAGTTCCTGGTGACATCAACGGAGAAGTGGACAAACGTGAGGCTGCCGGAGACGCTGTGGCAGGTCGTGGCTTGCGAGTGTAAGGTTGCGTCCTGGCCGAAGTGCCTCTCTTGCGACTAGTTTTCTTCTTCTGTGGACTTTTCTTTTTCTGGGGACTTTTTCTCTGTTTCTTTTTCTGGGGGCTTCTTTTCTTTTTCCGGGGTGATGGTGGTGGTGTCTGGTAAGAGGAGGGTCCTGCCACTGGAGAAGTTATTCTTCTTGGGGACCTGGTCTTTTTCTTTTTCTTCTTGGGGATTCGTTGGACTTTTGTCTTGGGGATAACTTTGGGGGCATTAGGATCCCATCTTAAGAGTGAGCGAATGATGACCCCTCCTAGAGTACCGCTCCCTCCAGGTTTCAAAATGATTTGTTTTTTGGTTTGAGTGTCGATGCGGGGATCGGCCAGTTGGACCAAAGCGACTTTGTTTCGATCGAAAAAGCGTTTGGTTTGATGAGGAATCTGAATGATTCCTTGGAGTAATTGACGTGCCGTCACCGTGAACCATCGTAAGACTTCTTTGAGACTAGCTTCTAAGACACGGGCTCGTGTTTGTGGATCTTTTTCTCGACTGATGCCATACAAGGCACGAATCAATTTGACGGGAAGATGCGACTGAAGGGACGTCATGTTCACACTGTGTGAGACAGACGAAAAAGGGTCTGAGGTTTTTATAGATTTTTTTCATGGGGAGTGAAATGAAGTCGAGGACGGAGACGTGTACAGGACAGGCCCTCCGTCTTGGCACCAGTGGTGAAACAAGTGGGTACGAAATCGCAAATCCTCGGGGGTCGTAGGTTTCAAATCGACGAGTAAATAGGCGTGTGGCGTTTGAGTGGCATCGTCGTACGCCTGAGTCAGCCAAGGCGTTCCTAACTGTTTGGCTAAGACTTGCACTTGCGATTTATCTCGAGGACTTTTAAACAAGACCACGTAATGCGCATTGAGACTGATGGTGCGATGGGCTTTACTTTGTTGAAACAAATTTTGGGTGATGTAAACGACACTGGCATTACGGTGATGCCCTTTGCGCGTAAACCACAATTTAATTTCTTCTTCGTCTTCTCCTAACATGTCGTCGAAAATGACCAAATGGGTTAGACGGGAGTCAGAGACGATGCCATCGTCTTCTTTAGGAATGCCTTCCACAAACACGATGGAATCGCCTTGACTTTCTCGCAAGAGGCTGTACGCCGATTGCCACTCTTTGTAACACCACACGATCCGTTGAGGGGGTCGATCGATCAAATGATGTTTATGTTCGATCAAACGTTTGACGAATTCGGTTTTGCCTGAACCGCTAGGTCCAGCAATGAGCATGTTAAAGGGATGGCGAAGATACAAAGCCTCCCAACTGGCACGATCTAAGTGTTCGTCAATGACTTTGACAGTAGAGGAAGAGGGAGCAGAGACAGCAGAGGTAGCCATGGTGTGAGAAATGTCACTTGTGACACTAAAAACAAACAAGACAAGAGTTTATATACTTTTTCAGAACACGTTTATTGAATGTTTCAAATATGAACACGAAAGACAAAAATACATACAACCCAAATAGTGATGTACAGGAATATAAAACACAGCAAAACAATCAAAGTGAAATATAAACAAGTGTCTGTACAACATGTTTTGGGTAACGAAGATGTCCTAGGGACAGTGTGTAATGTTCTTACAGTCTCTACTTGAGGTATTGTCACACAAGTGTCCTCCCGGAATGACCTTTCAGGTATGTCCATGACAGTCCTGTCCTGAAGCGAGTGGTTGTTCTCGGTGACGGGTTCTTCTGGCACCGTCACTAACACAGGTTGAAAAGTAACTTTTTTCCTTGAACAACTCTTGTGCATACTGGGCCACTGCTTGGGTCCAAACCTCAAAACCCCCCTTTTTCCAATCACGAACATCTGTCCAATGAGGGTGTAAGTCACAAGCTACACACACATCGTCATACACGTCTTGGGTCGCTAAAAGTTGACGAATCTTTTTTTCCTGTTGAGGTCGAGAAGTATCCAGATGAAAACGCAAGGCTTTGAACAAAAGGAGTTTTTCGTGACCATTTAAGGCCATGGAGGTGGTAAGTACTGATCGTAAAGAGTCCACAAGGAATCGGCTGGTAAACGAAATCCCAGAAAACAAGTCACTAAGACACACACCACTTGTCGTCCAAAATTGAATGGATACAGTTCTTGTAATAATTGATGGTAATGATCCACGGTTTGAATATGGTCATTGAGTTCCTTCCACGGAATCTGTTGGATGACATGTGACATAAACCGTGGCATGGCAGCCTGTTTTTATATTCTCTTTTTTTCGGATGCAATAGACGTACTTTCTAGCCAGAGATCTTCGTTCTCCAGTAGGGAATCTAAATCTTGCATACTGTAACCGAAACGTTAGAGTTCGTTTAGGTGTTTCCTCTTCCTCTAAGTAGATTCCACGTAAAATATGTTGGTAATCCTTTAACTTGTCTTCCTCAATGCATTGCACTAGGTGAATCTCGAAGTAACCATAATCATGAACATGTCGATCATTAGCGACCTCAAAGTTTTGAACAATGTCTGACCATTGAAAGAATTTCTGACGAATCAGTTCTCTTATACCCTTCAGGTACCAGTGGTTAAAGATCTGGTGACGTATCGGATGCAATTGTTCTTTACGTTTCACTTGTATTTTGACCAGCTCTCGGTAAATGCGTTCTCTCAACTCCACAGGCAAAGCACGAATGTTCTCTTGTAAAGTATCCATGAATAGGTCATACTAAATCCTCTTTGGTCTGACACAAGAAATGTACTCTTTGCACAAACATGGTTTCACTTCAGTGTCGAATTTAAATCGTTGAGTCACTAATCTACACATTACAATTCGTTCAGAAGTTTCCTCTTTCACCAAGTTGACATTGTGTTCAAGATGTTGGTAATTCGTTAACTCTTCCTCTGGAATTCGATGCAGTACGTTTACAATGTAGTAGATAGAATCGTCAATACCAAACCAATCCTTTTTATAACCAGGAGGTCGTTGATCAATGTCTGTCCAATGGAACACTTTCAACTCAATCAGTCCTTGTATAGCCTTCAGGTACCAGTGGTTCAAACACCGGTGACGTAACGGATGCAATTGTTCTTTACGTTTCACTTGTATTTTGACCAGTTCTCGATAAATGCGTTCTCTCAACTCCACAGGCAAAGCACGAATGTTCTCTTGTAAAGTATCCATGAACAGATTATTATGGTAAGAAGTTACTTCAATGTCTCGGTCCCACTAAGGGTAAGTAATGACAATTCGGTGACCATCGAGCATGTTCTACGTAGGCCGAATCTTGCGGTTCCCAGTGGTGAAGTGACACACCGCAACTGAAGCACTTGACTTTATCTCCTTCGCCCAAGTAGAAAAATCCGGCTCTGGCTAATTCTTCGGGGGTCGGTCCTCCCAGATACTTTGGCTATTTTCCTTTGAACGATTGAAGACGATTTTCAAAGTCGCAGTATTCCGACAAACGCACAGGAAACGAATATTCGTTTTTCACAGGTTCGTTTCGATGAGGGTTGAGTGAAATGGGCAGGAGTTTGCTCAGGGCTGGATGACATCCGTAGGGAGGTAAACGTGAAGGTCGACATTCCCCTTTAAAACGAAACCCAGTAAAAAGTCCAAGAGGACGAGCAGCATCGCTTTCGCATCCCACAGGTTTGACACGCACAGCATCACTTTCCATGACAGGGGTAGGGGCACTAAAGTTCCCATGATGCTTTACGGCATCGCTCAGGTCACAAGGTACAGCATCGGTCCCATCGCAAGGCTCACAATCGCACTCGTCTGCAAACTCCGTTACGCAATTACAATGGTAACCACATGGACAATCGCAGTTTCCTTCCGGACATTTTCCGTCGCAATGTCTGGGTCTTATCCATCCAGTAGAGAAAGATACAGCTTTTTTACAATCCCCAAACTGGAACGATGTCTCTTTCAAAGTATTCATCTTGTTAGCTCGGTCTTGGTAGTCACAATGAACTATCGATCTTGACCATAGCCCCCTTTTTATACTAGTCGCAATGCAGTCTCCAGTTTGTACATCTTTCCTTTTTTACGTTTTTTATGTCTTGTTTCGGAAGGTACCGTCTCTAAGGTACCGTCAACATTGTACCGTAGTGTAATGGGTGGAAAGGCCATAGAAAGGTAAGGGCAGTGCGGAGACCATCGAGTATGTTCCAGAATAGCTGAATCTTTATAGATACATAGATCCATTCGTAACTTCAGTCCGCAAGCGAAACACTGTACCTCGTATCCCAATCCTGACTCAGGTCCCAAGTAGACAAATCCTGTTCTAGGTAAAACATGCGAAGAAGGTAATCCTTCCCTATCCGTAGGCCATTTCTGAAACGTGTCCAATCGACGGGCACAATCACAATAGTCAGGTAAGAAGACTTGAAAATGGTAGGGTTTGAACTTGGAGTTCTCATCGGTTTTCTCACTCGATTCTTGCTGTGGCGAAGTCATCTTTCTGGTGGGTGGCTATCCTCTTACAACCAATGTTTTATACCAACGTGTCCATACGGTAAGGTGAAATGATTGGGAAGTCGAACTCGCTTCTGGTACACGATTTGATAAACTTTTTCCAAAGGTCGACTGACGATGTGGTGAGTGGGTAAACGTACAATCTTGTTCGGTTGGTGAGTGGTCACTTTAAAGTTTCCATCCTCTCCCGATTGCAAGGCTTCTTTCAATACCCCAAAGTTGACCACACGACTGGTACGATAATTCAGAGTCAGTCCTTTCACTTTGCACGTCGTGTGCACTTCTCCTTGTTTGTCCCGGTATTCGTAGCCGTAATTTTTGGGACCGCCACTGACGAAACTTAGAATCTTGTCGTCGGGATGCTCGTCTGTCCAGGCTCCTAAACGGTCTCCTTCGATGTTAGGGTGATGTTGAATCGGGTGATGGATGTAAATGCAACTGTCCGTGTCAAAGTACAGGACGCGTTCTTCTAACAGTTCTAAAGCTTCGTACAATTTTAAGCGAGCATGGGCTGTCACGTAAGCCGCAATGATGACATTTCCAAAAGGATCGTCTTGTACAAAGTCCAGATCTTCTTCGTAATTGACCAAGATCAAATTCTCTCGAACGACGTCCACGTGTTTCATGTATTTGGTTTTGTCGTGAATCATCTGGAAGTAGCGGGAAGGTTCTGTCAAATATTCCGTCTTGGGTAAACACGGTCGTTGTGCCATTTTACCCCACAAGCAATTTAACATCACTTTGGCAAACGATCGCCTGCCTTCGTTTTTCTCGATGTGGTCTAAAGTGATGCCTTCTTGTTCGTAATATTTCTCTTTGAATTGTATTTGGTCTTCGGGAGTGTGACACCAGGAAGGATAGCCGCTGGCTTCTTGCTTCAGTTTCAAAAAGGCATCCACGTAGTCGGCGAAAATGCCTTTCTGACTGGGATCACCCTTGCGGTACTGTTGTGTCTTGGGAAAGTGGCAAATCTCGTATACTTCAAACAGTTCGTATCCCATGTCCAGAGCTTTGAACAATTCTACGCTGACCCAGGTTCCCGTCAAGGCCCGTTCTTCCTGGCTGTGATGACAAGGCTGGTCTTGGTTGCACGTTTCGGCACAAGTACGGCACAAGGGAAACATCAGTTTGCCTTGACAATGGTGAGGTAAGACGGGATGGTAGAGGTTCGTGGGAGGCAAAACTTTGCACTTGATCAAGCCTTCGTATTGTCGAATGTTTTTCAGGTCGATGTGTTCCGTCAGCAATTGCGGGTGCCCTACAGGAAAGCGACAATATTTACACACGTAGGGATACAGCGAACACACATCCAAGTATTTGATTTCTTCTCCTTTCTTTTCGTCGGCTTGGTACAGCAAACAGGTGGCATTGGTCCTTCCTCCGTACAAACTATCCCTCGGGTTCAGCGGGTCCATGAACTGGTAACTTTCCACGAGGTGTTTAAACTCGGGATCGGTTTTCATACGGTGATCGTACTCGTGTTCCCACATTTCCACCACTTGGTATCCTTGCTGTTCTAACTTTAGGCGTCGCTGACAAGTGTCCTGGTACAAGTCTTCCATGGTTCGTTGCAAAAACTGATTTTTAGTGCCACGGTCAGGGTAACAGACGGGACATCCGTGAAATAAGCAACCGTTAAACTCGTACACGATCTTGGGGTTTTCTAAGTCCCAGCCATCAACCGAATACGTTCCAATGGTCTTTTCGCCTCCTCCGTTGCGGGCATGCTGAATCCATTTGTCTTCCTTGTCGCACAAGTAATGTAACCAACGTAGGGCTTTGACCGAGTATTGACGCTTGACATAGTGGGTCGTTTGAGGACTGATGACAGCCACGGTGTTTTCAGGCATGAATCGTTGGCGGTACACTAAGGAACACGCTTTGGCAATGGTGCAAGCTTCTTTCAAAGGATCGACCCCTCCGTGTTCCATGAACAGTTCTCGAAATTTTCCACAGCAACGCCGTAAAATGTCCACGTCGGAACGACAATATTTTAGCATTTCTTCCTGAAAGTCGAAAGGGTCCGAGGCGTGAATCTGGTACCAAGCGTAGAAAGCTTCTCGTTGTTCGGTACGCATGTTGTCGGGGTCGTAATAGTGAACCTCAGGCAAATGGGGTAGAACAGCATGTTGATTGGCTTCCGTATTGAAAAAGTGTGGAAAGTACCCTTTAGCCATTTCTGTCATTCCAAACGTTTTAGGCATTCGACTCAAAGGCATGGCCAAATAGCTCATCGAATCTTTAAACTGTACTTGTCCCACTTGCATGAAAATGATTTTGGCTCCGTTCAAAGTCACTTTAGGACGCTCGGTGCCTTGTTCCGTATAGTACCTCAAAAGAAACTGTCCATCGTATCCGGAGAAATTGTGAGCCATCACCGTGGCATGACGATGACAATCTCCGTAACGTTCGATGTCCTCTTGGCTCCACGTCTTGTCGACGGGGTCTAAGACCCATTGGGCAAAATCGGCTAACGTGTTTGGTCCCCGAAAGATTTTTTCACGCCCTCCGGGTATCTTGCTGCAGTGAGGGCAATGACTGAAGATAGGTTCTTGAATGCACTTCTCGCACGCTCGATGAGCCACGCAGAAATTAGGAATGTGAATGCCGGTCTCTTGCATGCATTCGAAATCGAAAAAGATGAAATTGCCTTTCTTCTTGTGACCGTCCTCTTTCTCTGGTGGGGGTTGGTATTTTTGCACGTAGCATTGGTGTTCCAAGTCCACGATGTGGTGACAAATGTGACATTTTTTCTTTCCTCGACATACGTGTGCCTTGGCAGCATTGGTACATATGACTTGTTCACACGTAGGGCACAATCTCAGGAGTTGACAAGCACATTTCTTCTGTGAACCTTGCGTTTTCAGATGTTGTTGGTAACAGGTAGGGCTGACAAACGTGCGCAGACAAGTGGAACAAGGCACTGGTTCTTCGCTCAGACAGGGTGAAGAGGCCAAACATCCTGAGCATTTCAATCCACAATGCTTGTGTTGCTCTCGATTATTATAACCATGGTCACATTTCTCACAGTAATAACCGTATCCCAGAAATCCGGTGATACTGGTAATCGTATCGAAATGGTCATCGTGATGATAAACATGAATGTATTTTCCGTCCTTAAAATCTTGGCCTCGAAACAATAGAGGTCCGCGCATTTCTTGAGGGTGCACTTTCAAGGTGTATCGTGGAGCTAGGACATCTTGCAATTTTTGCATCTCAGGAATGCCGCAGGGTGTGTCTTTGGGCAATCCGGCTTGTTGTAACAAGAGTTCTGCTTCGTTTCGTTGTTTGGCTCGGTCGGAACGTTGAATAGTGTCCCAGGTTCTTTTCCATTCTACCGTGTCGTTCTTGTTGGCATAGGTTCGTCCCACCACGATGGCACGGGCTAAACACATCTGGTCTTGAGGGTTGTTAATTCGGACGAGACTTGTTTTGGTGTTGCGAAGGTCGTCTACCAATAACATCTTTTTGCGTCCAGTCCCTTGAGGAGGAGAGACGTGGGTCATGTCCAGTGTGGCTTTTCCATCGGTGATGTCAAACTGGTCATTAGATTGTTGCACGTGTTGAATCTTGTCCATGACTTTGGAAGCAGTCAATTCTGCAGGGGTGCTAAACTCGATCCAAACAGGGGATTTCAAACCGTCGTGTTGTATGGAAAGTCTCAAGCGATCGTCTTCTTTGGGTTGACATTGCTGCTTGAGTGCAGTGAGCAAAGAATCCCACACCTCGGTGATGAACACTTCTGCTTTCTCTAACGGCACTTCAGCCTTGAAATCTTTAAACTTCACCGTGTATTTGTAAGCCGTGGTTCTAAATTTTCTAGAGGAGCGCTTTTCCGTCTCTCGAATGGAATAGTACTTTTCAGGGTTGACAAAGGGTGGTGAACTTGGTTTAGAGGGTTCGGATTCTGGTTCACTCATGTCCTCTTCAAAATCACTGGCATGAATTTGTGCCAAGATTTCAGCCCTGGTACGAGGCGATAGATCACGTTTCTGCCTCTTACTTTCTTCTTCTTTCTTCTCGAATGAATGGGATCGTTTCATCTTGAAAGCAAAAAGTCAAATGACTCAAGTTCAAACACCATAAACTACTTTATAGTCATAGCAGACCAGCGTATATAAAAGGGTGTGTGTCTTGTCCTTTCACTATTCATTTCACTCTCAAGCCGAACACAACGATGGAAGAGACTGACCAGATGGAACGTTTCGTCAGAGCTTTGCGAGGGGTCATTAGAAAATTCTCTTCAGACCAGCCTACGGACTACTCTCCTTCCTTTAGAGATAAAAGTCAAGATACTTGCTATATCTGTCAGAAGAAAGGGCATTGGTCTTCAGAGTGTCCAGACCGTCAAAAAAGAAAAAAAACAGGGGATAAAAAAGACAAAAGTCAAGATACCTGTTATTATTGTAAAGAAAAAGGACATTGGTCTCCAGATTGCCCAAAAAAGAAACAAGAGGAGTCAGAAGAAAAGAGGAATTCTTCAGAAGAAGAGAGGGATTCTTCAGAGGAAGAGAGGGATTCTTCTGAGGAAGAAAGAAGACAGGTGAAGAAAAAGAAACAAGAGAAAAAAAGAAGAAGGGAAGAAAGCGAGGAGGAAGAAGAAGAGGAAAAGAGTGTGACGGTGAAGAAATTCAAAAAACAGAGAGACTAAACAAGGAGACAGAAGAAATCAATGAACTTTTTATTAAAGTGTTGTGTTGTGAATTGGATTGTAAAAAATGGAGAAAAGAATAAATGAATGATATAAGGTAAGAGTCTTTGAGTTCTGATTTTAAAATAAGAAGCTAAACTCACGCACTCATACACAGACACGTACTATAAGGGTAAAATGGGTGGGGTTTTTTGAGTTATTGGCAAATTGAAATTGTATTTCTTTTCGAGAAATGTGGGTGGCCCTGAAAAGGGCCTTTTTTCTTTATGGTGCAGGGGTGAGTTTAACCAATCAATTTTAACTGCCTTATGCCTTTGCCACGGCCAAGGCCTACTTCTGAACTGCGTAATGCTGATGATGATTGGGTTGAAATCACTAAGGGTGGTACGGTAGGCTTAGTCACAGGGTTGACGTGTTTAGCTCGGGAAGGTCGTATTCTCTTCGGTCGTGATAATGAAGTCTGATACATTTGTTTCAGACTTCTTAACTCCGCTAAAATGTCCAACAGTACCGTGACCGTTTGATTTTCACCCTCTTGTTTCTTTGCTGCTACTACTTCTTCTTGCTGTTGCTGCTGCTGTTGTTTTTTTCTTACCTCTTCTTCTTGCTGCTGTTGCTGTAGGAGAAAAACTTGTTCGGCTTCCTTTTGTCGTTGTATAAATTTCTCCAATTCTTCTTTCTGTCTCTGTCTAAAATTCTCCACTTGCGGTAATGAAGAAGGTAACGAAGGTTCCGGAACAAATTCTTGCGAGGAGAGAAAATCCACAAAATCCCAATTCACCTCTTCTGAAAGTAAGTCCGAGTTCCCTTGGGCGGTCTCCCCTGCTGGTGCACCCCAATGGATCGTTTTCTGAGTTTCCGTCATGTTGAATCACTGTCGCATAGATTGACTGCACACAAGCGCTAGCGAATCTATATTGACTACGTGACGTCACAGACTGCTCTCTTCGGATTGGATGCGGGCTGACTGAATTCTGTAACGCGTGTTCGGATTGGTGAATGAACTCAATCCGTTTCAATCCTTTCTGTCCCTATAAATAAGCGCCGTTCACTGCATTGATTCACCTATTCTCGGAGCCTCAACATGTGGACCGACGTTGAATCTTCAACCCTTGTGTCAACAATGATGTTCAGGACGGACATGCTCATGTATGTCCGATCCAAGTGGACCGTTGTCCACAGGACCAACAGCAGCCTGTGGATAAGAAGAGTCTATATAGAGAGACAAGGTTGCCTCAAGAGGACTCTGATGTATGGCCCTGCTGTAAGACGAAGTTTGAGGACAAGAAGATGTCGCAAATGCCCTTTATGTTAAGGGCATATTAACATAAACCAAAGGCCCTTTTCAGGGCCAGCCATATTTCTCGAAAAGAGATAGTCTTTGAATTGCCTACCCCTTTTTTTAAAAATTTAAAAAAAAAAAATCCCATGTTAAATTCCCCTTGTCCGTAGATTGTCCCACGATTTATTCCCATGTTAAATTCCCCTTGTCCGTAGATTGTCCCACGATTTTTCGCCATGTTAAATTTCCATTGTCCGTAGATTGTCCCAAGGGGTTCTGTAATGCTAATTCCCATTGTCCGTAGGGTATCCCTATTCACTACTCATATATTACCAATCTGTCGGATCCATGAGTAATAAATTTCTTATCTACCGGTCATCATCCATAAAATGTTGTCTTTTTTACATTTTAAAATAATTGCATATATATATATATATATATATATATATATATATATATATATATATATATATATATATATATATATATATATATATATATATATATATATATATATATATATATATATATATATATATATATATATATATATATATATATATATATATATATATATATATATATATATATATATATATATATATATATATATATATATATATATATATATATATATCACGTACTTTTGTTTGAGTATTTCAATAGACTAATGAAGGTGTGGATTTCTCAAGCATGATACAATGATGTTGACAGGTCCTGTCAGTAAGACTAATTGATACATGTATTCTCGATAAAAGGTCACATATTGGGAAAATAACCTAATAAGAACAATTCTTTAGCCAGAACCAGTTAAAGGGATAAAGGTACAACATATTTAGTAGAAGAATCTTTCTCTGTTTTGGAGTTTAAAAACACTTTATTTTCATTTTAAACTTGGCTCTATTTTTTTTTTAAATTTTAAAGTTATTGCTTTATTTAAACATATATAACCTGGACTCTTTGACATTGTTGGTCACCATCACCACCGCTGCTAATATAACACATACTACTCTTACCGGCAGTGCCGGATTAATGCATTCCATGGCCCGAAGGACTGCAAATATTATGGTGCCCCCCTCCCCCCCACCCCCGCGTCAAACGACAAAACTAACCACATAAAAAAAGACAATATTATAAGCTAAAAAGGTGTGGAAATACCAATGTTGCCATCATTCCGGATGAAAATGCTTCTACATGCCGGTCTCAATGGTCATATGTAGTTCATTCAATTTTATCATCAACAATAAAGTTTAATTTTGTCTGGTGACCCTGCTGGGCTGGTGCCAAAAGTGTGTACTTAATGGTAGTAATCCAACACTGGTTACCAGTTACTATAAGATTTTATTCAAGTTTTAAATTTAGGTCTCTGGAAATTCCTGTCGCCATATTTTGCATTGTCGTTTTTTAATGAAAATATAATTGGTGGATAACATTGCTGTTAATAAGTAAAATGTTAACCTAATTTATATCTTTATCTGCAATTTGTCATCAAGGAAGCTTACCACCCGAACATTTTCTGCCTTTTCCATCAAGTCGAGAAAGAATGTTCCTATTTTATTTATTATGACCGATATACAAACGGATAAATAAATAAGTGCAGGTTTTGACATTATCAAAATCGGAATTATTCAACTAATCGTTTATTTTTTAACGTATGCATCTACTCTCTAATTTTTTTGTTTTGTTTGTTTTTTATGTGTTTTTTTTGTGCTTCTTTTGTGTATGTGTGTGTGTAAAAATTTTCAGTATCAAAAACTACAAAAACGTTAACAATAATACTTTCAAAACGATAGATACGTCGATATTTGTTTCACATTTGCACATTGGCTTCGTGATTTAATTTTTGTGCAGATCGTATTTAATAAGTACCGATCAAAAATACGTGTTTTGTTTCTCGCAAAATCGGTGTTATCAACTGGCATGCTTATTTCATTTTTTTTTTTCATACGCTGCCTCATTATGCTTGTTTTGGGATAGTACAAAAATATACCAAACGTCACTTTCGAAGCGGAAATGCTTACTTCAGTACTTGATCAATATCGAACAAATAAACAAGTGCAATGCATTTGATCATTCTTCATACATTTCCTAGCAAATTACATGCATCATTGGTCAAATTGCTCGTTAAATCTCTATCGATGTTTTTAAATCAGTTTACATTCGTTAGTTATTTCCAGTTAGGGCCTAATTAATACATACTATATTTTAATAATGTTATTTGTATTCATGCTTGCTATTAGTTTCAGACAATGGCTAAATTCGTTTACCCTGAGTTACATTCCTTTATGTTAGTCCCAGATGTTGGACACTGTGGTCAAAATTCCATCGGTTGTCATAGACTGCAAATTAAAATGGTATAGTGACAGTGACGGTCAGTGGTGTTAATCCTCGTTTCCAACGCCATTTAGACAACGTAATTATTCCATTAGACTGCCAAGTGTCATATGGGTCTGTTTGGACTGTAATTATTACGTCTATTATGTGCTACCTGCATTACGCAACGACAGGTAAGGGAGATAAATATGTTGCGCCTAAACGGCATTTCCTATTACTGTGATTGAGAAAAGGACAGAGTTAACCTAAACGTCTGAGTGGTTTATTAATGTAATTACAGGAGGGAGTAATTTAAACACGCTTCGGGATTAATTATTTAGCAATTAAAGCATCCTGTCTTTTATCTTCATTTACGGTCGAAAACGTCATGGATTAATTACACAATTATATAAATCAACAAATTATTATGGATATTTTAGGGGATTATATTGTAAGAGATTTATTACAACATAAGTTTGTGACAATCGAAGGCAAAATTTACAATATTATTCAATCACTATGCAATAATGTGAGTAGCGTAGTAAACAATAATGATGCTATTTCATATTCAATTTTCTCGTTAAGAAATATATTGTAAATTTCTCACGTAACGATTATATTCATTTTATTACTATCAAAATTGAAGAATTGTTCCCAAGCAGTATAGAAGATTTGTATTATAAAAAAAAATTTAAAAAATCGTCTGTAAAGAAAGCGCTTCACAACTGTCGTCTTTCATCTTTCTGATTATGTTACGGCTCAGACAAATTGAGATATCTAACTTGGATATCCACACTGAGATATCCAACTTGGATATCCACACTAACTGAGATATCCAACTTGGATATCCACACTAACTTTTTTTTTTATCCCCAAAGCCTACATGTATATCGTACGTATGTTTGAATCTAATATGTGTGTGCATGTATGTATGTATATTTTATGATTGCACCTGAATTTTCACTACGATAAGAGTGATGTTTCATCTTATATGTTGCTAATAAAGTTGTCAAATTCTATTACTGAGGACTGAACTCATTAAGAATTTTGTTTTAATGAGATCTAAACGTATTATTTTCAGAAAATAAAGTTATTATTATTATTATTATTATTATTATTATTACATCATCTCAAATTTCACGTGGAAATGGTAAGGTCGGATAATAAGTGTTGCCTTATGGTAAGACAATGTGCCGTTTAGTGAGAATATACAATATTTTAGAATGATGGTAGGGTGAACATTATTCTTCAGTTATGGTAGGGTGAACATTATTCTTCAGTTATGGTAGGGTGAACATTATTTTACAATTATGGTAGGGTGAACATTATTCTCCAATTATGGTAGGGTGAACATTATTTTACGATTATGGTAGGGTGAACATTATTTTACAATTATGGTAGGGTGAACATTATTTTACAATTATGGTAGGGTGAACATTATTTTCCAATTATGGTAGGGTGAACATTATTTTCCAATTATGGTAGGGTGAACATTATTCTACAATTATGGTAGGGTGAACATTATTTTCCAATTATGGTAGGGTGAACATTATTTTCCAATTATGGTAGGGTGAACATTATTTTCCAATTATGGTAGGGTGAACATTATTTTACAACTATGGTAGGGTGAACATTATTTTACAACTATGGTAGGGTGAACATTATTTTCCGATTATGGTAGGGTGAACATTATTCTCCAATTATTGTAGGGTGAACATCATTTTACAATTATGGTAGGGTGAACATTATTTTCCGATTATTGTAGGGTGAACATTATTCTCCAATTATTGTAGGGTGAACATTATTTTACAATTATGGTAGGGTGAACATTATTTTACAATTATGGTAGGGTGAACATTATTTTCCAATTATGGTAGGGTGAACATTATTTTACATTTATGGTAGGGTGAACATTATTCTCCAATTATGGTAGGGTGAACATTATTCTCCAATTATGGTAGGGTGAACATTATTTTCCAATTATTGTAGGGTGAACATTATTTTACAATTATGGTAGGGTGAACATTATTTTACAATTATGGTAGGGTGAACATTATTTTCCAATTATGGTAGGGTGAACATTATTCTCCAATTATTGTAGGGTGAACATTATTTTACAACTATGGTAGGGTGAACATTATTTTACAATTATGGTCGTGGTGAACAGTATTTTTTAATTATTGTAGATAATACGTGAAAGTATTATATATGATTACATGTAAAGTTACATTTAAAATTGTAAGGACTCTAGCATGATGTCATTGATGAAGGAACGAATACTGCAAACACTAAAATATGCTCATTAGTGGTAATCGAAGAAAATTGTACACACAATATTGTAATAATGCCAGTCAGTAACTTATAAACAGTTACAGCAGGAACATGCTACTGTATACTTGCAAATCCACAAATTAAAAATAAAATTAAAAAATATTGAATTGTTGTCATTTATGGCGTTTGCGTGTGTGTGTGCGTGTGTTTGTGTGCGAGAGAGTAAGATAAAGGACATTACATTTTCAATCTTCTATGTTATGCTACATATATAAGCATGAACGGCGTTTTGGCGTGGCAAGTGGGGCGACCGCCCCAGGCCCCGCTCTTGAGGGGGCCCGAGCTTCAGGCCTAAGGTCGTCCTTATGAGTTTGTCAAGCTATATTCTACGGGCCCCGCGCGGTCGTAGTCGGCCCTAGGCCCAGCGTACTCGTAACGCCGCCTCTGTATATAAGTACTGTCAGAGAGAGAGAGAGAGAGAGAGATTAGAACATGAATAACGTGTTAAAATGAATAATACGTGTTTATGTGTTGTGTGATTTTATACAGTCGATAGTTGTTGATATGTTGTTTTTTTTTTTTACTACTACTATTATGATAAGGGTGAGGAATATAGAACCTAGTTAAGGTGACGATCCGAAAATCTGTATAAATTTTTATAATGGGACAATATGATTTTCGATATCTACCAATGTATTTATTCTAATTATGCATAATATATAGTGCTGCTGCAATGAAATCTATTTCATTCGAGAGCGTGTCTTGTTTATACTGCAATATTTGCAGAAACACACCCACCCCACGCTATTTCCATACAATTTTTGTCAATTGGACATAGATGTGCGTAAGATTCTGGACAATTTGATATCCGTCGCAAGTTTGCAAGTTTTACTAGAAGGAACAAGGCCCCACACAGCACGCCACGCAAGTGCATTCGTGCATTGATACAACGTATGAAGTGGTCGACAGAAAACTAAACAACCAACATAGCTAGGGGCGCGCCATGAACTGCATCAATGGACTGATACAATGTACAAAAATATCACACTCCATGCCTACAATCTCTCAAAAATCTCGAACAATATTAGAACCATGGCTGTGAAATTCCCTTACAGTAGTAAGACAATGGTAGAATATCAGTGTGTGTGTGTGTGTGTGTGTGTGTGTGTGTGTGAAACATATAAGCACATTTAAATTAAATACTTATAACATCTTATGGAATGTAAGTAATACATTTTGTAAAAGAGAAAAATAGTAAGTTCTATCACTAAAGTGGATATCACATTAAACTGAATACTAATACCTAAAGTTTAAGTAACGAAAGTTTTTGTAACCCCACTCCCAAATTATGCGGCAACGTACATTTTTATGTTTCATTTATTTCTTTGTTTTTAATTAGTGTGATTTTATAACAGGAGAGAACTGACCAGGAATGGTACAAATGTTTACTTCGATTTTATTTGTGGATCTCGACACAACATAAAAATATGAATTTAGTCAATCAAATAAAATTCGAATATTCTCCAGTTTCACTTATTTCACAGACATCCATGTATCTTTTCTGTTGGTATCCTAATATGCTAAATGCCCCCAACCCTCAACCTCTTCATTGATACCAAACCCGATCAGTGAACGTCTCTGACTTTGAACACCTTATTGTCTAGTCACATGATCAAAGGGAAAATATTGATTTCGCTGTTCTGTGAAACCCCTCAACGAAAGTACCAACGTAACGTGACGGATTTGACAATTTGCATTGACTTTAAATAAAACTTTCAGAGACAGCTATAAAAGCGTGAAAATTCTAAATACATCTAAAATTCACATACTTTTTGTTAGTAAGTAGGATGGAACGCCTGAATGAATAAACGTAAATTACGGAGGGAGGTGTAGGAATCAGCCACCAATCGGCTCACAGCCATTTTGAGGTAGTGATCGGGTATTGATATGTGACAAGGAGAGACGGTCGTGTGTGATTGTATCTGCTTTGAACTGAGTGGTGGTAAGATATAAAACTGAAGATACAAAAATCGCCAAAGAATAGCAGACTGATGTAGTGATAATTTAGAATACATACAGATCTGTTTTCAACCTAGTTTGAATTAATGCGGATAATTTTAGCACCTGTTTTATGGGTCGCCAAGCCACTTGCTTCGAGTGAGTGTTTGGGTAGGCGACATAGCGAGTAATGCTAGATGCGGGAGGTTCAACAAGTGCACCAACTTGTTCGCTTTGAAACAAATGATTCCAAAATGGGTTGGATTGGAGATGTCTACATTTATTGCACATTAATTATCTGCATTGTGTTGAAGTATACATGCGGTTACGATGTGCACGTGCGAGATGATGAGTTATCAAATTCGATTCTCTTCAATGCAAGCTTAGGATCGCATTGGTCGTATTCGGTAGATACGGACTATTCCTTCCAACTCGCTTTCAGAGTATTTGAATTGGATTCGAGTACAGGATACATTTACTCTCATCAATCCAATATTTGCAGACTTCTCACCCAAAATCCAGTGTATTATAAAATTACAGGAAGAAGACATTCCCTTCAAAATGGTTTGCCATCTCTGGAAAGAACTTCCATTCCACTTAGATTTTATTTACATGGTGAAAGATGTCCACCAATTTTAGAAAGAAGACTGAAATATCATAAAAATCAGTCTTTGCTTATTGAAATGTTCCAAACCATTACAGATGGAAATGGTGCTTTATGTTCAGGCAGTGAAAGACTTTTACAGTTGTCTCAATACATTCCTTTTTCAATATTGCAAAATGTATGTAGTATTTACTTTCATAATGAAGACTTTGTATTGGATAGTAAAACGTATGAAATTCATGCAAAACACATCAATTGCCACAAAAGTGGTACTGTGATTGTACGAGGTGACCTAATTTTCTGTGATCAAATGAACGATGTTTCATTAATTATAGTGATACAGCCTGGTATTAGCATTGATTTTGTACATGAAGGAATGAATCTTTCAGGATCCAAAATGCCAGTGAGAGTTAAAAGAGAAACAAACAATGCCCCTGTATTTGATAATACAAGTTACAATGTTTCTGTCATGGAGGGGCTTGCTCCAGGCTACCTTGTTACCACAATTACAGCAACAGATTCTGATAGTGGTCAAGCTGGCATACTCACATATACATTACGGGCAAATTTTGATGACCGAAGTGCAGACATGTTTGAAATGAATCCTACATCTGGCATCATAAAAACAACAAGGAGTCTTGATCGTGAGCAAATTCCAAGACACAAATTTTTAGTATTTGCAACAGACAATGGTCGGCCCATAAGAAGTAGTTATGCAACATTGACAATCAATGTTCTTGACCAAAATGACAACGTGCCCACTTTTGAGAAATCTGTATATAGTGTAGAAAAATATGAAAACCTTCCCCAAGGTTCAGCAATAGTCTCTGTTCGTGCAACAGATGCCGATGAAGGAGCAAATGCTGATATAAGGTACAGCATTGTGAACCCAACTGGACCAAATGAAGCATTCATGATTCATCCAACAACAGGAAGTATTTCTACTCGTGGAGATTTAGATCGAGAGACCACTAGTTCGTATACACTGCTTGTGCAAGCATCAGATCAGGGTGAAAAAATACAATTGTCTTCAACAGCAACTGTCAACATTAAAATTCTAGATGAGAATGATAACAGCCCTCAGTTCAGTCAGTTATCATACATGGTTGATGTTCTCGAGAGCTTGGATGTTTCAGCCACGCCCGTTATCATTCGTCTAACAGCGACGGATAAAGATGAAGGCCCAAATGCAGACATACGGTTCAGCATAACTGGTGGAAATACAGGTTTAACTTTCAGCATTGATCCTATTGATGGTCAGATACGAGTGTTACGTAAGCTTGATTATGAAGACCAGAAAGACTATCAGTTAAGAATACTAGTTCAGGATAGTGGGTCACCAGTTAGGACAAACAGCACAACTGTTTGGGTTCGTGTCCAAGATGTGAATGATAATGACCCAATTTTCCAGACCTCACCTCTTAGAGGATCTGTTCTTGAGAGTGAAAAACCGGGTACGTCTGTTCTGACTGTTCGATCTTCAGATAGAGATTCTGGTAAAAATGGTGAACTTGCATACTCCATATCAAACTCCACTTCTGGTCTTCCATTCACTATTGATCCAGTAACTGGAATTATCTCTGTCATTGCTGCCTTAGATCGAGAGACAAAAGACATGTATAATTTTGTGGTCATTGTAAAAGACAAAGGTGACCCACCCCGATCAGCATCCACTGATGCCATAATAGAAATTAGAGATGTTAATGACAACAGTCCAGTCTTTTCACAGAAAGTGTTTTTTAAAAGCATTTCTGAAGACCTTCAGTTGTATCAAAGAGTTATCAGTGTGACGGCCATGGATGCAGATATAGGAGAAAATGCAGTGATTAATTATGAGATAACTAGTGGGAATGCAGATGGAGTCTTTAGCATAAGTAAGGAAGTTGGAGCTGGAGTGATAACGTTAGCAAAACAACTAGACTACAAAAGGCAGAGTCGCTACATACTTACAGTTCGTGCTTCTGACTTGGGTAACCTCTTTGACACTGCAGAAGTTCGTATTAATGTAACAGACACTAATAAATATCGGCCACAGTTTGAAAAATCTGCGTTTAATATACATGTTTCTGAAAGTGTTGCAATAGGAACTTCTATAGGGAAGGTTCTTGCTGTTGATTCAGATGTAGGAGAAAATGGTCGTATCACCTATGAACTAACTGGGTCAGAATCTTTTGCAGTTGATTCCAGCACAGGGGATATAACAATTAGAAAAGCTCTTGATCGTGAGTTGCAAGAAGCATATTCAATGACTGTGCGAGCACGTGATAATGGCAACCCATCCCTTGATGACACAGCCTCAGTGACCATCTTTGTAGATGATGTGAATGATAACCCGCCTGTGTTTGATAGGTCAGCATACTTTGGCAATGTCAGCGAAAGTGCGGGAATAGGAACCAGTGTTCTTCAGGTCCATGCTACAGATGCAGACACAGGGTCCAATGCACTTGTAGAGTACAAATTCAAATTTGGATTTGATGGTGGTGCAGACTTTGAAATTGACACAGCTCTAGGAGTGATCAGAGTAAAAAAAGAACTTGATCGTGAAACTAAAAATAACTATACTCTTGTTGTTCTGGCTGTAGATAATGGAGTAATCAGACTTTCTGGTTCAGTGGAAGTTAAAATTAAAGTTACAGATGTGAATGATAATGCACCACAGTTTGTTTCTGATCCAATCAGTATATATGTGACAGAAAATACCCCAATTGGGTCTTCAGTAGCAGTTATTGAAGCCGTCGATCGGGATGAAGGTGTCAATGCTATCATCGAATATTCATTTGAGGGAGGATTAGATGCAGATTTGTTTGAGTTAGTCAGTCGTCCAGGAGAGCCAGCTGTTATTAAAAACCGTGTTTCACTTGATTATGAGTCAGATAGGAAAAATTACCAAATTTTGATTAAGGCTACTTCAAGGCCTCTGTTTTCAACAACAACAATTAATATTCATGTGCAAGATGTCAATGATAACAGTCCAGAGCTAAAGGACTTCATGATAATTTTTAACAATTTCATTGGCCATTTCCCAACAGAACCTATTGGAAGAATTCCTGCCTTCGATCCAGATGTTACAGACCAGGATAAGTTGGTGTACACGTTTGTCTCTGGAAATGAAGCCAACTTTCTATATCTCAATGAAACCTCAGGGGAAGTAACTCTTGACTCTAGATTGAACTCGGATGTTCCAAGAAATGGGACTTTCCAAGTCCGTGTTTCAGGTGAGGAACTGTCTATGCTACTATCTACCATTTTCACTATAAAGATTTGATCTTCCTTTATCTGCCTATTGAGAGTGTGGTGGGGAATTTGCACTAGAACTTGAAATCCATTATAATTGATATAAATGACAGAATCTACCAAGAGCACGTAAGTGTATTCCTTTATTTATCATGCTATCAGCTATCACTATTCAGGGCAGGGATCCAGGTGCTTTTTGCCTGTTGGGCCATTTTAAAGACTTAAGCAGCTTCTGAAGGCATCCTTTCTACAAGAAGTTCATTTTATGCATTTCTGTTGTATTATTGGTGCATATTTGTGCTGATTAGTAGAAGAATTTAGTTTATTGATTCCAAATTCGAATGTTTATTGTTACCATATTCAGTGTTTTATACCCCCAGAGAATTAGGAAATGTCAGACATTAAGAAGAGCATTGTGCATTCCAGAGTGTGCAGTTTGCTGCGTTTTTTTTTGTGGAATGGGTACAGTACTCACCTGAAATAGGCTAGGAACCACCATTTATTGTTAATAAATTCTGAACCATTTGAGATATTTTCACGAAACTTGGTTTGCATCACCGCGAGTTTGTATCGCACAGAAGAAAGGGTTTTGCCAGTTTATTAGTTTTAGACCTCGGTGTATCAATAAACAGTCTTGCTTATTGACAAAATCTAGTTATTCGTACACAGAATTCTGAGGCAGAGTTCAATCTAGGCTTTGTTTTTGCACAATGGGGCAAAAATGTCCTTGAGCCCACTCGGATATGAAAGATGCAATCAAGTTGGTGTTGAAATATTCAAGGCAGATTGGCCTATCTCTGCACATGTCATGTAACTTGCTGTTAATTCAGAAACATTTAATTGTCAAGGCTGATGGGGGTGGTGTAGGGCTGTAGTTAAACTGGTTGAAATGCTCTACGCTACAGAGTTCAGTGTCATTATGTAGACATACATCTTCACAAGAGGCGTTTTAGGAACATGCATGCTGGCGACTTCATTTTGCATAAATTCACCTAAATTATAATAACTGAAAGAACTACATGTATGCATCATTAGAACTTAATCAAATAAACTCAAGTCCAACATAGCTTTCTTCAACGATGGTGACAATGTTGTCAGATTTGTAAATTATATCTTCCTAGGAGTGAAAGAAAAAGACGGTACAGTGAAGTAGAGGTGAATATAAATTAAAGTATTGATGGATAAACAAAGCGATTCTCATTTGCGTGTTATTGGATGTTTGCTTGGTAAAACGATTCGTGCTAGTACTGGAGCAGGTAATGACTGCCTCATACTTGCTGGCACAGGAGTAATGTACTGAGAGTCAATTTAATTCAACGGGAAACACTTTTTTTTATCATTAAACCTGACTCTCTTTCACAAGTAGTTCATTGTAAACATCCAGTTTTGCTGTTGAACACTTGATTGGTAGTCCCTAAATTTAGTATGGAATGACTGCAGATAAAGAATCAACTTGAATGAATAAATAATGTTTAATGTAAATTATATAGTCAGTGAATTACATTATGTGAAATGTATGAAATACGAAAATTATTTTTCCACTTTAAAAGATAGAACCACACAAAATATCACCTGATAAAAACCTGACCTGCCTCTTTGGTAAACTTACAGAAGCCATTGACAATGTATATTTTAATCATAGATGGAGCCCTGTACAGTGCTATATAAACAAAGGATGACCTTGTAAATATTATTGTAAACCCCAATTGTGCTCTTATTGGGTAGGCATTAGTCATTTGTGTCTTCATTCTGAGAGTGTGAGTTGGATAGTAGCTTTAAAATTTTTTTGATCATATCGCTATTATGTCTGGAATGTGGCAGTTTATAGTGATGTCTAGCACTGGGGCATCATGCTGCAGACATGTATCATCATGTCCCACCCATTCACATTATCCGGACACCAATCCAACTAGTCCAAACACTGACCTCATAATGCTGGATGCCTAGTTTGGAAGCTGTTAGTTCCATTTATATAAGCTTTTGGTTTGACTCGTCCAGGGTTCGAACCCGCAACCTCCCACATCAGAGGCAGATGCTCTAACCACTTTGGCCATGAATCTCTGTTTGCTTCTCATTCTGTTTTCTTTATCACAATTATTGCAAATTTCTGTTGGCCAGTCTTGAGAGAAAATTGCTCATTTGCAGCCTTGCTCTTGGCACCAAAGAAATTATGTGACATTGCAATTGGAATAGTAGACATATGATTATCAATCAAAAATGAAAGTATATCTGTACACCAAAAATAGCAGAACTTTATGAAGATTAACATGGAAGCTCATATTCCTCCGTCCAACAATACCCAAGTTCTTGGTGCTGCTTTTATAATCATGATATAAGACCGCTCCGGTGGCCTTGTGGTTAGAGCATTCTCCTTGAATGTGGGATATCACGGACTCGAAAGATGGATGAGTCATACCAAAGACTGAAAATCATAATGATACTAACAGCTGCCTTGATATGTGTTCAACATTAAGAGGTTAGTGTTACGACTGGTCAGCATGGCGTTAGGATAATGTGACTGCATGGGACATCATGCTACATGTCTGTGGCATGATGTCCCAGTGCTAGACATCACTGTACTCTGCCACACTGCAGACATTGTAGCAAAATGACTGAAAAAATTGTTAATGTAGCTTTAAAAATCCAAAACACAGACACTCTAAATAAAATATAATAAAATGCAATTGTCAAAAACATCGCATGGATTTATAATATGATTGAATGGAACTCTAGTTAGTAACGTTCATCAAAGACAGGTATCAAAACACTAATTGTAATAAGTCTTTTGATCAAGATGAATATTAGAAATTGATGATCAATTAACAGGTGTCTTAATTTCCTTGTTTGCTAAGATCTATGCAGCCTCACTTTGATGGGTCAAGGAAGAACAGTAAATATTCTTTATTTTGATAATGAAGACAATATATAAGAAATAAAAATACATGTAGCAAAGAAGGAAAACAAACGATATTGAATAAGAATGGTAAATAATTATTCGCCATAATTTCAGCATGAAATAATTGATTATTTGTCCATAATGTTAATTTCTAGCTTTGCATTCATTATTGTTTGACAATTTTTTAAAAACTTCAAAAAAATCAATTTGTTCTTACAATTGTGCATGATCTTGAAATTATTGCAAATACAGTGTTGTCCTTGGTCCAGGAAATCATGCCTTTTTGATGACTTCATTTGAGAGGAGGGTAATATAAAGCTGTTTGAAGTCTCCAGTAATTGTAGTTAACAGGGTGGATGGCCAGGAGTGTAGGGTTGACCTGGTCATGAATTCTTCAATTTGCACTAATTCTAAAACTTCATTGGGCTTTTTGTCACAACTGATTTGTCAGGTCAATTGTTATTGAAGCAAAGCCTGTTGTTGTTGTGTTGAATACAATTAAGGTTTGTGGGAACATTTTTATTCTTTTCATTGTACATCTACCCTGCAACACCTTATTTATTTCTTGAAAAGAATGATTGAATTCGGACATCTGATAACATCTCTTCTTTGAGCCTCATTAATTTAAAAATTTAAATTAGAGCATGAGAAAAGTAGAAGTTTTACAAGTACATGTATATATAGAAGTAAAATATTTCTTTGTATATATAAACATCATTAAGGCTTGTATTTGGCCTTCTGAGCAAAGTTAAAAATTTCAAGACAGCATGATGTAAACAGTCTGAAATAGTTTTTTTTTGTTATACCATGGCAGTTGTAAGGCATATAGTACATATTTTGCTTTTATTAGGGTTTGCATATTGGTCACTTTTCAGACACTGGTAGAAGAACATGTTCTGCATCAATAATATATATCCTTCTATTTCCTTCTTTTGGTTAAAGATTTTATAAAATAAATGTCACAGACAAGGAAATTAATTTCTTTATTTTCAGTTTTGTAATGAATAATATCATGTACTATTTTCTTGTTCTTGATAACCCAGTAGATTACCAGCCTGACCCTGTAGATTACCAGTCTGACCTAGGAGATTACGTCTGACCAGTAGATTACCAGTCTGACCCTGTATCATATTTTTGATTAGTTGGCTTAGTTTTTTTGTTGGTTTTAATACCATTTTTAGAACAGGATAGGCTATGCATCGTGGACAGTATATTTGGTGGAGGAAAAAGTGGGGAAGGACTGTTGACCAACTTTCTTAGATATGTGTTCAGTTCGAGACTCGAACCCACATGGCAAGCACTGAGAAAACTCAGCCAACCGGGGCCACCCTTTTTCATCAACACATTAACCCCTGGAGGTTTTTGTCATTTTCGCCTGAAAATCAAGTAGGAAACACATTTTGAAAGCTATTTCTGAATAGACTCGAAAACACCAAATCCCCGGTCATCTTTCAGTATCATACTGCCTAGTTGTGTTAGAAACATCATTTTTCATTGGCTATTTGACTTGCGCATGATCAGAAGGGTAAAAGTTTAATTTTTTTTTTATAAATTTTTTTTTTGTTTTGCTAAATGGAGCCATTATTTTTGTATGGAGACCACTCTTTATTCCAAATGCCCATCTTATCCTACTTTTTGCAAAGGCTTATCTGTCTGTTTGCAGTTTATACTGGTTTGCCTTACATCTGAGACCAAAAAGTCTAAAATCCCGACACAAAATCGGATTCCGACCACAGGCGAATTTTGGGTAGAAAAAAGTCAGGTCCAAAAAATGTTTTTTTTTAATCTGTATTTTGTAGTGCAACTAGATATGCCAGATTATTTGGTATCATTGTAGAGCTACATCTGTCTACCATTCTATAATACCACCCACTCTGGTGTATCATGCATGACCATGACGCTACAGAGCTCGGCAGTAGGCTACTACCTCCTGCCCCTTTATCTTGTCGCTAGGGTTTAATGTGTTAATAACTATATGGATCGTGAAACCATTATTCCAGAATATTTTAACTGCATATCTAGGTACATGGATGATAATCTGGGCATTTGGGTGATAATCTGGGTATTTGGGTGATATCAGGGTATATTTAGATGATAATCTGGGAACATGTTTCTTCTAATAATTATTATTCTGCTGTGAACAAAGATTGTATATCAAAATTTCTAAACATGTATGTGGTATACAATAGCCATTTCTATGCAGTTGAACCAAATGATTTCCAAATTAAACTTTTCCTCATCAGAGTTCATGGCATGCAGTTGGCAACCATTTATGTGGCTGCCATTGGCAGTGTATGTGCCAAACCTCACTCAGATTGCAATTGTTTTATGTGCTGTTTATCTTTTAGGTCCCCCCCCCCCCATGTGTTTCGAGTTAGCCAACCATCTCCGCTTCTCATTGCCAACCCTAGCACTTTTTCCCCCATGATTTTCGAAAAAAAAGCACACAAAAATCACATTGAACATTTTTTTGAAGGACTTGTATATCTTAATTTTGTAAACTAGTTCAGTAGGAAACAAACACATTTTTTTGCCTTAAAGGATTCAGTTTAAAGATAATGTCTTCACTTAATCTCGTGCATCTGACAGCATCATATCAACCATGATGATATTGTTTCATACTGCTAGATATATTTACACAATGAAAAATTCAATATAATGCAACTAATTGTACTGCATTAGTAAGCCATGGAGTCTGCAGTGACTGGAAGAAACTGCAATTGCATTTGAACTGTATTTCTTGCAAATAAAATGAGACTCATTAAAGGTTTTGTTAATGAGCATGTTTTTCCAAAGGTCCTTAATGTAGTTTAATGATTTTACGTCAGCAGGGTCATATAAATCAGCCAGATGTGTAATGTGCAGTACAAATCATCAGCACTTTAAGAAAGTAATTAATAGAAAACATACTACTAAACATTTGTCTTTAGCAGAGATGTGGAAATGTGTCATTTAATTAGAACAGGTAGTTCACGTTTCACTGAAAACCACATGCATGTTCGTTAACACAATTAAATATTTTGTGAACATATTCGGACAGTAAATGAAATTAAAACATTTACAAGCATAAATGTTGCAGCCTTTCTTTCTACTGGTAGTTGAAGATTGTTTGCAGCTATTTTAATATGGAGGAATTTTTGTCTGGGAGCTGTTTTCCATCTGTTCGTACATTGTAATGTATTGTCAAGTTGTTAATCTTCCTTACAGTATCATGGCCTACTGTTGGTGAGTTTCAGTAAATCAGTTGATTATTGTGTTGTAGAATGAGACAAAATCAATAAGTTGGAAGCACTAGAACATGTTGGAATTTTAATCTCAGTGCTTTCTTGATGTATTGATTTATTTTCTCAGCTTTGTTTCTCCTTTCCAAATTAATCAGAGATACACATTTGAAATGTGCTTATTCTACAGTTTCTGTGTCAGGGTTTGTGTGTTTGTTAAACAGATTACATCCCTGCTTTTTTTCTTTGAATCTTAATATGAAAATTTGAACAGGGCTTCATCTTAACCTGACTGAAACTGTAAACAGTGCTTCAGATATAAAGATATCAGTCAACATCTCATTGCATTAATCCTTCACTAAAACACTACATAGGAGTCAAAAAAGTGGACTGCCTTATAGGTGGGGTACCTTATATTGAGGTAGTTCTTACATAGTATTACAGTACATGCTCCCTATACCACTTTTCATAGTCATTAAAGTGGACTGCCTTATAGGTGAGATTACTTTATATTGAGGTATTTTATACACAATACTATAATCCCTCACTATAACACTTCATAAGAGTCGTACAAGTGGATTGCGTTAAAGATGAGTCTCCTTATATTGAGGTGTTCTGTGCACAGTGTTACAGTACCTGGGCTCAAAATTAGGATTTGTATTTCACTACTCACAGGATTATCATAATAAATTTTGTCCTGATCTTGCCAAATTTTCAGTTTTTCTCTGATATTCAGGGCAGAAAGCGCACAGTATCACAACCTCTCTTGGCTGTTAGTTAGCTGTTGTCTTCTTGTGATCATATTAGCAATTGCATGCTGTTTTCTCATCTAATCTCTGCAGTTTCAGTGGTGGCAATTTACTGTGCAAATACTTACACCTAATAGTGCTAGATCTAAGTGAGGTCTCGAATTTCTGCCATTTATCATTTGTAAAGGCAATAATGTTTCAATAAGAGTTAGTTTGTGCACTTTTTCAAATGAAAGGGGTCCCTTTTTTCCTCAGATGGTTAAAGTGATGCCATGTGGTGCCTTGTTGATGGGACCATCTTATGGTTTGGTGCCTTACTGATGGGACTATCGTATGGTGTGGTGTCTTACAATGAGGGAATACTGTATATTTTTGTGTTGTTGAAAGAAATATCAAGTGTTTTGTTGAAATTAGAGCCAGTTCTGAATTCTCGAACGTGGCTTCTTTGTACTGTAGTTTTGAAAAGTTTTTACAAGCCACAGCGGGGTGTATCATAATACAGTGTGCAGTGAAACACTAGTCCTAGGCCTGCATTATCTGCCTATTGAAGTTGCAGATGTGTCCAGGGTTGTAAGAAAACCTATAAAAAAAATTAGCAAGAACTATGCATCTTGCATTTTTGTTTGTTTATATCATTGTTTAGATTTTGATCTCATCTTTTGAAAAGTGTTGACAAGATGGCTTGTGTACAACTAACTTGTTCTTTCAGCAATCTCTCTATTATCAGTTAATTTTCTTTATCTTAAAGGTGTGAATTGGCATGCTTAGTTTCTTTGTCATTTTAATATTAATTTACATTGACAGCACTATGCATTACCTCAAAAGTTTCAGATGAATCATTTTTGTTTTACTTTATCACAGTCTGGCAGAATATGCATTAGTGTTGGCAAGGATTCATAGGTAAGTTATCTAGTGCCAAGGAAATTGACCTATTGCCACTTGTCAATCACACTGGTCAATTAACCAATCAGTAAACATAAATTAGACACACCTCCAGGCATTGCTTTCATCCATAATTTTCCTCTGGCAAGCTGCTGGTGTCAATAATGAATTTATTGTGATAAGTATTTAAATTTTTTGCAATGATTTGTTGATTTATCAATCAAAAGGGTGAAAAGAAGTCAGTGGGAGCCTTGTAATTCAACAGTATCCATATCGTCTAACTGGAGGAACTAGAATGAGTCTATTCTCGAAACATAGACATAACTTCAGTGGATAAAGACTTTTTGTGGTCATGTGTACGATCGTGGTCGTGTGAATGATCAGCTAGATCTAGAAACAGTTGTTAGCAGTTACAATGTGTTTGTTTGCATAAAAGGGTTGAAAAGCATGTCCCGTTGATGGCTTGAAGAAAAAAAATATTGAAATTTAAATAGATACGTAAAATAAAACATTTGTAAAATACGGGCAGAGAACCCCCTCATTTTAGGACTTTGTATGTTATTTTTCTTGTATAGGAATCAATGAACCCCAGACTGCATTATTTTAAATTTTGCAAATTTACACATAAGATTTATTGTCTTAATGCTTCAGACACTTGAGTGACTATTTTCTTTTTCATTTGGCTGAAGGAGGGGTGGGTATACAAAAATGTAATAGTGGAATACAATAACAATAGTTTTAGATAAAGCTTGTCGGAGGTTAATATGTGATCATGTCATGTGATTTGGTAGGAGCAATATATCATCTCATGTAAATTTAGTAGAGTGCCTTGCAGTATCTGACCCATGTTGATCGAATTGCAGGATTCAAACCTGCACCCTTTTGGCAGTGAGTCAGGTATGCTCATCACTGAGCTACATTGCCTTTGGCATGGATTTAGAATAAGCCGAGTTGTGATTGGAATTATTTAAATGGAGTTCTTGTCAGACATTTCAAAATCATATGGTAATGTGAAAACCTGGTACCCCAATTCAGCAACCCAGAAAATGTACTATTTAAAGTGAAACTTAAGCTTCCTTTTAGACTTTATTTCTTGTTATGCTGTAAGTTATTAATAATTTGTCTCCTTTTTAAAATAATTTTGAAGAGTTAAAGCTGAAAGAAGAACTAGCAGTGGTGTGAAGTAGGAAAGGTCTACCTTCATTCAAAATATAATAATCCTGACCTGGCATTCTGGTAGCCCCTGACACAAGAGTTGTCTCACCCCGTCATGTTTTCCTTAAATTTTGTAGTATTCATCATTTCAAGCCTTAGGTGAAAATCCTTGATGCACGTTTTTAACTCATGTCTGTCAGCAGCAAAATTTTTATTTTTGATGAATGTGCATGTTGATAAAGGTGTCATCAACAACACAATGAAATCAGCTTGTACATGTTGATAAAGGTGTCATCAACAACACAATGAAATCAGCTTGTACATGTTGATAAAGGTGTCATCAACAACACAATGAAATCAGCTTGTACATGTTGATAAAGGTGTCATCAATAACACAATGAAATCAGCTTGTACATGTTGATAAAGGTGTCATCAACAACACAATGAAATCAGTTTGTACATGTTGATAAAGGTGTCATCAACAACACAATGAAATCAGCTTGTACATGTTGATAAAGGTGTCATCAACAACACAATGAAATCAGCTTGTACATGTTGATAAAGGTGTCATCAACAACACAATGAAATCAGCTTGTACATGTTGATAAAGGTGTCATCAACAACACAATGAAATCAGTTTGTACATGTTGATAAAGGTGTCATCAACAACACAATGAAATCAGCTTGTACATGTTGATAAAGGTGTCCTTTATATCGATTGATAAATGATTGTGTTTGGAAAAGAAACTTCGGCTAATACCAACTGCTTGAAATGTTATGACAGTTTTACTGCTGCTCATGATTTCATAAGCTGGTTTATGCATATTCATTAGAAATGAGGAAATCTTTTTGAAGGTGGCAATTGGTGTAAAAGGAGCCCTGCAGATGGCTTGTGAGAATGAAGAGTAGGTGTCACAAGTTTTAAAGTAAGCATCTGGTTGTATTGGCATGCTGCTGAGCCTGTTTGTAATCTACTTGTTCATCCAAGACTCTTTGGGACTTAGTTATATGGTGAGAAGAGGTTCATTTTCTAGCATCTGGTTTTTATTTAGAGCACTGCCTCAGATTTATTGGATTCGTCAGCATTTTTAAGATAATGCAGTAGATCTTACTCCTTCCAACCCCCAGTTTTTCATTTTAATTTCAGATAGTAAGAATATAGTGACCGCAACATGCACCCTGTATGTCCGACTTGTTACAGACGACATGCTTCGGAACAGTGTTACAATTCGTTTGAATGGGATGACATCTGCAGCTTTCCTTTCTCCACTTTACAGATATTTTGTTGAGGCACTGGCAACAATAATTCACACAGATAAAAATAACATTTTTGTCATCAACATTTTGGATGACACAGATGTTACTTCACCAATTTTGAATGTGACAGTTTCCGTGCGCGAGAGATCTTACCAGTCTGGAAGAGAACAAGTTGATGTCTTTTACCCTGCAGAATATCTACAGGAACAAATTTATTTGCAGAGGACACTCCTTGCCAACCTTTCAACGTTACAGGTAAATATGTAATTGCATTTTAAAATTCCCAATTAGTGCTTTTTCACAGACATGAGCCATACATTTTGTCTCATATTCATGGAATGGTAATTTTTGTCCATTTTGTATTTAAGGACCTTGCACTTTAAGTAGAAAATTGTTAAGAGTCATAATGAGCATTATTTACCTGGATTTTCACGCAGACCCCATTTATCATATGATAATGACAGGGAATTATTTGAGCCCAACTGCCCATTTTACTCTTTTCGAGGTATTGATGCCTGATGTAGACAAGTTGTGTACAGCCCAATCCATTCACTCTGGGCTGGCAAGCTGACAATACAAAGTGAAATTCAATACTAGACAATGTGACCTTTTCAAAACATGATTTACTTTATCACATTGTACTGCAATATAGGGAAAAAGGTTTGTTTTACATCAGGATATAAAATTGCTTAACCTCGCCAAGTTGATAAACTTTACAATTTAACAGGTTTGTCCTACTTTCATGTCACAGGTATGGGAGAATCAAATATGATCATGAAGGATTGGTAAGAATAAACAAACAGGAAATTTGGTTGAATGCCGTCTTTTCTGCTTTGCCATAAGGCAGCATTTTAGCATGAAAAATATACACGGCAACAATTCAGCATGAAAAGAATGTCACTACAACAATATACTTTTTATTAGTGGCATCTTAAATAACAAAGGTAATGCAGAAATCAAGTTTCATGGCCATAGATACAACAGTGAATAGGAAACTGTTATATGTAAATTCAGTACAATACAGTCTGCACACATTAGAGTTTCTGGTGTACATTAACAATGTATGAAGGCTGATCACAAGATAATCTAAGTACAGTGTAGTGAGCTTAATTTTAGAAACTATTATTTTAAATAAAAAATGTCTTCTGACATTTTAGAAGTGAGACTGTTGATGAGGAAATACTGAGGAGAGTACATTTATATACATTATAAATTTGTATCTGGCATACACTCCTTTTGTCCATATGGTGTTGAGATTTAAAAAAAAAAAGAGTTAGGAAACTGGCAGTCATATAATCGTAGTCAGGGAATTGTGGGTATTCTTGTATTCTTTATTGAATCAAAACATTATAGAAAGTTTAAGTCATCCTGTATCATTACATGTATTTTCTTTGCAACAAAATTCAAAGTTATCTTAATGATTTTGGAAAAAGCAGTCTGGGTCACATTTCCTCTGCACCAGTGAGACACTTATTGAAAGTTATCTTAATGATTTTGGAAAAGGAAGTCTGGGTCACATTTCCTCTGCATCACTGAGACACTTATTGAAAGTTATCATCATGATTTTGGAATAGGAAGTCTGGGTCACATTTCCTCTGCATCATTGAGACACTTATTGAAAGTTATCTTGGTGGTGCTCAACAGTTTCGTATTTTACATTGGGTTATAATTTTAAAGAATTACCTCAGCTTTCCTCACTGGTTATACTGGCTATTTAAAAAAGACTTTGTATATTTTAGATGTAGTTAAAAGAACTTTTAATTCCCTTTATTTTGGTGCATGATTGATAGGTGTAATATTGGTTATAGAGTATACAGCTTGGCCTTACAACAGATGTGCATCTTTCAAAAAAGTGCTACCTCCACTTGGTCATTTTCACTTCCTGAACTTCAGAGGTAAATTGTATAAAAAAAAGAGCCAATAACTTTTTTACATTTTATATATTTGGTAATTTATTCATTGCACGTTCAGAAGCTGGTATGTCTAGTCTGGCAAAATTAATTTTCCCTATTTTAATAGCTGCTAAGCATAGTGTACTTCAGACAAATTTAGGCTGCTTTTTGGAGCACAAGGGAGCAATCATTTTAATAGCAGTGAGCTTGGATCATTTACAGTTTCCAAAAGTACAATATTCAAAGAAATGTCAGCCATATTACATTAAAGTAGCATAGAGGTATGCCAACATTTCTCTCCATTGTGCAAACAACTTCACCTTACATACATCACTCTCTAAAAAGTACATAATAACTGGTAAATTCATGATTTTGGAAACGGAAGTCTGGGTCGCATTTCCTCTGCATCAGTGAGACACTTATTGAAGATTATCTTCATGATTTTGGAAAAGGAAGTCTGGATCACAATTCCTCAACATCACTGAGACTCTTATTGAAATACTGTGAATTTGGAGCATGGCAATATGACATGTGACAATTGAATAGTTTCAACAGTTTGGTTCCAAGATAATGCATCACTTTCACACACTTTTACATGCCAGGTGAAGCATGCAAGAAAAGTATTCCCAAATGAAGAGAAGATTAATTTTTTTCATCCAGAGTCTTTAAGATAATCAATCACTTCATCCAGAAATGACATTACCGATAACATGGCACATTCTAAACAGACTGTGACATTGGTCATGAACAAGTTAGCATCGAATAATGACAATACTGATAACATGGCACAGTCTAAACAGACTGTGACATTGGTCATGAACAAGTTAGCATAGAATAATGACAATGCTGATAACATGGCAAAGTCTAAACAGACTGTGACATTGGTCATGAACAAGTTAGCATCGAATAATGACAATACTGATAACATGGCACAGTCTAAACAGACTTTGACACTGGTCATGAACAAGTTAGCATCGAATAATGACAATGCTGATAACATGGCAAAGTCTAAACAGACTGTGACATTGGTCATGAACAAGTTAGCATAGAATAATGACAATGCTGATAACATGGCACAGTCTAAACAGACTCTGACATTGGTCATGAACAAGTTAGCATAGAATAATGACAATGCTGATAACATGGCACAGTCTAAACAGACTGTGACATTGGTCATGAACAAGTTAGCATAGAATAATGACAATGCTGATAACATGGCACAGTCTAAACAGACTGTGACATTGGTCATGAACAAGTTAGCATAGAATAATGACAATGCTGATAACATGGCACAGTCTAAACAGACTGTGACATTGGTCATGAACAAGTTAGCATAGAATAATGACAATGCTGATAACATGGCACAGTCTAAACAGACTGTGACATTGGTCATGAACAAGTTAGCATCGAATAATGACAATACTGATAACATGGCAAAGTCTAAACAGACTTTGACACTGGTCATGAACAAGTTAGCATAGAATAATGACAATGCTGATAACATGGCACAGTCTAAACAGACTGTGACATTGGTCATGAACAAGTTAGTATCGAATAATGACAATACTGATAACATGGCAAAGTCTAAACAGACTTTGACACTGGTCATGAACAAGTTAGCATAGAATAATGACAATGCTGATAACATGGCAAAGTCTAAACAGACTGTGACATTGGTCATGAACAAGTTAGCATCGAATAATGACAATGCTGATAACATGGCACAGTCTAAACAGACTCTGACATTGGTCATGAACAAGTTAGCATAGAATAATGACAATGCTGATAACATGGCAAAGTCTAAACAGACTGACATTGGTCATGAACAAGTTAGCATAGAATAATGACAATACTGATAACATTGCACAGTCTAAACAGACTTTGACATTGGTCATGAACAAGTTAGCATCGAATAATGACAATGCTGATAACATGGCAAACAGACTGTGACATTGGTCATGAACAAGTTAGCATAGAATAATGACAATGCTGATAACATGGCAAAGTCTAAACAGACTGTGACATTGGTCATGAACAAGTTAGCATCGAATAATGACAATGCTGATAACATGGCACAGTCTAAACAGACTCTGACATTGGTCATGAACAAGTTAGCATAGAATAATGACAATGCTGATAACATGGCACAGTCTAAACAGACTGTGACATTGGTCATGAACAAGTTAGCATCGAATAATGACAATGCTGATAACATGGCACAGTCTAAACAGACTGTGACATTGGTCATGAACAAGTTAGCATAGAATAATGACAATACTGATAACATGGCACAGTCTAAACAGACTCTGACATTGGTCATGAACAAGTTAGTATCGAATAATGCTGAATGTCAGTAAAATATAGTGAGGAAAAAGTTCCAGTAGGGTAACAATACCCATATGGCTGGACAAATGTTACTCACTGACAAGGAAAACACTCAGATCAGTGATTACTATTCAACTCAGATCAGTGATCACTTTATAATACAACTCACTGATCACTTATAATACACTGATTGCTGATCACTTTATAATACAAATTAGTGATCACTTTTTAATGTGCAAATCAGTGATCACTTTATAATACAGGGTTCATACAGTCTTTGAAGGTCTTTGACAGTTTGGGAAAAATGAGGTAGCATTATCAAGGCCTTGTAAGTTTGGGAAAATCGAGCAGATTACCCTGAGGTCTTTAAAAGTCTTTGAAAATTGAAATAAACCCAAACATTTTAATTTCTTTCTATGTTCTGGTAGATAATAACCTATCATGGACTGAACATATCAAACATACCAGTAAAAAAGTCAATTCAAGTTTATGGCTTCTCAGTAGGATAAGACATTTTCTCCCTGAAAGGCACAGGAAACTATTTTATAACAGTTACATACAACCCTATTTGGACTACTGTAGTACAGTATGGGGTAATTCAAATGATAAAAACATAGCAAAGCTGGCACATCTTCAAAAAAGAGCATTTGGGCTAATATCAATCCAGAAAGAAAGCAAGGAAAGTTTAGCTGGTAGGTTAAAAATATTACCTATTAAAGACCGAATCTGTTTGAGAAAAGCCAAATTAATGTACAGGATATCTCAGAATAGTGCTCCTGAATATTTACAATCACTATTCCAGTATAGGCTACCTGGTAATACTCCCCACCTGCGATCCATGTCTACCAAACAGTATAAAATTCCCAAACCAAATAAGGAGTTATTTAAAAAAAGTTTCCAATACTCTGGAACTCTGCTCTGGAATAGTATTCCAGCTGAGATTAGAAATGCCCACTCTGTTTCCTTCTTCCAAACCCAGTATATTCAGTGGCTTCAGAGATGCAGCTTAAATAAATAAATTCCTTTGTATGAGGGCCTCAAGGTAGATTAGTTTTTAGCTAATTGTGTTACCCTCTTTAAATAAGGTCATTATTATTATTATTATTATTATTATCACAAATAAAATTCTCCAAGGTTGTTAGATAAGGATTTAGTTGAGTTTTCCTGGTTTCTTTCTTTTGATTAATTATAGTTTGAATTTCATCATTAAACAATATTGTAGTAATTTGCATTTGTTTTCTCATATGTAACATAACTTGCATACAAAATGGTAGTAAAAAAATTCTTAGAAATCTATGTGTTCTTTGATTGTTTGGGAAAAGTCTTTGAATTTGTCGTTCAGAATTCTGTATGAACCCTGTAATGCACAAGTCAGTAATCACTTTATAATACAACAAAGTACAAGTCGGACAAGATTTATGAGTATTTCATTGTCTGAAACTTGTGAGTAATAAATGAGTTATCATAAAACAATCAAAATAAATTGCTCTGTCATGAATAACAAGTTCTTTTTCATTTTGAATGTAAATAATTTTTATTATTGTTACACTATGTAAAAATAATATAGAATATTTTAAGAATAGTTTTATTTATTAGCTGATTTTCATGTAACTTTTATTTATTAGCTGATTTTCATGTAACTTTTATTTATTAGCTGATTTTCATGTAACTTTTATTTATTAGCTGATTTTCATGTAACTTTTGCAGAAGAAGTATTGACCCATGATGAATTCTTATTTGACCCTTTTGAAAATCTTGATGGGCTAGCGGCCATGAGGCTGAATCCCACTTTGAATTATGTTAATTTTAAGCCATGTTTAAATCATTCTTGTTTGCTGACCCAGGAGCTGAACATTTCTCTAGTTATATTTTGTTAAAAGATTATTTTTGTCTCCTGAATGATTGTAAGTGAGTTTAAGTATTTAATTTTGACAGGTGCGTAAAAAAAATATTCTCTGGAAACATTGACAGAAAAAGTCAGTGGCAGCAATTTGGTTGGTAGGTAACAAACATAATTTTTGGAGGATGAACTAACTGCTTTTCATTGCTTGTAATTTCTTTCCAGGTGCTTCATTTGATAATAACTTGGTGTATTGAAGAGCCATGTGTAAATATTTTGCAGGTGTTTCCATTTGATGATAACTTTTGTATTCAAGACCATGTGTAAATGTTTTGCATGTGCTTTCATTTGATGATAACATGTGTATTCAAGACCATGTGTAAATGTTTTGCAATTGCTTCCATTTGATGATAACTTTTGTATTCAAAACCATGTGTAAATATTTTGCAGGTGTTTCCATTTGATGATAACTTGTGTATTCAAGACCATGTGTAAATGTTTTGCATGTGCTTTCATTTGATGATAACTTGTGTATTCAAGACCATGTGTAAATATTTTGCAGGTGTTTCCATTTGATGATAACTTGTGTATTCAAGACCATGTGTAAATATTTTGCAGGTGCTTCCATTTGATGATAACTTGTGTATTCAGAACCATGTGTAAATATTTTGCAGGTGCTTCCATTTGATGATAACTTGTGTATTCAAGAGCCATGTGTCAACTTTGAAGTTTGTCAATCAAGCCTGAGATTTGGTGAAGCTGCACAATTCATTCGTTCTGACACCATGCTTTTCCGACCCATACGCCCCAGTAACGGATACAAGTGCAAGTGTCCAAATGGGTTTACAGGTAACATAGTCCATATTTTTATTTCACTTAGTTTCTGTCACATCCACTCCTTGGAAGAGCATGGTTACCATATATACTTACTTATATATTTAGTCCAGCTGCAAGCTGTACAGACCCAGATCTGCTATGGCAGATTGGGGTCTCTGTTGTTTGTTGTTGGACTCAACTTATCACCAACGATATATAGTACATATTGCTACATCTTAATTCCAAAACGTGTAAAGTCCCAACTATTTTTGACTTGTTAAACACTCTCATATCAGGACCTCTTTAACTGATTTGTATTTATAGCATTAAAGCTTCCCCTAAGAATTACAAGAATCTTTTTATTGAATAAATTAATGGGTGATCCTAAAAGTGAACCTACTTTTTCGACCTAACTTGCTTCATCTGCCAGAAAGGGTTTTGGGGAATGCTGTTTTGTGCTTGTGTCCTGTGCTGTGATGTATCTAACTTGTTAAAATTAATATATAGAATCTTAATGCTGCTGTTGCCAATGTTGCCACTAGAAAAGTAATACTTATCTAGCATCACTTGCTAAGTTTGAAGAGTGACCTTATAAGTGCTGCATCCAGAGCAAGCCTCAGAAACATTTTCCCATCTCAAAATGCCAGCATTTCCGAAAGTTTAATAAACCCTTGTATCATGATCATTATAGTGAGACAGAGGTACATAAAATGTCCCACTGACGGGTCAGCCAAGGTGCAACAGTCTTGTGTATGGTTATGGAAAATATCTAGTCAATAGAATGAGATCCATTACCATTCCTGATATATCATGGACAGTGTTATGAGATCCGTTAACACATTAATCCCTGGAGGTTTTTGTCATTTTTGCCTGAAAATCGAGTAGGAAACACATTTTAAATGCTATTTCTGAATAGATCTGAAAACACCAAATCCCAGGTGATCTTTCAATAACATACTGCCTAGTTGTGTTAGAAACATCGTTTTTCATTGGCTATTTGGCTCGCGCATGAGCATAAGGGTAAAAGTTGGAGTTCTTTTTTATTTTTTTTGCTAAATGGAGCCATTATTTTTGTATGGAGACTACTCTTTATTCCAAATGCCTATCTTATCCTACTTTTTGCAAAGGTTCATCTGTCTGTCTGCAGTTCATGCTGGTTTGCTTTAGATCTGAGACCAAAAAGTCTAAATCCGGACACAAAATCGGATTCCGACCATGGGTGAATTTTGGGTAGAAAAAAATCGGGTTATCTGTATTTTGTAGTGCAACTAGATATTCCAGATTATTTGGTATCATTATAGAGCTACATCTGTCTGTCTTTCTATAATACCACCCACTTTAGTGTATCATGCATGACCATGACGCTACAGAGCTCGGCAGTAGGCTACTACCTCCTGCCATGTTAACTCGTCGCTAGGGGTTAATGTGTTAACATTCCAGATATATAAGGGACATTGTTATAATGAGATCCATTAACTATAAAGGATAATGTTATAATGAGATCCATTACTATTCCAGATACATAAAGGATAGTGTTATAATGAGATCCATTACTATTCCTGATATATAAAGGATAGTGTTGTAATGAGATCCATAAACATTCCAGATATATAAAGGATAGTGTTATAATGAGATCCATAAACATTCCAGATATATAAGGGACAGTGTTATAATGAGATCCATTACTATTCCAGATATATAAAGGATAGTGTTTTAATGAGATCCATTACTATTCCAGATATATAAAGGATAGTGTTATAATGAGATCCATAAACATTCCAGATATATAAGGGACAGTGTTATAATGAGATCCATTAACATTCCTGATATATCAGAGACAGTGTTATACTGTTTTGTGTTGCACTGAGAGACCACTCTATCTGATGTTTGGTAGATTGGCTTGAAACTTGGTCACGCATATGGAAAGATTAATTCATTTGTCTTGACTGCATTAGCGATTGGTACAGCACTGGAATTAGGAATATGGCATTAGTGGCAACATTACCCATTGGTGTCAAGTTTGTAAGTTAGATATAGTGGATGTATATGATATCCATTGGTGTCAAGTTTGTAAGTTAGATATAGTGGATGTATATGATATCCATTGGTGTCAAGTTTGTAAGTTAGATATAGTGGATGTATATGATATCCATTGGTGTCAAGTTTGTAAGTTAGATATAGTGGATGTATATGATATCCATTGGTGTCAAGTTTGTAAGTTAGATATAGTGGATGTATATGATATCATGATTTGCTGTCAGAACACTGCATTCCATGAAACTCTTGTTTCTAAAAATAGATATCTTTCTAATACTTGACAAAAATAATTGGGGCCCCGAGTGGCCGAGTGGTCTAAAGCGCTCTTCGTTACAGATCACTGCCATCTCACCTCTGTCTGTGTGGGTTCGGGTCTCGGATTTGGCTAATGTCGATATGTGAGAAAGCTTGCCAGTAGCTTCTAGTGGGTTGGTGGTTCTTTCTGCGGTTTTCCCGGGTTCTTCCTCCACCATTAATACTGGCCGCCATGTATAGCCTATCATGTGCTGAAAAATGGCGTTAAACCCTTCAACAATAACAACAACAACAACAAAAATAATTAGTATTGTCATAAGTTATGACTAAACATGTATTTTTCACTGCTGATCAAGTGTAAGCATTTCCTTATATATTCTCCAATGTAGGCATGAGCTCTGACCTGATGTGTGATGTGGAGGTAGATTTCTGTCACTCCAATCCCTGTCAACATGGAGGCACCTGCCAACGTAATGAAGGAGGTTACACCTGTACATGTCCACAGAACTTTGCAGGTAAGATTTTTTTTCCATTTGGGTAGGGGTGGGGAGATGAAATGCAAAGGTGGTTGACATACTGAAGATCACATGCTCTGAACTGTTCAGGTAGACTCCTGCCCTTGCCAACATGGAGGCACCTGCTTGTGTGATGAAGTTTGTAGAATTTTGCATTGAAGATAAAGACTTTTATTTATAATCATGTTTGGGTAGGTCATAGGGTTGGGGTGTGAATGAATGGAGGAGTGTGATTACAATCGTGATGTCATGATATGTGATGTAAAAGAATATTTCTGTAATGACAATCCAAACTTTTTGTTTCATATATCAGTGCAAAAAGTGGTAGGTGCCATTATGTGAAAAATACTTAACTCTCTTGCCGATAAAGCAAGACCTATTACTTACGTAATATTTATTGAAGAATGTTTGGCTTGCAGATAATGCATTGTTTTGTTAACTGCATGAAGTTACAGTGAATATATCTATTTTCTTGAGCATCAGAGTTGATGGTTTTGCAAAAAAGAGTATTTTCCTTTGTACATCATTGAGTGAATTGGGGAAGGGTTTTTCCACTGAGGGATTGTTATTAATTGGGTCTTAAATTTATGCATTGTAGCAGTGATAAAATCGCTGAAACTTGCTACCAAACAAAAATAGTCATAAAATCCATGCAAATTGTTGCCTACCTCCTCCCCCCAAAAGAAAATTGTTGCCCGACAACAAAAATACAGTTAAATGACTAGATTGGTTTTGCAATAGGATTGCTGGAGGCTTTTGTTAATTCACATGAGGGATTTGTTTACTTCACACTGTAAGATAAAAATCTTACTGGTTCTGGAAAGAGAATAATGAAAGGATCTTCTAGCCTACATGATAATTTCAGAGGTGTCAAATGATACTTGGAGACATGGTGTCAAAAGCTGGAGACTGCAATTGGCAAAGCATATAATCCTGATATGGGCATTCTCTTTGTTAAATCACTTGGTATGATAATTAGTGTAACTCCCATAGATATCACTTGTTCAGCTTTATTCATGGTTGTAAACTACAAATTAAAATTAAAAGTGTTTCTGTGATGCATCTTCTGTTAAGGGAAATGACCTGTCTTTTCTTTCTTCCATCTATTATTTTACAAAGTATGCATGTCTGCTAGATCTAGTGGGCTCTACATGTTTGCCTTTACAGGTCACTGCATCTCACCTCTGTCTGCATGGGTTTGTGTCTCTGGCTTGGCCAATGTGGGTGGCTTTCTGTGGTTCTTACCGTTGTTTTCTCTGGCTCTTCGTCAAGCAGTTATACTGGCTGCCATGTCCAGCCTATTTTGTATTAAACCCAGAACAACAACTAGATCTAGAAATATGCAGTTTCTGCAACCTTCGTGTATTGGACAGGTGTGAGCGAAAAGTTGTTCCTAGGGTCGATTGTCGCTTCTTATACCTGGGACTAGTCATTGCTAATATACATTAGATGTTATCTATGTTTAAACAACAGGCGAATAAAAGAAATACGAAACCTGGCTGTTGAATAGAATTAGATGAGGCAGCATGCTTAATGACATGATGGCTGACTGGCAGCATCCTTATATTGACAAGAGATTTATGGGCACCAAGGGATAATTAACTTTCCTTTATGTGACTTCTGATCACATTGATCAGCATTTGTGCTGCAGATCAGCTCATCAGCAGACTGCTTTATTTGGGTCCTGTACTCATTTGTGTTGTTGCATTCTGGTAGTATTGCCTTGGCTGCAATTTAAAGCCATCTGATTGTCAGAGCTCTTGTATATACACGGTGTTTTCCCTGGGACCTTGTAATATTGAGTAGAGCTAGGGACATACATGTTGCTAGGCACATGTCAGTACTCAGTCAAGTACACATTGGCACTAAAGAGCTTCAGGTTCTTCGGGGTGGGGTGGAGGTATGTGACCCTGCCTGGCAAAAAGTTTTTGATCAAGCTAAATTAAGATTAATTAATGCTCTTCATCAAGATTTGGGAGCCATGTTGTACTCACTTTATGTTTGCCCATCAGTCTGTTAATATTTCTTGTAACAACCACAGTTCTGCAGCCCTTAGACATAACTGGATGTGATTTGGTTGGTGAAATGCTTATTGCTTATAGATGATACCAGTTACAGGTTTCATTTCTTTAATTTCAATTTTGATGGAGTTATTGCCCGTTTTCAATCAATACTGAATCTCTGCTACAGCAGATCTTTGTAACCAGCGTAGTTTTGGAATCATTTAACAAATTTGGATGCAATTTCATGTGTACTTTGTTGCTTAGACCAACATGTGCCTTTCATATTTTTATGTCTTCGTGGGTTTTGTCTGAAATAATCAATTTTGAATAGAGTTATGGCCCTTGTCAATCAACGTCATATCTTTTACAAAGGATGTTGCTTGTATTCTGTTTAAGACCCCGCAGAACTAGTTATAATAAGAATTTACTGTTTTTCAGAAGTCAACCTAATAATTTGCTTATGTTTGGACTCTAAATCCTTGGAAGTTGATCATTCTAGCATCATATGTGAATTTTTGGCAGGGATTTTTTAGACGGCAGACATATTCATTCATCATAAAGCACAAAATACTATGTTATGTTGCACATTGAACAGTAAAAAGATGACTTGAAAGTGTACTAAGAATACGAAATCATCTAATTGCCTGAAAATGTACTAAGAATATGAAATCATCAAATTGCCTGATAAAGGGATGGAGGAGGTGAGGACAGAAAATTCCAGAAAAGGACAGAATCAGCCTAGCTTTCTCTGCTGATTTTTCAGTATGATGGGCACTAGGCCGAATTTTTTTCCTTCCGAATTGTTTTCTGGTATTGACCCTGCTCCATGTCTGCCATTGTAAAGCATGGGCAAAATGCTTTTAATCATGGACTGAAAGCGTTTTGTTGCTTGGCCACAAAACTTTTGAATTTCGAAGTTGTTCTAAGTTTTTTAATACTAAATAGTCATTAGGTATGTGGCAAATTGTCTGGGCATGATTTTCAAGCACTGCTAATCATTAAATTTAGCATCTTGGAGAAAACACAGCCTTTACAAGCACAAGTCATATCCAGTAATTTCTTCAAAATTTTCACACTGAGAGGTTTACAATTTTTAAGCTGGTTCAGTTTTTATTATACAATAACAGGATCTTTGGGTTTATTACAACAAACTTGTGTGATAAATAATTTTTAATGACTGAAGGCAAACACTTGACATTTTCATTATCAGTGAAGCCACAGTAATTGTGTAATGTTATGACAGTACCACTTTGTAGTATGTATGCATTAAAACAGCATGTAACAGTAGAGATATTGCCACCAACTACAGAAACTGCATGTAACAGTAGAGATATTGCCACCAACTACAGAAACTGCATGTGACAGTAGATACGTGACCACCAAATATAGAAACTGCATGTAACAGTAGAGATATTGCCACCAAATACAGAAACTGCATGTGACAGTAGAGATGTGACCACCAAATACAGAAACTGCATGTAACAGTAGAGATATTGCCACCAACTATAGAAACTGCATGTGACAGTAGATGCGTGACCACCAAATATAGAAACTGCATGTAACAGAAGAGATATTGCCACCTAATACAGAAACTGCATCTAACAGCAGAGACATTACCACCAAATATTGAAACTGAATGTAACAGTAGAGATATTGCTACCAAATACAGAAACTGCATGTTTTAGCAGAGACATTACCATCAAGTACTGAAACTGCATGTAACTGTAGAGACATTACCACCAAATACAGAAACTGCGTGCAGCATTAAAGATATTGTCACCAAATACCGAAACTGCTTCCCGTTCCTAAGTGGTTATTCACATGATTTTTCTGGGTTCTTCCTATACCAGATATACTGTCACCATGTATAGCCTGTCATGTGGTGAAAATTGGCATTAAACCTAAAACAACAACCACCAAATACTGAAATTGTGTCAGCCATTGTACATTCTCACCAAATGTCATTGATAAAATGTTTGATAACTAGAGAATCTGAGTATGTGGTTGATCAAGAAGTCGAGTGCTTGCATGATCATATCATAGTGAGCTTTGCTAATATTAATGAAATTTATAGGTTTTGTTTTTCTGATGGCAAATCTACTCTGCGATTTTTTTTGTTTAATTTTTTTATAGAGGATAATAAAATTTATTGGGGATTCACAGAGCTATACATCCTGGGGGAAAACACTTGTATATCATATGGCCATTCATATATAAGACACTGCATTCTGTGGAACTCGAGTTTTTGTAAAGAAAGTCCATGGTCACATTTTACTGATATCTGTAAAATCAGAAAATTGTTGACAGAATTGTAAGAACTGAGGGAACAAAAGCAAAAACTTGAAATTAACTTTCAGCATCACGAGTTCTGAGGGTGAGAGATCTAGATTAAACAAAATTTAGATCACAGAAGTGTTGAAAGTAGGTAAAAGTAAATGCACACAAAATAAAATATGGTATCTGACATCTTGCATGATTTTGATTGATGCAGACTTGTGAAGACTACAGAATAATTAAATTATTTGTCTAAATCTTAAATGCCAAACATGAATCGCATTAAAGTTTGCGTATTTTTCAATGAGACTTGAAGACAGTGAAACCCAAAATTTTGAGTTGTCTGACCATTATTGCAAATGCAACTATTGCATAAGTCAGGGTTTAGCTGTATACAAAATAAACATAAAGAAAGTACCAAGTTAATATCAAAATATATGAGCAGATTTATAGAAATGATCAATTGTTTCAGGCAGGTGTTAGTTTTATTGTTGTTGGCCACTAAGTCAATGACTCTTTCTTAGATAAGGGGGTGGGATTGAAGTCAACCCAGTGGTGGAAAGATTCTTAAAAATCAAATTAAAACCATGCAGGAACATATGGCACTGTTTGAATTTTTTTTTAATTTCCTTGTAATATTTATCATTTTGAACATTGCCGAAAATCACATTTAAAAAAAGGATCAAGAATGGATTGCATATTGATCCCTGTTATGATCCTCGCAAATACTGAATTAAAATTACCATCTATACTCAATGAGTCGAGTCCATCTGCAAGCAATGGAGATCATGATCTTTCGTTGCATAACATGCAAGGAGATCAGTGTATATGTTGTGCTGTACTGATTACTTCTACATCTGCATAGACCCACGTGTGCCAGTACAATGTCTGATCTGGGTCTGTGCAGGTTTTAGTTGAATTAGGCTTACAAATTATATATGGCATGTGCATATTAAAAAATACCTGGTTCAAGTTTTGCCGTTGAATTTTTTTTTGTAAGCTTGGCATAATTGACTTTGCTGTGATTAATTGAAAATCCATATGTGCAGTTGTTATTTGTGTTTTATTCTTGGACTATCTGTGGAACTGGAAGCAATGATTCTTGTTACTGGTCATTAATAAAAGAACAGCTCAAATCTTGAATACTTGGTACACATTGGCTGGCTGTACATTTACTTCATAAGCGACTGCTACCCTCTGCACAGCCAAGCTTATTTTCAAAGCAGGTGCTTGGATAATGTTTGGCTGCTAGTGGCATGAGAGTAATTTGATTCCTGCAACAGGGTAATTCAGGCCTATTACTGAACACACACTAATGATCCAAAAGGCTTACATGTGGAACTTGATTCCAGCTAAACTAGCAGATTTTAAAGTATTAAATAGACGTGAGTTATTTGTCCTGGCATGCTAGGTGACTATAATACAGGTTATGACCCTATCAAAATTGTATTGGTTATATTTGTCCTGGCATGCTAGGTGACTATAATACAGGTTATGACCATGCCGAAATTGTATTGGTGTTATATTTGTCCTGGCATGCTAGGTGACTATAATACAGGTTATGACTATGTCGAAGTTGTATTGGTGTTATATTTGTCTTGGCATTCTAGGTGACTATAATACAGGTTATGACTATGTCGAAATTGTATTGGTGTTATATTTGTCCTGGCATGCTAGGTGACTATAATACAGGTTATGACCATGCCGAAATTGTATTGGTTATATTTGTCCTGGCATGCTAGGTGACTATAATACAGGTTATGACTGTATCAAAATTGTATTGGTGTTATATTTGTCCTGGCATGCTAGGTGACTATAATACAGGTTATGACCATGCCGAAATTGTATTGGTGTTATATTTGTCCTGGCATTCTAGGTGACTATAATACAGGTTATGACCATGCCGAAATTGTATTGGTGTTATATTTGTCCTGGCATGCTAGGTGACTATAATACAGGTTATGACCATATCAAATTGTATTGGTGTTATATTTGTCCTGGCATGCTAGGTGACTATAATACAGGTTATGACCATGCCGAAATTGTATTGGTTATATTTGTCCTGGCATGCTAGGTGACTATAATACAGGTTATGACTGTATCAAAATTGTATTGGTGTTATATTTGTCCTGGCATGCTAGGTGACTATAATACAGGCTATGACCATGCCGAAATTGTATTGGTGTTATATTTGTCTTGGCATTCTAGGTGACTATAATACAGGTTATGACTATGTCGAAATTGTATTGGTGTTATATTTGTCCTGGCATGCTAGGTGACTATAATACAGGTTATGACCATGCCGAAATTGTATTGGTTATATTTGTCCTGGCATGCTAGGTGACTATAATACAGGTTATGACTGTATCAAAATTGTATTGGTGTTATATTTGTCCTGGCATGCTAGGTGACTATAATACAGGTTATGACCATGCCGAAATTGTATTGGTGTTATATTTGTCCTGGCATTCTAGGTGACTATAATACAGGTTATGACCATGCCGAAATTGTATTGGTGTTATATTTGTCCTGGCATGCTAGGTGACTATAATACAGGCTATGACCATGCCGAAATTGTATTGGTGTTATATTTGTCCTGGCATGCTAGGTGACTATAATACAGGTTATGACCATGCCGAAATTGTATTGGTTATATTTGTCCTGGCATGCTAGGTGACTATAATACAGGTTATGACTGTATCAAAATTGTATTGGTGTTATATTTGTCCTGGCATGCTAGGTGACTATAATACAGGCTATGACCATGCCGAAATTGTATTGGTGTTATATTTGTCCTGGCATTCTAGGTGACTATAATACACGTTATGACCATGCCGAAATTGTATTGGTGTTATATTTGTCCTGGCATGCTAGGTGACTATAATACAGGTTATGACCATATCAAATTGTATTGGTGTTATATTTGTCCTGGCATGCTAGGTGACTATAATACAGGTTATGACTATGCCGAAATTGTATTGGTGTTATATTTGTCCTGGCATGCTAGGTGACTATAATACAGGTTATGACTATGCCGAAATTGTATTGGTGTTATATTTGTCCTGGCATGCTAGGTGACTATAATACAGGTTATGACCATATCAAATTGTATTGGTGTTATATTTGTCCTGGCATGCTAGGTGACTATAATACAGGTTATGACTATGTCGAAATTGTATTGGTGTTATATTTGTCCTGGCATGCTAGGTGACTATAATACAGGTTATGACCATGCCGAAATTGTATTGGTGTTATATTTGTCCTGGCATGCTAGGTGACTATAATACAGGCTATGACCATGCTGAAATTGTATTGGTGTTACAGTCAAACCCGGTTATCTCGATTACGTCGGGGGTGTAAAAAAATCGTCGACATAACCGGGTCCCGAGATATCCGGGTTCATAAAAACCGGTAATTTTAAAAATGTCCTTGAGCATTACTTTTGTCTCTTGCTGGTGTTTACTGGAATCCCCTCCCACTGCATGTTACAATAAAATAAACAAAACACTTAATTGATAATAAAATGAAATGAACTAACCTGGTGTTGTTATCATTTATTCCTTTTTTATCATCATAAGTAATTTATTAAAGAAAAAATATATCTATGAACTCCTTATATCACATGTAGCGTATGCATCCATTACTGTAGTGTGCATCACTTATGTCAGATAACACACGACACATTTTTATAATTGATGTGAATATTGAAAAACAAATCATGTTTGGTTGTACTCAGAGGTTTGAATATGTTATCAGATTGAAAAATGGATCAAAGAAAATCACAAACGAGAGAGTGAGAGAGAAACATCCACCGATTGCTTTCAGGCACCCGCCATTCACGCATAATGCGGTGTTAGGTGCAAAATAACCAAGATTGTATTATATCCAGGTTAATATATGACAGTATCTCGCAGATAAAGATCAATAAATGTTTTTGAAAATACATGTACATGTACATGTACATTGACTGTGAGTGCAAATGACACTCCTTTCGCTAGCATGGGTTACAAAGAGTATTTATTAAAGCAAGTTAATGTTGAGTAGACTACTTACCCCGCAGGCATCAATGCGAGTTTGTATCAATTATGATTCCAGTCAAATAGCTGGATGACAGGTGATATCTTTACCAGCTGGTTACGCAAGTTAGATCGCCACTTACAGTTTGAAAAACGAAAGATCGCATTGATAATAGACAACTGCCGTGCTCACCCACGTGTAGAAGGGTTACAAGCAATCACAGTGTATTTTCTTCCTTCCAATGCTACCAGTAAGCTTCAGCCACTCGACCAAGGAATAATTCAGGCTTTTAAAATCCATTATCAGAAAGCTTTAGTTTGCAATTATTTGCTTGCAGTTGAGGAAAAGCGATCCTATAAACCAACTCTGCTAGATGCCATCATGTATGCCCGTGCAGCTTGGAACAGTGTATCGCCGAAAACCATTCAAAACTGCTGGTTCCATTGTATTTTTCCGGAAATTTCTGATGAAGAATTTCACCAGCAGTGTTTAATTGCACAAGAAATTAAAGAGCCTCAATCAGAAATAGGTCTTGAAGCGATGGCTGATGAGATTGCGGACTCCATAGGCATTGCTCGGGATGAATTTTCTAATTATGTTCACGTGGATGATGATGCCAATGCCTATGGTGAACTTACTGATGAGGAAATAATCCAATCGGTGACAACGAAGCAGATACAATCATGCAAGCAAGATGATGATGATGATGATGATGATCAGCCTATCACTATCCCAAGCTACAGTGAAATGGCTGAATGCATTAAAAAAATGAAATTGTTTGTGGCAAGTGTCGACGGTGCCGAGCATATGTATGAAAATGTAAGTGCTTTTGAATCGTTCTTGTACAATTTCTGTGAGATTGACGTTAAAAAGTTGCATTTCGTCGAATTAAGCGGGTCCACATGTTACTTTGGACCGAAACTTATGCCCGACATAACCGGGTTATCGACTTAACAGAGGTCGAGATAAGCGGGTAAAAAATAGCATAACAAAGAAGAATTTTTTCGGGACCGGACCAAAACGCTCGACATAAGCGGGTTGTCGAGATAACCGAGGTCGAGATAAGTGGGTTTGACTGTATATTTGTCCTGGCATGCTAGGTGACTATAATACAGGTTATGACCATGCCGAAATTGTATTGGTGTTATATTTGTCCTGGCATGCTAGGTGACTATAATACAGGTTATGACCATATCAAATTGTATTGGTGTTATATTTGTCCTGGCATTCTAGGTGACTATAATACAGGTTATGACCATGCCGAAATTGTATTGGTGTTATATTTGTCCTGGCATTCTAGGTGACTATAATACAGGCTATGACCATGCCGAAATTGTATTGGTGTTATATTTGTCCTGGCATGCTAGGTGACTATAATACAGGTTATGACCGTATCAAAATTGTATTGGTTATATTTGTCCTGGCATGCTAGGTGACTATAATACAGGCTATGACCATGCCAAAATTGTATTGGTGTTATATTTGTCCTGGCATGCTAGGTGACTATAATACAGGTTATGACCATGCCGAAATTGTATTGGTGTTATATTTGTCCTGGCATGCTAGGTGACTATAATACAGGTTATGACCATGTCGAAATTGTATTGGTGTTATATTTGTCCTGGCATTCTAGGTGACTATAATACAGGTTATGACCATGCCGAAATTGTATTAGTGTTATATTTGTCCTGGCATGCTAGGCGACTATAATACAGGTTATGACCATGCCGAAATTGTATTAGTGTTATATTTGTCCTGGCATGCTAGGTGACTATAATACAGGTTATGACTATGCCGAAATTGTATTGGTGTTATATTTGTCCTGGCATGCTAGGTGACTATAATACAGGTTATGACCATGCCGAAATTGTATTGGTGTTATATTTGTCCTGGTATTCTAGGTGACTATAATACAGCTTATGACCATGTCGAAATTGTATTGGTGTTATATTTGTCTTGGCATGCTAGGTGACTATAATACAGGTTATGACTATGTCGAAATTGTATAGGTGATTTTTGTTCAGTGAACAGAAAGATTTCATTAGAGATATGCATCTTTGATGTTTTGGTAACCCATTAAAATTTGTAAATGATCTTAAATTTAAATGTAACTGGTTGATAACAAGAGATGTGAGGATAATTAACAGACTGTTAATATTAGTACGGGAACCACTTGGGTTAATACACAAGGCAATAACATTAAGGCAAATGAAAACATAATAATAAAACTCTCGGGGTTAGAAGTATAACCAGCAGATAGTATTTTTTACGGGGAACATCGCTGGAATTTTACATTAATCTTGTCTTTACATCCATTCATTATAAACCAACAGACCTTCCAAGGATGAGAAATGAGTGTGATATCAGTTAGGTCAGGGTTGTGTGGAAGATGGCATTAATATAACTGGTTACATTCATTGAGCTGTCAAAAACTTTTACTTTTCTTTTTTTAAAATTCTGTTTCTAAAACTAACAAAACGCTAAAAAAATATAATTTAGGGAGAAAGGAATATAAAGATGTTGAGAATTTATTGCAAAATAACAGCTTTTAATGTGGTACAGTGATCTGCTTGTGGCATAGAAACGTAGGCAGGCATCATATGTATAGTGTATATTGTTTAGGGTGGGGGATATGTGATGCAAGCAAGTACCTTGCAGTTAAACAAAATGCTTCAAAACATGCTTTGATAGCTAATCTGTATATGCAGTTTATAAACGTGATTTCATTATTATTAAAACTTAAAAAGAATTTGCTTAAACTGGTTTGGTACAGAAGAAGATAAAATACATTCAAAAACACACTTTACCAGTAGTATAAAACCAGTTTCTATGAGATATTTTTCATTTGCTCGGCAGTATATGTTATTTTTTTTTCTTAAACATATTGGGAAATAGCATGTTACCCACACATATTGTAACAAGATAACCGGGTGGGATATTTCATATTAACAACAGAACACGTTTTGACGACACAGATATATGGTTTAATGTGGCGATTTATATGAGTAGTGGATTATGAAGATGTGTGCGTATTTATAATCCAAATATTGGATCTATTTAACAAAAAACGCACAGTTTCAAAGATGGAAAAAATATACAAATAAATTTAGATCAGTAACCCTAAAACACAGGATAAATGATTTCACAAATGATTCAATAATGGAAAGATGAATATAGTTCACTCAAATAGTAAACAATGTAAGCGTTTACACATAGTAAAAAAAATGTATTCGCTCAGGTAGCGAAATTATGTCACTAAACAAGAACGGATATACAATCTATCCTTCCAGTCCTGAATAATACACTGGGTCTTACTAACCCAAAATTAGCATACAGCTAAAAATACATGTGTGGAGATGCACTCCGTCACCCGTGCACCATATCCGCTCCACAGCTCCTCCGAATCAATTTCACAACCAATATAGACTCCGGACCCTCGGAATACTATGATCACTTGAAACATTAGACCCTCCGGACACTTGAAATATTAGACCCTCCGGACCCCCTGGTCCTTTGACGGCTCTACAGCTGGGTCACCTTAGTCACTCTTGACATTCCGGACGCTAGACATTAGACGCTCTGGCACCTTAAACGCTCCGGACACACGGACGTTTCTACACTCTGACAACACCGGACACCCCAGATATTCCTACCATCAAAAACTCACTCACTCACTCAGCCCTACAGCTGGAGTTGTGCGAATCCTTTAAGCAGGCCGCTTGCTGACAAAACCATTTGTATTGTAAAGGTCCTTTACATGTAGTAACGTATTTATACCTTTAGAATTTTTGTTATTCTTTATCAAAGGCACCTTGCACGTGTGGCACAGGACGAATCGTACTCACGATTTCGAAATACAATAGACCCTGATATAATCACCCTCGGGCATCGTTGTACAGCGAAAAGAAACGAAACCCGAGTACACGTATTTAATTAACAACCTTTACACCATTCCGTGACACATATGGGCAAGGAAGGGAAGGGGCACTTGCCTCCACCCTGTGGATTTCACCTCGAAACATTTTTTTTGGCCTACATCTGTAAAACTAAATAGATGACCACAAACATTCTCCCCCATAATTTTGAGGGCACCCCTGTGAGAATAGGTTTATTATTATTATTAATATTATTAAAATAATTTACATGTTCTAAACTCTCATATTTTTTATCAGCAGTATAAGTACATGTATATGATGATTCCATGATATTAAGACATTCCAAAGTGTATTTCCACTTCCAATTCAATATAAAGAACATTCACCCATCAATGATAGCCTTATTTTGATTTTTAGCAGTCAATATCAGGAACAGCAACTCCACTGAAACAGGTATTGTGAAAAGGGTCCATTTTAAACTGAAGAATATTACATTATTGATTGGGGGATACTGTGCTGTCAGTTGGATTTATGGATCCCATAAATTATGCATACAGAGTGAAAGATCAAATAAATGTAATTATCTCAGGGTTTGATATGCACAGATTCTTATGTTGTATCTTACAGGAAGATGGCATTAGCAGTATATAACCCCATATGTACCTAAGTTCCAAATTGATAAATACTTTTTGAGGTCAGTTTTAAGTCTCATGCAACTATGCTCCGGCCTAGTGCATGTGATGTCTCAAAACCCAGTACCCAAAATAATGGTTAGGGTGATCACTTGTTCTAGTGACTGAATTTATGTCATCTTCCAGCAGCTGACAGGATGTATTTATTGGCGTAGATAGTACATTGTGGCTAAGAGTTTATTGCAATCAGGCATCCTTATAAAGGGATATTCTCATTTGTTGATACTGTATGCAAAAATGACAAAAACTGTTTTGGATGATTGTTATATACTGTATGTACAGATATTTGTTCAATTTTTAAACCCCACCACAAGTGTGAGATCATTATGAAATGTATTTGTTAACCAAACTATTTATTTTTAGAAAAACAATCTTTTAGGGAGGCAACAACAAAGTTAAATTTAGGATGAGAATGATGCTTATTTTCTTCTTCATGCTTCATTTAAATCTGTTCAGGCCACAAAAAAAAGTTTGTACTGACCTATCTTCTCTAAGTTTTGTTCTCAAATTAACAAGAACTCCACATATTCTTAATTATTTAGGCCTTATCCATGTGTTGGTTTATCCCTCAGTCTTTCCATCAAATACACTGTATCTTTTAGTTTCTTTGTCCCTCCCAGTCAGTTATCAGGTATCTGTCCCTCAGTCACGCCAAGCTAGTTATCATGTATATGTTAGTCTGTCAGTCCTGCCAATGCTAGTTATGGGGTACTATGGTGGAGTATTCATGTTTTATTAACACATTTCTTCTTTGCCTGACCAGATTCAAGTTGACAGGACGCAAGTGTTTCTCATTTTTGCTTCAGGAGACTAGTATGCACACATGTACATCTTTTTGTCCTTAATGCTGAGCTAGCTTGCATTGCTGCCTAGGTAGCAATTTCATGGTGAATTTAAGATTCTGTTTATCTCCGTATTTTTAGAATTCAGTTTTCTTGAATATTAGTATCCTTCTATATGTGTGAAGTCCCACTTGTTAAAAGTTAGACTCACCAGGGAGTGTCAATTAACCTGAAGCTGATTATAAGGATTATTCACTACCAGCATGCCCCCCCCCCCACGAAAAACAAAAAAAAAAACTGAAAAAAACAAAACAACAAACATACAAATGGACAAAAAAACAACCTTGTATATCCAGTTGATTAGAATTATATGTGTAACTGAGTTGTTAACAAAATCCTTGTCTCCCAATGGGTTTGAATAATTAGCATTTTACTGGACTCACTGAATGATACTCCCATTGTGGGAAGACTATTGTAGATGGAACACGACACTTGCCACATTCAGGACAAAATAGGAGCGACTATTCATTGAGATACAATTTTATACATTTATGCTAAAATCTTAAAAAGCTTGTTTATCATCTTTCTGTCAAAGGTGACAGCCTCTATTATACTTCAGAAGTAATGATGATGACCGTGTAATGATGACATGTATACGCTGATGACCTAACTGTGATTCAAATGCCAGTCATTTTTGGCAGAGTTCACAGCCAGATTAATTTAAAAAAAATTAAATTGCCTGGATTAGGTTTCTTAAAATGTTTTGAAAATACTTGCACCAGCAAGACTGGAGATCATCATAGTATGAGTTTGAGTGTGAGATTGAGTTTTCACTATCAGCCAATCAGAAATAAGCTTTCAACAGCAACATCATTTATGATTATCAAAACAAGACCTTGAGATAGTTTCCACTATCAGCCAGTCAGTAATAAACATTTAAAAGCAACATTGTTTATTACTGGCAATACAAGATCTCAGGTTCAGGAGTTTTATGATTTCTTGGCAGATCATTAAAACTGTATAGGGGCCCCGAGTGGTCTAAAGCACTCTCCGTTATGGATCACTGCCATCTCACCTCTGTCTTCGTGGGTTCGAGTCTAGGATTCGGCCAATGTGGGTATGTGAGAAAGCTTGCCAGTAGCTTCTCGCGGGTCGAGGGTTCTTCCCAGGGTTTTCCTGGCTTCTTCCTCCACCATTAATACTGGCGGCCATGCATAGCCTATCGTGTGCTGAAAAATGGCAATAAACTCCACAACAACAACAACATAAAACTATAGCTGCAAGCTACAGTGTATAAACTTGTGTAATGTATAGCTAGCTGAGAATCCCAAAGACCTTGATCTGTTGGCATCGGTTCTTCCTCTACCATATACACCTGCAGTCATGTATTGCCTATTATGTGCTGAAAAATGGTATTAAACCCACAACAACAGCAACAACATAAAGCTAGCAAAATGTTTTTTAAAAGTTCAAGTTTCAGCATCAGTTGGGGAACATTTTACATGTACCAAACTGGTAACTGAGTTGCCAAAGATCTGGCCATGAAATTGCTTTGATTACTGTAATTATCACGTGAATTAACTGAAAATGTTGTAAATAGGCAGCAGTACAAATGGGTGACATTCTCCAAAACTTGTGGTCAAACAATTCCCTAAACAATGCAATATATATAGGTCATGATAAAGGAAAAACAACCTATCATCTTTAAACATTTGGTGGAATTGATTAATGAATCACTTTGATAACGGTAAAATCAGTGGTTATCAGTGTTACATCAAGCTGACATGTGATTGCAGGCTTTATATTTACCACTGGAGAGCTTGTAAAGGGAGACAGCAGTTGTGCACATTAGTTCTGTTCTAATTAAGTTAATGATTTACAGATATGAACTTCTGAGAGAGACTGACAGGTGTAAGTTGAAATTGTTTGCATTTGCAATATGCATGTCAGTTATTAAAATATGGAAAGCAAATTTTGCCCAAGTAAGCACTACCAGCTTCTGAAAGTGCAATGACTGAATTGCAAAATATATAAAAAGTAAAACATCGGCTTGTTTTTTTTTTATACAATATACATTTGAAGTCTAGAAAGTGATAATGCCCAAGCAGAGCTTGCAGTTTTTTTATATAGATGAATGTCTGAAGGTAAGACCGGGCTATATACACTGCTTCCATGATAACTCAAAAACCTACGCTGTGTCTTGGTGGATCCTGTTTTTTCCTTCCAAAGAAAATATATTTAAAAAATGGCCACTGCATGCTACATGTGAAGAAAATTTGTGTTCCAAATGAAACATTGATATATCGCTATTTTGTCTTTGAAAATGGCGGTTAGTGTCCAAAAAGTTAGAAGCATTGTTGTGAAATTCATGAAGTTTTAATAAGAAGTCACACATTTTATTAAATGTTATTGGAAAAATATTTTTCAACTCACTGTAAATAATAGCAATCAATGAAAAATTATTTTAAATGCTAATAGAGGACAACACTGAAAGAAATAAACACCAATTAAATATATCTTGTCAGATGAAATTCATGTTTTAATCTTTTAATTCTGTTTCAGTGTAAACATTATAATCATGGCATCTTCTCTTCTGCTAAAACATCGACCATCACATTGATGCACATGAGCTTCTGTGAAAACCTAATTAAGTGCTGGCTGTGTTTTGATCTACAAATTGAAATTGTTTGTTGCATTGTAAAAATTTCATAAAAGAGACCTGTGTTATTTTGTCACGTTAAACATGCATCAAATCAAGTAAGGGAGGTATAGTAAAAAATAGTTCAAAGGCTTGTACTGCACAAGTTCATGTGATTGCTATTGTGTCTCAAAGGCGATCCATTTAATTACACCAGTCCAACATGGTTTCAAAATTGTATTTACTTTAAAGTTTATGTAATAATCAGTGATGTATCCTAATCATCTGTAAATGTGAGAATTAAGGAATCAAGTGAAAGGCGTATTTGGTGAATGTTGTGCGATAGATAGGGTTCATAATGTTGAAATGAGATTGAACGTTTGTAGTTTTAACTCAAAACTGGTGAGTCAGCACTGTAAGGTTGGCTCAAGGATGAACAGAAATTTTGGGATTACATGTATGTGCATGATGTTGATACAAGCGATACAGAATTAGATGACGCTGTATACACTTTGTTCACACAGCAAAGCGGACAAGGTATTCCTATCTCTGGAACAGATCTGAAGGCCCAGGCACAGAAAATGGCAGAAAGTACGGGTAATGACTCTTGATTTCGTGTCAACCCATGGATGGCTTAGAACAGTGGTTCCCAACCTGTAGGTCGCAGACCCCGTGGGAGCCATGGGGAAATTCCAGGGGAAACCAAAATATAGCTATTAACATGGAGGGGTGGGGGGCTGTGCAAAATGTTTTGAAGTTAAGAAGGAGTCCTCGTACTCAGAAAGGTTGGGAACCACTGGCTAAGGATATTCTGGCAGCGATATGGAATAAACAAAATTAGTTGTTGGGAGAGATACACTTTGTGATTTAGGCCACGAAATGTGAAGGATATCATATAAGTGTGTCACAAACTAAAAACTACTGTGTTTTCATTTGCATTTTTATATATATATATATAAAAAACCTCTTTTTTTACACCCGTTAAATTCATATTTGGTAATGATTAACAATGGTGACATTTCATCCCTTTATTAGTTTTTTTTTGTCAGTTCCTTGATAATTCATGCCCATGTTTATAGTGCAGTTGATGTTTTTGGAACCTGTTGTGGGAGAGTTATTGAGGGAGTGGTGTATTCTATAACCCAAATTACACCTATTGATCATGCACCAAAAGAAAGGGAATTAAAACTCTTTTAATAATACATACAACATACAAAGTATGATAACCAGTGAGGAAAACCTGGGAAATTCTTTTTCTTTAAAAGCTAACCTTATGCAAAATACAAAACTGTTTAGTGTCACCGAAAGTGGAACAATTTGTGTGCTATGCAGTGTTTAAATATGATTCATGCATCTGTCTTTGTTTTCCTTTTTCCAGTTAAATAAATTGTGTTTATTTTTATTTGTGATAAAGCAGTCAACGTGTCAGACTTTTGTTTTCACAGGTTCTTATGGTCTGTTTTATTCTGTGGTATATTTCTCATTGATAATCTCATCTTGGATGTAGCCTGTGCAGCCTTTGTACCTATAATTATAGGACAAATAACAGTTTTTTTTTAGTTAAAAATAACCTGAACCATTCTAAGTGTTAAGACTCCATTAGACATTTAGGGCAATGCTTGCCATATTTCCCAGTCTGTCCTGATATGATTTAAGCACTTTTTAAGGAAAATATGGTCATCTGTCTGATTTTAATATGGTCATCTGTCTGATTTTAATATGGTTATCTGTCTGATTTTAATATGGTTATCTGTCTGATTTTAATAAGGTTATCTGTCTGAATTTAATATGGTTATCTTTGTTAATTTAAGAGGCAAGATAATAAGTGTAGTTGTATATTATTCCAGTGATACAATCTTTTGTCAATCGCTGTATTATAACAGGGTCATGCTCAAAGACATGTTTCTATTAGAGACTTGTCATGAATGTCACTACAGTAGAGACTTGTCATGAACTACAGGTACGTATGACCATTCTGTCATAGTTTTATGAACAAGAAGAAACCTAACACCAGAAATTCAAGCAGAATTCATTATACGTAAAAGAACACTGAAACACCATCATGCAAGTGATCTGCATTGGCAGACCAGGCCATAGTGCAAGCTAGTTTAAATAACCATGATCGCTTTCAGCCAGCGTTGTATTGGCTTGATGCAAGCTAGTTTAAATAACCATGATCGCTTTCAGTCAGCGTTGTATTGGCTTGATGCAAGCTCTAGTTTAAATAACCATGATCGCTTTCAGCCAGCGTTGTGTTGGCTTGGCTGATCAATACACAATCAAAACCAATAAAGATATTAATTTTCCAGACAAAATATTAAAGGAAATTTATAAATTTAATTAGTGCACAAACTATCTGGAGAGAGAAAAGTAATGTTTTTTTATGAATGATGATAATGAGAAAAAAGTATTAGCAAGTACGAGAGATGGTAGATTAAATTTTCTACAGCAGCAGTATAGAGAATTTACAGCAATATATTCACCATGAGATTTAATTTATTTTTAAAAATTAAAATGACTGAAACATTCTCCAAATTTTGTTGCATCATAAATTTATATCTTTTGTACTCAAACTTGAGGCTAATAGAACATGTTTTCTATCATTATCTGTCATTATTACCCCAGTGTTCATGGATTTCGAGGGTCTGTCGAGCCCCCATGTGGAGAATGTCTTGACATACTCATCTGAAGAGGACTCATATTTCAACAAACTTGATAAATGTCAGATTTATCGATTGTGGAGATCTTGGGTCTTCTTGAGATGTTATCACAACTTGCTCAACATTATTGAGGACAGTGTTATATATACTGTACCTGGGTGAAATCTACTTGTTGAATATACTGAGTTAAATGTTCTCACACAGAATTACTATTGTGGAAATAACATAGTGCTTAGAACAACTTGCAAGGAACTCTGTGTGTGTGTGTATATATATATGTGTATGTGTATATATATATGTGTGTGTGTGTATATATATATGTGTATGTGTATATATATATATGTGTGTGTATATATATGTGTGTGTGTATATATATGTGTGTGTATATATATGTGTGTGTGTATATATGTGTGTGTGTATATATATGTGTGTGTGTGTGTATATATATATATATATGTGTGTGTGTGTATATATATGTGTGTGTGTGTGTGTGTGAATTTTTGCTACATGCAAAGCTCTATTGTTCACAACTAAAACAGCAAACAAAAAGTTATCGAAGGCTTTCACTGAAGGTTGTGTGGACAAGTGGAGAAACTGCTGCTGTAAAATCATGACAGTAAGGCATAGACGAGCTGTAAAATCATGACAGCAAGACAGACAAGAGCTGTAAAATCATGACAGCAAGGCATAGACAAGAGCTGTAAAATCATGACAGCAAGGCATAGACAAGACCTGTAAAATCATGATGGTAAGACATAGGCAAGAGCTGTAAGATCATGACAGCAAGGCATATACAAGACCTGTAAAATCATGACAGCAAGGCATAGACAAGAGCTATAAAATCATGACAGCAAGACATAGACAAGAGCTGTAAAATCATGATGGCAAAACATAGGCAAGACATGTAAAATCATGACAGCAAGGCATAGACAAGAGCTGTAAAATCATGATGGCAAGACGTAGGACCTATAAAATCATGACAGCAAGACATAGACAAGAGCTGTAAAATCATGACAGCAAGACATAGACAAGAACTGTAAAATCATGACAGCAAGGCATAGACAAGAGCTGTAAAATCATGATGGCAAGACATAGGCAAGACCTGTAAAATCATGACAGCAAGAAATAGACAACTGCTGCAGAATCATAGAGCACTGCAGAGACAATTGTTGTAAAATCATGAGTGAGGCACATTCAACAGATTCAGTTCCCATAGACCGTAAAGTTGATGTTTTGCACAAAAAAATACTACACCTTTTTGGTAAGACAAACAAAACTTGCTTATCTTATTGATGATCTTTCCAAGGGTAAACTTTTGAAAAGATGAAAATGATATACCATGTAGCTTATTTTTTTAAAAGTATTAACATGTGCTTGCCCGCCATCAAGCTATTATCTAATGAGATATACCTGTTTGCATCTCATATTACCAGTTCATCAAAAAGGATAAAATGAAATTGGTTTTAGGTTCAATCCTGCTGTTGCATCCAATTTACCAACATTCAGGCATCTTCTGCATTCTTTTCCTGATAATTATTTTCAGCCATTCTTTTAAATAAGGTATTTAATATTTCACAACACATATGCTCATTATATAGCTCATAAAATAGTTGCAACCTAAAATAAAATTTTCATGTAGTAATTCATAGCCATCAGAACATTACATTGAAACCTCCAACAAAAGCATAGTTGTCTTGCAAGTTTTTAAAATATTGAGAAATTTTTTTATGTATGAGGGCCTGCTGTAATTTTCCACAAAAGAATAAAAATTTATCCCCTGAAACTTATTGTTATAAAAAAAAATGTAATTTTTGGTGCCTGTGTGAATTTGTAGTGTACATCCTAACCAGGATGACTTTGATGCACTTTAGCAAAGGGAGGTAATTGGGATCATTACATAGGCTCATAGTTGATGTAAAATATTCAATATTTCTGGTTTTTTATTTGTAATAAAATGTAACTTGTTCATTGAATGTAGTTCCATAAAGTCTGTTGCATTTGCTGTTCTTTAGAGGGACATGTCTGGCAAAAGTTTTTGACGTGTGAAAATATAATGATTACTGTAGAAAAGAGGTGTGTGTGTGTTTTGGATTTTTAACGTAGCTTTATATTTTTTCTGTATTATCACTGCGATATCTGCAGTGTGGCAGTTTATACTCTAGCACTGGGGCATCATGCCACAGACGTAGCATGATGTTCCACCCAGTCACTTTATCTTGACACCAGGCCAACCAGTCCTGACAGTAACCTCTAATGCTGAGCACCTAGCGAGGCAGCTGTTAGTACCATTTTTATGTCTTTGGTATGACTCGGCCATTGTTCAAGCCCATGACCTCTCACATCCGAGGCCGACACTATAACCATTTTGGCCACTGAAGCGGTCATAGAAAAGTGATATGAAATTTTGGAACCTGCTTCTCCTTCAACAGAGACTTCAGTTTTTAAGTTTAAAATTTTGTCAGTTATCAAAGTAAGCTGTTTGTTTGACCAAATGAGTGATTTTACCCAATTCGGAGAGGCTTCCTCCCTAGAAAGTGGGTGTAAATTATTGAAATTATTAAAAAAGAAAAGACTGTTTATTGTAAACTAATTGCCAAATATTTATCGTATATTAATTGACAAGTTACAGACGCAGGAAAATGCCAGAACTTGGCAGGTGGTAATCATGTAATGTCTGGGTGGTTGGCATTCTTGTCAGGTACATGTTCCGAGTTTGACAAAATAGGGAAACATGCAATATTCTTAGATGGACTTTACTGAAAGAATTGTACTTTTGTTTTCTTCCTTAACTGTTATTACATATAATTGCAGTAATTTAGTTACACATTTGAAAAATGAGAATTATTAATTTTACATTTATTTGCTCAAATTTATGAAGGATTTTTAGGGACAGGCATTATTAATACTGCTACTGATAGAATGCATTGCATGTCAATTTATTAAGTTATCCTTGGATATATGTTGTTAAAATCCTTTGTGATGTAAAATTAAAAGTATTGAAAAGCTCTGCAACAGACTACAACTGTTTAAATATTACCAGCAAATTGGCCCTAGATGGTTCATAAATCGAGTGAGAAAGCAGTTGGGCAAATTGACCCTAAATGGTTTATAAATCGAGCAAGAAGGCAGCTGCGCAAATTGACCCTAAATGATTTATAAATCTAGCGAGAAAGTAGCTGGGCATATTTGACCCTAAATGGTTCATAAATCGAGCAAGAAAGCAGCTGGGCATATTTGACTCTAAATGGTTCATAAATCGAGCGAGAAAGCAGCTGGGCATATTTGATCCATGTCCTTTTCAACTCTGTATTTATTGCTATTGTGCACAGACAGCTTCCCATATGCCATAATGTTAATGGTCTGCAGAATAACTATACTTTCGTGGATATGCATGATCAGTGACAGAGGAACGTATTGGCATCATGAGAATTGTATGCTGCACTGCTCATGTTTGAGATAAATTTCATGTGCAAGACCTGTGTCAAAATCTGGTCTGGTGAGATCTGCCTATTTATATTCAGTAGTACCAGTGTGGCAAGAGCAATACATTGAAAATAGTTTTAGATTGAAGCCTACTATTGTGTACAGTTCACACACATGCAAACTTCTGAACAAATTAATTTCTTCTGGTAATTATTTTTAGTCAATCAGCGATCTTTTTTACTTTTAAATATTGTATTTATTATTCAGCCTCATGTAGTCTGGTCTTGTAAAGCTCACCATTATAATGCAGATCTTGTTATTTACTGTGTATATATGAATAGAGAAAGATTTACATTAAGGTATAAAATTGCTTCTTTCAAACCCCAAATTCCATACTCATGATAGGGCTCAAAATTAGCAGTAATGTCCTGGTGCCAGTCTAGCAATAATGTCCTAGTGCCAGTCTAGCAGCAATGGCCAAGTGCCAGTCTAGCAGTAATGTCCTAGTGCCAGTCTAGTATATTCATACAAGAACTAGTTAATTTCAGGACTCAGGTACTAATTCAGTTCCAATAGTAAACCTATGCAAACATGATGATATTTATCAGTATAGATGAAACCTGGATGTCAGCTTCTGTGTAGAGGAAAAGATATGAGCTGTGACATTTTCTGGACCTGCATGTGTTTGAAACATGAGCTTTCAATTCCGCACCAAAGAGTCAGGTGCTAATTTTAGTAATGAGTGTTCCAAACTCAGGACTTAAAGGACTGAAATTCCATCAGTTAAACAATATTTTGTCTCTACTTTTTTCACTTACAGCTAGGATAAGCTCTCAAAAGATTCTTTTTCCTACAACATAACTTACTTTATTAACCAATCCTGTCAGCTAAACCCATATATCCTCTTTTTTATGTTCACCCATTTCCAGGCTGGTTCCCATTTTCCCATACCATTAGTACCATGTGTCTTTCATGACCTTCGTTCTCCTCCTTCAGGTAGCAGTACTCTTTTATTAGTTCCCTGGATATTATGTGCTTGAATTTGAAGACATTTTCTTAAGTTACCATGGATATTGTTTTGTTGAATTTAAATGCATATTCTTAAGTTACCGTGCATATTATTTAGTTGAATTTATGGACATTGTCTTAAGTTACCATATATACTGTTTAGTTAAATACTATGGAATTGTCTTAAGTTACCATGGATATTAATTGGTTGAATTTGAATGCATTTTGTCCAGTTGAATATTAAGGCATTTTTTTAAGTTACCATGGATATTTTCATGTTGAATATAAGGTATTTTCTTAAGTTACCATGGATATTGTTTGGTTGAAGTTAAAGGCATTTTCTTAAGTTACAATGGTGCACTTGAACACTTTTGTCTTGGAGAAGTACTACCAATAGCTTTAAGAACCAGTTGATAAGAATATGTTACATTCTGGCTGAAATGGTATTAAAACCTAATTTTGTAATAAATAAGGAGGGCTAGATGGTATTGCAACCATCCAGTCCTGGTTGACCGCTCACCATCCCGCCCGCCCCCCCCCCCCCCCCCCGAAAATAAACAAACTGTGCAGTAAGAAAACTATCAAAAATATGAATATTATACTCAATCCATTTAAGATTATGGTTAAAAAAAGCAAGACATTGTCTTGTGTCAATCCATTTAAGACTAAGGTTAAAAAAGGCAAGACATTGTCTTGTGTTCCATGTTGTTTAAGTGATAGCTGAATACATGCAAATATTGGAATAAGCATTTAAACAAAACTCTTACAAAACATGTTATACTTAATAAATATTTTTGCATTACATAATTCACAGGCACGTATTTACAACATAAAGCAGTAAGAAAATTGTTAATCTTTTTTATTCTCAGCCTTTTGTACAGGAAATTCACTTTTATGGCATATTAGCAAGTTGTACATTGCTATTGGACTGATTGGCTGACTGGACCTGTTCTTAGGTAGTTTTACCTGTATGTTGAGTTTTACCTATGGCAAATGAGCTAACCTTCCAGAAAATCAGATTATTATGATTGACACCTGTAATTGTTACACCTGACTTGATTGACTTTGATGTATTATATTTTGGCATAGTCATAGATTTACCTATTTATCAGTCCCTCTCTTTCATTTTGGATATAGTTAAATGAATGCATTACCCAAGAATGGCATAGATTATTGTTATTGACAGCTATACTTGTAACCCATATCTTGATAGGTTTATATAATACCTTGGCATTGATGACATAGTTCTGTCCTAACTGATTGCTAACTGTCAAGGAATTTCATTTATAAATTTCTTCATCATTATAACATGTTTTTTTCAGCAGGCTGGAGAGTGATTCATTACCTTGACATTTTTAATACAGTCCATTTATGTTAGCATTAATATATGAATTAAAGTCTTGTCATCACAGAATTTCACTTTTGATCTTAAAAGTGTCATAGAACCTTTCAGAAATTTGACTTTAAAGAAATGAAATTTGTCATTAAAAGAGTTGAATTATTGTACATTTGTTTGTTTGATGCTACCTTTCTATTGTGGATTTCATTGTTATTATAAAAGATGACTTTAAAAACCCACTGAAAAATGGATCCTATGGTGAAAACAGTTGGAGTCCTTCCCTGACCAATGAATTTAAGTACCAGCGAAAATGTAATTTATAGCAATTTTTCCACAAAAATTGAAAGAAAAATGTGTTCAATGTGCCCCATCTACATGTACTTGGTCTACATGTACTCTTTACATGTGTATGATGCATAACAGCCACATTCAAGTTTTTACCTTCATTGTTAAGAGTCGGGTCTCAGCAGTGTTAATTGTTTTGGATGAAATATGGATTCTCTATGAATAATTTGTTATGCATGGAATTGTGGATTCTTTATGAATAATTTGTTATGCTTGGAATTATTGATTCTTTATGAATAATTTGTTATGCTTGGAATTATTGATTCTTTATGAATAATTTGTTATGCTTGGAATTATGGAATCTTTATGAATAATTTGTGATGCTTGGAATTACTGATTGTTTATAAATAATTTGTTATGCTGTGAATTATTGATTCTTTATGAATAATTTGTTATGCTGTGAATTATTTATTCTTTATGAATAATTTGTTATGTTTTGAATTATTGATTTGTTATGAATAATTTGTTATGCTTTGAATTATTGATTCGTTATGAATAATTTGTTATGCTTGGAATTATTGATTCTTTATATATAATTTGTTATGCTTAAACTTCAAAGACAAGCTAGGTATACTTGGATAAATGAGGGAAGACCGAGGGGTAGTCAATTTAATTCTTACAGAGAATATAAAGATAAGAAGAGAGACTTTAGAAACGTTCAAAAACTGGCTGTGGAAAAATATATGGGGGAGGTGTATGAAGAAATTGAAAAAGCACATGAATGCGATGTAAGACACTTTTGGAAAATGATCAACATTAAGAGAGGGAACAATACAAATTTTTGTCAGGAACTATCAACTGATGGAGTTTGTGTCCGTGATGATGATTCCATCGCAAATTGCTTTGCTAGATACTATGAGGACATTCACACGCCGAATTTAAACCATAGTTTTGACGGAAACTTTTATGAATTTATAGAGAGAGAATTAAATCGGGGTCTACAGGACGAAGTAAGCCATATCGAGGCCTTACAGACCAGTATCAGTTTAAATGAAGTAAGAGAAATCATTAAAGGTCTAAAGAAATCAAAAGCATCGGGCCATGATCAAATTTACAATGAACATTTGATCTATGGCAGCGACTACCTCATCGAGTGTATGACAATTTTATTTACTCAGATGATTGATCAATCTTACATACCTGTAGATTGCAAAAAAGGGTTAGTAATACCACTGTACAAAGGTAACAGAAAATCAAAGAACTCCCTCGAAAGTTACAGGCCTGTTACTTTACTGCCTGTTATCTACAAAACCTTTGAGAAAATTATTCATGAACGTTTGGTAACTTGGCTCAAAGATACTAATTCTAGTATACCCAGTTCACAACAACATGGTTACCAAAAAGGTTTAGGCTGCACAACAGCGAGTTTTGTGCTGTTGCAATCAGTACAATATAATGTAAACATGGGTTCACGGGTTTTTGCTGCTTTTCTTGATACAAAAAAGGCATTTGATGCCGTGTGGCACGAAGGACTGCTTTTTAAATTATTCACGTTGGGAATTACGGGTAAATCCCTTTTGATATTTTTTAACATGTATACAAATTTACAGAGTAAAGTTCTTGTAAATGGGCAATTTTCAGATTGGTTCTCAATTGGCCAAGGAGTGAGACAAGGGGGTGTTTTGTCAACCTTGATGTACACAATATTTATAAATGACTTGCTGCTACAGTTAGAAAATAGTGGATTTGGAGCAAAGATTGGATCCTTAGCTGTGGGAAATCCAACCCTAGCTGATGATATTTCACTTTTGGCTATATATCCTAGCAATCTACAAAAGCTGTTAGATATAGCATACGACTACAGTAATAAGTGGCGATTCGAGCTTAGTGTTACAAAGTCATACATTATCATTTTCGGACCCCAATACAAGAATTTTATCAATATGAAATGGTATCTTGGCCCGTCATGTTTGCCGGTCACCGATTCGGCAACACACCTGGGTCACCGGATTAACTCAAAGCTGACGTCGCATGACGCAATACTCGATGCATGCAAGAAAGGGAAAAAATCTTTTCACGGTCTGTTTGGTATTGGCATTAAACCGAATGGTTTAAATCCTTTGGTTGCTGCAAATGTAATTAAAAAGGTAATTTTTCCTTCAATGTTTTATGGAAGTGAATTATGGTGTAACATTTCAAAGAGTGACCTCGCTTTATTGGATAAAACTCTGAGGTATTTTGCCAAACATTTACAAGGTTTTCCAATACATACAAGATCAGACATTGCCCTGGGAATGCTAGGATGGACATCAGCGCAGTCCGAAATTGATAGAAGAAAATTGATGTTTTTACACAGATTGTGTTTGATGCCTAACAATGTACATACTAAACGTGTGTTTAACGTTGCGTTATTTCACTTCATTCTGAGCGGCTGCATGTCAAGCTGCGGGTTAATTTCAAATTTATATTATACCTCAAAGAAGTTTGACTTGCTCGGGTATCTAACTGATTATTTACATCATTCTGAAATTCCAGATAAACATAATTGGAAAGAAATTGTAAGGTCAAAAATTGTTGGTCTTGAAAATAGCCTCTGGAGAGTTCATATGTCTAATCAAGCAGATTTTGATAGATTCTCTTCGATACACGAATACTTACGACCTGCCTCAGTGTGGCAGTCGGCTAAAACTAGACAACACACTAAGGTATTTACATATGTAGCTAAACTATGGGCTGCTGTTCCACAAACACAGCTTGATATGTGTATTAGATGTGGGAATGTTTATACAGACTTGATACTTCATTGTTGTGTTAGTTGTCCTTATATGTCGAACTTTCGAAATTCTTTCTGGGATTTCCTTACTGATAAATTTCCCCTGAGCCTGCACATTACGTTATTTAATGCAGAAGATGAGCTGCAACTACAATATCTTTTAGGTAAAAGGTTACCATCAGGAGTAATCGACAAAGAAAACTCCAAGCTATTTGTCCTGTATGCAGCATACTTTGTCTTGCAGTGTGCAGCTATCTTCTGTAAATAAGGTACTGAAACTTGCAACTTATGAGTTGACGAACACTTTGTTGATTGATATTGTGTAAGAATTTGTATTCCAATATAGAATTTTTTTTTTTTTTTTTTTTTTTTTTTTTATATTTATTGATTGTATTCAGATGATTTATTCTTATATCATGTAATCTTCCATGGAAGGAAATAAAGATGATGATGATGATGATGCTTAGATATTGCTTCTTTTTAAATAAATACATGCATAACTAGTTAGTGACTATGCTTTGTTGGAAATTTCTGAAACTTCTTTTGAATAACTAAATTTTTTTTTAATAATTCCTGTTTCAGGTGACAAGTGTGAAATTGACATGACAGTGAAATTTGATGCCATCACCTGCCCAAAACAGCTGTGTGCTGCACCATCATACTGTCAGCCCCTGATTCAGGGCGGGTTCCGTTGTGAGGGATGTGCAAACCAAGTGGACAGCCGAACTCAAATTCAGCCTGTCTATAATCAATTTTGTCAGCTGACCACTCGCAGCTTCCCTAGGGGCTCATTTTTGACTTTCCCAGCATTGAAGAGCAGGAACAGGTTCACCTTCCAGATGAAGTAAGTATGAATTGGAAATCTTTTAACAAATCTTGATCAGACATAACATAGGTTTGTTTCACTTAGTAATAAGCATAGGTTGTAACTTCATTTTGTTCCTCTCAATATACCCAGACTGGAGGTAGGGTTTGTATGATTCCTTTTGGATCACGATGAAACTCTGTACACATTGTTGTCATCATCTGAGGTAATGTACCGACAAATAGCCCAGCTCTGGCAAATTTTTTGTTGGAGTTATTGCTCTTTGTGCAGCACAGCTGAATCCTGTATAAGAGACCGAATCTTGTGACACAGTTTGCGTTGCACATTTTTTTAATTGTTGCAAAACCTGGTACATATTATCATCATCATTGAAAGATATGGATATTGACACGTCTTGCAGTACCCTGTGTGGCCAACTGGGCTAAAGTTCTCACCGTTACAGATCACTGCCATCTCACCTCTATCTGCCTGGGTTCGAGTCTTGGGCTCGGCCATCCATTGTGGGTATGTGAGAAAGCTTGCCAGTAGCTTCTTGTGGGGCGGTGGTTCTTTCCAGGGTTTTCCTGGGTTCTTCCTCCACCATTTATACTGGCTACCATGTATGGCCTATCTTGTACTGAAAAATGGTGTTAAACCCTACAACAACTACAACAACAACAAGTTATTGCCCATACTGACTTGCTAATTCATACAGTATATGACAGAATTGTGTGAATGTGCAACTGCTCTCAGTTTTAACTGGATTGCAGTGAAACTTACTTCGTATTACAGTCATCATCAGTGGGTGTGTCTGAAGGTATAAATGAATAAAAATGTATTAAGCTAGTCTTTAACTTACGTTCAGTGATGCAGGTTGCCATTACTTGATTTCAATAAATGGCTAAAAGATGTTGATAACGATAGCCCAATAATAATTCAAATTAATAATACACATGCTTTAAGACTAAAGTTAAATGTCACTGTACGCTGGCTGCAGATATTACTGAAAGCATAATTGAGGTAGGTTGTATTTAAGCAACAGTAACATTTCTCCCTTCTCGCCAAGTAACGATCCACAAGGATCCAAACAATTCTGGCCTGCCACACTAAACAGCTGCTTGCACGGAATGCTTGAAGCTGGTGCAGAATAATAGCATATAGCTAATTTGGCCAAGTAGGGGAACTAAAACATGTGAGTGTTCCACCAGCCGTATATGTCTTCTTATGGCAACAGAGGGCTGATACAATTCAAGCATCACGTCAACCGCGTCATCTACGTGGGTTGTTTCATTGATGTTACAGACAGGTTCATCACAAACCAAAGAAAACAAATCCCAGAGACGCAACATTGATGGTCCAGTAGCGTTTGTTTCAGTTTCAGTTTTTCTTTTTTGGTTCCAGCTGATGCAACTATGATGCATTCTGCTATAAGCCATTCTTTGGATCTGATCACAAGTATTTCTTCACTGAATAGGCGATGTTTGAATCGTGGATCCACGATGGTGGCCAAGACAAGATTCTTGTTGCTGGCAACGTCAGTGAAGCATTTTCAGTGACATCAACATATCACGGCGCATTGTCTGAATACCTTGTCAGCATAGGAAGAATAATGGATACTGATGTTTGGTTATCACTTACTTCCTTGGTAATGTCCGCAAATGGGCCTAAGGTGTCGACATTATGCAAAGGCTTGGTAGTATATTTAATAGTGTACAATTGCACTAGTCAATATTAATAAGCCAATTGATTCGCAGTCTTGAAAGAATGTTTTAAATCAAGTAAGATACTGCTAAGTTGTCCATGTGGTTGGATGGATGTACGTGCTGAAGCAGCACAGCAGCTGGGGTAACATTGCTGGCGCTAGTTTGCCAATATCAATGCTGCATAATATTTGTATGTCAGCATTCAGCTGCTTCAGCGTGCGACAGCTATTTGTTGATTAACAGCATTGCAGGACTGGCTAAAGAACAGATTAACTATAGTGAGTCATAGTTTTGTAGTAGTTGGAAATTTCACTACCTATCTAATCTGCCTAGCAATCTGCTAATGTGTATGCTGGAAGTTCAGCAGCCACACAGGGCCCCGAGAGTCCGAGTGGTGTAAAGCGTTCTCCATTACGGATCACTGCCATCTCACCTCAGTCTGCATGGGTTCGAATCTTGGATTCGTCCAATGTTGGTACGTGAGAATGCTTGCCAGTAGTTTCTCGAGGGTCGGTGGTTCTTTCTGGGGATTTTCTATGTTCTTCCTCCACCATTAATACTGGCCGCCATATGTAGCCTATCGTGTGCTGAAAAATCATGTTAAACCCTACAACAATAACAACAGCCACATGAGGCCTCACTGGCTGGTTGGCTGCTGTGATTGGGATGAGTACTTGAATGGTATTGATAATTTGTTGTGTGCAGGCAATCAGTGGTAGTTTACAGCAAGTGTGTTAAAAAGTATTTACTTCTAAGAATATATTGTCTTTCAATTAACCACCAAATCAAATGTTTATTCCTTAATTTCCAGTAAAACCTTGGATTGTGAGTATCTTGGTCTGCAAGTGTTTTGCAAGATGAGCAAAAATTTTTAATAAATTTTAACTTGATAAACGAGCGAGGTCTTGCAATACAAGTGTACGTATATGCTTTGTCTGCCAAGCATCACGTGGTCACAACTGAGCCGATGGTTCTTCTCTCTCTTGCTGCTGGATTGTGCGTAATCGTCTCCCATGCTTGGTCTCATTCAGCATGCCATACTCATATAGTCAACATCCGTGTGAGCGTATATTGTTTACTATAGTGTTGTGACGACGTGTGTGTGTGCGTAAAGCATTTTTTTATTTTGTGTCCAAGTGTACTGACTGTTCTTTAGTAACTGTACTGCAACAATGGCAACGATGAATAAAAAGGTTGAAAAGGAAGGTGGTAAGAAGAAGATATTTATGGTGGAAGTAGGCATTTTGTGTTAATCATTTTTATATGAATATTTTGGGGTTGTAGAATGAATCATCTGAGTTTCCATTATTTCTTAAGGGGAAATTCGCTTTGATATATGAGTGCTTTGGATTACAAACACGTTTCCGGAACGAATTATTCTCGCAATCCAAGGTTTTACTGTATTTAATTCTGATTTAAAATTCAAGCTTTGTCAAGATGAGTGTTTGAATTTATGTTTTGGAAATTTGTTTACATTGGCACCAATTATTTCTGCCGATATCGATTATACTGATTGTTGTAATAATCATCCCGATTATAAGTATGGCCGATTACTCGGTACAGCTTTAATAATTTTCCTATTGATTTCATGCAGGTATGAGTCGATATAACATAAGTTTAAATATTCTTGGCCTGCTGGTAAGCAACTACCATATGTTGCTACCACACGGTGGTGGCAAATTCTAAATTTTCTATATGCAATGACCCACACCCCAACCTAAATGGTCAACTATGAAAAATGGGGTGAGAATATTTGGATGAAACTCAGATTAGAAAACAGACTGCTATTTGTTTTAAACCAGATTTGTAGTCCAAATTGAATCTCAGAGCTGAAGTAAAAAGCTGTTGTTCCTTGTATTACAATGCTGTCGGGCATTTCTGCGCACTTACGGTTTCCGTCATCAATATTGAAGCAAAACGAATATCGAATTTGACCGATTGATGAAAATAAAATACAGCAGTGCTTACCATTTGAAAAGAGGCAGTTGTCACCAGAATATTCTGTTCAAAATAATATTAATTTTGGATACAGGTGATACCACCGCCTGTGTTTTCCTGACTCGCATTATGTCAGCCTATTCTGCGCACAGCGTTGAAAAGATGTAATATTTACTATTCAGGCAATAGAAATGGAATGCATTACTTTGGACTGTTTCTGTCAGCATTTCAGTCGAGTAAATAGGTCTGATTTATAGCTAGTTTTACAAAACTGAACGTAATAATGCCAATAAATGGCAAGATATATTAGGCAAGCAAAACTGATCTTGTAACAAAGTTAGTAAAGTTCAACATTTTATATTTAAAAAAACAATGAATAGGATATAACATGTTTAGAATGTCTTGCTGATGGGGAAATATTACTTAAGAATTTAGAAACCAACTATATGCCAGTGAATTTCTTGAGAATTTAATTCTAGTGGCAAGTTGACACGTTGTATAGTTAACAATTTTGTACGTGTGGGACAACTTGCAAAAATGGAAACTTGGATTAAAATGCAGAATTGTTTTAAGGTCTACATTTCCATCTTTTATATAATGTATTTATTTGTATGATTCTAAAAGACACATAATAAGTCAGATTTTCTGGGTTGACGGTTCAAGGTCATGGTGTGGGTCATCATGTTGACATTTAGAAATAACATTTTCATGTGCATTTCGAGTCGAAATGCCTGATATTTTTGTACACTTTATGAATATCACTTTTCTTAATTAAATTGCAATTGTTCTTTCTTGACACAAAATGGAATTTTGACCCAAAATAACACATGATCCAATGTTTACAGACATGAGATATCACAGAATTGGCAGACATCGTGGTATATATTAAAAAAACGATATGAGCCGCTGTATCAATACAGGTTTGGGTATGGGTTTAACGAATTAGAAGAAGACAAGTTGATTTTACAGAAAATTCAGTCCTTGTATATACAACAGTATATAATTTTGAAGGTCTTTTGTCAAAATTGAAATCAACCCTTTTGAAAATGTTTCTTAAATGATGGATATTTGACCAGATCATCTTTTTTTAGGAGATTAGGTTGTTTGAAAAATCTTGTTTGAAATTTTATTGGCACAGATAAATTCTGAGTTAAACTCTTTTCATTACAAGACAAGATTCTAATTATTTGCATTGTCTTTTTTTTAATACTGTAATAGAAAATGTTACTTTCTATGAGATGCATATATATATTGCTATTGAATTCTTTAGAATTAAGTTTGAAAGAAAACAAAACATAATTTATGTTCATTATCTTGTTCCCACTATGCAACATAGTGCAGCAAAATAAAGTTAGAAATTTTATTTTGTACATTGAAATGACTTTACATGCTATTTTATAGGAATATAATCAAACTTGTTTCGTGTGATACATTTTGTGGTTTTGTACATGATCCTCTTTTCTGACTTCGATGTTTTTGGAGAGCCTTGAAAGAGAAACATTTTTAAATTTAGAAAATGCATGTTTTATAATCTAAAATGTTCTTTAATTCCATTCAGTAATGGTCATATGTGAACCTTGGAAAAAGTAATTTCATCCTGGAATAAACCAGGAAATGACCTGGAAATTTATCTTTAGAAAAGCATGGGAACCATGGATGACAGACCCTGTAATTGTCAGTCCTATAATGGACCCTACACATCATGACTAATGAGAAAGGTGTACTTGGATATTATCAATTCTCTCACCCTAATATAGTAATCATTGTTGTAAAGCTAATTTTATACACACCAAATTCACTCTTTCTGACCATAAAGGTGTGGCTTGAGTGCTTTGGTTATTGATAAAGTCACTTCAAAGGAGTTAAGATTAGGACCTAAGTACTAAAAATACCTAAGTCTCCATTCCATTAAGAGGTCATAACCTTTGAGGAATATGAAAATTGAAGAGACTATCAGCCCTTTCACCTGTCTGTCCACTTGTTTGTCTCACATATAACCTCAATGTGGGTATGTGAGAAAGCCTGCCTGTAGCTTCTTGTGGGTCGGTGGTTCCTTCCAGGGGTTTTCCCAGGTTCTTCCTCCACCATTAATACTGGCCGCCATGTATAGCCTATCTTGTGCTGAAAAATGGCGTTAAACCCTACAACAACAACAACAACAACACATATAACCTATTGACTTTCAGGGCAAAATATAGTCAGATTATTTTATGTGTCAGATCAACATTTGCTAAATAGTGTTAAATTTTTTTAATAAAATTGATGACTCATCACATATTGCTGGTGAATACATATTTGAAAATGTGAATGGTGGGAGTTATTTTCAATGGCCAAGCTGGTGTTAAATATCACATTCACATTGGATATGTGAAAAACCTGAATGGTGGGAGTTATTTTCAATGGCCAGGCTGGTGTTATATATCACATTCACATCAGTGATGAATTTTTTTATACATGTCTTAGCTGAAGGAATGCAGACTATTAGACATTAATGCATTGAATTTTTATTTCCCCTTTTGAAAGAAGGAGCACAGAGCCCCCCCTAGAGGTATAAGACTCCTCCCATTTGAAGCAATGGGGAGTTTTTGCTTTGAAAATGATAGAGGCAATATATTTATGGGACAAAAGGTGTTGTGTACTTTCTTCTGTCCTGTGTGTTCTTAATTACTGGCATTTTATGTTCAGTTCTCATGTTTTATGTTCAATTTTAATTTGTTGAAATTTTTATTTAAAAAAACCCAGCTTTTTAACCTATCTCTGAAGGAAATCAAATTGATTATATTTTTGTCATTCATGGACAGCTTTCATTGTTACAAAATATAACATGTTTCAGTCAGTAGTGTTCATTGTTAACCTTTTTTAGGTCAGTGATAGTTATGGCAAGTTTAACTTTATATTGAAAGACATATTTTTTTATTTTTAATTCTCTTGTCTGCAGAAATCGAATAAGCATGATTAAAAGTACTTGTTAATGTACAGAATGCTTACAGTAAAGGTAACTAACGGCGTATTGGAAGTGATATCTGATATACATGTAATTGTGTTTTCCAGTTTGTTTCATATAAATCATTTCATGTCACTTTTTAGACCAGAGTAAGGGGAATTTTCATTATCTTGTTGTGTCAATTGCATTGTATATCATGTTAATTGTCATACCTGTTCTCTGTTCATGGCTCATACATCTCAAGTTAGGTAAACTCACTGAGATACCTTTTCTTCACTTCATGAGTCATTGTTACTTTCAAAGAATGGAGTCCTTTGCTTGAGAAATTTACAGCTGTTATTTTTGTGGTGCCCACTTTGCCGGAAGTTTGACGTGGCACTCACCTCGGCATCTGCTTTCATGACCATATATCGAACTGTCTGACCACACCCTAGGTTACGGTTGGTGTTAAAGTTTTATACTTAGTAGCTTAATACAAGATGGGTTTGACAAAGTCAGGTCGCTTTCGGAATTAGTTTCTAACAGTATATCTCCAATTCAGACGAACACACTCAGATCTTTTTTTCCGCATTATTGGTGGCACTGGATCAGGTTCGGATGGGGTTCAATTTGAAAGTACTGCATTAACAGCAAGGCTTTTGCATTGTACTTGTCAAGGTCCAAGACAATTTTTTACAGTATATTTTGTTTCCAAAAGTTTTATACATAGGAATAAAATACAAAACATTGGAGCATTTACATTTAATAAAGATGCCATGTGGTTTTTTTAAAAACCACTTGTCCAAGGGATAATGACCTTGGAAAAACCACTTGTCCAAGGGATAAAGTCTTGGGGAAAATCTACCTGTTTAAAGGATAAAGACCATTTCAAAAGCTACATTGTCTAAGGGATAAAGACCTCGGAAAAGCCATTGTCATGGGACAAAGACCATGGAAAGCCATTGTCATAGGATAAAGACCTCGGAAAAGCCTTTATCATGGGATAAAGACCATGGAAAAGCTATTGTCATGGGATTAAGACCTCGGAAAAGCTGTTGTCTTGGGATAAAATCCTCGGAAAAGCCATTATCATGGGATAAATATCTCAAAAAAGCTATTTTCGTGGGATAAAGACCATGGAAAAGCCATTGTCATGGGATGAAGACTGCCAAAAAGCCATTGTCATGGGATAAAGACAATGGAAAGCCATTGTCATGGTATAAAGACCTCAGAAAAGCTGTTTTCATGGGACAGAGATCTGGGAAAAGCCATTGTCATGGGATAAAGACCTCCAAAAACCTATTGTCATGTGATAAAGACAATGGAAAAGACATTGTCATGGGATAAAGACCCTGGAAAAAAGCCACATAGCCAAGGTGGAAAGACGTGGAAAATCTGCTTGTCCAAGGGATCAAGAATTTGCAAGTGTCAGGTATTCCCATCTATCATGTGGGAGACTGGAGTTCAATTCCCCATCAGGGGGACATAAATCTGAGGCATCTACACCTTGTTCATACGTGTTAGGAACACATGAGGGAGAGATATGGCATAATAGGAGAAGTTTAATTCCCATGCCTTCCAAAGTATTGTAGTCTGTTGGAGTGAATGTTTCAAACCCTGATTCTTTTTCTGACTCGGTTGAAACCAATCAGGCAACATGGGTTCTGTCCCTTCTTTGTGCTGATAGCCCAAGAAATCCAGGTTTTGCTTTTGATTATATTGTGTCAACTGCTGATTTTGACAGGCAGCATTTTGCATAGTGTCATCTTTTCTTACACTTGTGACATTCTGCTTCTTTTGCTGGACGTTGGTCTCGATCTCATGCATCCTTTTCTGCTGATATTATTTGTTGAAGTTTTGGGATTTTATGTTTCTGCTTCCCATATTTCAGTGAAGATGATTTTACTGCATCCATTGCAGTCATTTTGTTCTCCAGTCGCTTGTACAATTGACTGTTGCTTTTTTACAGTCACATTTTGTCAAGCTTGATTAACGGCAGACTCTAGAGTTAGATTTGCATCTAACAGCAATTTTTGTGACAGTTTTGAATATCGCAGTCCAACTTCAAGTCGATCTCCCATCATTTCATCATGTAGTGGCCCGAAATTACGATTATCTGTTAACACATAGATAGCTATAACAAAACTGCCCACTGTTTCTCCCTCTTCCTGTTTTCTTTGATTAAATTTTCAAAAATGACGTTCCTCTTTAGAATGAAATACTGCATGAATCTGCCATGGGATTACACTTCTTTTGAACTTCCTCAGTCAGGTTGAACGAAGACAAAATGTCATCAGCCTCACTTTTCATGGAGTAAATGAAGGTATTTCAGACACTTGACAAGCATTCTAAGCACTTAAACCACTTTTCATAGGTTTCAGGACTTGAAAAATTTAATGATTTGTAATTTGAAATTAAGCCATATTCAACAGTGATAATTTCAGTCTTGTATTTTACCGTGGCCACCATGAAATTTTATTTGTTATTGAAAAGTAACTCCAATAGGCAATCTATACTATTTATTAATTTCAAGACATCATTTCAGTTGTGAAGAGGAGAAGAGACTGCCCAGAATGTATTTTCCTCATAGAACTTAAACCCTGGTGAAAGCATAACATAAACCAGCAGTTGGTGTATTGTATGAGTTCAAGTCCTTCATGGAATGTCAGATTACTTTTACAGCCAAGAACAGTTGAGTGATATTTAAAGCTAATTAGATTACATGAACATTTTTCCATGATCAAAAATATTTGAAACTGTCAGGTGAAATAAAAAGATTTCCAGGACCATTTTTTTGTGACACATTATGGGATCTCTGATTTGAGTTTTTAGTGACACAACTTAACACATTGACTAGAGTTTTGAGTTAATGCATCTGAAAGTGTTGAGTTACGATATGACCTGTGCTGAGTTAATGCATGTGTTACTATTTTGAGTTAATGGGTACACTACTTTGTTGAATTAATATACAAGTTACTATATTGAGTTAATATACAAGTTGCCATGTGGAATTTGTACATGAGCTACTGTGCTAGGTGGAGTTAATACATGGTCTGCTATTTGAGTTAATATATGATCTGCTATATGGAGTTAATATATGTACAGACATCATATGGGTATACATTTTAGTTTTTAAAACCATATACTGTAGTCATCTATTTTGTTATTGCAAACTGTTTGTTCAGGTAGTCAGGAAGTATCCATAATATGGTTTTCAATATTGAATTATTGATATATTTGAATTAGAATATTGTTCAGGTTGGAAAAGATATCAACTGTGAGACATCATCATTGATGCTTTGATATAATTTTGTACATAATGTTGGTAATAACTGTTTATTTTATGACAGAGTATTACATGTTTAAGTTTTCAATTTATGTCAGTTTTCTCCGTTAGTTAAGAGGAAAAATAGTTCATTTCTAAAGTTGTGACATAGTTCAGGAGACTTTTTTAAATTGCTTAATAGTTTTGAGTTGAACCATGGAATAATATTGTAATCTGTGAAATGAGTTATGGACCGGTCGTCACTAACATTATTTCCAGTAGATTGAGGAAATGATAGACCCCACATTAGGTACACAATGAGTAAGAAACTGATCTTCTATAATGTTATTTACAGCAGAGTGTGGAAATGATAGACCCCACATTAGGTACACAATACTTTTTCAAATTCTGTATATGGTAATTTATATCTGGCATACTGTTTCTTTCATAAAATCTTGATAGACATTTAATTACTATTGTATATTATCAAAACACTTTGGCATGAAATCCTCTATTCATTTTGACCATGAATGAGACCTGTATAAATTGTCAGTATGTCATTTGCTGCCATATAAATTGTCAGTATGTCATTTGCTGCCATATTTTCATAACAAGGTAGACCTTTGCCTAGAGTTTATTTTTTCCATACTAACATTATTTAGAAGATTAATGGAGTATTTTAATTGTACTATTCATCATGTATTTTGACTAAGGTTAGTCTTTGTATGGTACATAAGGATTATTATGTATTTTAAAATTTTAGTATTTTTATCTGCATTGAGATGCCATAGCCCTGTAGTACTCAACTTTTCCATGAGACCATCTGTAGGGAACCTGGTGGCAGAGTGGTCTAAGGCTCAAGGTGGCAGAGTTGTCTAAGGCCCTAGGTTGCAGAGTGTCCCAAGGCACTTGCCTTTACAGACCATTAGCACATTTCACCTCTGTTTGCATGAGATCAAGTTTTGGCTCAGCCAATGTGGGCATGTGAGAAAGCTTGCCACCAACTTCCAGTGAGTCTGTGGTTCTTCCCAGCCACCAACTTCCAGTGAGTCTGTGGTTCTTCCCAGGTTTTTCTTCCACCAGATATACTGCTCACCATATATGCTGAAAAATGGCATTAAACCCCACAAAACTAAATTCACACATCTTTTTACACTGATTATAACCACTTTAGTTCTGCAACCCTTGCATATAATTGAGCGCATAATGGTTATTGAATTGCCTGTTATATGTAGACGTGCCTTTTAACTCGTCAACCCAGTGTGCCATGTTTATGCATCATGGGATTGTACCCAAGCTCTGTACCATCAACATCATTTATGAAGTGTCAGAATAGGTGGTATTACAGAAAAGTAGACAGATATAGCTCTACAGTGATACCAAATAATGTAGACTTTTTATGTGCATTACTAAATACAGTGGGATAGGCTTAATTTTTTAGGCCAAAAATGACTTGTTTTTGGAACTAGAATTTTGTGTCCAGAATTTTGACTTTTTGGCATGAGATCTAAAGTAGACCAGTCTGAACTGCACATGGAAAGGTGAACCTTTGCAAAAAGTTGGATAAGTTTGTCATTTGGAATGGCCAGGACTTGAAAAGGATGTGTCCAAAATTCATAAAAGAATGTCCAGTTTGTATGAGCAAAGTAGCCAATCCTAAACATCAATAACTCATGGCTATATGAAAATCTCTTGAAAGTAGATGTATTTGGATGTGCTAACCCCCAAAATGTGTTTCCTACTCCATTTCAGGTGAAAATGACAAGAATCTCCAGGGGTTAATGAGTTAAAGGTTTGACCTTTTTAAATTGGAATTTGATGGAGCTTTTATCCTTTTTCTATCAGTTTTAAATATCCAACGCATCAGATCGATGTAACCAGTGTAGCCTAAAAACCTTCTACATGTACTGATTCAGCTTAGTACTGTACTAACATTGTCTCATGGACCTATATGTGCCTTTCATGGGTTCTGTCTTGTCCTTTCCATTTTGGACAGAGTTGTGGCCCTTGTAGATAAGCTTCATATCTTTACATGGGGTATTGCTTGTAATCATCATAAATCAGAAAACAATCAGCATTTTTTGATGGAGTCTGATGGGAACATGGCTCAAAGACATAGATTTGTATTTTGTGGGTTTTGTCTTGCTCATTTTGGACAGAGTTAAAAACATTTATTTCACAACTTTTTCATGTTGGGCGTGTGTGATGCTGTCACTCTATCTAGTTCAGTTTACTACTGGTTTTAGTTACCAGACTTTACTTGAAATCTCTATCTAGTTCAGTTTACTACTGGTTTTAGTTACCAGACTTTACTTGAAATGGTGGTAGATGTAAAGAGGATGTGTTAAGAAATTATTTAAACAATTCTCTGTAATAATCTGCCCTTTTCCCGGGATAGATGGGTAGGCCATCCAGCGTTGCAGATAGGATAGTGATCTAATGACATTATGCCCTCCTGCCCCCCCCCCCTTACAGAATTTAAAGGGATAATTAATGCTTAGCAATAAAAGTCATGCTCAAAAAAGCACACCAAGGGGTGATCAGTGGGAAGTTTAGGTTCGGGTTTACCTCCTGTTCCCCCTAACCACCACAATATTTTCAAATTATAGATTGGTAGCCATCCAGCGTTGCATATAGGATAGTGATATAATGACATTGTGCCCTCCTGCGCCCCCCCCCCCCCCCCCCCCCCGGTCCAGAATTTAAAGGTTTAGATAATGCTTAGCATCAGAAGTAATGCTAATCAAAAAGGCATACCAAGGGGTGCACAGTGGGGATTTAAGATTTGGGGAGAGATAGGGCCAAATTGCTAAAAACCTGTTATTCTGCATTAAAGGTGTATGACAGCTATCATACATTGTTGGCCACAGTGGTAGTGGACTTGTAATGCCCTCTCTACTCATCTGCATATTTCCTTAAAAGCAGTGATTTTTGGTTTTGAAATTTTTTTCCAGTAACTGAAACAAAACGTACATAAATTGTGAAAATATTCATGAAAATTGGATGAAAAATGTGGAAATTGTGAAGACCTGAACTTGTATAGTAAATATTTTCTATGTGCCTTACTCACTTGCCACCATCTTTGGGAGGGGGAAAACAGTTGTTGATAGCTTATGTTTATGTGTTGTCAAATACTGTAAATGTTGGCTTCTGTTGTGTGTGGGTTTCAGTCTTTTAATAGAGCAGGTACTGACAAAGAGCAGAAAGGAATTACATAAGTGAATCATCAGTGTCCCAGTTTACAGAGACAAGGCTGCCTGACAAATTCACATTGAAGAATGAACATTTCTTTACATCACACCTGTAATCTGAGATGGGTGTAAAAGTTAAACTGATACCAATTTATGCACATTCAGACTTAACAAAGTCCTGGTCGAGTCATACCAAAGACTTACAAAAATGGTACTAACAGCTGCCTCGTGTGGCGCTCAGCATTAAGAGGTTAGTGTTAGGTCTGGTCGGGCTGGTGTCAGGATAATGTGACTGGGTGAGACATCATGTCTGCAGCATGATGCTCCGGTGCTAGACATCACTATAAACTGTAAACTGCAGACCTTGTAGCGATATGACTGAAAAATTGTTAAAGCTACATTAAAAATCCAAATCACACACACACTTAACAAAGTCATGTGGTAAATATCTTATATATATATATAGTCCTCACTAAGAATTTTAATACATAGGATTCATATCTGTCAGATTTCTCTCTGTGTGTGTGTGTGTGTGTGTGTATATATATATATATATATATATATGACAATTTGAGATCATGTATTTGGCATACAATATCCAGTAGATCAAAGGCTTTGACTGTTGCATGTTTCAAGCAACTGCTCAATTGTCATAGGATTACTATTGTATCATCTTGTCTTTGATTTTTTTGTGCCATGATATTAAACTGCCAAATAAACACCTTGATGAGGTAAAATTCAGAGGTGACTAGGTTTATCAGTTGTATATATAATAGGTTTGTCACTATCTTCTTTTTTGTCATAACTTGCTATATCACTTTTTAATGTTTGTATATTAAATTTCACACATATATGATTGCCACATTATTTTCAGGCAACAGCTTATGGCAAGAGCCAATAGAATTTCAGAATCCCATATATATATATATATATATATATATATATATATATATATATATATATATATATATATATATGGAAATTTCTTGTAATAAATTCTGATATAACTGTATTACAGGTTTGCAACACAGGAAAGAAATGGGCTTCTTTTCTACAATGGACGGTTTAATGAACAACATGACTTCATTGCCTTGGAGATTATTGATGGACAGCTTCAGTTTTCCTTCTCACTTGGTTCAAACATTACAAATGTATCGCCATACAGGGAAGGGGGAGTACATGATGGGAATTGGCATCAAGTGACTGTTTCGTACTTAAACAGGGTGAGTGTTAATCACACACACACTATCTATCTCTCTCTCTCTCTCTCTCTCTCTCTCTCTATATATATATATATATATATGTGTGTGTGTGTGTGTGTGTGTGTGTGTGTGTTTGTGTGTGTGTGTATATATATTAGAAGCTTTATAAATGCATTAACCTTTTTCTACTAATGCACTAAGCTCAGTGTACATGTCTCTTATGAATCTGACAAATTCATTATTTAGTTCACATTAATTCTTTTGTAAAACATAAAACAACAAAAACATTCTTGCTCACTTGTGCAGACATCATAGTGATATGGCTGAAATTTGTTTAAATCTATGTAAAAAGTCCAGATCACACACACACACAGGAGAGATCAAAGTATGCCAGGTTATTAACATCAGACCCACTTTGATCTCTTGTATTGTCAGTTAAAATAAGGATTTGTAAAATTCCGGACCAAAAATTTTGTATCAAAGACTTGTGTTATGACCTAAATTTTATTTGCAGCAAAGGGGCATTGAGTTGATGCATTTCTTGATTTTAAAAATGTATATCACTGCTATGTCAATTTCCTAAATATGAAGGAGTTTGGTATACATTTTTATTTGTCAGGCACATGCTGACCATTATGTTAAGGATTTCAAAAGTCAATTTAATGTTTACACAGTTTTTGTATGTCATACCTTATTCATCAGACAAATGAAATTTATCTAAGTTTGCAAGTGGAAAAGAAAATTTGTTTTACCCCTTTAGTACCAGAGTTCCTATGTTGAGTTTTTCTCAGAGTTGTTTCACTGTCCTACATAATATCTACTGCATTCATGTTTATTGCATATGGTTGACATAATTTAAGTTGTTCGAAATCATGAATAATTGATTGAAACATTGTTCGGAGTTTAAATCCATTTTCTGCTCATGATAATACATGGCGGCCAGTGTAACTGGTGGAGGAAGAACTATGAAAACCCCGGTAAGAACTGACGACCCACGAGAAGCTACTGGCAAGCTTTCCCACATACACACATTGCCTGAGCCCGAGATTCGAACCAATGCAGACAAAGGTGAGATGGCAGTGATTGGTAAAGGCGAGCACTTTAGACCACTCAGACACCCGGAGTCCCCTTTTGTGATTGAAACAATCTGTTATACGACATATTGACATATCCATGTATTGTGGTAGTTTCCATGGTATACATCATTACACGGTTTTCATATCCAAGTTATATATCATTACTCGGCTTTCATATCAGTGACAGCTACATTTCCTGATGCAGCAGAAACATATAATCAATTAAATCCCTTTACAAATCTGATCAGGAGGAACCATGTAGCTAAAACAAGGAAATAAAGAAAGGAAAAAAAGAAAGAAAGAAAAAGTTTTAGTCCAAACGTTATTGTCTTGTTAGGGGCCATTTGATAGGAATAGCACATGTTATTTACACACATCCTTCATCTTTATGTTGACCTGATTTTTGGGCAAAAGGGAACTCAGTGGGACTGTTTTATGGGCAGACTTGCTGGGTAGGAAGGATAATCATACAAAGAGGTGACATTCAGTAAATTGTATTTCACTCAGCAGTGTAACTTAATAGTTCTCTCCTGAGAGCATTGGAGAGTCCTGGTTAGATAAAATTGTGTGCATTGATTCTAACCAATGCTCCAGCACAGCCAGTAAATACCACATGTGGGTATGTATGGAGCATTTTGCATTTCTTTTCAGTTGTTGTCAGTTTTGGGAAATTTGAAGAAAAAATAAGTTTACAAAATAGTGAATAATTGTGCAGTTTGTTTTGCAGATTGTAGCTGTTGACATTATTGATTGGTTTGTGGAAGTAATGAAAATGTAACTATACTGTAATCTGTGAAAGTGTACCTTTACCTGGTTAGTTACAGATGGTATCTGCTAGGTTTGTCGCCACTTCATACCTTGGTAAAGTTGATTTATGACATTTCAGGCAAAGAGTTAGGTTTTTGTGTAATTGGACATGATTTTATCTGTGCTAATAAGATCTTGCAAAATTGCAGTTGCATTACAACTGTTGAATTTAAAAAACATTTAATTGGTCTCAAAGTTATCCTTGTGTAATTATCAAATAAATGATACCCTGTATTCTTTAATTTCTGGGCTAGGTAACTGACATGGTATAGAAAACCAGACTGACTTTAAAAAAAATTGTTATGGAAGCCACACCACTGACATCTCACAAAATATGTTAATGTTGTATTTTCATAATTGACCAGAATGACTGAACTATCATAGTGCACACCTTTAGAAGAGCATTAATTATCTCTTTACGTTAGTTTTATTTACCTAATCTCTCTATGAAGGACACTTGTCTACAGAGAACAAAATGCTGCAACCCCTTTGGATAGTGTTAGAGACAAGTTTCATTTCACTCAGAAAACAATGCTCCAGGCAGGCTGAAGAAGTACCTAGCAGACAGAACTGTAAACCAGCCTCATTTGTATAATTTTCTACAACTTTTCAAATTATAAGTTGGGACAAATTGATGTAGAATTGTCAAGACTGATAAATGTTAAGAAAATTGTTTCTGTTCAGCAATGTTTGAACGACATCACAGATTGAAACCTACTTATTTGAGGCTTTTGATTTTGAGCATTTTCTGTCAAATTTTTATTGAGTTATAGCCAATGTTTGACTTGAAAATTTATCCTTGCGTATCAGTCGAAGCTTTCATCAGTGATTGTACCATTTGTGTTTAGTGAGAACATCGAAGGCTGCAATGATTAACAAAATCTCTAAACATGTAAAATATTCAGAATGATTCCACTTAAACCAATTCAAAACTCAACCTTCCCCTGAACCTGCAGGTTAGGCTTACAGCTGACAACTATTCATATGGAAGCCATTGTTAATGTTCATGCCATACATCAATCGGCTTGTGATCCTTTCAGTTTGCTGTGTGTCTTTTACCTCTTTTTATGACAGGATTCTGTTTGTAAGACATAACTTTATTTAACATATCTGACAATTTGAGTGAAACAACCATAGGATAATTTTTATACTTCTGTGTTATATCTGTACATGATGAATGTACTGCCTTGGCATGCATTTAGAAATTATTCTGTTTGATCTTCAATGACCAGAAAGCTCAGCACTGGGTTGCAAACATGAAACTGTTTCTTTAGTAAAAAAATTTACTCGTCCAAGTTTCTGTTAATGTGTGTGTTTTCCAAAGGTGATAATTGAGTTTAAGGGAATTTTTGTAAGCATTAATAATGATATTGTCATCAATAAATCATCCTGAGATGTAATGATTTGCAATGATCAGTACAACCAATTCTCATCAACTTCTAAATTTTCCTGGCAGTGACACATTTAATTTCAAAATTGTTGATACTTAAGAAAAGAATTAACAAAGGATAAAATCATACTAAGTAGTTCAGATATATCATTAATATATCATTTATTTGGAAATGGACCACTCAGGTGGCCTAAGTGGTTAGATGCGGGAGGTCTTGGGTTCAAAACCGCAGCTGAGTCATAACAAAAACTTGTGAAAATGGCACTAGCATCTGCCATATGGATTAAGAGGTTAGTGCTAGGATGGGTCAGCAGGATAACGGGTGGGACATGATGTTACATGTGACTGGGTGGGACATGATGTTACATGTCTGCGGCAGGGTCCCCCCCGTTAGACATCACTATAAACTGCTACACTGCATACATTGTAGCAGTGTAACTGAAAAATTGTAAAAGCTGCATTAAAATCAAAATCACACACACACACACACACACACACACATAAATTGAAGTATGAAGTTCCTATACTATGTACATATTTGTTAACCATGTACACACATGGTTACTGATTGGGTAAATGTTAACAGGCTGTAAACTAAACTGTTATGCTGCTTATGCTTTGGGGACATCTGTGTTCTTTTATAAGAATGATTAATTACGATACGGCAAAATACAGATGGTAATTTGTCGAGGTTAATTCAGTAACACAGAGAAGACCAACAAGGTACATAATTACACAGTTTTTCATTTGTTTTTATTTTTTGTGTCACAATTATTTCAAAGCATTCTGAAGAAGAAAAAATACAGAACAGTTATTGATAGAATATAGTACCCCACTGGTCAGACTTAACTTAATTACAAAAGTGCCCAAACCCGATATTCTTGTAACCCATGGGCCCAGGGCACAAGATTTTTTAAAACTCTGATGATGATGAATCTCATCTTATTTTCAGACTGTGACAGTGACTGTAGGAGAGGATTGTGATACAATGATATCAGTAAAGTATGGGAATAGAATCAACTACACCTGTGCTGCACAAGTCACTCAGGTGCTCCCCACAGAGTAAGTATCAGTAACATATTTCATTGTTGTTATCTTCTTTTAGGATAAATTTGGGAACATTGTTTGTAACAGTTTTGAAACACAACCAGGACACTGAATCTAAGGTACATCTCTATCATTGTTATTAAGCTGCCCATGAGATTAAACAGTATATCTGTCATAATGAAGTATTTAATTATGATGCATTAGATTAAACAGTACACCCTGTCATAATGAAGTATTTCATTATGATGCATTAGATTAAACAGTACACCCTGTCATAATGAAGTATTTCATTATGATGCATTAGATTAAACAGTACACCCTGTCATAATGAAGTATTTCATTATGATTCATTAGATTAAACAGTACACCCTGTCATAATGAAGTATTTCATTATGATGCATTAGATTAAACACTACACTCAGTCATAATGAAGTATTTCATTATGATGCATTAGATTAAACACTACACCCAGTCATAATGAAGTATTTCATTATGATGCATTAGATTAAACAGTACACCCTGTCATAATGAAGTATTTCATTATGATGCATTAGATTAAACAATACACCCAGTCATAATGAAGTATTTCATTATGATGCATTAGATTAAACAATACATCCTGTCATAATGAAGTATTTCATTATGATGCATTAAATTAAACAATACACCCAGTCATAATGAAGTATTTCATTATGATGCATTAGATTAAACACTACACCCTGTCATAATGAAGTATTTCATTATGATGCATTAGATTAAACACTACACCCAGTCATAATGAAGTATTTCATTATGATGCATTAGATTAAACACTACACCCAGTCATAATGAAGTATTTCATTATGATGCATTAGATTAAACACTACACCCAGTCATAATGAAGTATTTCATTATGATGCATGAGATTAAACAGTACACCCTGTCATAATGAAGTATTTCATTATGATGCATTAGATTAAGCACAACACCCAGTCATAATGAAGTATTTCATTATGATGCATTAGATTAAACAATACACCCAGTCATAATGAAGTATTTCATTATGATGCATTAGATTAAACACAACACCCAGTCATAATGAAGTATTTCATTATGATGCATTAGATTAAACAGTACACCCAGTCATAATGAAGTATTTCATTATGATGCATTAGATTAAACACAACACCCAGTCATAATGAAGTATTTCATTATGATGCATTAGATTAAACAGTACACCCAGTCATAATGAAATATTTCATTATGATGCATTAGATTAAACACTACACTCAGTCATAATGAAGTATTTCATTATGATGCATTAGATTAAACACTACACCCAGTCATAATGAAGTATTTCATCATGATGCATTAGATTAAACACAACACCCAGTCATAATGAAGTATTTCATTATGATGCATGAGATTAAACACAACACCCAGTCATAATGAAGTATTTCATTATGATGCATTAGATTAAACAGTACACCCTGTCATAATGAAGTATTTCATTATGATGTATTAGATTAAACAGTATACCCAGTCATAATGAAGTATTTCATTATGATGCATTAGATTAAACACTACACTCAGTCATAATGAAGTATTTCATTATGATGCATTAGATTAAACACTACACTCAGTCATAATGAAGTATTTCATTATGATGCATTAGATTAAACAGTATGCCCAGTCATAATGAAGTATTTCATTATGATGCATTAGATTAAACAGTACACCCTGTCATAATGAAGTATTTCATTATGATGCATTAGATTAAACACTACACTCAGTCATAATGAAGTATTTCATTATGATGCATTAGATTAAACAGTACACCCTGTCATAATGAAGTATTTCATTATGATACGTTAAATTAAACAATACACCCTGTCATGATGCATTAGAGTAAACACTTCACCCAGTCATAATGAAGTATTTCATTATGATGTATTAGATTAAACAATACACCCTGTCATAATGAAGTATTTCATTATGATGTACTAGATTTAACAATACACCCAGTCATGATGAAGTATTTCATTATGATGTATTAGATTAAACAATACACCCAGTCATAATGAAATATTTCATTATGATGCATTAGATTAAACACTACACCCAGCCATAATGAAGTATTTCATTATGATGCATTAGATTAAACAGTATACCCAGTCATAATGAAATATTTCATTATGATGCATTGGATTAAACACTTCACCCTGTCATAATGAAGTATTTCATTATGATGTATTAGATTAAACAATACACCCTGTCATAATGAAGTATTTCATTATGATGTATTAGATTTAACAATACACCCAGTCATAATGAAGTATTTCATTATGTTGTATTAGATTAAACAATACACCCAGTCATAATGAAATATTTCATTATGATGCATTAGATTAAACACTACACCCAGCCATAATGAAGTATTCCATTATGATGCATTAGATTAAACAGTACACCCTGTCATAATGAAGTATTTCATTATGATGCATTAGATTAAACAGTACACCCAGTCATAATGAAATATTTCATTATGATGCATTAGATTAAACACTTCACCCTGTCATAATGAAGTATTTCATTATGATGTATTAGATTAAACAATACACCCTGTCATAATGAAGTATTTCATTATGATGTATTAGATTTAACAATACACCCAGTCATAATGAAGTATTTCATTATGATGTATTAGATTAAACAATACACCCAGTCATAATGAAATATTTCATTATGATGCATTAGATTAAACACTACACCCAGCCATAATGAAGTATTTCATTATGATGCATTAGATTAAACAGTACACCCTGTCATAATGAAGTATTTCATTATGATGCATTAGATTAAACAGTACACCCAGTCATAATGAAATATTTCATTATGATGCATTAGATTAAACAATACACCCTGTCATAATGAAGTATTTCATTATGATGCATGAGATTAAACACAACACCCAGTCATAATGAAGTATTTCGTTATGATGCATTAGATTAAACACTACACTCAGTCATAATGAAGTATTTCATTATGATGCATTAGATTAAACAGTACACCCAGTCATAATGAAGTATTTCATTATGATGCATATAATGTTACTACCACTTATTGAAATGGTATCCATGAAAATAATTGCCTTATTACAGGAACTGTATTATAAAAAAGGGCATTCTAGCAAAAATTGTGTTATAAGGAAGGGCCTTATAATGGAATTCTATTATAAAGAAGGGCCTTATGACAGCAGTTATGTTATAAAGAAGGGCCTTATAACAGCAGTTATGTTATAAAGAAGGGCCTTATAACTGCAGTTATGTTATAAAGAAGGGCCTTATAACTGCAGTTGTGTTATAAAGAAGGGCCTTATAACAGCAGTTGTTTTAAAGAAGGGACTATAACTGCAGTTGTGTTATAAAGAAGGGCCTTATAACAGCAGTTATGTTATAAAGAAGGACTTTATAACAGCAGTTGTGTTATAAAGAAGGGCCTTATAACTGCAGTTGTGTTATAAAGAAGGGCCTTATAACAGCAGTTGTGTTATAAAGAAGGGCCTTATAACAGCAGTTGTGTTGTAAAGAAGGGCTTTATAACAGCAGTTGTGTTATATAAAGAAGTGTCTTATAACAGGAACTTTGTTATATAAAGCAGGGTCTTACAACAGGAACTTTGTTACAAAGAAGGGCCTCATAACAGGAACCATGTTATAAGGAAGGATCTTATAACAGGATCTGTGTTATAAAGAAAGACCTTGTAACAGAATTTGTGTTATAAAGAGCTTCCTCATAACAGGAACAGTGTTATCATTAATGTCTTTACATTGATGGGTTACAGTAATGTTATTCACATTCAAGAATATAATGGAACTAGATAAACATGATAATACTTCCGTAAACCAGGCAGTCATGTGACCAAATGTTTTTGCCTATAAACAGAGGTGTTGTTTGCAAAGACGGGAGCAAAAAAATATGAAAAAAAATTGTCTGACTACAAATCATTATATTAATTCCATTTTATTAACTCCATTATTGTATATTTAGAATCTTGCAGATTATGTGAAAAATATATTTTTCATCAGTGATTTCATGTCAAAAGCTTGTTTAATTGATTTTACATCATGACAGACTGCCTATTTTAAACAGTTGCCAATAGAAATTACCTGGCTGGCTGTATGTCAGAAATATGCTGATTGCACTGGATGCTCACAAATTTAATGATTCTAAAATGGCATGGTTTGCACTAACTTTATCACTTAAAACCATTGATACGTACTTCCAGCCTGCCTAATAATCATCCAGTTGCTGGAATTCTAGACAAACAGTCAAGCTCAGTGCATTAAGGAGATTTCATTAATATGTGAATTGTGTGAGAAAAAAAGTAAAGGAAGATAGGGCAATGACTGAGAGGTATTGGTGATTGAAATTTACACAAATGAAAGATGTCAAGTACTGTGTTATCAGTTGCGAATCAGAGACCAAAATATTAAGTTGCTGAAAAGTGTTTAATAAAAGCTTCCATTGCTATAAATACAGATACCTATCTTGCATTTGAATTGAGGTAATCTGGTTCTTTGATGTTTAATGGCATGTAGTGCATAGATGGATTAATAACATGTCATTCAGCTTACCATATGCTTATAAGTTGAGTCAATCTGCAAACAACAACAATCCTGATCTGCTCTAGCATAACATGTATGCGGATCAGGGTCTGTCTTGTTTGTTATTGCCAATGCATTATGTAACATCAGATCTGGGTCTGTGCAGTTTGCATTTCGATTTGTCTTATAAGTCAATATATACAGTAATAATATTTGATGTTATTAAATGCTTATGAACAGACAGTTTGATAACATATCTGTCCTGGCTTGTTAATAATTGATGTTATTAAATGCTTATGAACAGACAGTTTGATAACATATCTGTCCTGGCTTGTTAATAATTTATTAACAATTTGATCTGAATCCTAGTTCCAGCTTTTATTGTTGATTTCATAAGAGAGATTACATCAGTGATAGTAAATGATCTTGCTGTAATTACATTATAAAGACTACATATGTTAGACATTACAAATTACATCGCAAATTAAATTGCAAATTATGGATGCTCAACAGTTGGAAGTCATTCTCAGCTGAAAATTAAGTAGGTTGTTTTATTCTATTCCTTTTTTATATAAAAAGAATATTGCTGTTGCAAATGTTCCAGTTTATTCAGACAAGATTTCATATTAATGATTGAATGTGACATTTAATCAGGCTGTTTTTAGTATTATGTTTAAGGTTGTATGTCGACTTCTACAGTTTTGAGAAAGTGACAGTTAAAACCACTGCTTGAGTTAAGATCTTAGGATTGAAATAATAGATCAGAAGTAAGATGTGGACCTTGGTAAGATTGATTTTAAGTACACCATAGTAAAACACTTTCATTGCAACTTGACAGCCATGATTTTGATCCCTGATTCTTGTGTCTGCAAGAGTTAAAGAATAAGTCATCCAAAATCAGTGGTATTCTGTATGTTGTCAGTATGTTGTTGTGATTGTCACATGACAGACATTCCATTTTCTGACCAATATAATTGCTCAGCTAGGTGTGAATACAGTATACACTATTTCAGGACTCTTCAACAGTTCTCTTCCACGTTTTGTGAAATATTCAGAAAATGCTTAAATGTCCTCTATCCATCACCAGGATTATTTTTCAAGTTGAAAAAGCCTGTTTAATCATTGGTCAAGTGCCATGATTATTTTTCATGAAGTACCATGATTATTTTTCATGAAGTACTATGGCTGTTTTCCATGAAATATTATGATTGTCTATAATGAAGTGCCATGATTGTTTCTCTTTAAGTACCATGATTGTTTTTCTTGATGTACTGTGAACGTTTGTAATGAAGTACCATGATTGTTTTTTTTGATGTACCATGAACGTTTGTAATGAAGTACCATAATTGTTTTTCATGAAGTACTATGATTATTTTTCACGAAGTACCATGATTATTTTTCATGAAGTGCCATGATTATTTCTCTTGAAGTACTATGACTGTTTTTCATCAAGTACCATAACTCTTTTTCTTGAAGTACCATGATTGTTTTTATTAATGTACCATGATTGTTTTTCTTGATGTACCATGAATGTTTGTAATGAAATACCATGATTGTTTTTGATAAAGTACCATGATTGTTTTTGTGAAAAAATTGCTGATTTTTAAAAGCATTTGTCAATTATCATGATTGTTTTTCTTACAGCCAAATGCCAATTTAAATGAAATAACTTAGCGTATTAGTAGGCGGAGTTGTGTATGATTTTCCAAGAGAAGAGTTTATTTCTTATAATGAACTATGGCATGCCCACATTAGAATTTTCAATAGTGATTATTACAATTTGTACAAACTTTACATAAAGTTTTATTTTCATAAAGGTGTGAGAAGATAACCAAAACATGCCATCGTCTCTTGGATGTCACAGGACCACTGCAAATTGGTGGACTTCCTACCTTACCATCCAACTTCCAGATCCAAAACAAGGACTTTGTGGGTTGTATCAAGGACTTTCATATGAATGGCAAACTTTTGGATCTTAATACCTCAGTTGCCAACAATGGGACTGTTGTTGGGTGCCCAGTCAAAGCTGAAAACTGCCTGAGTTCCCCTTGCCAGAGAGGAGGTATGAAAGAGTTGAATAAATATCTTTATGTTTTGAAAAAGCAGCATAATTGGACAAAACATTTGTATTTTACCTTACATTTTACCAGAAAAGAAAACTTGAGTACCTTTTATTTTGCTCAAGACATAGTCAACAACTTGAGTAAACAATATTAACTAGAGAATATATATATGCTAATAGTAGTATAATTTGAAAGTATGCATATTACAAATTACCTATATACAACAGTATCCATATTACAAATTACCTATATACAACAGTATCCATATTACAAATTACCTATATACAACAGTATCCATATTAAAAATTACCTATATACAACAGTATTGATATTACCAGTTAGGTTAATACAACAGCATGCATATTACCAGTTATCTAAAAACAGCATGCATATTACTAATTACCTAAATACATCAGTATCCATATTACCAATTAGGTAACTACAACAGTATGCATAATACCAATTACCTAAATACAAAAGTATCCACATTACCAATTAGCTAATTACAACAATATCCATCATACCAATTACCTAACTACAACAGTATCCATATTACCAAATAGCTAAATATAACAGTATGCATAATACCAATTACCTAAATACAACAGCATCCATATTACCAATTACCTAAAGACAACAGTATCCATATTACCAATTACCTAAATACAACAGTATCCATATTACCAATTAGGAGACTGCTCCGATGGCCTATTGATTAAGGCATCCGCCTCGGAAGCGGAAAGGTCCTGGGTTCTAACCCTGGCCGAGTTATACCAAAGACTTACAAAAATGGTACTAACTACCAGTTACCTAAATACAACACTGTCCATATTTCCAGTTAGGTAAATACAACAGTATGCATAATACCAATTACCTAAATACAACAGTATATTACCAATTACCTAAATACAACAGTATCCACCCACTCCTGTGGCCCAGTGGTTAGAGTATCACCTCGGAAGCGGGAGGTTGTGGGTTCAAACCCCGGCCGAGTCATACCAAAGACTTACAAAAATGGTACTGACAGCTACTTCACCTGGCACTCAGAATTAAGAGGTTGGTGTTAGGAGTGGTCAACCTGGTGTCAAGACAATATGACTGGGTGGGACAACATGCTATGAGTCTGTGGCATGATGCCCCAGTGCTAGACATCACTATAAACTGCCACACTGCAGACATCGTTAAAAATCCTAATCACACACACACAGTACCAATTCGGTGGATACAACATTATCCATATTACCAATTAGCTAAACACAACAGTATCCATATTACCAATTACCTAAATACAACAGTATCCATGTTACCAATCCTAAATACAACAGTATCCATATTACCAGTTACCTAAATACAACAGTATCCATATTACCAATTAGATACAACAGTGTCCATATTACCAGTTACCTAAATACAACAGTAACCAACCGCTGCAGAGGCCCAGTGGTTAGAGCATCTGCCTCTGATGCAGTACGTTGTGGGCTTGATCCCAGGCCAAGTCATACCAAAGACTTACAAAAATGGTACTAACAGCTGCCTCGCTTAGCACTCAACATTAAGAGGTTAGTGTTAGGACTGGTTGGCCTAGTGTCAGGACAATGTGACTGGGTGGGACATCATGCTACATGTCTGCGGCATGATGCCCCATTGCTAGACATCACTATAAGCTGCCACACTGCAGACATCATAGCGATATGACAGAACAATTGTTAAAGCTACATTAAAAATCCAGATCACACACACACACACACAACAGTATCCATATTACCAAATTGCCTAAATACAACAGTATCCATATTAGCAATTACCCAAATACAACAGTATCCCTATTACCAATTAGTTAGATACAACAGTATCCATATTACCAATTACCTAAATACAACAGTATCCATATTGCCAATTACCTAAATACAACAGTATCCATATTACCAAGTACCTAAATACAACAGTATCCATATTGCCAATTACCTAAATACAACAGTATCCATATTACCAATTAGTTAGATACAACAGTATCCATATTACCAATTACCTAAATGCAACAGTATCCATATTAATTACCTAAATACAACAGTATCCATATTACCAATTAGTTAGATACAACAGTATCCATATTACTAATTACCTAAATACAACAGTATCCATATTACCAATTAGTTAGATACAACATTATCCATATTACCAATTACCTCAATACAACATTATACATATTACCAATTAGTTACAACAGTATCCATATTACCAATTGCCTAAATACAACAGTATCCTTATTACTAAGTACCTAAATACAACCGTATCCATATTACCAATTAGTTAGATACAACAGTATTGATATTACCAAATTGCCTAAATACAACAGTATCCATATTACTTATTAGTTAGATACAACAATATCCATATTACCAAATTGCCTAAATGCAACAGTATCCATATTACCAATTACCTAAATACAACAGTATCCATATTACCAATTACCTAAATATAACAGTATCCATATTACCAATTAGATACAACAGTATCCATATTACCAATTACCTAAATACAACAGTATCTATATTACCAATTGCCTATATACAACAGTATCCATATTACCAATTACCTAAATACAACAGTATCCATATTACCAATTACCTAAATACAACAGTATCCATATTACCAATTACCTAAATACAACAGTATCCATATTACCAAATTGCCTAAATACAACAGTATCCATATTAACAAATTACCTAAATACAACAGTATCCATATTACCAATTACCTAAATACAACAGCATACATATTACCAAGTAGGCAAATACAACAGTATCCATATTACTAATTACCTATATACAATAGTTTCCATATTACCATTTAACTAAATATAACAGCAGCATCCATATTACCATTTAACTAAATATAACAACAGCATGCATATTACCATTTAACTAAATACAACAGTATCCATATTACCAATTACCTAAATACAACAGTATCCATATTACCATTTAACTAAATACAACAGCATGCATATTACCATTTAACTAAATACAACAGCATGCATATTACGAGTTAACTAAAGACAGCTGTATCCATATCATGAAATAGCTGAATGCAATAGTGTTTATTATCAGTTATCGAAATGCAATAATGCATATTGCCATTTAGCTAAATACAAGAGTGTACATATTCCAGTTAGCTGAATACAACATTATGCATATTGCCAGTTAGCTAAATACAACAGTATGCCTATTTCCAGTTAGTTTTGATATAACAGTATGCACCAGTTTGCCAAATATAACAGTATGCGTATCACCAGTTATCTAAATACAACTGTATGATTATTACCAATTAACTGTATTATCAAATTGGATGTGGTGAGTTTGGGTAAGAGCAATGAAAACTCAAGCCATGAAGTTAGGTACCAATGAAAGTGTTATCTTGTAAGAGCAATGAAAACTCAAGCCATGAAGTTAGGTACCAATGAAAGTGTTATCTTGTAAGAGCAATGAAAACTCAAGCCATGAAGTTAGGTACCATTGAAAGTTATCTTCACAGTGAAACTTTATTACCAAGAAAATACGTGAATTCACAGTGTACTGAATTGACTGAAGTTTGCAAAAATTTAATTTAGCTGAATTTAATGTAGCTGAAAATATCTTTTCGGATAGTGTGGAAAATTTAATGTAGTTGAAATACCTTTATGGATAAAGTTGAAAATTTAATATAGTTGAGATATTGTCATTACGATAAAGTTGAACTTACAGATATTCAGTGACCATTATAATGACCATTATTTGTTGACCATTAAAATGACCATTATTTGTTGACCATTATAATGACCATTATTTGTTGACCATTATAATGACCATTATTTGTTTACATTGGCTTTTGCAGGAACTTGTATGGAGGGCTGGGGTACATACTACTGTATTTGCCCAGAAAGAACAGCTGGAAAGGACTGCTCCCAAGGTTAGTTTTTTGTACATACCATGCATCTTTAGATAATATGGGTTGTTATTTTTTTTTTGTCTTTTTGTCTTGTCTGTGACAGCAGATAGCAAAATGAGTCTCTGGCAGTTTTGTCATTGTCATATTTAATATTAACAGCAATGTTCAGAGCTTGTATTCAAAGTCATTTAAAATATGCTTCTTTTGCATCATGACATAACATTACAGATTGCTTGCCACACATCAATGGCATAACATGCTTCTTTTGCATCATGACATAACATTAAAGATTGCTTGCCACACATCAATGGCATAACATGCTTCTTTTGCATCATGACATAACATTAAAGATTGCCTTCCACACATCAATGGCATAACATGCTTCTTTTGCATCATGACATAACATTAAAGATTGCTTGCCACACATCAATGGCATAACATGCTTCTTTTGCATCATGACATAACATTAAAGATTGCTTGCCACACATCATTGGCATAACATGCTTCTTTTGCATCATGACATAACATTACAGATTGCTTGCCACACATCAATGGCATAACATGCTTATTTTGCATCATGGCATAACATTACAGATTGCTTGCCACACATCAATGGCATAACATGCTTATTTTGCATCATGACATAACATTACAGATTGCTTGCCACACATCATTGGCATAACATGCTTCTTTTGCATCATGACATAACATTACAGATTGCTTGCCATACATCAATGGCATAACATGCTTATTTTGCATCATGACATAACATTACATATTGCTTGCCACACATCAATGGCATAATATGTTGCATCATCATTGAGTAGTGCAAGCTACTTAATATTATGTGATTAATAGAAATCATGCTCATTTGAGGTGTAATGTATGATGACAGTTTGACATATGAAACACTTTGAATAATGCAATGTACCACTCAATGCCAGTTTGATATATTAATTTCATTAAATAATGCAATATGCTACCAGTGCCAAAGCTCCTGGCATTTTATATTATTTGATTTATTTCATAACTTTTATATCAAAGGAAATCTTGTGTAACATTCTCCATTTATAATGATGTTCGCTGGCAAATTATAGTATTATACATATTGAAATGTTTTTTATGTTCCAACATTTTTAAAGGAAGAATTTGACAAAAATTGTCATGCGCAGAATTTTGAATTGGCACTTTTAATTAATTTATTAAGGCTGAAACATTGGTGATATATTTTAAATAGGGCTTGCTAGGATCAAAATTGCCAGGGATTAGTTGGGAATGAATTATGGGAACATGATTTGGGGGGTGGGTGGGTGGAATAGACAAAATGGGAACAAAGTTTTCAGGTGTAAATTGCTGAATTTTAAATTTTCCTTGAGTTTGAAATATTTTTATTGGGACAGAGGACTACTATTGACTCTGGGGGACCTGTTAAACCATCCCTGAGTAAAATCGATGCATAAGACTGCTGTTAAGCACTAATCTTTGTTTTTTTGATAATCTTCAAATCAATATAAATTTTAAATTAATTTGTATTCCAGTAATTGACTTCCCACAGAAGTTCAGAGGGAATGGCTACATGATGTTCCGCAATGACATTATACCTCCTGTCCACTTCCCATGGTACAATGGCATATCCTTTCGCACTCGCAGCACAACAGGCGTTCTAATGCAAATTATCGCAGATCAGGGAGAAAGTGTCATCATAGAGGTGAGGAATTCTGTTATTTTTGTATGTCTCTACACTGCTTGAATCATTGTCATTCTGATTTGGTCTCATCTTTAATCATCTGTCCTTAAATTCATTTCAAGAGATACAAAAAGATCGCAAAATATGACTAAACTTGGAAATGAAATTTGGCTAGCATATTTGTATGTATATATATAAGACCTAAGTAGATATGAGGCCGTAACATCAATTTTTATTTTCAGTTATTTTACCCTTTCTTAATTTTCTGTTAAAATTTTGAGAAAGTCCTGTTAGCACGATTAAGCAAAACTATTTGAGATAGAAAAAATGAAATTTAGTAGGTGTATTTGTATCTATATTGGAATTTTTATGTAGATGAGCTGGTTAGATTTTAAAGCCATTACAACAACAACAAAAATCTTTTTTTTGAGCAGCTGTTTTCTTCATTTTTGGGACATTGGCATTTTTGCCAAGAATCTTATTAGTACAGTTGTATGCAACCCATTGGAAGGAGACAGTTACTGTTGTGGGCAATTTTGTATTTATATGCAGATGACCTGATTAAATTTTCCTGCAATTTTAGCACTTTTATTTTACTTTTTGGTCAGTATTGTGGGGATATGTGTTTTACAAACAAATCTTGTGTATGATTGAAAATTCATGAATTTTAACACTTAATTTTACAAATTCATTTGAAAATCGTTGTCAGCAATAGGTTTTAATACATTGTTACATAACATTTATTTTAGTTTTGAAATTATATAGACTCCTGGTGATTGTCTTAATTTTAAAATAATTTTGTGAATGAAAAAAATTAGAAATATGAAAGAAATCTACCTTTCATATTAGTAATTAATATCTGTTGGAAATTGTTAACCATTAACAAGAGGGAAAGATGAGTAACAATTTTGTTCACTATTCCAGTTGATTGAAGGTTATATAAAGTACACCTACAACAATAGTTTAAATCATGCGAAGTTGTTGACCTTTGATCCTGTACCAGTGAATGATGGGGAGTGGCATTATTTTGAGGCTCGTTGGGAAGATGGAAGCACAGTCACCATGATATTGGACTATGGACAGAGAGTGGTCAGTACTTTTATATTTTATATTGTTATTTCTTATTCAAATACAATACCTCATCATAATGTTTGGAAAATATCCACTACCTTGTTGAGTCAGAATCAACTGATTAACACAGGTTGGTCCACTCATCCCTTAAGTCATGTCAGTGCCTGCTGTTGATGATGTCTTTTGGCCCACATTTGTGACAAGGTGGAATATCAGGCTTGAAACTTTGCCAGTCCCAGATCCTAAATACAACACCCTTTCACTAAACTGGAACAGACTAAATGCATATATATTTTCTCAGAACTAGCGGATTTGCAAGCTCTTTCACTGAACTGGAACAGACTAAATGCATATGTATTTTCTCAGAACTAGAGGATTTGCAAGCTCTTTCACTGAACTGGAACAGACTAAATGCATATATATTTTCTCAGAACTAGCGGATTTGCAAGCTCTTTCACTGAACTGGAACAGACTAAATGCATATATATTTTCTCAGAACTAGCGGATTTGCAAGCTCTTTCACTGAACTGGAACAGACTAAATGCATATATATTTTCTCAGAACTAGCGGATTTGCAAGCTCTTTCACTGAACTGGAACAGACTAAATGCATATGTATTTTCTCAGAACTAGAGGATTTGCAAGCTCTTTCACTAAACTGGAACAGACTAAATGCATATATATTTTCTCAGAACTAGAGGATTTGCAAGCTCTTTCACTGAACTGGAACAGACTAAATGCATATGTATTTTCTCAGAACTAGAGGATTTGCAAGTTCTTTCAGAAAGCAGAGGAATTGGACAGCAGGCTTATCCAGATTGCTCCCTAAATGTGGGAAAAATCATGGGTCAGTGACCTCCCAAATCTAGTGTTGAAGATTCTTAGGAAAATCCTGCCTTCTTGTGTGCTGCAACAACCCAGAAATGCAAAACCAGTATGCCTGGCTCATATTAGATAAATCACATACATTTCTGCTGACAAGTGGTGGACCAAAGCCCTGCCACTTTGAAATACCATGATGGTAAATGGAGTTTTTTTTCTTCTCAGTGGTGCAAGTAGAGATGTATAGAACTTCATCTTAAATCAGAACCATGTAGCAAGTACTGTGCTTTCATGCCATTAAATACATACACACATACTTCAGCTGGATTTGAGGGTGGCAAACATTTTTTATCAAGATCATGTCCATTCATTGACTGGCATGTCATATGAGTCTCGAAGCTGCCTAATGTATTAGCAGATGTGAGCCATTGCCAGTTTTGGGGCTAGGGGATATAACTCTCTTTACCTTTCTCCCAACTTGCTGTGATCAGCTAATGTGTTTAAACAGGAAACCAATTTTTGGAGTAAAATTGATGATAATTGCCAAATCATAATATGGCCATTTCCTCCCAAACCCTCCCTCAGTTTCATCACTAGAAGAGTGTGTACTTGTGTACCTGTAATTTATTAATTTTGATTGGACTTGGTGCCAATCTGTCCAAAGGGAGGTCACACTCTCATGACTTCTGTATAGGAAAACCAATGACCTTTTTGCACTTATGTTGCAAGCAAAGGCCAAAAGCAAGGTAATGGATGTTCTGTGAATTATGATTTAGTACGTATTAAAGAAGAAATGTATTTTACTCTAAGAATTGGTATCATGTAGGACATGTATATTTTACTCATAAGAAGATTTTGTATTTTATATTTATTGGGACTATCAAAATGTTGATGTGCTGAAAATCTAAGCATTAATTTTTCTTTACAAGTTTCAGATTTATACCCCCCCCCTTTTTTTTTTTCCTTCTCAGCATGGTGTAGCCGGTGTTATAAGTATTGTTAAAACCAACAAAGAAACACGTACCCTTAATGCTTGATAAAAAAAAATTAAAATGAAAAACTGTCTCATATATACACATGTTCAGGTCATGGGTAAATTTGTTATGATTAACAGAATATGCATTTTCTTATAGGACTAATTATTATAAGTAGTGATACAGAATTTAAAAGATTGCACAATTATTAGCAGTTTATTATATATTGACACATTTATCAAGACTGCATTTCTTTAAAATTATCATCTGATTCGAAGTAGTACAGGAGTCGAGTGTATATAGGAGTTCTTCTTTGTCACTTGTGCAGTGGCAGAATTAGCCTTAAGAAAGTTTAGATTCTGTATTAAAGTTTGAGAGAAGCTTATACAGTGAAACCCCCACTAAAACGCTTCGTTAAAACAGGAATCCAGATATAACCCAGCTATAATATGGCACCCTACATTTTACTTAACATGATGGCACATTTACTACCACAACCATCCTGTTATAGTGGAGTTTTACTGTATGTGCCGTTATCAGTTGAGACTTTGGTAGAATATTACATTTGCTTTTTTTTCTGTGTTGCCATCTTAAGCCAAAAAAGGCCACATTATCATAATGCCATTCTGATGTACGACAGTGCATTTTGCAGAACTTTTTCTGTAAGACTGTCACAGTGCTCAAAATAAAAATCAGTTTCTTGCAATAACTTTTTCATCTACTGATTTAAAAAAAATGTATTTTAGAACTAGCCATCGATGCATTTTATGACTTGCTTATAGAAGACAGGATGCAAAATTTGTATTGTCAGAATTTTGTACTGACATTTTATAATTAAAGAGAGAATATTACTCAAGTTGTGTATTATAAAGGTGAGAGTTAAAGATGTACATGCTTAAGAGAATAATAAATAAATTTATATATGGATTTACTTTTTTGTACAGCAAAGAGAGCAAGTCCAAAGCACTATGCAGGGTAGGGCAATACAGACAGTATATGCAGGTGCCCTGAGAATTGGCAATGGGCCTATATCCAGAGGCTTTACTGGATGCATACAGGTAATTCTTGTCACACTGTCCCATGATTTTGCTGTACAATATGTACTTGCTTATAGGTCAAGACCAGCTATAAACAACAGATTTCTTGTTCTGCCATCGCATAATGTGCCAGCATATCAGGTTCTATATTGTTTGTTCTCATGATTATTTCTAACAAACTGCATAGACCCTGATCAATCTGCATGTTATGCCATTTTGCAGTTGGACTTGTCTTATAGGTGAGTATAGTTTTGCATTTTACTATAATCTGACTTCTTCATTGGGAATTGTTCTTGTGTCATTTTGTCATGCCATTACAATGCCTAAGCTACAGGTCAGGGCACTGGATACTAGACAACACTATAGGAGAAAAGTTCTTAATGGAGAAAGCAATAATGGATCTAGTATTTCAGTTGATTTATTGGGTCATCATATGACTGGCATTTAGCAATAGTAAACACTGTAACAAGTATAATGAGAACAGCTGAGGATAAATGCATATTGATCTAGATAAAATCCCAGTAGCTAGCCATTCAGAACTAGAAAAAAATGTGTATGATGTACTGATTGTGTTTTTTGTTGTTGCTGGGTTTGTCTTAACTGTGCAGTCATGGCTAGACGTATGTATTATTGTGACAGTGTCATCAACGTTAAAGTAGTTTTTAAGTTTCTTGTTTAAAGCTATTACAACTCATGTATAGGGTGATTGGGAGAAATAACTGAGTTTAACATACCAAATGGTTAAGTTGATTCCTTTGATTAGGAAAATTGTACAACATGTGTTGTTTAAAATTTTGATTTGAATAATCTTTTGTTATTACTTGAGAACATTAATATATAACAGTTTAAACTGAAAACTATGGAGAGAAAAAAAATTTTCACCTTGGCAAAAACAACTTTTATTTTTATCCTCATGAGAATATCATATATACTCACTTGTAAGTTGAGTCCAACTGCAAACTGCATAGACCCAAATCTGCCATGACATAATGCTCCAGCAGATCAGGGTCTGTGTTGTTTGTATTACTGATTACTCATAACAAACTGCATAGACCCAAATCTGCTGCTGCTTGATGCAACAGCAGATTTTGGTGTGTCCATTTTCCACTTTGACTCAACTAGCAAGTAAATTTATACAGAAAGGTACCATTTGATGATGATGACACATTTTCATGAAGTTTCTTCTTGTTGCAGTGGTGTAAAAGTAATATAATTGATTACCTAATTGGTTGAGTGGTGCTTCATGGCACATCAGTACATAAAATACTATTTAGTCCTGTGGTAGTGTGAGTATAGGTACCTTGCCTGGAGAAACCACAGCAGTCAACCAGAGCAGGTTTGGGCAGAATTCAAATCTGCAACCCACACATTGTGATTCTGATAGTAACCACTTAGACACAGTAGCGCCCTCATTAATTAACTCAGTGCTATATAGTTTTGTTGTACAAAATTCCTCATTGGTGAATTGTTTGAGAACGGAAATGAAAATAACACTTTGCTTTTAAATTGCTTGTATTTCAAATAATGTACATAATAGTAGAGATGTGTGGTATTATCAGTATACCAGTTTACCGTGGCATTTTTTTTGTGGTACGTAGCATGGATTTTCAGTGTACCAGTACATTGGTAGTTTCCATCAGTAATACATGCATGGATTTTTCCCATATAATCTTGTAATGACTTAAATGATGTTTTCATGACAGCAGTTCAGAACATTATTTGTTTACAAAACGGTTGTATAATTGTATTTATAATCATTTTAATAACGTGTTTGACACATATGATGTGGCCAAATGAAATGTTGTGAAAGATATTTATGCCGAATCCAACTTTAAGAAAACTTTAAGATTTAAAAAACTAAAATAGTGAAAAACAAAACAAGCAAGAGTCATATTTTTGCTATTTACTGGCATGATGTGTTAACATATATTCCTTTGTAAGTGTGTGAATCATCCTCTGATTTTCAGTTGTTTTCTGTGTGTACATTGTTTTGTAATTTTTCAAGTCCACTTAATATTTTCTTGTTTTTTTAGTAAGTATGTTTTATATTCACTGGCCCTCTCTGATAAAGATTTTGATGGGTTTGGCATCCCATTCAGAGTTTCCATGCCTATTATATCAATGCTATAGTTAAGGATTAAGAATCAACTCTTCTTATTTTTATCATATGCTTTCTCATATCTCTTTGTCATATGCTGTCATATCTCTTTATCATATGCTATCTCATATCTCTTTGTCATATGCTCTCTTATCTCTTTATCATATGCTCTCTCATATCTCATTATCATATGCTCTGTCATATCAGCACTGCATCTTTCAGCTTAATTATCCCACTTTAGTTTCAGCTTTTAGACTGCATCTTGTACAGCAATTAACATACATGTAGCAATTAACATACATGTAGCAAATTCATCTACTGTAATGTACTGGGCATTTAATTCTAAGTGTGATTTTCTTTTGAGCTGAAATATTTTCTTTACTTTTATCTCAAGATAAATAATATTTTTCCAAATAATGTAATGGATATAATATGGTGTTTATTTGCTATAAATCAGAGCAAGATATTTTTTCCAGCAATTGACAGACAGAAATTAAGCAAAAACGTGTCAAGCCCCTGCTCTAGAACATGAAATTTTGTTCCCTAATATAATTACAGTATGCTACGGTATGTATCATGTTACGTTCACACAAATACTGGGGTACAAGATTTTTTGTGGTACCCAGCTCTAATAGACAAACCCCTAAATGTAAAAAGATAGATAGACAAACCCCTAAATGTAAAAAGATAGAGAGACAAACCCCTAAATGTAAAAAGATAGATAGACAAACCCCTGAATGTAAAAAGATTGTTGGAGTCAGAAGTTCATTATTAACATCAAGTTACATCTGTAACTTTATTATATTTGCATTTACAGGTTCAGATAAAGATAAAATTACAAATTACATTTGTATTTCATCTTCCTTCCTGTAACACTTTTGAATGAAAAGGTACAGATAAACAATTTTAATGAAAAGGAACAGATAAACTGTTTTAATGAAAAGGTACAGATAAACTATTTTAATGAAAAGGAACATAAACTGTTTTAATGAAAAGATACAGATAAACTCTATTTGTTATTGGCTCAACTATATGTACTGTTACAAAGTTATGTCCAAGTGGTGAAAATTTTAAAAGTCCTTGTCATCATCGCTATCATCACCCAGTATGAAATGAAATCATCACCTGAAGATGGATTATTTTTTGAGTTACCCATTTTTAGTTTTGTATTTTAGTTGCATATTTTAACAAGGCATTTGTAAATTTCTTTGCTAAATGCATGGCTAAAGTTAGATGATGCATATTCCAGGGTTCCGTGTAGTTTAGTTTCAAAACCATTAAGCTAAAGCTGGCCTGAAAAATGACATTCCATGACAAGTATAATTGGATCTCAACAGACAGTGTGACTTGTGCTACGACATGAACTTTAAGGATAAAAAAAAGCCAGAATGGTATAATTTTCTTGAAGGTGTTTATAGCTTCATGATGTTTACTAAAGTTCTTAGCAATACCTTGTCTTTCATTATTGACTACTCTCTTCTCTCCTGCCTGCAGAATGTTCGAGTGGGGAACATAGAGAACTCAATTTTGTTGAACCCAGAAATTAATCTCGGTGAAAAGGGATGCCAGCCAACTGATGTATGCAGCAGTAATCCATGTAACAAAGGTGCCAAGTGTGTGGATGAATGGGAAAAATATTCTTGCCAGTGTTCGAATGGTGGGTCCAATTTTTAAAATCCTTATTATTACAGTTTTACTGAATAATAACATACTTAATATTAAAAAGTATGTGATATGTTTAATAAAGTGCTTAATTTATCAGTGAAAGATTTAGGTTTATACATATTTTAATTAATGTTTGGATCAAATTCTTAGTTGAATGTATCCATTCAGAATCATTATATTTATTCTAAAATTTACTGTGAATTGCAAGATGCATTAATTTTTCTGACTCTTTTCATTTCAGTGTATTACTGACATAAATTTTGGGGTATCACAATGGGTAAAAAAATGCAATTGTTTGGTGGTTTTACATTTTTCATGTTTTTTGACTTATTGATAAACTTTTCTGCTTCATTAAAAAGATGTCCAGTCCTACCAGCTTCATTAAAAAGATGTCCAGTCCTACCAGCTTCATTGACTTTGTTTCATACTTGTGCATTACAAAACAAGCTAATTGTTTATGATCCTATCAAAAATAACTAACATTTGATCACATTCAATCCTCTTGTTGACACAGATCAGTTGAAGTGTGGTCAATTTATTCTGATATCAGGGAACCATGAAATGTGAATTACTGCTGACCAGGGTGATGTGGGGCAGGGGGATGGGTATAAAGCAATCGCCTTTACTAAATCGCTGCCATCTCACTTCTGTCCACATGGGTTTTAATCTTGGGCTCAACCAGTATGGGTGTGAGAGAAAGCTTGCCAGTAGCATCTCGAGGGTCATTGGTTCTTATTGGGGTTTTCCTGTGTTTTTCCTCCACCATTTATATTGGCTGCCTATCATGAAAAAATGGCATTAATCACAAATAACAACAGTGAGGGACTTTGTAATTAAAATTATAAACAATGGCTGTGTTTTATTTACCCAGTGGTTCATCCTTTCACTCTTTGGTTTGACAGTCAGGCTTTAACGTGGTGTTTATGAATTAGGGTTTTTAATACCTTTCTTTGGCTTGACAGTCAGGCTTTAACATGGTGTTTATGAGTTAGGGTTTTTAATACCTATCTTTGGCTTGACAGTCAGGCTTTAACATGGTGTTTATGAATCAGGGTTTTTAATACCTATCTTTGGCTTGACAGTCAGGCTTTAACGTGGTGTTTATGAATTAGGGTTTTTAATACCTATCTTTGGCTTGACGGTCAGGCTTTAACGTGGTGTTTATGAATTAGGGTTTTTAATACCTTTCTTTGGTGACAAGCTTCTGGAATTGTCCATTCAAAGATTGCCAAATCCTAACAAATGTAACATGCATCTTTTTTCACAAAACTTCATGGTGAATGAAGTGTTAGCAAAAAATAGCTTCTTTCTTTGTGATTCATATGTTAAAATCCTAACTTTTCTGGAACAACTAGCAGTTGAATAAATGCATCAAAATATGCAAGTTTCACTACACCGATTTTTCTGTCCTTTTAGTTTTGTTTGTATATTTATTTCTTTCTTCAAAAATTACTTTTTCATCAGTTTAATTTGTGGATTGAGGAGGTCCTTATCTATTTTTACATTGTTTTTTTTTTATAAACAACTTCTTCACATGTATGTAGATCTACTATGCAAAAAGAAACAGATGGGAAGCTGTCCTATTACACAGTTTTCCTCAAAAATGTGATTCTTTTTTTTAAAACTTACTAACTAAACAATTTGTGGGATAGTCTTGACTATTTCCATTGTATATGTTATTGGGTACTTTTTTGGAGACACCCACCTACCCCTTGTCTCAACCTTTCCTGACACATTCTGAAATGATTTCTTCAGAGAATAATTGTGTTTCTTATTTCGTATTTATGTAGTTGTTTCTTATTTGGTATTTATGTAGTTGTTTCTAATTTTGTATTTATGTAGTTGTTTCTTATTTAGTATTTATGTAGTTGTTTCCTCCTTAATTAAAAATATGCATTCCATTGCCTCAATAAAATATGTAACTGTTGAATCATAAATATGAAGCTAAATAGTTGGAACTATAACTATAGACTGATATTATTTAGTGCACATGTACTCTCTACTCATTCTATTAAACATGCATCGATTGTTGTAAAATAGAAATGATTCTGCACTTTCACAGGCACATTGGGCCCAAATTGCAATGACATTTGCATGAACTTCAACCCTTGTGAGAATTCAGCTGACTGCCGACATCCTCAAAATGGTGACTACACTTGTGTGTGTGGCACTCTACAATCAGGGCAGTACTGTGAGAATACAGCGGAACAACCTTGTCCTGCCACCTGGTGGGGATATCCCATATGCGGCCCTTGTGATAAGTCTTGTACACGGGAGAATGGTTTTGACCCTAACTGCGACAAGAGGACAGGAGCGTGCTCGTGCAGGGTAAGTAGAAAATGGATACATTTAAATATTGTGAATCCATTTGTTTTTCATGTGTTTGCATTTTCATAGTTTTTTGGAAAGTGACATTTCTTTGCTACTTTATTCATGGATTTGGGAAAAAGTCCTGTTTTTTCAGCAGGAAAAAATAAATCTTTTGGCCTTTAAATTCATGACTTGTAGCAACCATGGAATTGATTTCTTTTCACCAGCAATTATTGAAAGTATTAAAGTCAAGACTAAAACAATTCTTAACTGGTATTGTTGATTTCTGTTAAGTATTCCAAAGGTTGTAGTGATATTCTTTTTTTAAAAATTTTCTTAGGAAAGCTATTTGTTTGTGCCGGATTTGTTAAATCGTTGTTTGAACTATTATTGACCCACAATGTTTCATTTAAGAAAAATCGTAAATATTTTTAAGAGTTTGAATGGAAAACAAATTTGAAGTTCCACTTTGATCAGAATTAAATGAAGGCTGATATTAATGGATGGGATTTAAAGTTTGCAGATTATACATTTTTTGTACAGTTGAAATGCTAAATTTTAAGGTATACAAATGTACCTATTTAATTGCAGATGGAGACAGAGTATGTACATAATAAAAAAAAAAACATTGATTGCAAGTTCATGTTGTAAGTCTTCAGTTACAGCCTGTCTGTTTTTAACAATAACTTGATAATTGGGTTGAGCTAAACACGTTTGTTATGCTTTTTATTTTACTCTAAAAATTCCACAAAGTCAGTAGGGAACCATGCAACAATATCAGTAGAGAACAGTGGTAGAAATTCAGTAGGGAACCATGGTAGAAAATCATTAGGTAACCATGGTAGAAAATCAGTAGGGAATCATGGTAGAAAATCAGTAGAGAATCATGGTTCTGATTGGATAGAGTATTTGACTCATAATCAAAGGGTCACAGGCTCAATACCAGCTCTGACCAGCCCCAGTTGGCTGCCTCAGTGTTCCTTTGGACATTTGACATTTTCTTTTTATGACATAGTTTTTAATGTGTTGTTAAAATGCTGAGAAAACCAACGTCAGAAAATCAGTTTGAATATACTAAAGTGATGTCACAGTAACTTGCAAAGTAGATCTTATTTTTGCAGTTGCATATTCTTGCTGTTCTCACAATATTGCATGCTCATGTTATCACAATAATGCATACTTGTGCTATGATGGTAATGCATACTGATGTTATCACAGTAATGCATACTTGTGCTATGATGGTAATGCATACTTGTGCTATTGTGGTAATGCATATTGATGTTGTTATCACAGTAATGCATACTCATGTTATCACAGTAATGCATACTTTGTTTTTGTAGTAATGCATACTTGTGTTGTTATTGCAATAATGCATACTCATGTTATCATGGTAATGCATACTTGTTAACACAGTAATGCATATTCATGTTATCACAGTAATGTATAGTCATGTTGTTATCACAGTAATGTATAGTCATGTTATCACAGTAATGCATACTCCTGTTATCACTGTAATGCATACTCCTGTTTATCACAGTATTGCATACTCATGTTTATCACAGTATTGCATACTCATGTTACACTGGTCAACAGTGAAATCATTACTGACTTGAAAAGGCCCTAATCTGTAGTATTTTGGTGTGCCGAACACAAATATAACCGTGAAAAATTTGTATTGGCTCTCGTTTTGAAGATATTCATATACCTCATTTTCTATGTTTCACTGTGTAAATTTCTCCAGTAGGACTGCAGCAACATCCGGAATAATGATGTAACACTGCATAATACCATCATGCTCACATCATCCACAGTTGATTGCATCATTTTCTGATGCAATGCAATACTAATGCCATGCGGCTGCTGAAGTAAGTTGACGTCAGCAGTGTACTATACATGTGTAGGCCTATTATACTAATGCCAGGCGGCTGCTGAAGCTGACGTAAGCAGTGTACTATATAGAGCCCAATCAGATAGGTTCAGCATTTAAAATATTTTAGACGTTGTGCGAGACAGTTCAAGCTACTGTTACATAAAACTTATTATTTTATCCATTTACGTACAATAAAGAACAGTAATGCCTCGAAAGTGTGTTAATACCACGGACAATTTTTGCTATATTTGTGGGGAAGTGACATTTGCCAACCAGAAGAAAAGTATCAATTCTCAAGTGAAGAAGGCATATCATCTTTACTTCGGATGCAAGGTTGGTGACCAAGACAAGCCTTGGGCTCCGCATATATGCTGTGCTACATGTACAACACAGCTTTCACAGTGGTTGAATTGCAAAAGGTCATCAATGCCGTTTGCAGTCCCAATGGTGTGGAGAGAGCCAAGCAACCACCTAAATGACTGTTACTTCTGCTTGGTTCCTCCTCTTTCCGGCGGAATAACGAAGCGAAAGAAGTCGAGAATAGTCTACCCAAACATTCCGTCTGCATTGAGACCAGTTCCACATGGTGAGGGACTTCCTATTCCAGAACCTCCAGTAGAATATTCTCTTGATTCATCTGACGAAGACAAAGGTGAGTCGACCTGTTCTTCTCCTGGTCCATCAGCATGCAGTGATCCAGATTTTCACTGTGGTGCATCATCAACCCCACACAGAATAACACAGGAAGAACTAAATGACCTGATTCGTGATTTGGACTTATCAAAGAACAAGGCAGAATTGCTAGGATCAAGACTCCAACAATGGAATCTTCTAGAAGAAGATGTCACAATTACTGCATATCGAAAGCGCCACCAGCAATTGGAGCCTTTCTTCAGAAAGGAAAGTAATCTGATATTCTGTTCCGATATTGAGGGCCTCATGAATGCTTTAAAAATCACTCATGACCCACAAGAATGGAGACTATTTGTGGACTCTTCGAAACTGAGTCTCAAGGCTGTGCTTTTGCACAATGGAAACATTCTTCCATCTATTCCAGTAGCGTATGCTGTCCACATGAAAGAGACATACGATAACTTAAGGCAGCTACTGAATTCCATTGAGTATAACAAGTACAGCTGGCACCTCTGTGGTGATTTGAAGGTAGTTGCCCTTTTAATGGGACTGCAGCAAGGATATACAAAATACATGTGTTTCTTATGCGAGTGGGATAGCCGAGCAAGGGAAATGCACTACATGAGGAAGGAATGGACTCACAGGCAGAATGTAGCCATTGGAGAGAAGAATATCCAACACCCAGCTCTGGTTGAGGCTCAGAAAATCTTGCTACCACCCCTTCACATCAAACTAGGTTTGATGAAGAACTTCGTGAAAGCCATTGACCGGACTTTGCCAGCATTCCGATACCTGCATGAAAAATTCCCTCGACTCAGCGAAGCAAAGATTAAAGAGGGAGTTTTTGTGGGTCCTCAGATTCGAGAGCTTTTCAAAGATGACCGGTTCAACAACTTGCTGGAAGGTGACGCGAAACAAGCATGGAATGCTTTTCGCCTAGTTTCTACAAACTTCCTCGGAAATGTTAGGGCAGAAAACTATAAGGAACTAGTATAAGACATGTTGATGAAGTATAAGAAACTTGGCTGCAATATGTCTCTAAAGATTCACTTCCTTCATTCCCATTTGGATTTCTTTCCTAGCAACTGTGGTATTGTTAGTGATGAACACGGCGAACGTTTTCATCAAGATATCGCAACAATGGAACAAAGATACCAGGGAAAATGGTCCACTACAATGCTGGCTGACTACTGCTGGACACTCCTCAGAGATGCTCCCGAACAGCTGTACAAGAGACAGGCGAAGAAATCTAAGATGTAGTCAGTGACTTGATTTTTTATAGGTAGGCTATTACAGTTGACCTTTTACTATTGGAATGCATTTCGTTATGTAAACATTAATTTCTTGCAGATTACAAAAAAACTAGAGCCAATTTTGCAATTTGACTGTCATATTCGTGTTCAGCACATAAAAATTGATAAGAATTGACTAATTTTATTTCAGTAACATGACTTTTGTAAAAATTTGTTGTCCAGTGTTATCACAGTTGTGAATACTCATGTTGTTATCACAGTAGTGCATACTCATGTTATTACATTAGTGCATGCCCATGTTGTTATGAAGGTAGTGCATACTCATATTGTTATCACAGTAGTGCATACTCATATTATCACAATAGCACATACTTCATTGCCGCAGTAATGCATACTCATGTTGTTACCACAGTAATGCATGCTCATGTTATGCATAATCTTGTTACCACAGTAATGCGTATTCATATTGTTACCACAGTAATGCATACCAATGTTATCACAGTAATGCATACTCATGTTGTGCTTACTCATGTTATCACAGTAGTGCATGTTCATGTTTTTATCACAGTAATGCATACTCATTTTTTTCACAGTAATGCATACTCATCTTGTACATACTCATGTTGTGCTTACTCATGTTATCACAGTAGTGCATGTTCATTTTTTTTTCACAGTAATGCATACTCATTTTTTTTTCACAGTAATGCATACTCATCTTGTAAATACTCATGTTTTCACAATAACACATTTTTCAGTTTTCTTACTGTGATGTTGATCATGTTACTGGCTGTGAAGTTCGGACTTTTCACTCATTATTCATCCTGCCAGTATTGATCTAATCACCACAGCCAAGGCACCATTTCTGATTTCAATTCATTCTTTTTCAGTCAAATTACTATCGCCCCTCGGGGAGTCCCATTTGCTTGCCCTGTGACTGTTACGAGATTGGTTCCACCAGTGCAACCTGTGACCCAGTTACAGGGCAGTGTCCATGTTTGGAGTCTGTTGTTGGCCGACGCTGTGACCAGTGTCAAAGTGGACATGCTGAGATACGGAAAGATGAGGGCTGCATAAGTAAATTTATCCAATTCTTTAAAAAAAATTATTGCTAATTGTAAATTTGTTAAGAGTTTATAAAGCAGATAAAGAAATCATGCCAAAATGTAACTTTTGATATCTTGTAATTCTTCTCCATCTGGACACTATCTTGTAGTGAGCGGTTTTGAACATCAGTTCATCTTTGAGAATGCTTTTTTTTGTTCTTTTCTATGTAATAATCACCTGAAATTTTGATAAATTTAATACAAATTACGAACAAAAATATAGCTTTTTCAGATTTTGATGTAGAATGCGTAAACAAATATATGTATGGAAGACATGTATGAAAGAAGAACATGTGCTGAAAGTATTGGTATAAATAAGTGTATTAATAGATTATAAATGGATATATTTATAAAGAAAAAAATTACCTGAAAATTTGGTACAAATTTCAACAAAAAGATTAAAGAATATTCAAACTTAACTTATTTGATTTTTGTATGATATTCATGTATTAAATCAAAATATTTGTCTTTCAGTGATGCTTGATGCATGTCCTAGAAACTTACATTCTGGGATATGGTGGGATTCTGTGACACTTGGTGGCTTTGTGATTCGTGATTGCCCTAATGATGCAGATGGTGATGCCATCAGAAATTGCACACGGGATGGTGTTTGGTTGGAACCAGACTTGTTCAATTGTTCTAATAAAGCTTTCACCAGGCTGCTTGACCAGGTAGATTTTGTATATTTTTCTCGGATATCACAGATATATAATTCAGTTTATACTGTTTTTATGCTCTTTAAAACTTAATTTATGCACATTATATTAATAAAATGGCAAATAAATAAAGTTGATCAAATATGTTTAACAAGAGCCTTTTATTAGTTTGTATTAGTATGATGTATAGACCAGTTTGTGTCATGAATGTCTACACATAATTGTGCAAGTTTTGTTAATTTTATTGTAGAAGCTGAATTAAACCAACAGAATTAAAAGGATGAACTCTAACCTTTATTCATTATGCTATAGAGCAGTGGTTCTCAAACTAATGCACACCATGTTAGCATTGCTGAGTCTTGGCAGACCTTGTCAGCCAGCCATTTAATGACCTTTCCTAATGTTGCTTTTACTATTTCTTGATTGTTCCACAGCCTTTCGTTTACCACCTGAATGGAGCTCACGGACCACCATTGGTATGCTTACCACAGTTTGAGAACCTCTGCCACAGAGTACATAATGCTTATAATGATTTTGCACTTGTCTGTTGTAATAATTATTTTACTTATAGATTCCACCAACTACAGTTACTATCACATTTTTATATTACAGACCTTTCTAAAGTTAAATAAAAAGGTTCTTTTTTACGATTTCATTATCATTTATCACAGATTAACAAGATAGAGAGTGGCCAATTGACTATCAACACATTTGTTGCGAAGACAACAATGGCTGACCTTGAGAATGCCACATCATCAACAAAGCAGCTTTTTGGGAATGACCTGAATACTACTGTACGAATCCTGATTAGCACTCTTGACTACGAGAATAACCAGCAGGGTCTTAACCTCACCAGCGAACAGGACAGCAAGTATTTGTCGGTAAGAAAATGCAATATCTTAATGCGACATTCTTGTAGGACGAGCGCATAGCATAGGGATAATCCCATAGAATATAAACACTGGGGATTATCTCTGAGAGTGCAAGCAGTAGGGATAGTAAGCACTTGGGTTATTTCCTGTATGCAAGTAATAGGAATAATCACAGATTGTAAGCAGTGGGGATAATCCAAGAGTGTAAATAGTAGGGATAACCCCTGACAGTGTAAGTAATACAGGTAATCCCTGAGCCAGCAGATCAGGGTCTATGTGGTTTGTTCTACTGATTGCTTCTCACAAACTGCCAGCACAATATGTGACAGCAGATCTTGGTCTCTGTAGTTTGTAGCTGGACTCCACTTAAAAAATGATGTGCCAGTAACACCTATACATGATTTGTACAAACTTTAAAAAGTCTTGAATTTGAGGAATTACAAAAAAGTTGTTGCATTAATAAAATCACTATTAATTTTGCTAAAAACTGCTTGTGTTTATTAAAGGAAGTACAAAGCATTCAAACAAAATGCAAAGTAGCACTCTTTTAATTCTAGACCATTGTTATAACATATTTTTCAAAATAATAAATGGACTGATATATTCATTTTATTAAAGGACTTGTGAAACTGCCATTTCAAGATTGAGTAGTGTCCCTTTCCTGTTGTGCACTAATCACATTTTTGTAAATGGATCAGTAATTTAGCAAAGAGGGTATGAACACCTTGGAATGAACAGTGCTTACAAAGGGGAGCATGACCAATTTAAAAACTTTGGAAGTACAAGAAAACTCAATGAAAACTCCTTTAAAATAATTCCTGGGCTATACAAACCAAGCTGTGCATACATTCACATTTGGCCTGTGTTCTAGATGGCTTTTGGTTGCAGTGTGTGTGTGTGATTAAAATTTTAAATGTAGCTTTAACAATTTTAGTCATATCACTATTGTATCTGAAGTGTGGCAGTTTATAGTGATGTCTATCACTGGGGCATCATGCTGCAGACACAAAGCATCATGTCCCACCCAGCCACATTATCGTGTATCCTGACACCAGGCTGACCAGTCCTAACACTAACCCTTTAATGCTGACCTCCAAATGAGACAACTGCTAGAACCATTTTATAAGGCCATGATATGACTTGGCTTGGGTTCGAACCTGTGACCTCCCGCATCCAAGGCAGATGCTCTTTGGTTGCAAAATTAAATTTGGAAACAAGCAGATGCAGGTTTTATGTTTTTGTAATTGTAGGTCACTTTAGCATTTAAAATGTTTTGTAGGTCACTTTAGCATTTAGAATGTTTGTAGGTCACTTTAGCATTTAAAATGTTTTGTAGGTCACTTTAGCATTTAGAATGTTTTGTAGGTCACTTTAGCATTTAAAATGTTTTGTAGGTCACTTTAGCATTTAAAATGTTTTGTAGGTCACTTTAGCATTTAAAATAATTGAAATTGTAGGTCACTTTAGCATTTAAAATGTTTTGTAGGTCACTTTAGCATTTAAAATGTTTTGTAGGTCACTTTAGCATTTAAAATGTTTTGTAGGTCACTTTAGCATTTAAAATAATTGTAATTGTAGGTCACTTTAGCATTTAAAATAATTGTAATTGTAGGTCACTTTAGCATTTAAAATGTTTTGTAGGTCACTTTAGCATTTAAAATGTTTTGTAGGTCACTTTAGCATTTAAAATAATTGTAATTGTAGGTCACTTTAGCATTTAAAATAATTGTAATTGTAGATCACTTTAGCATTTAAAATGTTTTGTAGGTCACTTTAGCATTTAAAATGTTTTGTAGGTCACTTTAGCATTTAAAATAATTGTAATTGTAGGTCACTTTAGCATTTAAAATGTTTTGTAGGTCACTTTAGCATTTAAAATGTTTTGTAGGTCACTTTAGCATTTAAAATGTTTTGTAGGTCACTTTAGCATTTAAAATAATTGTAATTGTAGGTCACTTTAGCATTTAAAATAATTGTAATTGTAGATCACTTTAGCATTTAAAATGTTTTGTAGGTCACTTTAGCATTTAAAATAATTGTAATTGTAGATCACTTTAGCATTTAAAATAATTGTAATTGTAGGTCACTTTAGCATTTAAAATGTTTTGTAGGTCACTTTAGCATTTAAAATGTTTTGTAGGTCACTTTAGCATTTAAAATGTTTTGTAGGTCACTTTAGCATTTAAAATAATTGTAATTGTAGATCACTTTAGCATTTAAAATAATTGTAATTGTAGGTCACTTTAGCATTTAAAATAATTGTAATTGTAGATCACTTTAGCATTTAAAATGTTTTGTAGGTCACTTTAGCATTTAAAATGTTTTGTAGGTCACTTTAGCATTTAAAATAATTGTAATTGTAGGTCACTTTAGCATTTAAAATGTTTTGTAGGTCACTTTAGCATTTAAAATGTTTTGTAGGTCACTTTAGCATTTAAAATAATTGTAATTGTAGATCACTTTAGCATTTAAAATAATTGTAATTGTAGGTCACTTTAGCATTTAAAATGTTTTGTAGGTCACTTTAGCATTTAAAATGTTTTGTAGGTCACTTTAGCATTTAAAATGTTTTGTAGGTCACTTTAGCATTTAAAATGTTTTGTAGGTCACTTTAGCATTTAAAATAATTGTAATTGTAGATCACTTTAGCATTTAAAATGTTTTGTAGGTCACTTTAGCATTTAAAATAATTGTAATTGTAGATCACTTTAGCATTTAAAATAATTGTAATTGTAGATCACTTTAGCATTTAAAATGTTTTGTAGGTCACTTTAGCATTTAAAATGTTTTGTAGGTCACTTTAGCATTTAAAATGTTTTGTAGGTCACTTTAGCATTTAAAATAATTGTAATTGTAGATCACTTTAGCATTTAAAATGTTTTGTAGGTCACTTTAGCATTTAAAATAATTGTAATTGTAGGTCACTTTAGCATTTAAAATAATTGTAATTGTAGGTCACTTTAGCATTAAAAATAATTGTAATTGTAGATCACTTTAGCATTTAGAATGTTTGTAGGTCACTTTAGCATTTAAAATAATTGTAATTGTAGATCACTTTAGCATTTAGAATAAACAAGCACACACACTGTTTTATTTATTAAATGAATTAAGCTAAATTATTAATCAATATTTATAGTAAAATCACACAAGGATTTCTTTTGAAAAAAATTTTGGTGTGTTTTTGGTGGACTGTTCTAAAGAAATTAGAAAGTAATCTCGTCTGAAAAAAATAACTTTGACATTCAGTGTTGCCAGCAACCCCAAATTTTCCAACTTTGTCTTACTTTTTGGTCAGACTATATGTTTCCCTACTTTTTTCAAAAATGGCTTTACAGTCCTTGTGAAATTTTTTGTTGAGGATTGACTACTACACATATGTTCTCTGTAAAATAGAGCCGAGTGTTCAAGAAGATAGGCCATCCTGGAAACAATATATGAGTAAAAAATGCTTCTGTTCAAGTTTACAACGGTTAGTCATGAACAGGTTTCATTTGCAACTTGCACATATTTTGTACTGTTATTTTCTTTTTAATTTGGCCCTAATATATTCCACTTTGTCACAAAGGATGCTGGAAAGATTGAACACTGAAAATACTCCAATTATGACCGTTTAACCTGCGGACAATACAAAAAAGGTATTTGAATCTTTTAATATATTTTCTAGTAAGGTAAATATTTTGAGCAGTTTTATAAAAATTTATTTGGACAAGTTAACTTTTTTATGGTTTCCAGCTCAGAGAGATTTTGAAGTGCATGTCATTTACACTGTTTCATCTTTTACTTCAGAACATTATCTCTGTATTGAGCAACATCCTTACACCAGAGTATGAGGCATTCTGGCGCAGACTTGACATGGAGTCTAGAGGAACATCAGTGTTAATATCCAAGATGGAGGCATACCTGGCTATTTTACTGGCTACCTTAGAATTAATGGCTCCAGACAACCCGAAACCTTACAGTGTCATTTCTGACAATATAGGTGGGTCCTGAGAAACATATTTTTTTAAAAAAAATTCAGTAAAAAGTTTTAGCAAATTGTAGAGCAGTAGATTAGTTTCAGATCAGTTTACATTTATTCAGGGATTTTACTTAAAATTGACTTTCAGACTAAAAATTGACTTTCAGACCAAAAATTGACTTACGAACTAGAAGAAATTGCCATTTAACCTCGAGTCATTTGATTTATTTAATTTTTTAATGTACACATGATGCATATAAGCCAATACAGTCATTTAATCTTGTAAATTTTTTTATGTACACATGATGCATATAAGCCAATACAGTCATTTAATCTTGTAAATTTTTTAATGTACACATGATGCATATAAGCCAATACAGTCATTTAATCTTGTAAATTTTTAATGTACACATGATGCATATAAGCCAATACAGTCATTTAATCTTGTAAATTTTTAATGTACACATGATGCATATAAGCCAATACAGTCATTTAATCTTGTAAATTTTTTATGTACACATGATGCATATAAGCCAATACAGTCATTTAATCTTGTAAATTTTTTAATGTACATATGATGCATATAAGCCAATACAGTCATTTAATCTTGTAAATTTTTAATGTACACATGATGCATATAAGCCAATACAGTCATTTAATCTTGTAAATTTTTAATGTACACATGATGCATATAAGCCAATACAGTCATTTAATCTTGTAAATTTTTTAATGTACACATGATGCATATAAGCCAATAGTCATTTAATCTTGTAAATTTTTTAATGTACACATGATGCATATAAGCCAATACAGTCATTTAATCTTGTAAATTTTTTAATGTACACATGATGCATATAAGCCAATACAGTCATTTAATCTTGTAAATTTTTTAATGTACACATGATGCATATAAGCCAATACAGTCATTTAATCTTGTAAATTTTTTATGTACACATGATGCATATAAGCCAATACAGTCATTTAATCTTGTAAATTTTTTAATGTACACATGATGCATATAAGCCAATACAGTCATTTAATCTTGTAAATTTTTTAATGTACATATGATGCATATAAGCCAATACAGTCATTTAATCTTGTAAATTTTTAATGTACACATGATGCATATAAGCCAATACAGTCATTTAATCTTGTAAATTTTTAATGTACACATGATGCATATAAGCCAATACAGTCATTTAATCTTGTAAATTTTTTAATGTACACATGATGCATATAAGCCAATAGTCATTTAATCTTGTAAATTTTTTAATGTACACATGATGCATATAAGCCAATACAGTCATTTAATCTTGTAAATTTTTTAATGTACACATGATGCATATAAGCCAATACAGTCATTTAATCTTGTAAATTTTTAATGTACACATGATGCATATAAGCCAATACAGTCATTTAATCTTGTAAATTTTTTAATGTACACATGATGCATATAAGCCAATACAGTCATTTATTTTAATTATGCTATATGTTGTGGTATTGCAGAAAAGAAATAATTGTTACCTGAGCAGAGTTTGTAAAATGTTATTTTTAAATTCTTTTTTGCGGTAGCTCATGCAAGTTTTAGGTCAGGTGGTAAAGGGAACAAAACATTTACGGAGTTAAACTGAGTGATAGTATACGAATGAATACTCTGTGAAGAAGAATTTAGATCATCCAAAAGATATATATATATATATATATATATATATATATATATATATATATATTGACGTTAGATTTTACATGCAACATCACCATCAAGTCATTCACATTAATAAACCACTGATGACGTCAAATTAGCCGAAACATATGGACTGTCTGTATATTACTGACATCAAGCTGAATATGATCTCAGTTCATTTCATCAAAATATGTTCTCATCTGCATATGATCTCTCAGTTCATAACATCTGAATATGTCCTTTCATCATTTCATCTAAATATGATTTCTGAGTTTATATCATCTGAATATGATCTCTCAGTTCATTTCATCAAAATATGATCTCATTTCATATCATCTGAATATGTCCTCTTGGTTTATTTCATCTAAATACGATTTCTCAGTTCATATAATCTGATTATGATTTCTCAGTTCATCTAAATATTTCTCAGTTCATTTGATCTGAATATGATTTCTCAGTTCATGTTATCTAAATATGATCTCAGTTCATATCTGAATATGATCTCTCAGTTTATATCTGAATATGATCTCTCAGTTCATATCATCTAAATATGATCTCTCAGTTCATTTCATCTGAATATGATCTCTTAGTTCATTTCATCTGAATATGATCTATTGGTTCATCTAAATATTTCTCAGTTTATATCATCAAAATATGATCTCAGTTCATATCTGAATATGATCTCTCAGTTCATATCATCTAAAGTTCTTCATTGCATATTGCTGCATTTGTTATAATTACAGTGCTGGGAGTGGACACAATCAGTAAGAGCAACTTTACTGGGAGACGAATTCCAAAGTATGATAACATCGTAAAAAACAGCACATTTGATGATGAGACCAACGTTTTCCTACCACAGTCGGTCGTAGAGTCTGCCTTTCCAGGTATACCACTAAAATTCTTGTTTGATATTGCAGGTAGAAAAGAAAATATTAAATGGCAGAACAGATTATGGTAATTTTAAAATTTACACCTATTCAGCAATCACATGTAGTGTGAAGGATTAAATTTGATAAAATTGGAAGAAATAAATGGACATTTCGCACCATAGTGTTATATCAAATTAACATAGAAAATAAAATAAGCTTGTTTAGAGAAAGAGGACACCACTGTCATAGAAGTTTATGTAGTTTTCAGTCCAAACTGGAGTATTAATTTGTAGTTGAAATTGTTGTTTTTTAAAAGTTAAGTTTTATTGGCGCATTCATTATGAAATTGCTGCTAAGAAAGAGTTTGACTGACAAGGATTCTAAGTTTTGACGTGTTAAAAAACGACTATGTCCGTCTCATCAGGATCTCTTAACATCTTATCACCTTGAACACGTCTTTTCATTTCAGACTTTTTGTCTGTAAAGAGTGTGACGCCCAAAGCTTATGTTGGGTACATACTATACAAGAATCTAGGAGATCTTCTTCCAAAACGGTATGGTACAGGTGTGAGGTAAGCCATTGTACAGGAAAATATGAGGTGTCTCTTCTGTTTAAACAGTAAATTGGTGATATGAAGTAAGCCATTATGGTACAGGAGTTTATGATGTGGTAGAAGACACATAGCATGGACTCTTCACACATGAACTCAGGCCATTATGGTACAGGAGTGAAGGAGGCATGTCTTCTACTTAATTAGTATGATGGGAGTATGAAGTATACCATTATGGTACAGGAGTTTATGATGTGTCTTCTACTTAATTAGTATGATGGGAGTATGAAGTATACCATTATGGTACAGGAGTGAAGGAGGCATGTCTTCTACTTAATTAGTATGATTGGAGTATGAAGTATACCATTATGATACAGGAGTTCATGATGTTTATATTCTACTTAATTAGTATGATGGGAGTATGAAGTATACCATTATGGTACAGGAGTTCATGATGTGTGTCTTCTACTTAATTAGTATGATGGGAGTATGAAGTATACCATTATGGTACAGGAGTTTATGATGTGTCTTCTACTTAATTAGTATGATGGGAGTATGAAGTATACCATTATGGTACAGGAGTTCATGATGTGTGTCTTCTACTTAATTAGTATGATGGGAGTATGAAGTATACCATTATGGTACAGGAGTTTATGATGTGTCTTCTACTTAATTAGTATGATGGGAGTATGAAGTATACCATTATGGTACAGGAGTTCATGATGTGTGTCTTCTACTTAATTAGTATGATGGGAGTATGAGGTATACCATTATGGTACAGGAGTTCATGATGTTTATATTCTACTTAATTAGTATGATGGGAGTATGAAGTATACCATTATGGTACAGGAGTTCATGATGTGTGTCTTCTACTTAATTAGTATGATGGGAGTATGAAGTATACCATTATGGTACAGGAGTTCATGATGTTTATATTCTACTTAATTAGTGTGTTGGGAGTATGAGGTATACCATTATGGTACAGGAGTTCATGATGTGTGTCTTCTACTTAATTAGTATGTTGGGAGTATGAAGTATTCCATTATGATTCTGGAGTTTATGATGTGTCTTCTACTTAATTAGTATGATGGGAGTATGAGGTATACCATTATGGTATAGGAGTTTATGATGTTTATATTCTACTTAGTGTGTTGGGAGTATGAGGTATACCATTATGGTACAGGAGTTTATGATGTTTATATTCTACTTAAATAGTATGATGGGAGTATGAAGTATACCATTATGGTACAGGAGTTCATGATGTTTATATTCTACTTAATTAGTGTGTTGGGAGTATGAAGTATACCATTATGGTACAGGAGTTTATGATGTGTGTCTTCTACTTAATTAGTATGTTGGGAGTATGAAGTATTCCATTATGATACTGGAGTTTATGATGTGTCTTCTACTTAATTAGTATGAGGGGAGTATGAGGTATACCATTATGGTATAGGAGTTTATGATGTGTATCTTCTACTTAAATAGTATGATTGGAATATGAAGTATACCATTATGGTACAGGAGTTCATGATGCGTGTCTTATACTTAATTAGTATGATGGGAGTATGAGATATGCCATTATGGTATTGAAGAATTGTCAGTTGTCTTCTGCCAGATCAATTCTGTTGGGTTTGCCTTTTTGTACAGGAATATATGAGTTTGCTACAAAATATTTTATCAGTGACTCAGCTTTGCTTGCAAGCCATCGTTTCCATCAAATATTTTAGTTGCAGTTTTTAACAGTAACTCTGAATTGTTTGATTAAATAAAGACTTGAACAAATTAACTCTTTGAATAGGATGGTAATGGGAGGGTGACTCTGAATTAGATGGTAAGTCTTTGAATGGGATGGTTAGTCTTTGCATGGGATGGTTACTCTTTGCATGGGATGGTAACTCTTTGAATAAGATGGTAACTCATTGAATGGAATGTTAGGGATGGTAACTCCTTGAATGGGGTGATAAATCTTTGAATGGGATGGTAACTCTTTGAAGGGAATGGTAACTGACTGGGATGGTAATTTTTTTGAATGGGATGGTAACTCTTTGAATGGGATGGTTACTCAGTCTTATTTCTTAAATTAGTTTTGTGATAGTGTTGCAGAATGATATTGTATTAATTCATTGTAAATCCTACAACTTCTAAATTGAGAGCTGACATGTAAAACAGGATTGAGCTTGTAGTATTAGTTGATATAGAACTTGGATAATGAGAAAAATACAACATAAATGTTTTGTAAATTTAATATAAATTCTGATTGATGCAGATATTTTTTTACCATGATAGTCATTTATGTCATTGTTAATTTAAATTTAAAAATATAAGATTCTTTTAAAATTGTATACGTGATTATTTCTATTTGTTGCATAAATTGTAAAAAAATTGAATTCATAGAAATGTCAATGTTGTTTGTTTACACACAGAAACATAGAAGGGAGACCAATGTCTGTGAATAGCCCAGTTTTCACTCTCATTCTGAGAGACAAAGGGAAGAATGTGACAGGCTCACTTGTGGATCCAGTGACCTTGACCTTCAAACAGCTGCAGAATGTTAATAGAACAAGCCCTCAGTGCGTCTTCTGGTCACATACAGAAAGGTAAATTGAGTATTAATGAAACCGGTCATTTCATACATTTATATGACTTGCATACCCCATTCATATAAAGGAAACATGCTGTAGAGGACACCTTTATATAAAGAATACATGTTATAACTTTCACTTGCATATAAAAGAACGTGCTTGCATATAAAAGAACATGTGCTTGCATATAAAAGACACATGCTTTAGCAGACACAGGACTCTGAACAGTTTTGGAAAGGCTAGTCATGGACTCACATGAACTCAGGAGTCCCCAGGATACTTCTGAGAATCCCTGGAATAAACTTGGGAGTCCCTCACTTTCAAAAGGATGGAAAATAAAATGAAAAAGTATATAATTATTTTAATACATATCAGGATTTAATTCTTAATTATCTACAATATCACACTAAAAAGGATATTTTTAATTTATTACAATGTGAAGTTTAAACATTATATTTGTAAATTTATAATTTGTTACCCCAACAAGAACACTAAAGCAGAATTAAACCGTAACAATAAAATCATCAGTAATTAGTTTCAGTCCCAAGAATGATCATTTAAAATGCTGTGAAGTTTTCTCCGCAAGTAAATTAGCATCACACCCAAGAAATTAGTAAATACGTGGCATTTCACTGTACTGTTTATACAAGTGTGAATTACCATCATTAAATGAAACAATAAACCAAATAGCATATGTGCAAAAATCTAATTCAGAATAAATATGTTAATTAGTAAACACTATTATTGTCTTAAGAAGTTTACCTAAGGAATAAAGGTGTGTTATAATGTGGACTCTATGTATGGCTGTATGGCATTTGAATGAACTCAAGACTGCAGATGTTTTCATGATGAATTCAAACAAGTTTTAGGTACTGATACTTAAATATCACCCATTAAAAACAGCCTCCTCCCCTCCTTTTTTTTTCTTTTCTTCGCATTAGTGTTATTTTCGTTGCAAGGCTATCACATAAAATGAAAACAGAATTTGCCAACTCATTTTTATGAGTCAGTGCACTGTTTTAAGTTTCTACTGACAACTATCGTGTTCAAGTACAAGACACATGTACTACAGATCAGTTATTACTATGGCATATTGATGGTTGGCAATATTATCCAAAATCAAACTGAGAAGGCTTTGATTACTTTAATGGTTTATATTTGTATGTCACCAGTTTAATTAAAACTTAAGCAAAAAAGGTATCATTTATTTGCTGACCAATCTCAAGTGCTTACATGCACACTTTGTAGAACATTTGATGAATGTCTGAATAGCTACAGAGGAGCAGTCCTTGTCACAAGATAGGGTTATGGTGATTAACTGTTAATTAGTCGCACTTAGAGCGTCCGCCTCAGATGCGGGAGGTCGTGGGTTCGATCCCCGGCCAAGTCATACCAGAGACTTAAAAAATGGTACTAACAGCTGCCTCGCTTGGCATTCAGCATTAAGAAGTTAGTGTTAGGACTGGTCGGCCTGGTGTCAGGATAATGTGACTGGGTGGGACATCATGCTACATGTCTGCGGCATGATGCCTCAGTGCTAGACATCACTATAAACTGCCACATTGCAGACATCATAGCGATATGACTGAAAAATTGTTAAAGCTACGTTAAAAATCAAAATCACATCACATCAATTAGTCGCACTGTCTTTATGCTTTTTTGCTTAAGTCTGTCCTTTAGCTATTCTACAGATTGGCTGCAAAATATAAAAAGGGAGAGCTTCCCAGAGGAAAATAGGCATGTTCTAAGGGTTTACATTATATGGAGAAGGGGTGCATCCTTTGGGAATTTCACGTGTATTTGCCCTTGAAGTATGGGCCAATGAGACCCCAGAGGTGCCTTCATATAAAGAACACTTGCTTATATTTGACACCTTACTATAAAGGATGCCTATTTATAATGAACAATCAGTTTCATTAGCTTCAGACTGTTACTGACATAGCTATTAGTGATGACTCATCAATGAGTCTTTGTAACATCAGTGAGTCTTTGTAACATCAATGAGGCTTTGTAACATCAATGAGTCTTTGTAACATCATTGATGTAACATAATGGTGACCATAGACTTGAGGGCATTGAACATATTGTGCTATTGTGTCTTGTCTGTCAGTCCTGTTGTTCCCAATTTAGGTTTTGCACAAAAACTTGTATACTCCAATATCTAATGTTAACAAACTTTGTAAATAACTTGTATATATAGTAAGGAAGAAGTTTGTCAATTTTGGGGTCAAAAGGTGAAAGGTCAGGGTGATTATGACTGAAAGAAGACCATGTATTTCCACATACTAAGATTAGTTCTAAATCACAGACTAGGACCAAGTTTTGTGTATGGCTTGCACTTTAGTAACGAAGAAGGTTTTTGATTAATGGGTGGAAATATCAGAGGTTTTATGGTCACTAAGACTGAAGTCAATAAAGTCTAATAAAAAGATACTATAAGTTTAGTTTAAGGGTCCATATGTTGCATATTTAGGTAATTGAGACCCTTTTTGGTCAGTCATTCCTTACCTTGCACAAGGGATTATTAAATATGGGGTGAACATATCATTTACTGTTATGCTACTGATGTGGTCTGTGACGAAAAAAGCAGAGGATGTTGACATTATGCAAAAACTTGCAGAGAATCTCACATGAATGCTCCTGCCCATGAAATTTACAAAACAAGTCCAAATTATTTTTGTTTTGCAAGCATTGGCAACCAAATGATTGACATTATTTAACAAGTTTAATAAAATTATTTTAGAAGTTCTTAATTGATTAAGACATTAATTAATCAATTAAGAAATTAATTAATTATGAAATTAATTAATGTTTTATCATGTGGCAGTAAATGGTGATTTTATTCATTGAATCTACATAAGAGTTTTGAAATGGCTTTGCAAGTCATTTGGATGAAACGGACATTGTGCTGCCTTACATCATGTAATGTCATCATTTGTGAGGTCATATTTCATTACATGTCTTGTGGAAATATTATGATATGGGTAACATAGTAATATTGTGATATAAAATAAAATCACAGATTTTTTTAACTACACATTTTTTCTGTTCTTTCCAGCGGCCAGTGGTCAGTTTCAGGCTGTTCTGAGACCAAAAGATATGAACTCAATGGGGATAAATTTGTGGAGTGTTCCTGCAATCACATGACCAGTTATGCCATCTTGATGGACATAGCAGACACAGAGGTACGTTTCATGATGTATTTAATGTGAGAATAGTTGAGTTATATTTGTATTCGTTTCTTATGTAAGCTTAATTTATCAACTGGACCTGAACATTTTTACAGATGTGGATTTTAAACAAATCTTCTGGACTGGCAAGGTTGGTTGAAATTTTTTAAGAAAAAGAAATCAGTTAGATGGCATTAGTTTTTTTATATTTTCCCTCTTCATTTCTTCTCTAGGATATTTGTTTGATGATGTGGCTTTATGCATTGCATGTATGCAGATATAATAGACTCAGCATGTACTTGTATGTAGATATTATAGACTTAGCATGTACTTGTATGTAGATATTATAGACTTAGCATGTACTTGCATGCAGATATAATAGACTCGGCATGTACTTGTATGTAGATATTATAGACTTAGCATGTACTTGCATGCAGATATAATAGACTCGGCATGTACTTGTATGTAGATATTATAGACTTAGCATGTACTTGCATGCAGATATAATAGACTCGGCATGTACTTGTATGTAGATATAATAGACTCAGCATGTACTTGTATGTAGATATTATAGACTTTGCATGTACTTGTATGTAGATATTATAGACTTTGCATGTACTTGTATGTAGATATAATAGACTCAGCATGTACTTGTATGTAGATATTATAGACTTAGCATGTACTTGCATGCAGATATAATAGACTCGGCATGTACTTGTATGTAGATATAATAGACTCAGCATGTACTTGTATGTAGGTATTATAGACATTGCATGTACTTGTATATGCAGTTATAATAGACTTAGCAAGTACATATATGCAGATATAATCAACTTAGCAAGTACATATATGCAGATATCATAGATTTAGTATATTTACTTATATTGTTTAGAAATTTCACATTGTAGTAACTTATATTTTTTTTAATAATTAGATTATGCCTTCAAGATATTTGTTATTGTGTGAGATACACTTGCTTTCAACCAATTAGCATATATGCAGGTCCATTATAGTCATTGAAAATGTTGCCAATTTAACATCCCATATGGTCACCATAGCAGCCATAACAATTTTGTTATTGTTACTAAATGGAAAGTCATATCAACATTGACATACACATGTTTTTAAATCTATTATCGTACGCTGGCCTGTCAGTACATGAATCTTAATGGACGGTTGGAATAACATCCTAGGAATAACATGGTGTTCTGGATTGGTGTTTTTAAGATTTAAAGAAAATTTGCTTTAGCAGGTATCACTGTATTAATTTAATCATTTCCTTTGCAGTATGTGGCAGAAGCAGCCATCTCTTTGGAGGTGATAACATACATTGCTCTTAGCATCTCTATGGTGTCCCTTGCGTTGTGTTTCCTGATATTCTTCATCTTCAAGCGAATCCAGTCCAACTCAAATAGCATCCACATCAACCTTGTCTTTGTTATATTTGTTGCTGAGCTAGCCTTCCTCATTGGTGTCAACAAAACTGAAACGGAGGTGAGAAATTTGGTATTAATAATAGTTCATCTCCAAGACCGTAACATTTTTGCCTTGTGTTAAAAAAAAAAAACCTGTAATTGGATAACTGTTTTTTAAAGATTAATATCATTCAGATTAAAAGAATAAGATGTAGTTTTCTAGTCTCTCTTGCCAAGCGCTGGTATGAAAGGATAGGACTTGATGATGATGGAAAGGCATGGCAAGTATTTTAAGGTGGTGCTCACAAAATTTTGTATTGAAATTATAAAAGGCCAAATTATTTCCTAGGCAAAAATTAAAATCCTTTCTAGAGCTCTGAAACAGAAAAATGTTATATGTATGAAGAAAAACGCTATTATGGTCTTCAAAACAATAGTTAGTATCAGCAGTTGTTTTCAGTTAAGAGAATTGTAAGGTTTTGAATTATTTTATCTTTGCAGCTGTTCTGCCGTCTGATTGCCATCGCCTTGCATTATTTCTACATGGCTGGGTTTTCATGGCTATTTGTGGACATTTTGCACTTGTATCGCATGCTGACAGAAGTACGGGATATAAATCAGGGGTCAATGAAATTCTACTATCTCATAGGATATGGTAAGAATATTTAGATTATTTTGACTGTTATTGGGTTAAATTTCATTAATCTGGGGGATCTGATTATTTGCAGTAAGCTAAAAGTGTCGTTTCCTACATGCCATTTTAATGGGCTGAATCGGTGTACTTATCAAGGCATTAAAATGTATTCAAAATCAGATCAATATTTGAAGAATTTACAAATTTGGAAAAATCATTTTTAAAATGCAAAATTTATAATCCTAGTCTACAGACAATTATGTGTTGCCTGCTTTACCACTCCAGTGGCCAAGTGGTTTGAGTGTCCTCCTTGGGAGGTTGCTGGTTTGAACCCTGGCCGAGTCGTACCAAAGACTTTTAAATATGGTACTAACAGCTGCCTCGCTAGATGCTCAGCGTTAAGAGGTTAGTGTTACGACTGGTTGGCCTGGTGTCAGGATAATGTGACAGAGTGGGACATGATGCAACATGTCTGGCATGATACCCCAGTGATAGGCATCATTATAAACTGCCACACTGCAGACATAGCAATATAAATGAAATTTTTGTAAAGCTATGTTAAAAATTCAAAACACATCAGGGATGGTCCTGGCTTTTAAAAAGCTGTCGCCAAAAAAATCGCCAACCTCAATATTTTGTCGCCAATTTTCAAAAAGTGTCGCCAGAACAAGTAGTGTACATTTTTCCAAGTGTTAATTTAGTCTTTTAATGTAACAGGCAATGAAAATTACAAAAGATGGGTTAGTTAATACTCTAATTACAACAAGCATTAACAAAATGTTGCAAAGTGTTACATGAAGATCCGTTGCGATCTTAGGGCTGCCCACTTGTTGAATGCAGTTTCAAAGTCTAATTTTTCACATCTGTACATGCTGATTCTCATGAAATTCTCGAGATGAGATGCAGAGTTTATTTCTGATGTCAGTTTTTATGAGGTTCATCTTACTGAATCCACGTTCACAGTCCACAGTGCTGACAGGTGACACCAGTAGTCTATCAGCAGGTCCCCCCCCCCCCATGGCTAGCTTCACAAAGCTTGTAGTGAATTGCTTCCTAAATCCCAAGAATGATCACTGAATGCTGTATAAATTTTCAAGACAAGCAAAATAGGATCACCATTCCCACGAATGAAACTTGCACGAGTCAACACCTGGCAATATTGTACCGTATATATAAGCATAAATTCACACCCAATTTAGGGATTCTTTCACTCCCGTATTTTGAGAAATAAATAATTATTATTAATTATGCAAAACTTGTTGTTTTGTTTTTTTGTTATTTCTTGTTGCGGAGTTTAAGTCTCTGCAGCCGTAACATGGCAAAAGGAAAAGATCAATGAGTAAAATGCTGCACTGTCGACAGATATAATTGTGATTGAGATTTTTTGCATTTGCTTTGTATTTATATGCAGTAGTCGGTACTTCAAAGGTTATCAGTTTTCTATGAAGGTTCAGCAAAACAATTGTATTGGTATATGTAAAAAAAAAAAAAACGGAAGGATTGGCCATTCAATTAATTGTATCTGTTCTATTCGCGTCTTCAGAAGACGGACAGTCGTAGGTATAGTTCGGTAGCATGATTGACTGTATCACAGCATACAGTACTCTCCCCAGATGTCAGCATAAGCAGATTATGATGCAACAATGCACTGTAAAGATGGGGTTGTCAATACGAACAAAGGACGATTAAAGATTGTTTGTGTAACAGATAGATTCCTATGCATTGCTTAGTCAAGTGTGTGGCTTCCTTTCGTTCTCCCTTATAATTTATCCAGTCCAAATCCATGATTGTATGTACAAATTAAATAACCAAAAAGTCTGTCGCCAAAAAAATCGCCAGATGGGATATTTTTGTCGCCAATAAGGAAAAAAATCGCAATTTGCGACATTGGCGAAGCCCAGGACGATCCCTGCACATACACACACACTCTTTCTGCTTTAAAAGTAGTTCTGTCTGAATATCTAATATCAAATTTCAGAGTATTGTATATGTATGGTGATAAGTCTTAGTAAAACTGTGATTTATATACATGATTTGTATTTTTTAATAACTCTAAATTTCTTCATGTAGTGATTCCTGGTATTATAGTCAGCTTGGCAGTGGGACTGAGCACAGACAGCTACAAAAGTGACACAAACAAGCCATTGTAAGTAGATAGGTCTCCAACATTGGGCCTAATTGTTAAACATATTTCCATCAGAGAGACAAAGTTGACATTTTTGTTTGAGTATGGAGGAAAATTGTGAATCTGGGAAAGTATCAAAGTGATTATTATTATAGAAATGTGTAAAAATGTCATTTTCATAAGACATTTAAAGAAAAGAGCCATGGACTGAGAGGTATTAATCAGTTCAGGGATATTACAATCATTAATCTTTTGTCAGTAACCTATATAAAATTTTAAACTGTTGCATTTGTGCATTAATGAAGTTTTCTTAATGTTCTCACTGCATGAAGCAGGTGCATCTTGATTTCATCTATTCATCCCAAGCAATACCATGCAAACACCATGCAAAGAAAATAAATACAATTTAGTAGGCATTTTTATATCCATCCCAAGCAATACCATGCAAACACCATGCAAAGAAAATAAATACAATTTAGTAGGCATTTTTATATCCATCCCAAGCAGTACCATGCAAACACCATGCAAAGAAAATAAATACAATTTAGTAGGCATTTTTATATCCATCCCAAGCAGTACCATGCAAACACCATACAAAGAAATTAAATACAATTTAGTAGGCATTTTTATATCCATCCCAAGCAATACCATGCAAACACCATGCAAAGAAAATACAGTTTAGTAGGCATTTGTATATCCATCCCAAGCAATACCATGCAAACACCATGCAAAGAAAATAAATACAATTTAGTAGGCATTTTTATATCCATCCCAAGCAATACCATGCAAACACCATGCAAAGAAAATGAATACAATTTAGTTGGTATATCCATATGTTGATGACCTTTTTAGATTTTTGGTAATTGTTACATTTTTTGCATATTGTTTTACTTTGCTGATGTTTTGGACAAAAACATTATTAGCTCAATTAAGTGAACAGCATTTTGTTTAGACAATTGAAATTTGATTGGCCTATTTGTGTTTGGGGCCCCAGATGGGAAAGTGGTCTACAGTGCTCACCATTGCAGATCACTCACACATCACTCCTCTGACTGTACGAGTTTGAGTCATGACTTGATCAGTGTGGGTATGTGAGAAAGCTTGCGAGTAGCTTCCCATGGGTCAGTGGTTCTTCCATGGGTCTTCCTGGGTTCTTCCATCACCAGATATACAGGCTGCAATGCATAGCCTGTAATGTGCTGAAAAATGGTATTAACCCCTCCCTCCACAGAATTAAAGCAAATGCTATTGGGTTCATATGTGCTTGTCCTGATAAGATTTTTAGACAATTATATGAATTTTTCAGTATTTGTTAAAATACATTTTTAACGTTTATTTTTCACAAATCTATTTCTTATTGCTAATTTTTTAATTTAAATTTGTAGCATGCTAAATCTGTGTTTGCTTTATTACACAATTCCAAGTACATGTGTTTGCTTTCTTTATGTGATTTCCATGAGACTTTTAATGACTGATGGGATGTTGTGCAATTTTCCACATTTCATGATATTGCACAGTAATGACATTTTAACAAATCTTCATGACATCATAAAGTTGAAATGGCATGATAAAGTTGAAATGGCATGATAAGTTGAAATGGCATGATAAAGTTGAAATGGCATCATAAAGTTGAAATATGGCATCATAAAGTTGAAATGGCATTTTCTCAAAGTTTAATCATACAATTTTGCTTTAAATCATGTTTACTGCTTTGTTTTGATAAAATAATCCAGTTATATTACTGACCTCGTGATGTTTAATGGTGTTCAAAACTTCATGTTAACCTCAGCTGAGGGCAGTAATTGTTATATTACATTCAACATGGGTCAAATTGTGAACAGTAAAGAACCATATTGCACCAGATCTTGTCACTTATTGTACCAACAGAACAGGGTAAATGGCTATCATTCCTGCTAATGATTTCAATGCAATGGCTTACTCCAGAATTGGACTGTCTGGTGGCCTACTGATTAGAGCGTCTACCTTGGATGTGAGAGGTCATGGGTTCAAACCCCAGTCGAGTCATACCAAAGACTTATAAAAATGGTACTAGCAGCTGCCTTGCGTGATGCTTAGCATTAAGAGGTTAATGTTTGGACTGGTGATGCCCCAGTGCTAGATGTCATTATAAACGTCATTATAAACTCATACTGCAGACATCCTTGCAGTATGACTGAAAATTGTTAAGCTGCATTAAAAAGTCATTGATGTTGAATTATTTTATTGTTCAAAAGATCTCTCATTTGTATATTTTTGTGAGTTAACAGTGCATGAAAACATTTCAGATTTAACCCAAGATAACTTTCTATGCAAAATGATCACATTCGTTGGAATCTGGATCCCAGTCAGAAAAAGTTACAAAATCCCAGATGCTTACATTTGTGATATTAGTGGTTAGCATCTCTCTACACAGATAATACCATAGAATGGCATGACACTTATGGTGTGTTTCATTTCAGCTGTTGGCTTTCCATGGAGGACAAATTTATCTGGAGTTTTGCTGGACCAGTCACGATTGCTGTCATTGTAAGTTGGCTTTTCCTGATCAGATCATAGACTGAATTTACTATTTTTGGTAGGGTACCAATTTTCTTGGATTTCATGGTTCCTTGCAACAATAAAAGTAAAGGCCTAATGAAGTGATCCCATTGTGGAAATAGTGTAACCCATTCCCTAATCCACACATATAAAAAACAAAGAAAATATCAGTTTTTGCAAAACTATGAAAATAATCTCATTGTACATATCTGTTATAATTTTTATTGCAGTCATTAGCTAACAGAAACATGCCAGTAGCTTCTCGTGGGTCGGTTCTTTCCGGGGTTTTCCCCGGTTCTTCCTCCACCATTAATACTGGCCACCGTGTATGGCCTATCATGTGCTGAAAAATGGCATTAAACCCTACAACAACAACAACAACAGAAACATCTTTCTAAGAAAACATTCTAATGTGCCTGTCAGCATCTTTTTGCAGTTATAGATTTGATTTATCTCAGTTTTCATAAGCATCTACCAACCTAAATTTTTCAGTCAAGGATTGAAAAATGTGTTCTTTTTTTTTCTCTCTTTCAGATCCACATATTTACATTTGTGATTGCTGTTAAGGCAAGCTGTAGGGAAAAGATCAGCGTGTCTGATATTGGACTCTTGAGGTATGAGACATCCTGTACACTGTATATTTTTTAAACACTTGTTCTATTCATAACATCTGGTTACTTTTGAGGATTGTGCAACATTTAAAGAAGACATATTCAGATTTTTCAATTATAAAATATGCAGCATTTCAAGAAATATTTGGACAAAACATCAGTGCAGTTTTTCCAAAAATCACAACAAAATCAATATATTTTAGCTCTGTGGACTATGTTACCACCAGATTTATCTTGGAATTAAATTTCTTATTCTTTTTTTTGTTCTTTCTTTTCCAGGGTTGGTTTAATGGCCAACATCCTGGTCCTGTTGCTGTGGGGAATCACCTGGGTGTTTGGTCTGTTAGCTGTCAATTACAACATTCCAGCTCTACACTATCTGTATGCCATATTTACTTGTGCCCTTGGTGTCTGTATCTCACTGGCATACATTCTTGGAAATAACAAGGTAAATTTAGGACATGTCTAGGCACCCCCTTGGTGTCTGTACCTCACAGGCTTATATTTTTGGAAATAACAAGGTAAATTTAGACATATATAGACAACATTGATATCTTTATATCACTGGTGTACATTCTTGGAAAGAACAAGGTAAATTTAGGACATGTCCAGTCAGACTTGGTGTTTGTACCTCCTCACTGGCTTATATTTTTGGAAATAACAAGATAAATTTAGGACATGTCCAGGTATCATTGTCTCACTGGCTTAAATTTGTGTAGGTAAATTTGAGATATGACCATTGAAATCGAATTCTAATAAACCTTTAAGGGCAGAAGTGGGTTTCATTCAAGAGTTGAATACATACATTCTGAATTATCTGCAATTCACACACTTTTTAGTAATGATTTTTTGGATGCAAAAATAATGATAGGCCATTACAATTTTTAGATAGGCCATTACAATTTATAGATAGGCCATTACAACTTTTAGATAGGCCATTACAATTTTTAGATAGGCCATTACAACTTTTAGATAGGCCATTACAATTTTTAGATAACTGGAGAGAAAAAATTGCAATTGTTACATAAGAGTGCAGTTTTCTAAACAGAATTCAGGCACATAAATTGAATATTGTTTTTATTGATTAAAATTGTACAGAAGATAAAATAATGTGAAATATGACCATTCAGACTCAGATAAAATGATGTGAAAAATGACCATTCGGACTCGGATCAGTACTTTGAAGGAATGTTCAGTCTTCATTATATATATATGATTCCATTAGAAAAAAAAAGGAAGTAGTTTTGTATATATTTTTTTCTTGAACATTTCAGCACAGAATATCAGGTTTGCACTTGGATCTTCAAAATTCTGTCTTCAAGCCATGTAATGTTGGATTTTTTATTCCCAAAAAAGTCAGTTTTGTGATGTAGATGAAAGCACTTTATAAAATGAACACCATTTTTATGAAGTCTTGCTTAACAGTGCTTCTGAAACAAAGATCTCATTGAACCCATTGAATAAATTTCACTTGAAATTAGCTCCATCTGTTCAATTGTGTCAATTTCCAGATTCGTTTTGAACTGAAGAAACTGTGGTTCTGGTGTCAAGGCAAGAAACTAGAGCGGGATGATGCACTGGGAGGAACAAGGAGCTCCATATACTCTGTAAGTAAACTCCCACACTTCTCTTGCAATATGTTTCCACATCATTGTGTGCCCATAAATTACAGTATTATTTTTATCTTGCAGTATTATCTTACATGTCTCCACATTATTGTGTGCCCATAAATTAGAGCATTTATCTTACATGTTTCCACATTGCTGTGTGACCATAAATTAGAGTATTTATCTTACATGTCTCCACATTATTGTGTGCCCATAAATTAGAGTATTTATCTTACATGTCTCCACATTACTGTGTGCCCATAAATTAGAGTATTTATCTTAAACGTTTCCACATTACTGTGTGCCCATACATTAGAGTATTTATCTTACATGTCTCCACATTATTGTGTGCCCATAAATTAGAGTATTTATCTTAAACGTTTCCACATTACTGTGTGCCCATAAATTAGAGTATTTATCTTACATGTCTCCACGTTATTGTGTGCCCACAAATTACATTATTAATCTTGCAATATGTCACCACATTATTGTGTGCCAATAAATTAAAGTTTTTATATTATGTCTCCATATTACTGTGCCCACAAATTACATTATTAATCTTGCAGTATGTCTCCACATTATTGTGTGACCATAAATTAGAGTATTTGTCTTGCATGTCTCCACATTACTGTGTGCCCATAAATTAGAGTATTTATCTTACATGTCTCCACATTACTGTGTGACCATAAATTAGAGTATTTGTCTTGCATGTCTCCACATTACTGTGTGCCCATAAATTACATTATTAATATTAATCTTGCAGTATGTCTCCACATTATTGTGTGCCGATAAATTACATTATTGTGTGCCGATAAATTACATTATTGTGTGCCGATAAATTACATTATTGTGTGCCGATAAATTACATTATTAATCTTGCAGTATGTCTCCACATTATTGTGTGCCAATAAATTACATTATTGTGTGGGTGGTCTTTCTAGGGAGGAGACTACACAGATTTGAGTAACATTTATATATAACATCAGAAAGGCATAACTAATTATTACTAGTTAATTTTGAAATATTTCAGTATCACAGGTATGTCACGGAAACAACATATATTAATGTAATAAAATATAATTAAGAATAATCATTAATTTCAGAACAAAACGAGTTCCAAAAAATACTTGATATTATACTCATTGTACAGACATCTGGCTGGAACAATCTCCTTTCCATTTTTTTCTGCTACTGCAAATGTTTTCATTATCATGGTCAATGTTTCCTTTGAATCTTTTTTTATATTAACATTGTCAAGAATAATCATACAACTTTACAAGTTTTCATTCAGTCAAATTACTTTCACATATTCTTCCAAGACTGAGTTTTTCTCTCGTCAGCTACATTTGTACTTTTCACAACAACTTACTCTTTCACTGGTGACTATACCACTGTCAACTTTTACACAAAATGATCTTTGTTTACAAAGGAAATAAACTTGTCATGTGACAAGATGTTTATAGTCTGGTACCCTTTCATAACCTTGTTATTTAATTAGCTTGTGAAAACCCAAAACAGCTGCAATGCCAATTTGCCTTTGAGATGAAGAAATGTCCTACTGACCGGAGTTCAACCATACTCTTTCTCAGCTATTAGATGTCGTCATCTTGATAATTATTGACAGTATTGACACCCAGCAGTTATCAAAGTGACAGCTATTAGATGTTGTCATCTTGATAATTACTGACATTATTGACACCCAGCAGGTATCAAAGTGACAGCTATTAGATGTTGTCATCTTGATAATTATCAACAGTATTGACACCCAGCAGTTATCAAAGTGACAGCTATTAGATGTCATCATCTTGATAATTATCAACAGTATTGACACCAAGCAGTTATCAAAGTGACAGCTTTAGGAACACACAGATAGCTGTGTTATTAGTTTGTCATTTTATATGGAACAAATGTGATTGTAATATTTGAATTTAAATAAAAAATGAGGTTTCCATCTGTAAACCTCAGTAATTATCTGCTTGTGATGGGTATATTTTTAATCATTTGCAGTAAGCTGACCATGTTAACAGGTGGCTTTCAGATAGGGGTTTTTTGAAATAAAACTTACTGATGCAAAGGGATTCTAACCTTAGATAGTTTAAGAGATGAGCCACTATACCTGGCTGAAACAGTAGAATTAAACAAATTGAAAGTGTACATGTGTTACTTTGATTATTGACATTCATTCGATATCGATTTGAGTAGTTCACCTCATGGAGACCAGTCAGCTTCTCATTTATTTATCGTAGTTAAGCCAGTATTGTCATACAGATTTGCTGAAGATGAATTTCTTGGTAACAAGAAAACAATTGTTTTACATCCTAAAGTTAAGAAAGCTTTAAAAGGTATTTTGATTTGATTGAACTAGTCAAATGATATGACATTTTTTATAAAATAATTTTCTAAAAGATACTAGTATTTATGCATGGCACTTTGCTTACAGGCCCATAGATCTGCACTGGCATATCGGAACGATTCCTCTTTTGACAATGGAATTCAACGCATTAATGTTGGGATTTCCACTACCTCCACAACAAGTCATTCCACCAGTAAGAGCAGTGGGGGACTTTATAAAGGCGAAGACTACCTCCGCAGTACTAGTACCTCAACCTCAGGCACACTTCCCACAAAATACCCCAAGAAATCTGGATTATCTCCCACTGTCTATAGTTATGACCAACCAGTTGATAAGATAGATGGTAAGTTAAAATTCTGTTAATTTGTAGAAACATTTTTGATAGTTGAAAAGATTCATAAGTTTCAGACTTAATGGTAAAATTTTGTCTCCATTATTAGAGGAAACAAAATAAAGTTAAAGGCACTAAAATTTTACCAAATAACATGCAGTGTCCATACATAACATGCAGTGTCCATACATAATGTGCATTGTGTCCATACATAATGTGCAGTGTGTTCATACATAACATGCAGTGTCCATACATAATGTGTAGTGTGTCCATACATAATGTTCAGTGTGTCCATGCATAACATGCAATGTCCATACATAATGTGTAGTGTGTCCATACATAACATGCAGTGTCCATACATAACATGCAGTGTCCATACATAATGTGCAGTGTGTCCATACATAACATGCAGTGTCCATACATAATGTGCAGTGTGTCCATACATAACATACAGTGTCCATATATAATGTGCAGTGTGTCCATACATAATGTGCAGTGTGTCCGTACATAACATGCAGCATCCATACATAACATGCAGTGTCCATACATGATGTGCAGTGTGTCCATACATAATGTGCAGTGTGTCCGTACATAACATGCAGCATCCATACATAACATGCAGTGTTCATACATAACATGCAGTGTCCATACATAATGTGCAGCGTGTCCATACATAATGTGCAGTGTGTCCATACATAATGTGCAGTGTGTCCGTACATAACATGCAGCATCCATACATAACATGCAGTGTTCATACATAACATGCAGTGTCCATACATAATGTGCAGCATGTCCATACATAACATGCAGCATCCATACGTAATGTGCAGTGTCCATACGTAATGTGCAGTGTCCATACATAATGTGCATTGTCTATACATAACATGCAGTGTCCATAATGTGCAGTGTGTCCGTACATAATGTGCAGTGTGTCCATACATAACATGCAGCATCCATACATAACATGCAGTGTCCATACATAACATGCAGTGTCCATACATAATGTGTAGTGTGTAGGATGAAACAAGATGGCCGCTTTCGCTTAACCGGCTTGAAGCAGCTGTTCCTTTTTTTAGTGCCGTTTTCACGATATTTGTGCTTGTTGCCTGTTGTCATCTATGTTATTGTGTTCATTATGTATTGGCTGTTAAATTCGTATGTGTTTCTTCATCTCCTTGTTTTGGAAACGAGAATAATTAGACTTTTTCTCAGCTGTCTTGCTCCACTGTTTTTGAACAAACCGCCATCACATGATACTCGACTGTCAACCCATTTATGCTACGATGGACCCTCATTAATTGCTTTAAATGTTCACTCCTTGGCTGTCCACACTACATTGTGTTCTAGACTAAATGAACTGGGACTACATTCATCATTACCTAAATGTAAACAGAAGCGAAAAAAGAAACGTTTCAAAGCTGGCCGGCGTAGAACAGGAAGAAGAATTCCAGTTATCTCCCTTATTTTGACACAACCGTTTTAAAAAAATTTGACCGTTAATTTAGATAACCTAATTCAAATCCTAATTAATTTGTCAACCTTTATGTCAACTATCCAAGAAATACCTCTGCGCATTGCATTATTCAATGCCCAGTCAGTAGGACCACCAGAAAAACGCACAGAAATAGTTAATTTTATCAACGACGAAAAGGTTGACATATTGTTCTTGACAGAAACATGGCTAAAAACATCAGGCGATGAGCTCAGGTGTGCGGATCTAACACCCACTGGTTACTCCATCAAGTCGTTCCCCCGTAATTCTCGCAGAGGTGGAATTGCTGTCATCACAAAGAACTCCATGATAAAACGTCTGAACTGCACCACAACATTCAGTTTCGACCATACATCATTTGAACTAGTCCAAACCACACTCACACTGGAGCAAAGGTCATTACATTTTTTCTGCCTATCCCGCCCTCCTCCTAGTAGAAAAAACAAGCTAGCTGACTGTCTCTTTTTGGAGCAGTTTCCGAATCTCCTGGACTATGGAAATTCGATAGGTGGCAACCTAATTGTTCTTGGAGATTTCAACTTTCACTTTGACTGTCCCGGAAACTCAAATATATCAAAACTCCTAGATTCCATTAATGTTTTCAACCTCAAACAGTCAGTTAACCAACCCACCCATAAACATTGTCACATTTTAGACTGGATTCTTCATAGACCTGATGATAACATTCTACGGGCCTCCCTGGTATCCCATGACCTTGCATCAGATCACCTCTGCATTTTATGCCATCTTGACGTATCAGTCCCTAACCCTCCACCTTTATCTGCTACTAAGAGAAACCTCCGTATGATAAATAGAACCAAATTAATGCACGACATCCAAGCTAACCCAACAACTTGCTTACCTCCTACCGCAGAACAACTCAAAAACTGTCTGCGTTCATTACTTGACAAACATGCCCCAGCTACCAAGTGCAGAGTATCAATTAAAAAGTATTCTCCATGGTATAGCAGTGTTAGGGACCAGCTTCTTACTGCTAAAATAGACTGTTGTAAAGCTGAGAGGCTCTGGCTTTCCACCAGACTCACTATTCATAAGCAAATCTATGAAGTCGCTAAAAAGAACGTCACAAATATAGTCCATGCAGCGAAATCAGCCCACTACACTACTAAGATCATGGAAAGTTCCAGCTGCAAAGAGCTCTTCGAGATTACTAGCAAGCTAATGTCAAGGAACAAATCAACACCACTTCCAACTACCTTCTCTCCAGTCGACCTTCCGGACATGTTTGCAAATTTTTTCCGTGACAAACTACAAACCATTAGAGATAAGCTTGACAGCACAATTTCAATTGACTCGTCATCACCGTACAGTTGGGATACAGAATTTGAGTGGCAACCATTAGCAGCATTTGAACCTGTCTCTATGGATTTCGTACATACAATCGTGTTGAAGAGTGCACCAAAGTCATGTGAACTTGATCCAATTCCAACGTCACTGCTGCTTGAGTGCTTAGATCCAGTATTGCCTTCACTAACTGATGTTATTAATACCTCTCTCTCATCTGGGGAATTCCCATCATTTTTCAAAACTGCCATTGTAAAGCCTCTGCTGAAGAAACCAACACTAGACCATAATGATTTAAAGAACTACCGCTCAGTTTCTAATCTCCCATTCATTTCAAAAATCTTAGAAAAGGTTGTTCTATCCCAGCTTGTATCTCATCAAAATTCAAACAGTCTTTTTAGCAATGTACAATCTGCATATTGCCCTTGCCACAGTACTGAAACTACTCTTTTAAAAATAGTTAATGACATTCTCTCTGCATTGGATAGTGGAAAGATTACAGTCCTCACCCTCCTTGATTTGTCTGCAGCATGCAGCATTTGACACAATAGACCATGTTATATTACTTACCGTCTCCAGCATGTATTTGGCATTCATGATACAGCCTTACTGTGGTTCAAGTCCTACTTGGTCAACAGGACACAAATTGTATCTGCAAATGGAATACACTCCAACCCAGTTGGTCTATGTTGTGGTGTTCCACAGGGGTCTGTTCTTGGACCTGTTCTCTTCATTCTGTACACTCAGTCGCTCTCAAGTGTCATAGATCATCATCCAGTGTCTCATCAATTGTACACTGATGACACGCAAATATACAAAACTAGCCACCCAACTGAAGTTGATGCTACCATCCAAGGTGTAGAGAGGTTCATTTCTGATGTGAAATCATGGATGACTTGTAACAAGCTGCAGATGAATGATGATAAAACTGAGGCCATTCTGATCACAATACAAAGACTTTCTCATTCACAACCTTTACCTCAAACAATAAATATCAGCAACGCCAACATTAAATTCACACAATCAGTACGAAACCTAGGTGTTACTCTGGACAGTTCTCTCACATTGCAACAACATGTCATGAACATATGCAAGGCTGCATATCTTCAGCTCAATTCGCAAATATCTTTCAGTTGATGCCACTAAAACACTTGTGTGTTCATTAGTACTTTCAAGACTGGACTATTGTAACTCAATTCTGTCTGGTTCATCTCTATATCTACTCCAGAAACTTCAGAAAGTTCAAAACACAGCTGCTCGGATCATACTTAGAGTACCACGATCAGAGCACACCTCCCCACTGCTCTGTACCCTACACTGGCTATCCATTTGATCCAGAATCAAACACAAAATTTGTTCTCTGTGCTACATTTCACTGTCGGACTCTTGTCCAACATACCTATCTGACCTCACCCATGTGTAGACACCAGCAAGATACTTATGCTCCTCTTCTGACAATCATATGCTCATTATTCCAAGTATGAAGACAAAGTCATATGGACAGCATTCTTTTGCATACCAGGGCCCAGCAACGTGGAATGAATTGCCCACTGAACTTAGACACAGACACAGTGATCACATTCAAGAGGGCTCTCAAAACTCACTTATTTCGACAGCAAGAGCAAACTTAAAGACCTAATGTTTCCTACCTGAAATATTCTCAGCATGTTTTTTATTTTTTAAAATGTTTTTCTAATTTCATGTTGTTTGTTTTTGTAATAATATTATTATGTTTCTTATCTTATATGTGTTGTCTAAAGTTGTAAAGCGCTTAGAGCTTCTAAAGATTAGGCGCTATACAAAGTCCTCATTATTACTATTATAATGTGCAGTGTGCATACATAACATGCAGTGTTCATACATAATGTGCAGTGTGTCCATACATAATATGCAGCATCCATACATAACATGCAGTGTCCATACATAATGTGTAGTGTGTCCATACATAACATGCAGTGTCCATACATAATGTGCAGTGTGTCCGTACATAACATGCAGCATCCATACATAACATGCACTGTCCATACATAATGTGCAGTGTGTCCATACATAATGTGCAGAGTGTCCATGCATAACATGCAATGTCCGTACATAATGTGCAGTGTGTCCATACATAACATGCAATGTCCATACATAATGTGCAGTGTGTCCATACATGATGTGCAGCATCCATACATAATGTGCAGTGTCCATACACATACGGAACTCCCTCACACTAGCACTGTTCATGATCAAGGTTTACATTGAGGTGTCATCCAAAAAATTGAAAATGTGGATGAATCAACAGCATATTACAAAATTTCAACCAGCGTATACAGCATTATCAAAAGAAATATTTAGATTCTTCGTTGTATTTGGAAAAGAACATGAAATATAAAAATGTCACATTGAGTTGAGAGAACTGGCAAGGAACAGTGGACCTCCATCTAGTTTGGAACTGAGTGTACATGTGTGATTTGGATTTTTAATGTAGCTTTAAATAAATGTCAGTCATATTGCTATTGTCTGCAGTGTGGCAGTTTATAGTGATGCCCAGCACTGGGACATCATGTCGCAGGCATGTAACATGATGTTCCACCCAGTCACATTATCCTGACACCAGGCCGACCAGTCCTAATGCTAACTCTTAATGCTGAGTGCCAAGCGAGGTAGTTGTTTTTACCATTTTTGTAATTTTTTGGTATGACTTATCCAAGGATCGAACCCACGACCTCCTGCATCTGTGGCGGACGCTCTAACCATTAGGCCACCTGAGCGGTCCAGCTGATGGACTGTGCTATTATGATGTATATATTCAGTATATAATAACATATAATACATGTGCTGTTGTATGATCTGTGATAATATCAGTTATATGAGGGAATGCCTTATACTGAGTTGCCTTATAATTAAGGACTACATGTTTTTATTATTCAGTAGTAAATAATTGACCCTTTTTACAAAAGAATAATGGGGGTTTACCACCAGAAAGAGGCATCGTGTTGGGAGCTAAATCAAGTCATTTTTGGATGTTTTCCCAGGATACTTTACTATTTGGTTATGGTTTATTGGAGTTGTTTGTGTGGTTTTGTAGAAGTATGACTTGAATATCATTGAAAATTTCCATAATTAGTCAACAGTTGTGATATTTTTCATGCTAATCAGAGATCATGATGAAAACAAACTCTTGTAAATTTCAGATGTAGTGGGAGAAAATCGTAAAACAGGAAATGACTCAGACTCAGATAGCGAGGTGTCCATTGGCAGAGCTAGTCTTGACCTGGCATCCAGTCATTCATCGGATGAAGATGATGAATTTGATATTGGACCAAACTGGGAAAAGCAGCTTCCAAAAAATAAGAAAATAGGTATAGATCTTTCACCTTTGATATCATCAGTTATGGGTGTAATTTTATTATTGAATTGATGTGTGGTAAAATATTTAATGGTTTAAAGCCAGATACCAGATTTTATTTTTAAAGATGTGGAAAAAATATAACAGTTGAAATATAGCAAAGGAAATAATTACCTAAGATTTACTTTTCTAAATCATCATATTTTGTACTTAGGCTGTTAATTTTTTTTAACTTTGAGTATAACTACTGTCCATTTTCATTCACTGTACCAGATTGTTTTTTGTGTGCATGTCTACTAGCATAGCATAGCACAAGTGGTGAAAGAAATACATTAAAAATAGTTTTGTTAGTCTAGGAAGTTTGTGTAATGTAATTGTTTTACTGACAAACCACTTTTTCAGCACTTCTCTTCAGCTTGTTGTTCAAATGCAAGACACCTAAATATTTGATGCCATATTTCCATTGCAGAAGAGGCAAAAGAACAAGCTAGGCAGAAAAAGAGAGAACAAGAAGCATCTATAGGTAATTGTAGACACAGATATGACAGGGTAATTGTAAAGCAGTAAATGTAGACACAGATATGACAGTAAATTCTAACGTTAGTAATTGTAGTGACTGCTCTGGTGGCCTAGTGGTTAGAGCATCTGCATTGGATGCAGGAGGTCATGGGTTCGATCCCCGACCGAGTCATACCAAAGACCTAATTAATAAAATTCTAATTAAAGTCTGATGGCTCCGGTGGCCTAGTGGTTAGAACGTCCGCCTCGGAAGTGGGAGGTCGTGGGTTCGATCCCTGGCTGATTCATACCAAAGACATATGAAAATGGTACTAACAGCTGCCTCACTTGGTGCTCAGCATTAAGAGGTTAGTGTTAGGACTGTTCAGCCTCGTGTCAGGATAATGTGACTGGGTGGGACATCATGCTACGTGTAACACTGCAGACATTGTTGCGATATGACTGAAAAAGTTTTACGTTAAAAATCCAAATCACACACACGTACACAGTAATTGTAGTCATGGATGTGGATATGACAGTAATTGTAGAGGTAATACATGTAGACAAAGATGTAACAGTAGTTGTAAAGGTAATAATTGTAGACACAGATACTACAGTAATTGTAAAGGTAATTGTAGACACCAGTATGACAGTAATTGTAAAGGTAATAATTGTAGACACAGATATGACAGTTATTGTAAATGTAATATTTGTAGAAACAGATATGACAGTAATTGTAAAGGTAATTGTAGGTACATATCATAAGGTAATTGTAGGTTCATACGACAGGTTAATTGTAAAGGTAATAATTTGTAGATACATATATGATAGAGTAATCGTAATGGCAACAGTTGTGGACACTGTTAAGACAGGGTTGTAAAGGTAATATTTGTTGACACAGATATGATACAGTAATTGTAAAAGTGAAAATTGTAGACACATATACAGTAGTTGTAAAGATAATAATTGTAGACACATTTCAGGGTAATTGTAAATGTAATAGTTGTAGAAACATTTCAAGGCAATTGTAAAGGCAATAATTGTAGACAGATGTATGGTAGGATAATTGTAAATGTAACAAAATTTGTAGACACTGATATGATGGGTAGTTGTAATGGTAATAATTGTAGACATCTATCATAGGGTAATTGTAAAGGTAATAATTGTAGACATCTATCATAGGGTAATTGTAAAGGTAATAATATTAGTAACAATTGTTTTACACCACTGATTCCAGGTTTGATTTTGAGAGCTGGTGTGTACAATGGCAAGACATACGACTTGCCCATCCGACTTGCTACAGATTGTGTGATTCCCATTTTTACTTGCCCATCCAGCGTCTACAGATTGTGTGATTCCCATTTTACTTGCCCATCCATTCTCTACAGATTGTGTGATTCCCATTTTACTTGCCCATTCAACTTCTACAGATTGTGTGATTCCCATTTTACTTTCCCATTCAACTTCTACAGATTGTGTGATTCCCATTTTACTTGCCCATTCAACTTCTACAGATTGTGTGATTCTTAAAATATTGATTACACGTCTTACAACCAGAAGGTTGTCAAAATGAAAATATTTTGCATCTAGCACTATTAATTGCTGATGCTTTTCAAATCTTCAAAGCTGGCAATAGTCACAAAACAAAGTACTATAGTCAAATCTGGCAATAGTCACAAAAAAAATACTATAGTCAATGCTGGTAATAGTCACAAAACAAAGTACTATAGTCAGTGCTGGTCATAGTCACAAAACAAAGGACTATATTCAATGCTGGTAATAGTCACAAAACAAAGTACTATAGTCATTGATGGTCATAGTCACAAAACAAAGGACTATAGTCAGTGCTGGTCATAGTCACAAAACAAAGGACTTTATTCAATGCTGGTAATAGTCACAAAACAAAGTACTATAGTCATTGCTGGTCATAGTCACAAAACAAAGGTCTATATTCAATGCTGGTCATAGTCGCAAAACAAAGTACTATAGTCATTGCTGGTCATAGTCACAAAACAAAGTACTATAGTCCATGCTGGTCATAGTCACAAAACAATGTACTATAGTCATTCCTGGTCATGGTCACAAAACAAAGTACTATAGTCCATGCTGGTCATAGTCACAAAACAATGTACTATAGTCATTCCTGGTCATGGTCACAAAACAAAGTACTATAGTCAGTGCTGGTCATGGTCACAAAACAATGTACTATAGTCATTCCTGGTCATGGTCACAAAACAAAGTACTATAGTCAATGCTGGTCATGGTCACAAAACAAAGTACTGTAGTCATTCCTGGTTATAGTCACACAACAAAGTACTATAGTCATTGATGGTCATAGTCACAAAACAAAGTACTATAGTCAGTGCTGGTCATAGTCACAAAACAAAGGACTATATTCAATGCTGGTCATAGTCACAAAAGAAAGTACTATATTCAATGCTGGTCATAGTCACAAAAGAAAGTACTATATTCAATGCTGGTAATAGTCACAAAACAAAGGACTATATTCAATGATGGTAATAGTCACAAAACAAAGTAATATAGTCAATACTGGTAATAGTCACAAAATAAAGTACTATAGTCCATGCTGGTCATAGTAAAAAACAAAGTACTATAGTCCATGCTGGTAATAGTCACAAAACAATGTACTATAGTCATTCCTGGTCATGGTCACAAAACAAAGTACTATAGTCAATGCTGGTCATGGTCACAAAACAAAGTACTATAGTCAATGCTGGTCATGGTCAAAAAACAAAGCACTATAGTCAATGATGGTCATGGTAAAAAAACAACAATGTACTATAGTCAATGCTGGTAATAATCACAAAACAAAGTACTTAAAACATTCTGGAAAAGGTGATCACGTTAGCTGTTGTTTTCAGTTTTCATTCCTTCCTTTTCAGTAATATATACACCTCCTGATATCTTGTATCATTCATTTATGCATCTCATATCAATCTTATAAACCACATATCATTCACATATACACCTCATATCATTCACATATACACCTCATATCATTCACATATACACCTCATATCATTCACATATACACCTCATATCATTCAGATGTACACCTCATATCAGTCACATGTACACATTGTATCGTTCACATATACACCTCATATCACTTACATACCTAATATCAGTCACATATACTCCTCATACTATTCACATATACACCTCATATAATTCAGATGTACACCTCGCATCATTCACATACACCTCATATCAGTGACATCCACACCTCATATCAGTCACATATACACCTCATATCATTCAGATGTACACCTCATATCAGTTACATACACCTCGTATCAATCACATGTACATGTATCATTTGTATGTACACCTCATATCATTCACATACACCTCATATCAGTGACATCCACACCTAATATCAGTCACATATACACCTCATATCAGTCACATGTACACATCGTATCATTCACATATACACCTCATATCACTCACATACCTAATATAAGTCACATATACTCCTCATATCAGTCACATATACTCCTCATACCATTCACATATACACCTCATATCATTCAGATGTACACCTTGTATCAGTTACATACACCTCATATCAATCACATACACCTCATATCAATCACATGTACATGTATCATTTATATGTACACCTCATCAATCACATCCACACCTCATATCAGTCACATGTACACCTCATATCATTCAGATGTACACCTCGTGTCAGTCACATACACCTCATATCAATCACATGTACATGTATCATTTGTATGTACACCTCATATCATTCACATACACACCTCATATAATTCACATGTACATCTCATCAGTCACACACACACCTCATATCGGGCCCCGAGTGGCTGAGTGGTCTAAAGCGTTCTCCGTTACGGATCACTGCCATCTCACCTCTATCTTCGTGGGTTTGAGTCTCGGATTCAGCCAGTGGGTATGTGAGAAAGCTTGCCAGTAGCTTTTCATTGGTCAGTGGTTCTTTCCGGGGTTTTCCCTCCACAATTAATACTGGTCGCCATGTATAGCCTACAGTGTGCTGAAAAATGGCGTTAAACCCTACAACAACAACAATAACAACACACCTCATATCATTTACATATGGACCTCATATCAGTCACATGTACACCTCATCATCCACATATACACTTCAAATAAGTCACTTATATACCTCATCATTCACATATGGACCTCATATCAGTCACATGTACACCTCATCATTCGCATATACACCTCATATCAGTCACTTGTACACGTCATGTCATTCACATACCTCATATCAGTCATATGTACACCTCATATAAGTCACATGTATACCCTATACCATTCACATATACATCTTGTATCATTCATATGTACACATCATATCAGTCACATGTACACCTCATATTCACATACAGCACCTCATATCAATCACATACATGCCTCATTAGTCACATATACACATCATCAGTCACATACATGCTTCATATCAGTCACATACACACTTCATTCACATACATGCCTCATATCAGTCACATATACACTTCATATCATTCACATATGCACCTCATCATTCACATATACACCTCATCATTCACATATACACCTCATCATTCGCATCCACACCTCACATCAGTCACGGGGGTCCCGAGTGGCCGAGTGGTCTGAAGCGCTCACCGTTCCGGATCACTGCCATCTCACCTGTCTGCGTGGGTTCGAGTTCAAGGCTCGGCTAGCATGGGTACATGGGAAAACCTGCCAGTAGCTTCTCGTGGGTCAGTGGTTCTTCCCTAGGTTTTCCAGGGTTCTTCCTCCACCAGTTATACTGGCTGCCATGTATAGCCTATCTTGTGCTGAAAAATGGCATTAAACCCTAGAACAACAACAACATATCAGTCACATGTATTCCTCACACCACTCACATATATACCTTGCATCATTCATATGTACACCTTGGGAGTAGAAAAGATGCTGACAGAAATGTTTTGTACCGATGTTTGGAATTCACTGATGAGAAACATAGATTAAGGAATTGGTTTGGTTTAATAATGATGCCTGTTTTGAATAAAAATTCTGGTTCATTGATTCTGATGGGAATTGGAGTACATTGTTGCTACTTCATGCTGATAAAATTGAAGGTAAGTGACTTTCCAAGGGGCATAACAGGGCAGACATCCTGGGCTTGCCTGGGTGGGTATCAAACTTGCAATTCATGGATTATGAGTCCAGCAATTCAGTTTTCATTTTTTTCAAAAGCTTAATATAGACATAAACTACATATGTGCTTTCTTTGAGTTGATGGAAAGAACTAGTTGTCTATGGTGTAGGGATACATGAGGCAATCAGGCTAAGACATATTCATACACCATGTTATACAAGTTATTTCCATTGATATATCTCCACATTTACATTCTTAATACAATTTAGCTATACAGTGTAATGAAATTTAATTTATTCAAATTTTATCCAATGCCTATGATGAGTCAGCATCAGTGTAACCACATTAATAGTTCAGTCTGAGTTTGCATTACAGAAATACAGATTGAACAAAAGTGTTGAATGCCACTCAGCCATGTAAGATTGAATAACTGTACTGAATGCCACTCAACTTGTAAGATTGAACAACTGTATTGATTGCCACTCAACCATCTAAGATCGAACAACTATACTAAATGCACTCAACCATACAACTTAACATGCTATCACTATACAAGGCCAGGTATTTTAGGAAGAAAATTGTAAACTGTAAGCTAATGTACATGGTAATTAAATTGATATATAAATTACACTGGCAGGTAAAAGGGTGGTAGAAATATTTCAGCAAAGCGGTCAATTTATATTGATCAACTTGTACAGGAGTATATATTGTAACATCTTTCAAGCAGGGACAAAATAGTAATAAAGAGTCTTCAGCTTTAACTATGCAAAGATTTTTGTTGGGCAAAAGCTGTTGAAAATTGTATAACCTACACTATAGTCTGATTTGTTAGGGAAACATGGTATTACATAGCTTTATTGACTCTTTTTGCAGCTTCACCACAGCAACCTTCTGTCAACAATCTACCTGGTCAGAATGGTCTTGGACAATGGCCAGGAGATCCTCAGTTTAACAACAGTTTCCAAACTAGTGATTCGGACTTCCATGTGTCGGACCAAAACACCATTTCCAGTGTTCCAAACACTTTGTCTAGTATTCAGCCTGATGTCACACTGCAGACACCAGAGTACATAGGTACACTATCCTTTGGATCGTTAGGTGGCTATACACATGTCACAAAAAGATAGTATTGAAAAACTACAATGAAATAGTGTTGAAAAATAACATTGAATATCTTTTCTAGTATTGTATTGTATGAAATGGACTTCATTATAAAAAGATACAAATATGTTATGTTCCTTTAGTGTTTCAGTAGTTAGAATCATTTACATACAGCCAGGTCTGTTGAGCATTACACTTACACAGATCTGTTGAAAATTACACATACACAGTTCTGTTAACAGTTACACTTACACAGTTATATCGACATTTACACTTACACACAGCCAGGTCTGTTGACAGTAATGTTTCAGTGATTAGATTAAACATGCACAGTTCTGCTGATAGTAGTGTTTCAGTGATTAGATTACACATATACAGTTCTGTTGACAGTGATTAGATTACACATGCACAGTTCTGTTGACAGTGGTTGCACATACACAGTTCTGTTGACAATCACTATACATTAAAGAACTATTCTAGTTAAACTTTCAGCAGATTATTTTCATTGTATCTGTACTTTGCTGTACAGTTTCATTGTATCTGTAGTTTGCTGTACAGTTTCATTGAGTATGCAAAGCCACTTTGCTATAACAGTTATCTAATGAACTTTGATGCATGGTTTATTCTAGAATGTTTGATTGCAGGATTCATGCTGATTAAATATACTCTAAAGAATGTGAGAAAATCACACCGTATATATATTTTCAAACCCTTCTATTATTTCATCATTAAATAATACCTATATTTGAAAAATCCCCTCCCCCCCTTCCCATTTAGAGGAGCAACCTGCCTCTGATTTTCATTTGTAGAATACACCCTGTGACTTACTGTAATTTAGAATTTCATCTTCATCTGTTTTGAACATTTCTCAGAAATTTCTTTCCTGTTAGAGTCAGTTCAAAGGAAATTTCCATGTCTTTTCCAATTTAACTATTTTTATGTATCTACATAAGGGCATATTAACTCAGTATTGTGATAACAGTTATGATATTATAAATTCCTTTTTTGGGGTGATTTTCAAAAACATTCTTTCAAAGAAAAGTGAAGATATAAGTTGTTTCATTTGGTTTTCTTCTTCATTTCTTATTAAACTTGTTTTCAGTCTTTAGAAAGTGTCAAACTTGTTATCAGTCTTTAGAAAGTGTCAAACTTGTTAACAGTCTTTAGAAAGTGTCAAACTTGTTTTCAGTCTTTAGAAAGTGTCAGACTTGTTATCAGTCTTTAGAAAGTGTCAAACCTGTTATCAGTCTTTAGAAAGTGTCAAACTTGTTATCAGTCTTTAGAAAGTGTCAAACTTGTTATCAGTCTTTAGAAAGTGTCAAACTTGTTATCAGTCTTTAGAAAGTGTCAAACTTGTTTTCAGTCTTTAGAAAGTGTCAAACTTGTTATCAGTCTTTAGAAAGTGTCAAACTTGTTATCAGTCTTTAGAAAGTGTCAAACTTGTTATCAGTCTTTAGAAAGTGTCAAAGTGTCAAACTTGTTTTCAGTCTTTAGAAAGTGTCAAACTTGTTATCAGTCTTCAGAAAGTGTAAAACTTGTTATCAGTCTTTAGAAAGTGTGAAAGATAGCATGATCAAAAGCTGCTTATGAGAAATGTTTTGATTCCTGGAGGTACTCCATTTGGGATTGGGTGCTTGTGGAGGTACTCCATTTGGGATCAGGTACTTGTGGAGGTACTCCATTTGGGATCAGGTACTTGTGGAGGTACTCCATTTGGGATCAGGTACTTGTGGAGGTACTCCATTTGGGATCGGGTACTTGTGGAGGTACTCCATTTGGGATCGGATGCTTGTGGAGGTACTCCATTTGGGATTGGGTGCTTGTGGAGGTACTCCATTTGGGATCAGGTACTTGTGAAACATAGGTTCCACCCCTTAATGGCATCACCTTTCTCACAGAAAACAAAAATGATGTGCAATGTAGAAATGGACTTCAAGTGACCTTACATATGTGCTCAACTTTGTGACAAGATACTTCATCCAGTTTTTAAAATCTTGCTCAGTATATATCATAGACATAGGATGGAATAACCAGCTTCTAGAGATTCGTTATCCACAATTAACACCTGTTACATTTTTTTATTCAAAAAATTAAAATTTTATGATGCATTATTTTTTATCAAAAATGTTGTTCCATAACTATACAGTCTAGTTACTTAAATGTGATGTTCAATTGTAGATCTTCAAAATGACCATACATATGTTCAGTCTAGTTACTTAAATGTGATGTTCAGTCGTAGATCTTCAAAATCTATTTACATGCATCTAAAACTATTGTTGTCAGGCCAGCTCAACTTAGAGATCACCTTGGCATCCTTGTGTCTATTCATCCTTCTGTATGTCTATCCACACCCAAAATTAAGTTTAATGTTAAAATTTGTATTACTTTCTTTTTATTGGATTTTGGGGCAGGTTTGACATGCATGTTATGGCCAATTTCTAATCAATGATATTCACATTACTTTGTTTTTTTGTAATGAATTCCAATATCACATTCCATTAATTTTATAAAAAAAAGAATTCCAATATAACATTCCTTAATTTTCTTTTAAAGAATTCCAGTCTATTCTCATATCTTAGAGCTTTACTTTCATCATTTTATTAAAAACTTTTTATCCAAGTTTTGTACTATGGATGATTATGTCCAGAACAAATAACTAGTTCAGTCAACTCCTTCATGATGACTGGATGCATGAGAGAAGTACAAAATTAATGGGATGCACAGGGAGTTATTTCCAAAATTTTAAAATTTTTACACTTTGTATTTTTGCATTTTTTAAAAAATACAGACACGTACAGTCATATCAACTTAGAATCACTGGAAAAAAGTAGAAAAGCGTGGAAAATAGGAAAATTACTGCTTATGGTTTAGTGTTTTTGGCACAACACAAGTTATTGAGGACTGAGACAATCGGAGTAAAGTGCCTTGCCCAAGGAAACACCATGATAGCAAACTGAGCTGATCCGAGGGTAGGATTTGAACCTGAGTCCTTTGGGTCACAAGTCGGTGATGTTTCAGAAAAAATAGGGTTCCATAAATGTGCTCATTTTTATAAGCATTCATCTTGTATGAGTTATCTGTTCAGTAATTCTCTAACTGTATGTGAGGAATTTTTTCATTGGCTATGCATGTGTGTTGCAATGTTTTGTCTTCTCACTTTTTTGTTATCTGATTCATTTTTAATTTAAACTGCAAATTGTCACACGAGCTAAACTATCGGCATGCTTGCATGAATTCATTCACACCATTTTTGGGGCTGGTTGTTATTTTACAATTATGGTCATTGTTGAGAATATGAAGTTTTATGTGAACTAGTACACCACTAAGAAATGGAGGTCAGTATGATAGGTTAACAGGAGCATACAAGTATGATAGGTCAACAGGAGCATACAAGTATGATAGGTTAACAGGAGCATACAAGTATGATAGGTCAACAGGAACATACAAGTATGATAGGTCAACAGGAGCATACAAGTATGATAGGTCAACAGGAGCATACAAGTATGATAGGTCAACAGGAGCATACAAGTATGATAGGTCAACAGGAGCATACAAGTATGATAGGTCAACAGGAGCATACAAGTATGATAGGTCAACAGGAGCATACAAGTATGATAGGTTAACAGGAGCATACAAGTATGATAGGTCAACAGGAGCATACAAGTATGATAGGTCAACAGGAGCATACAAGCATGATAGGTCAACAGGAGCATACAAGTATGATAGGTCAACAGGAGCATACAACTACATATTCATCAAAATAAAAGTCTAAAATTCATTTTTCTTTCTCACTATTTAAGAAAAATAAATGCAATTTCAAAATGACCTTCAAAACAATGACCTTGAAATAATTTATGAATAATGCATCATGACTTATTCAATGTAATTATTAATTTAAAATGGACATATTATGCACCTTATCTACTGCTGATCTGACATATTTCCTGTTATACTGGGCATCAGTGGGGAGATCTAGCCACAGTCTGTGCATGCTGTCATGCTTCCTTTTTAGACGAGGGTACTTCCTGTACAGGTTATCCACAAGGAAAATCTTCATCCTTCATGGGAATCATGTGATAATTTTGAATATTGAAACTAGTAATAGTAAAGTTCAACTCCATTCAAGAAACTGACATCCTCAGTCTGTACAAGTGGACAGACCCAGTACATTAGTTATAGAACAGTGTATCATTCATTGATTGCAAATAACATTTTCTTTAGTTTACATTACATGTATATTTATGTCATAAGCACGCTATAAATAGGTGCAGGAGAGTGACAACAAACCACAACATAATAACAGTAGAAGATATAATATTTGCTTTCAGTGGAAAACAGTGATATCACTGGTTGTGAAGTTCAGTGGAAAACAGTGATATCATTGGTTGTAAAGTTCACTGGAAAACAGTGATATCATTGGTTGTAAATTTCAGCACAGGGAATTGTATTTTTCATGGATTGCAATAAAGTGAAAATTTAATGGCATAGTTTCTTTTAAAAAAGGATCCTGTGTCTCTTTTGCAAGATTTTCCCAAGAGGTAAATCCTCCCAAAATGAATATATAAGGAATTCCATATAAAAAAGTAATATAGCAGTTCAGCCCTATTAGTCTCCATAATTTCATGAGTGAGACATGTAAAGCTGAGGCATCCTCCCAGGATTGGCCATTCATTTGTGTATTAATTGAGCCATTCAGACTTATCATCAGCCATTTTGTTTGTATTTTGATGATTGTCATAGATACAGTATTTTCATGATAGTATCAGAAACAAAGTTTAAAAAAATTAGTCCCTTTTTACTAAAATATAACGTTGTTAATATTTATTGTAAGATAGACTGACTTGTCAGAATGAACCACAACGTTTTTCCTTTCTGTTTTTCTTTTTATGTTAAATGAAAATTGTTCAGATGCATAGAAATGATTTTAAAAACACAAACACTCTCATGGAAATTAGATAAATATTAGTTGATTAGCATACAGAGCAAAAACTGATGAGGTGGACATTGCTCAAACATCCATAATATTATGGTTGGGGTATTTTCAGATCTCTAGGGAATTAGCAGTTGCTATCACATGATAAACTTAACATTTTTTTGTAAAGTTAAATTGAAAAGGTGGTAGTAGTTACTACGGTATAGCATATGTAGGTGTTTCATAACATGATTGACAGTTTTTATGCATGGTTTGACCATCATCTTTCACTTTTTTCAAAGGGATAGAAAAACCAAAATAAAATGTTCATTTTCACCGAGTTAATACATCATTTAATGCTTCATTTTACTATCATCTGATAACTTGATGCTATATATTTTGTGATTCACAATCACCAAAGAAAATACTTGTTGATGATATTATACCACCTGTACACTCTCAACTGGCCACCGCTTTAAATAAGACACATTTCCATTACTCTCTCCACTTGCCACATCTTTAAATAAGATATAGTTCCTGTTCCCAACAGTTGCTTGTTTAAATGAAGTTTCAGAGTATTAGAAAATTATTAAAATTCTTTATAATTGATTTTTACATACTCATTATACAGCCATGCATGCTGGTCATTTTTGCTCATATTATGTATGCTTGTTCAGTGTTGTTATTGTGGTTCTCTTGTTAATATCTGTAGGCAGGCGAGATTTTATTCTGCCGCCAAAACGTACAGACAGTCTAAGGAATGACTCTGTTAATAGCAACAACCAGGGGTTGTCTCCCCCTCAAGAGCGCATGAAAGTGCAAGTCCTAACACATAGGGGAAGCATATCATCTGAAGATTCAGTGTAAGTGTCGATTCGAGAAGCGGAATAGTCACAAGGGTAATAATATTTCTTGGCTGCATTTGTAAAATGTTAAAGTACATTATTTTCATATTGTCTCCTGCTTACTTTCTTCACTTGGTCCCATGGGAAGATAATTACAACATTATTTTCATATTGTCTCTTCTGCTTACTTTCTTCACTTGGTCCTATGGGAAGATAATTACAACATTACTGAAACCAGTATCTTGTAACTGTGTAAGTCTTCAGAACCGCATTTAAGAGAAATTGTTTAATATTTTGAGACTTTCTTTGATTTATTGGCACATATTACAAAGCTACACAAGGCTTACACATACAGTTTATTCTTTATAGTAGTCTGACTGTATGTAGCTGTGATTTTACATTATTCACAATTGAAAAAAATCTGAGCATTTTATTTGGACTTACATTCCTATAAATTAGTAGCACTTCTAGTTATAGACTTGAAGGGCTTATGTAATGGTATTTTGTCCATTGTCCATCTTTCCACTTGAACAAGTTGCATTATTGATACTCCTCATGAACTTCAAGGATTACCATGAAACCTTGTACACACATTCATCTCGTGGTCTAGTTGCTCCTAGATGAAAATGAAGCTTCTCAGACATCCAATATGGCTGCCACACTGGCCTTATTGAAAATCTCTTTATCACATTTCCTCCTGAATCGATGGTCATATCAGGATGGTGTTTTCACTTAAAGACTCTTTATGACGTCTAGTTGATTCTTTACGAAAATGGTATAGAGCTGGTATTCAATATGGCCACAACAGCTGCTATTTTGAAAATATTTTTTTCACAACTACTCCTGAATGGATGGCCATATCAGCATGGGTTTTCACTAAAAGACTTGTGTCTCTTTGGTCCTAAATGAAAATGTGATGGTTCTCATAACCTTTATGGCCACCAGAGCGACCATCTTGAAAATCTTGTTTTTCCTACTTCATATAAATGAAATGCAATTTTGCCATTTTCATCAGATGATGACTTGTGATGTCTAGTCATTCCTAAATAAAGTGGTGTCAATAAGATGTCTAATTTGGCTGCCATAGTGGCCATTTTGAAATTCTTGTTAATTCTAACCCTTCTGATAGAAAAGTAATATTGCCAACAGTGGACCATCTTGAAAATATTTTTGTCACTAAACTGCCTGAATGGATGGTTGTATTAAGATAGGGGTTTTACTAAACAACTTCTTTTAATGTCTAGTTGGTTCTACTGGTGCCATTCAGACATTGAATAGGCTGTCATAATCTTGTTGTTATAACATAGATTTTCACTAACTTGTGAGTTCCATTTCAATTACAGTGGATGATTTTAATGGTAGTTATTATCAGTTTGCAGTTGGATAATTGGAAGACAAGTGTCATTCATTATAACCCAGTACTGTGTGAGCCTTTGCGCATTCATAAATATTTGCACCAGAATCCACTTATAATTTTTTCCTGGTAACCAGAAATTTATGTTTAAGAAATACTATCAAAAACATAAGAACAACAATTATATTTCAGACTGCTATCAGCTGTTTTATTTAATATCCAGAAATTATCATAGGTAGTTATTGATGGGTTTGCACTAATTGTTGTAATTAAAATGTTTGCATGAAATTATTTCTACTGATCTGACATTTATTTGTGCTAATATTTCACATGGGAAGGCAGTGTTGTTTGCATGTTCCTGAATGGGTCAGTTCCAGATTTTAAAACTTTAATATTAGTCCGGTTTGGCTGGTCAGTGCCTTGACAATGATACCTGGAGACCCCCCCTTGCCCAAATTACATGTCAGAGTTAAAGTTTTTAGTAATTCCATGTTATTGTGGATTTATACTTCATTTAGGAAATATAAATTTTGAAGAACTTTTTAAGGGCTTTCCAATATGTCTCTGCTAACTTTGAAAGACCGTTTTTAACAGATCATGGAAAAAGTATACATAAAAAAAATTATTTTCATATGTTGTACTTATAAAATAAATTCTGGATCAGTTATGTGTGTTTTCTTTCACTGTCCTTTAAGCAAGATGCTTAGTTAAAAACATGGGCTTTTTATATCATTGCATGTGTCTGCACAACTATACATTTGTCTATTGTTTAATTTTGTCCCCACAATTTTTTAATTTAGTTTAGCGAGCTTAATATACAGGCACGATTTTTGAAAATGTTAGAATTGAACTTCTTAAATTTATTTTCTGAAAGGTTTCAGGTCACTATCTTATTGGATGCAACAAAAATATCTATCTTGATAAAAGTTTCTATAAATTAAGCTAGAAAAAAAATTCATGATAATATTTTATTAAGTTGTCCAGTATCCATGTATTAAACAAGATATAAAATATTGTGCCCTAGTGGAGACTTGTTCCTTGCCCATAGGTTAGAGTTCTCATCATGTAGGTAATTTTGTAATTCCATGTATATATGTCTGGGACTGACCTTACATTATCTGGACTGAGGGTAGCAAGTGCTAATTTTTGTGTACTTCATTCATTTGGAATGCTTTGCATGTTTCTGTGTACTCCATTCATTTGGAATGCTTTGGATGTTTCTGTGTTGCATGTGATTATTGTCATGCTTTTTTCAGATGCAGCCATGAAACTACAGTATGACAGTGGATGTAATTATTACCCAAAAGGACTTCGTCACACGATGCGCTAATCAGTTCAAAATGATCTCATATATACCTCAGTTTAGTTCAGCATTTATTGTCTGTTCTGATGTGAATTCCATTTTTGTGTGACTTCATTGACAGGAATATTCGTTACTAATCATAATGTACACTTGACATGATCAAGTAGTGTTGGACATGGAAAGTGCTGTTGATACATTGTTGTACTTTACAGTGATGTTGATACACTGTGTTGTATATCATGGTGCTTGTCATGGTAGATATCTTCAAAACAGTCTTGAAAATCTTAAGAACACTCAAACAGGAAACTGAATTTCATAGCCACTTACATGCAAGTTTCTTTGTGGATATCGTTGGTTGTAAAGACATTCCAACTGTTACCATGGACTTCTATTATGACCACGAACAGTTAACATCAATAATGTGACACATTCCATAAATGGTTGGTTGATTTTAATGGCACTGTTAACACATTATTGGCTTTATCATGTTCAAGAAGTTGAAGCAATGCCTTTTCCAAGGACATATCAAGACAGCCAACCGTGCTGGCTGGAACAGGGTAACATACCCACAAACCTTGGATTACAAGCTTTTTGGACTCTTATCAACTGAGCTTACACAGCTCCCACCACAAAAGAGATATTGTACACATTTTACTTAAACCACTTGAATTTGTGATAAATTTGTTAATGATTTGTTGTACTGTTTTTATACAATAGTGAAAACCGGAATACAGTAGTAACATTAAGATGCCAATTCACCATGAGCAGTTCTTGCAGAGTTAAATTTGATGACTTGATTTGCTTTCTCTTATATGCATTTCTTTTCTTTAAAAATATTTATGCAGGTTTTTGGTATTTTTTTTATAACACGCATGCATGACACATGATTACAGATTTTTACCCATCGTTTATTTCAGATTAATCTTATTATGTAATTGATAATCAATTGAAAAGTAATCATGGAACATTATCCCTTTTGAAAAGTAATCATGGAACATTATCCCTTTTGAAAAGTAATCATGGAACATTATCCCTTTTGAAAAGTAATCACGGAACATTATCCCTTTTGCATTTAGTAAAGAAATAATCCCAATATTTTTTAACACTTGCTCATGATTAAATACCAAAAGGATGCAGTTTAGTTTTCAGAGTAATGTTGCTGCTGCTGCAGGCTTTTCTACTATTGACCTTACGTCTACTCCACCCACCTGCGTCCACCACACCAAAGAATTGATCACTTGTCAGTAGTGATTGCTGATTAGACCTAATTAGCTGCACACGCATTGAACATTCAGGCAACTGACCATATTTCAGTTGACATATATTAACTTTCGTTGATATTAACTTTGAATATACATAAATGAAGGACAAGAATATAAATGAAGGACCAAATTGTATGAAATTTATAGGTTTAACTTGTCAGAACAACTATCATACTGCAGAAATTTAATAAACATATTTTAACATCAAAAAATGAATGTGCTAATGTTAAAGGAGTTAAAAGTTTTCAGTAGTATGGTCAGTTGAAACCCACATTTAAGCTTCAAGACAGCTGTACATTTATTGTTCCCTAACATTTCATAATTTGTCAGTGAAAGGAACCTAATCGGTGAATTAACTAATCGAATTAGTTGTGTGAAATGGTACCATGGTTCAAGAAATTGCCATATTCACACATATAGTTTTATTTGTAATTTTCTTAAGCATAATGTATTGTTTTAACAAGATAATATTGGCCCAGTCCAATGAATTTTCATGTTTAGCCATAGTTTTAATATATAGTATGTGTTCAACAAAGTAAAGTTGTGACCAAGTTGTGACAGAATAAAAACTACACAATGCTAAGCAATGTGTTCAACAAAGTAAAGTTGTTACCAAGTTGTGACAGAATAAAAACTACACAATGCTAAGCAATGTGTTCAACAAAGTAAAGTTGTTACCAAGTTGTGACAGAATAAAAACTACACAATGCTAAGCAATGTGTTCAGCAAAGTAAAGTTGTTACCAAGTTGTGACAGAATAAAAACTGCACAATGCTAAGCAAGGTTTATACTTATCCTGTTGCAAAGGGCAATTACTCTAATATTTGTTTTGTAGTATGTATAAATATTAATATGTAAAATTTAGCCTCAAAGGTATTGTATGGTTTTATGTCCACTAATGGATTATGTATTGTTTACAGACTTTGTAAATAAAATTTCAGTGTTACTGTATTTGCAAGATGACATTCAGATGTGTGATGGATGATTCAATTTTGTATAATTGCGGTGTGTACATAATGGAAGTCGTACGTATCATGTATATTTTGAATCTTCATGGACAGATATGGACAAAGACATCATAATTTTATAATTCCTCATAATTTTAATCATTTAGAGAAAATTATTCATAATTAAACAGAAGATTAATGAATTGTACATTTATCCCATTTTTCCTGAACAAACTTTATAGAAATAGTAATGACTAATGTTTTTTGCTTGTTATATGCATGCTTATTTTGCTATACAGAGAACATATCACACAGTGATGTACAAAGGTTGAATGCAGCATGAGGCAGAAGTTGAATAGTTTAAACTAATTTTCCAATTACTAAAGCAAGTTTTGGAATACAGCAATCAGTTGATCATTAGTTTTATATGAAGACAGTTGATCAGCAGAAAAAACTTGCATATATTGAAGAAATTTTAAATTATTTTTGTACAAACAAAAACACGTTCTCGACAAACTTGTGATGTTCCAATGTTAGAGTGCAGGTAAAATGACAAATAACGTCTCACCAATTGTAACCCATTTTATGACATAGAAGGAGCAGTATGTGTTTATTAGTTTCACTTGGAGCTTATTGATGCCAAAAAAATCTTCAATGGTAAACGCTATGGAGACACTCTTGCCTAGGTTACTGAATAGAGCTAAAATATCAAGAATTTGTACACCATTGAAAAAACGTATAACAAAATGGTCTTTGGTCCAGGTCTTATCCGAAATGCAAACTGTTTGCACGTTCATTAGATCTTAGTTCTCCAAACGTCATACACTAGCTTTCATCTGACCTTTACTAAACCTAAGCCGCATTTTGATCTCTGTTTCGTTTTTGAGAAACCACAATCCTACCCAAAGATGTTCCTGTATTATTGTAAACATATTTCTCATACCTTCTACACCAAATATAAAGTTTTACATTCCACTTAACTGTGATGTTCAAGAATACAATTTTTTAAGACTGACTGTTTTAAATGGCAGTAAAGATGGCACTCCCGTTTCTGCAACATATAAACTTTGGTGTTGAAAGAAGAATTGAACAAGTTGTCTCCAAGTAGGATTGGAGATTGAAATTTCATTACTGCATTCCCTCTTAAAAAATAACATGATTTCAGAACTGGGGGGAATTGCTCATAATGAAAAGGTTTCTGTTGCAAGTATTTGGTCCTTCTTTCTAACGAGGGTGTTATTATAGCTGTAAATTCCTTAGCATGCAGTACTTAATATATTCTGTTTATATCCCCAATCAAAATTTTCATTTGTTGGAAAGCTTTAATCAGACCTGTGTATTACCATTACTCAATTCGGATTGAAGTGGCCTCGATGTGTAGATCAACTTTATTATCTTTGAGTAGATAAATGTATGTGTGTGTGTATGTGTATGTATATATGTATGTGTGTGTAATAATTGGGATCCGTGGAACGCATCCTTTAGACAAGTTCTTTCTACAGATGGTCACTAAAGCAGATTTTTCTTTACCCATTTTCTTGCTCCAGATTAATGGCAGTTGATTTTAAAGGTCTCATATTTAACAGTTGTCAAGTAAAGAGCATTTAAATGTTTTGCATTATTCAGTGTTGTATTGTTATTTTAGAAATGGTGTACATGTACTTGCCAAGGACCAATTATCGCTGCATACTGATCTTCACCACGGGGTTATAATATGTCTTGAATATTTCGTGAACAGATGAGAATTTGTATTTATTATGCATACCTTTAAAATATAAATTTTAATCTGGTTCTTTCAGGTGTATACATAATAAGTAAAAACTTGCATCTTTTCATGAGATAATAGCAACATTTTAGAATATATGGCAACAATTGGTACCTGGTGAGAAATGGTCCCCTGCCCGTAGTTTTCAGGTTTTCATGTGTGAAGAAGTCCCATTCAGCTTGTGCAGTTTTGATTCCACTTTTAACAGATATTTAAATTTCCCATTTCGTATTGGAACATTTAGATATACATTTTTATTTTCCCACTTATCATCTACAGCTTTACCTTTCCATTAAAAACAAGTAACTATACCTAAATGTGTAAAGCTTGTTCATGTGAAAAATGGATATGCATTTTTATGTTGAACAGTCCAAAGCAATTACAGAAAGGTCAGGAATCAGTACATGTGTATTTCTTTCCTAAACAATTACAGAAAGCTCAGGAATCAGTACATGTGTATTTCTTTCCTAAACAAATTGCACAAGTATCATGTACACATTGTTAGAATATCTTGTTTCAGGATGCACAAGACATTCCATTTAGTTCTATATTTGCAGTATTATACTGGTATGGACATTTTTGTTGATATTGTGTTACTGTTCACTTTGCTGTGGCAATTTCATATTTCAGTTAAACAGTGTATTGAGCTTTAAAAATACCCAAAACTGGTATTACTTTCATATCAATTAAGTAATGATTTGTAGAGCAAGAAATCCATTTGATGTAAACAGTCTTGGGAGCTATCAATTTATCTAATCAGGATCAGAAAGTTCCGCAATCTAAAAATATCATGACACAAGCACAATCTGTTGTTTTGCATAGCCCTCAATTATTTTATTACTTTCACACTCTTGTCCACAGATACAATCTGCTGTTCATAGCACAAATCACAGAGGATTGTTATTATTGAGTGTATGTGACCTTTTCATTCAATCAGTTCAGAATAGTTTTTTATGAAAATAATAGATTGTTTTATTGCTGCGATGTATGATATTGACCAAGAAGTGTTGTTTGCTAGTATTTATTTTTCACAGCTCAGTAAACAGTAAAGCAACATAATAGGGAAAACATGACCACAGCATTTTTTTTATGCAAAACCTCTTAAAATTGCTTTATTACTTTCACACCATGGTCCACAGATATATCCATGCAAGCATAATACATTTTATGGAGTTGAATCCACTGTGACGAAACATACATTTTAATACTCTTTTACATGCGTAACCTGAAAAGCCATTAAAAATTCAGAATAATTTTATGAAAGTTTATAATCTTAACTGCTGGTCTTTTTTCTCACAATCCACATAGGGAAAAATCTGTCTAGGTAATACACCAAGTACTCCTAAATTTTTGCCACAAAATTTATTTATCCTAATCATTGTTAGGTATTACACATGGCAACCATTTTTATAAACTAGAACCAAGCTAGCAGTCTCACACCCTTTCTGAAATCTTCTGCATGTAGCTAAGGGTTTTCATATAGTAGTTATTTGAAGCGAGGTATTTTAGATGGCTGATTTATCTCCACCATGTTACTTGACAGAGCCAGAGATTTGATACCTCAACTTTTAAATAAGTATAAGCATGTTTATTGCCAGCTTTGCCACATCAGAAATATTATTGTCCAGTATGTTTCAATAGCTTTAATCTATTAGTTTTTCAGGCATTCACATATCATGTGCAAAGTTTATTGAATTAGTTTTATTTGGACTTCTGGTTTGCATGTCTTCTCTTTGGTTGTCAATTCTTGCATGTGCAAGTATATACAGAGTTGTGTATAAATGTATCATATTTGTGACACTTTTGTGTTATTTATTATAAGAATGAATTGTAAGATTTTTCTGTACAATTTCATGTCTGAGACACATTTTGTACATGCAAAATCTTTTTATTTAGAATAAATTGACATTTTGTACTGTATGTCTTTTTAGTATTTTATTTCCTGACAGACAATTGAAAAGTAAATAAGGCAAAAAATAATGGGAGAATACAACCCCAATTACATTACAAGCTTTTCTTTTAGAAAAAGGACAAGGAGAAATTACCTCTCCTATGTCAAGACACCCACTGAAAGTATCATATGGCACATTACTCTCAATCACTATACTACTTATGCTAGGACCTAGTGGTCCATCACTCTAAATTTATATTACTACTTATGCTAGTACCCAATATTCCAACATTCTAAATTTATATTAGAACCTATGCTAGTACCTAGTGGTCCATCTCTCCAAATTTAAATACTACTTATACTGGTACAAAATGATCCAACATTCTAAATGTATATACTACTACCCAGTGGTCCACAAATCTAAATTTATATACTACTTATACTAGTACACAGTGGTCCAACATGAAATTTATATACTACTTATACTGGTGAAAAATGATCCAGCAATCAATTTATAAACTACCAATACTGGTACCCAGTAGTCCAGCATTCTAAATTTATATACCACTTATACTGGTACCCAGTGGTCCAACTCTCTAAATTTATATACTACTTATACTGGTGGGGCCCCGAGTGGCCGAGTGGTCTGAAGCGCTCTTTGTTACGGATCACTGCCATCTCATCTCTGTCTGCGGCGGTTCGAGTCTAAGATTCAGCCAATGTGGGCATGTGAGAAAGCTTCCAGTAGCTTCTCGTGGGTTGGTGGTTCTTTCCGGGGTTTTCCGGGTTCTTCCTCCACCATTATTACTGGCCACCATGTATAGCCTATCGTGTGCTGAAAAATGGCGTTAAACCCCACAACAACAACAACAACTTATACTGGTACCGAGTAGTCCAACAATCTAAATTTATATACTACTTATACTGGTATCCAGTGGTCCAACTCTAAATTTATATATTACTTATACTGGTACCCAGTGGTCCAACTCTCTAAATTTATATACTACTTATACTGGTACCCAGTGGTCCAACTCTCTAAATTTATATACTACTTATACTGGTAAAAAATGATCCAGCAATCAATTTATAAACTACTAATACTAGTACCCAGTAGTTAAGCATTCTAAATTTATATACTACTTATACTAGTAACCAGTAGTCCAGCATTCTAAAGTTATATACTACTTATGCTAGTACTCAGTAGTCCAGCATTCTAAATTTATATACTACTTATGCTAGTACCCAGCAATCAATTTATAAACTACTAATACTGGTACCCAGTAGTAAAGCAGTCTAAATTTATATAATACTTATACTAGTAACCAGTGGTCCAACAATCTAAATTTATATACTACTTATACTAAATTTATATACTGCTTATACTGGTACCAAATGGCCTAACACTATTTATAAACTACTTATGCTAGTACCCAGTGGTCCATCACTCGAAATTTGTATACTACTTATGCTGGTAAAAAATGATCCAGCAATCAATTTATAAACTACTAATACTGGTACCCAGTGGTCCAACTCTCTAAATTTATATACTACTTATACTGGTATCCAGTGGTCCAACATTCTAAATTTATATTACTACTTATGCTAGTACCCAGTGGTCCAACAATCTAAATTTATATACTACTTATACTGGTACAAAATGATCCAATTCTAAATTTATATGCTACTTTTACTAAATTTATATACTGCTTATACTGGTACCAAATGGCCTAACACTCTATTTATAAACTACTTATACTAGTACCCAGTGGTCCAACATCATCAACTTATATACTACCCAACACTTTGTCTTTCCATCAAATACATTATGCAATCACATTAACATTTAGGAAATTACTGTCACCTCCAAACCCAGCCCTTCCTGAAAGATGAAAAAAATGTCACTCCATCATATAGACAAAGGGAATAACTCATATAGGTTAACTCCCTTTGTTTCCACTAGGTGGCAACCTGTATCCCAGATGTTACCAGTTCAAACATTAACTTGCAACTGTGAACATTACCTCAGATTAAGTAAATTTTGACCACCTGACATTTACTTTCAGTAGCATAGTAAGTCTGATTTTTAATATACCTGGAATTTTTGCACCAGTTGTTCTTTTCAGGTAATATTGATTACAAAAACGAGTGTTTTCACCAGTTTCATTTATTACTGCTCTGTAGAGACGGCAGTGTCTATCTGTGCGATGTAATGAATACATGACCAGTCGCTACCTGTCCAATGTGCATTTCCATATACCTCTTCACATGGTATCATGCAAATACCATTGCTTTCACTAGCAATAGGTAGTGTATCAATTCCATGTTCTTCCATTTGGACTTGAGCTCAGCCCTTGGGCCTTCTACACGACATTGGACTGTGCCATATCCCATTTTAGGATGTCCTCCCACACAGTAATGGTGGCATACCTGGACGATACACTGCAGAAACACTTCTACATGACATTGGACTGTGCCACATCCCACACAGCAATGGTGGCATACCTGGACGATATACTGCAGAAACACTTGTCAAGTTCGGTTTTGGTTCATGATATGAACAGTCCTCTCTACTTCAGTTTCGGGTGCGTAATTCAGATCTTGTTCCTTCTCAACACTGTATTCATCTAGGTATGAAGTTTCCAACTTTTATCTGGTTCATCTTACTCCCAAACAAAGCAACAGTATTGTTCATGCACTGAAGAAGGCGTCTACCGTGACGTTCATTTTGGCAATGGAGTTTCTTCAACTCCTTGACCTGCTCAGTCTGATGGCAGACCATTTGTACCTCAATCACTTTAACGTGCACCTCTACAGATGGCATACTGGAAAAGAGGCGCACAATCTCGGATCCTTTAGATCATCAGATTATGATCTCTACCAAAATCCAACACTTACTGCTTCAGAGACTGACAGGGAGTAGCTAGTGGAGGGAAGACCTTTGGAAGCCCCACAAATGGATGACAATCTGTTGATGCCAGTTTTTCTGGTTGGGGTGGCACCAGACTTTGTTATTGTAAAGTCAACCTCATCCCCAGGCATGACCTTGTAAATTTTGCTGGATTTGCCTGGGAAACTTTTGAATGTAAATCAATAACTAGGTTTCGAATCCCATAGGACTTGCCCTCACATGTGTATAAATACTTGATCTTTGAAGATGCTGACTTCACTTTTTAGAAGTTCTTACTTTTAGTAGAGCAGTCATCATGTTCCTTCTGGGTGACCTGGGTACAGATTGGATGCTACTGTATTTGCTCCTTGTCTCCTAATGTTAATATGATCAGGTTTATGTATTTGATGGAGAAAGTTTGTGTACGTGATTTTTAATTTTAATGTAGCTTTAACAATTTTCCAGTCATATCACTATGATGTGCATGTGGCAGTTTATAGTGATGTTTAGCACTGGGGCGTCTTGCTGCAAACATGTAACATCACATCCCACCCAGTCACATTATCCTGACACCAGAAAATACTAATCACATTAATATCAATCCATCCCCTACAAATGTGAGCATCCTGTTACAGGTTGCACTCAAGGCTAAACTGGTAACCTCTTGGACACAGATGGCCTTTAATGGGAACAAGGAGAGTTAATCTATGTGTTACTTCCCTTCCTCTATGACGCCAAGACAATATGTTTTGTCTTTCAGGGACGGGTGGATTGGGAGGTAGCAGAGAATAATTTATGAATGTTAATGTGATAAAGTATTTTCAAAGGATCAAAATTTACTTTAAAGTTTCAAAAACACCTCTGCAAAATTTGCTTATCTTGAACTGCTGCAGAGTTGTGCTCAAGAAATGAAAATGATTATGGATAGACAGCAAGAAGAGGATGATTTTAGTCTACACCAACTGACAAACTATTTGCCAGGTGACAATGATTTGTCTACATTTCCTTATATAGTAAATTTGCATAAACACAGTATACAGGGACCTAACAGTTATCATGGGTTTTGCTCCAATTTGAAGTGTTAATGGTGGCTGGATGATGAACAAACAAATGTACAAACTATTGAAACTGAAGAATTGTGAATAGTATCCCCAAATGGGATTTTAGTGCGGGGAAAATACAAGGCTGAATGAAGAAAGTAACACAGCATTTACCAGTATCAGGTTTGACTGCTCCGTTGGCCAAATGGTTTGGGCATCTGCCTCAGATGCAGGAGGTCGTGGGTTTGATCCTCAGCCGAGTCATACCAATGACTTACAAAAATGGTACTAACAGCTGCCTTGCTTGGCACTCAGCATTAAGAGGTCAGAGTTAGGACTGGTCGGTCTGGTGTCAGGATAATGTGACTGGGTGGGACATCATACTACATGTCTGTGGCATGATGCCCCAGTGCTAGACATCACTATAAACTGTCACACTGCAGACATCGTAGCAGTATGACTGAAAAATTGTTAAATCTACGTTAAAAATCCAAATCACACACACACACACACACACACACACACACACCAATATCAGGTTTCTATTTAACAAGAGGCCAAGGGTGAGAATTTGGAAAACACATCAATATCAAGAAGTCATTGACAGATCTGTATAACTGGGTCATATCCGAGGTCAGCATCATGACAAATCTGTATAACTGGGTCATATCCTTCTATGTCAGCATCATGACAAATCTGTATAACTGGGTCATATCCTTCTATGTCAGCATCATGACAAATCTGTATAACTGGGTCATATCCTTCTATGTCAGCATCATGACAAATCTGTATAACTGGGTCATATCCTTCTATGTCAGCATCATGACAAATCTGCATAACTGGGTCATATCCTTCTATGTCAGCATCATGACAAATCTGTATAACTGGGTCATATTCCTTTTAATGCTTCTTACACAGCATTTAGCTACAGTATGGTCCTTACGTAATGGCTAGCCAAACATTAATGTAAGTTGGTGATGGTGTGATATGTGTGTGTATTGAGAGAGAATAGGGATAAAAGATAGAGATAGGAGATGCAAGTATGATGAGAACTTAACAGAGGAACGTAACAGAAGGTGTGTGTGTGTGATTTGGATTTTTAATGTAGCTTTAACAATTTTTCAGTCAAATCATTATGATGCCTGCAGTGTGCCAGCTTATAGTGATGTCTAGCCCTGGGGCATCATGCCGCAGACATGTAGCATGATGTCCCACCCAGTCGCATTATCCTGACACCAGGCCGACCAGTCCTAACACTAACCTCTTAATGCTGAGCGCTATGCGAGGTAGCTATTAGTACTTAACAGAAGGATAGAGATGGATATAATATAGAGACATAATACAGACAAATATGATGGAGCCATATTATTAGAGTGGACAACCATATAATGAAATCATGTAGCTAAACTGTAGTGTAGAACTTGAGAGGTGGATTGAACTTTAGTATGTGTATATTTAGATATAAACAGCAGTTTACAAAAATAACTGAAGTGTTTTAAATATTTTACCACTGAGCTCCCGCTCACCTCAAAGTCAGGAGAAAACCCACAAGTTACAAGTGGTAGAGAGCCTAAAGGGTAGGAATAGCATAAGGAACATCAGGGCAGCTACAGTCTGATAATACAAACCCGTTTGTTTGTACCCCCCTACCGATTTCAATAATGGAAACCTTTAATATGATTAAAAGTGCAAGGAACTTAGTCAATTCATTCATTGATTTACAGTTTCTAACCTGACTCTGAGTAGAGTGGCCCTAACACCGTCATCTTGTGCGCGTTTCATGCTTAATGGAAGTTTTCATTGCAACAGATGGACATGCTCGGATACATTTCCAGTTTCTGGACAAGTCCATTTTCAGCAAAGGGGTGTATAACGACTACATATGTACATACATAAGTCGTCTGCTTCCGATATTTACAGTGTCAAATCAAGCAAAGGAAAATGACAACGAAGCTTTTCATGTGGATTAAACAAGCGGTTTAATTTCTACGTTCATGTATGCAGAGGGATATAATTCCAAACTCTCAATGTTATGTAATTTACACAATTATTCAGCATTTGCCAAACAGGATGAACTACCTCATTATGTTGTCTGATGGAAATAAACTAGCCTATAGTGTACGCAATATGGCGCCGTGTTGATATGGAAAGTCTGTTAAGCATGAAATGGTGCAGGGGATGCCAGCATTAGTGCCATTCTGGTCACAGTCAGGTTGGAAATCATAAATCAATGATTCAATTGACTTAGTTCTGTGCACATTTTATCACACTAAACATTCTCGTTTTTGAAATCGGTAGGGGGGTACAAACAAACGGGGATGTAGAGTCAGACTATAGTGTGTGTGAAGTTTCATAGATATATCTTGAATGTTTTTGGAGTTTGTCATGGAAACAAAAGTGTTGACAATAGATGCATGGACAGAAACATGAGGAGAAAGATAAAATCTATTGAAAATGAAGGATTGCAAAAGGCACATTTGGACCACTACCAAGTTTCCTATCTAAGGAATTAAGAGCTATGCTCCAGAAACTAAAGTGTGGCTAAATGATAAAAAGAAAAATGGACAGAAAGATAAAGAAATATGTAAACTGATAAATTGTGAATAGCAAAATGTACATGTAGATTACTGGTCTAGATCTACTGAGTATTAGATCTAGCTTACTGGTCTACATCTATGGATTACTAGATTACTGGTCTAGATCTACTGATTACTAGGTCTAGATCTACTGATTACTAGGTCTAGATTACTGGTCTACATCTACCGATTACTAGGTCTAGATTACTGGTCTACATCTACCGATTACTAGGTCTAGATTACTGGTCTAGATCTACCGATTACTAGGTCTAGATTACTGGTCTAGATCTACCGATTACTAGGTCTAGATTACTGGTCTAGATCTACCGATTACTAGGTCTAGATTACTGGTCTAGATCTACCGATTACTAGGTCTAGATTACTGGTCTACATCTACCAATTACTAGGTCTAGATTACTGGTCTACATCTACTGATTACTAGGTCTTGGTCTACATCTACCGATTACTAGGTCTAGATTACTGGTCTACATCTACTGATTACTAGGTCTAGATTACTGGTCTACATCTACCGATTACTAGGTCTAGATTACTGGTCTACATCTACCAATTACTAGGTCTACATCTACTGATTACTAGGTCTAGATTACTGGTCTACATCTACTGATTACTAGGTCTTGGTCTACATCTACCGATTACTAGGTCTAGATTACTGGTCTACATCTACCGATTACTAGGTCTAGATTACTGGTCTACATCTACCAATTACTAGGTCTAGATTACTGGTCTACATCTACCGATTATTCGGTCTAGATTACTGGTCTACATCTACCAATTATTCGGTCTAGATTACTGGCCTACATCTACCGATTACTAGATCTAGATTACTGGTCCAATATGTACATCAAGTTTTGTAGAGGTACCTTCAGTGGTACGAGTTTCACTCCAGAAGCAAAAGTGTAGATAATGAATGGATGAATGGACAGAGAAATGGATGAGAACACAAAAATACTAAAAACAATTTTGAATACAAAAGGAACATCTGGACCACTAGTTCGACAAGTGTACCAAATGTTAAAGAAACCTTGAATGTTTTCAGAATTATTTTCTACAAGCAGGTGTGTAGATAATGGATGCATGGATAGATGGACAGAAAAATGAACCAACATAAAACAGAAGGCTCAAATGGACTGGAGTTTGCTCACTAAACTGACAGAAGGCTAATAGTCCAATGAAAGGGCAGTCTCTAAAATACATGTGTCAGAATGACACCTTCTGTAGAATAATGTTGGTTGCTTGTTGCTTTTGCTACAAAAACAACTGTTTAAAGATTTCTCATTTTTATATCTTCATCCCCTTTGATGGCACATCTTCATTTGTCAAACATTGAAAGGTCTCTCAGGATGCTTTTAATCCAAGTTGGTCAAATTCTGTTAAAGGTTGTTGTGTTTTTCTAAATAAACAAAAGTACTGTAAATGTTTTTATGGTAATGGTAACTATATCTGATAGTGGATTATAATCACTTCTTTAATTGTTAACGATTTTCAAGCTAGGATGCTGTCAAATTTTGTTAGCAGTTTTTAAGCTATTTAAGGATTTGTCTATATTAGAAATGATGGCCATATATCTATGTTGGACTGGTCTTTGAAAAAATCTTAAAGACCTTAATGCCAGACTGTTTTCAAGTTTGGTAAAATTCTTTTGAGCAGTTTTTGAGATAAAAAAAATTATTTAAAGGTTTCTCTTTTTTTCAGTAATGCATTGTTTCAACCAGGTTTGACAAAAAAATGGTTGAATTAGTGCCCTTTATTTAAATGAGTCCCTCGAAGGGTCAGATATGCTTCTGGGCAAAATGAATTTCAAGGAATTCAAGACCATTTCCTTTTAACTGTCAAATGTTGAAACCATCTCTGATATTCTTCCACAATTACAAAATTGTCAAATTAGCGACTATGGTTTATATTGGATGTCAGCTTGGCACCATTGTCATCTATGGCACAGTGGACATCATTAGAAGTCTTTTGGTGAAAACCCAATGACATAATGATCACCAATTCAGGGAGAATAGTGAGAAGAAGTTTCTAAAGATGGTCTTCATGGAAGCAGCTACTGGATGTATGACTGACACCATTTTCATTTAGAACCACTAGCTATCATAAGAAGTCTTTTAGTGAAAACCCTACGCTGAAACAACCATCCATTCAGGAGAAAAAGCAATAAGGTATTCAAGATGACTGGCATGGTGGCCATATTGGCTCTAGGATAGGTAAAAAATTTATCAAAGACAAACTAGACATCGTAAGTGGTCTTTCAGTGAAAAACCCAGTCTTGATAAAACCATCCATTGAGAAGCAGCAGTAACAAAATTTTCAAGATGTCTGCCGTGGTGGCTGTTTTGGATGTTAGATCAGTACCCTTTTCATTTAGGGCCAACTAGACATCATAATAAGTCATTCAGTGGTATCCACATCTTGATAGTTTTTGGCCATGTTGTATGTCCAAACAGCACCATTTTCATTGAGGACCAACTAGACCATGGATAAGTGTGTGTGTTACATTTCAAGAGAATCATCCTAGTTTGGGAGGAGCTGCGATTACAAACTTGTGCAAACAGACAGTCGGACAACAGACTATCCCACAAGTTCATCTAGTCTGTGATCAGTAGAGCTAAAAAGTGGGTTAATGGTGAAATCATAATGTGCCAATCTCACAATAAAATGAGATATCATGTACATGGTCTCCTTTATCTAATGTCTTAAATTTGTGACAACATTTTACTGCTTGCTTTCTGCCTAATCTGTCAGAAATTTTTTGTTTTTCTTTCATTTTGGTTTTTTGTGGTTTTTACCAGCTTGTGCATTCAAGCTGTCATATCTGTGTTTAATTGTTATCGCTTTGTGTATTAACCATCCTAATGACCCAGATTTGTTCAATTTGCATAAAAAGAATAAATGAGTAATTTGGATGCTTCATGATTGGTTGGAACACCATTAGCATATTAATTTTACATATACCATTCAAGGGCAAGTTCATTTTAAATGTGCCATTCAAGGGCAAGTTCATTTTAAATGTACTATTCAAGGGCAAGTTCATTTTAAATGTGCCATTCAAGGGCAAGTTCATTTTAAATGTGCCATGCCATTCAAGGGCAAAGTTCATTTTATAAGTGCCATTCATGGGCAAGTTCATTTTCAATGTGCCATTCAAGGGCAAGTTCATTTTAAATGTGCCATTCAAAAGCAAGTTCATTTTAAATGTGCCATTCAAGGGCAAGTTCATTTTAAATATGCCATTCCATAGTGAGTTCATTTTAAACGTGCCATTCCAGGGCAAGTTCATTTTAAAAGTGCCATTATATACTACATCAGACTGGTTTACAAACAGAAACCAAAGACAATAATTCCTGTTAAGATTTTACTTCTTAATAAATATCACATTCAAACATTTTACAAGAAAAATGTCTTCTCTGTCTTCTTACTTAGTCTACTACTCTGAGTCGGCATATTTTGAAAACAGGTAACAATATAGCTTCAAAACAGAACTCTGAAATGGTGGACACGTGCAACCAAAACATTGGCATAATGAATTCCTCCAAAAACTAGTTCAGTGCTCATAACCTCAGCCAGTACATTCCAGAGCGAATTCTACTGTAGTCTGGTAAACCTTCGACAGGACCTAAAATGATAAATAAAAAGTCATTATTTTATGAATCTATAAAAAGTAACATTTTTCATATTAATTTGTTGTAGAATCCATATGAATCCTGCATCTCTAGATCTTGACAGATGTCAATCAGATATCAAGTATGTCAAAATAGAATCTGCCTACAACAATAGAAGCTTGTTTACCATGGTAGAGCAAAATATTATCGGAATTTGATCTCCAGAGTGATAACAAGCTTAATCAGATACACGATCAGATTGTGATCAAACTTGACTCGTCCAACATCTTAAGCTTACGTAACAAGTTTTATTAAAATCTGATCAGAAATATAGTTGCATATGGTGATATTAGCATATTTACCCAGTCTGTTTAAAATCTGGCAAATGAGTGTTCAGAAGCTCTGACGACTACATGCAAGATCATCTTGTTAATACATGTAGATCTGACTGAACCCTATTTGCCAAGTTGCAAAAGATATAGACCCTTATTTATAAACCCTTATTTCAAAATTGATAAGACCTGATCAGAATTATGACTTCCAGAGTGGTAACAAGTTCAGCCAATCTGATGCAAGATTACAACAATGATCAGAAATATGGTTTCCACTGGCAACAAGTTCAGCCAATATGATGCAAGATTACAACAATGATCAGAAATATGGTTTCCACTGGCAACAAGTTCAGCCAATTTGATGCAAGAACACCTCATTAATGTGTTGATCTAACTCATTATTAAATTATCCAAGATATTCACAATACATGACCATATTTCAAGTTCTATCAATTATGATCAGAAAAATGGCTTCCAGAGAGATAATAAGCTCAACAAATCTAAACAACTCATCAATATAAAAATGACCTCAATCATTATCAAACCTATCTATGATCTTGAAGATATAAGCATATTCCAAGTCTGATCAAAGTCAGATCTGAAACATAGCATCCTCAACGTGCAACCAATCATAAGCATGAATTTCACTCGTTACTGAACTCTTCAGAGATATAGTCCCATATTCCAAGTTTTATAGAAGCAGGAGAGGAAACGTATTCCAAATGGTAACAAGCAACAGTTGACTGGCAGATGGATGACAGTTGACTGACAGATCAATGGCCATACCATAAGCTAAATTGGCCTTATGGCCAGGTGAGCTATATTTTCATGGGCATAAATGTGTGTGGTTTTGCATCAAATGACATTTTTGTCAGTAATTAAATTCGTAAATTTGTAATAGTTACTGCACTTTCTGACTTCATACAGTATTAGAATTAATCTTGCAAACACATTTTGTCCCATATTTTTCAATGGATCACTAAGAAACTTGGTAAATGTTATGGTGGGCATGTTGACAGTCACTTTGGTCCTGTAGTTTTGACTTAGATGAATATAACGGAATCTTGGGACAACAACTAGTCTCAGAATATCAGATGGATTGCTGTGCAATTTTGTATACCAGTATATCATGGTCATATTCTGAAAATGTGCATATCAACAAGTCAAACTGCCTCTTTGATTTTCGTTCAAGTTCTTGTTCTTTTTGACTTGGAAGCAGTGTATGTACTGCATACAGCTAATCTCACCGATTTGAATGGATTGCCAAGAAACTCTGTAAATGTCATGATCACCTCAAGATGCACTACTACAATTTTTGTTAAAAGTTTGTGCATTTAATTTCTGCAGCTGAACAAAATCTTCATACAGACTCTTTTGAAAGAAACTGGTGATGCAGATTGTTTTAAAGGCCACCGTGAAACTTGGGACATATTATGGTCATCATCCAAAGATGACAAATTCTGTCATATTTTAGTGTTATTGCCCTTATCAATTTACAACCTGTCACAACATATTAAAGACTTTTGTGAATACAGTAACTCTGGCTGTGTTCAACTGATTGTTGTGAAACTAGGTACATATTATGGTCATCATAAAAAAATATGCATGTTAACCAATCATTGTACTTGCATTATCTTTCGAAGAGTTATTTTTAGTTCACCATAGCCATATCTCCATCATGTGGATAGAGGTGGAATGCGGAAATGCAGGGACATATTTAATGACTGAACTGCTCACTATTATTTTAGTTCTATCGTCAGTAATGGTGACCATATTTAATGGTGGATCAGCAACATTTGTAAAAAGCTGAAAGGCCTTCGTGTGAAGAAGCTGTCTGCCAAGATTGGTTGAGATATTTTAGTCATTTTTAGAACAGGTCAAACCATAGATGACGCACAACAGATGAAAAATGTTTTTCAACACGTGCAGGGTCATACCAGAAGATCACTTGGTCTTACAGCCAGATGAAGTATAAAAAAAAAACTAAGTGGACAACTTCAAAGTGGCTTAATTATCAAACTAGTCAAAAACTGTTCCAGTCTATATGCAATCTCACAACTTACCAACAGCAGCAACAGCTGGGCATCGGTCATACAGATATTTGGTACACACTTCTTTCAATTTTTTGGCATTAACAGCCTGGAAAAGAAAATTAGTAATCTTCATGTTAACAAAACAAGACTGACAAAATTACTAAGCAAGGAAGTGTTCTAATTATTACAAGAGACCTTGTAAGAGATATTTTTCTTTATATATAGCATGAATTATAATAACCATATTTTTGTTGGAAATAAATGACGTACAGATATTAATAATATATGTATATTCTAATACATCAGCAGACCTGTCAACCCTGATGAGTCAGTCTCAGTAAGACAGTTGATTTTTTCTGTAAAACTTACCAGTTTTCAGTAAGGTTTAACAAAATATCAATAACTGCTTTTGTAAAGCTGGAAAACGTAATTAAAAGTTTGATGCATCGACGATAAACATTATGTACAACTGAAATGTTTGTAAAGTACGCACAGACTTTACTTACCACTAGTACCATTGCACAAACTCTAGTTCCAAACCCTATGCACTCAATGGCTTGTTGCTAACTCTCAACTTTACATAATTCTTGGAAATTCTTTTCCATTTTACATGACAACAGCAATCATATCTCCCTCCACGAGATAAACTCAAATTGGCATGAGATGTCCAATAAACGTAATTGTGTCCTTTCCAGCTTTTATTCACCAGAATCTGAATACTCCTTTTTATTCTTCTGTGTTGATTGTTCACATTTCTAGAAGCTTATGTTCCCTTTTGTCTTAAACATGCATCACTTTCTGGATGCCATTTTTAAAAATTCTATAAAAAATCAAGTTTGATCATGCAGACACTTCGCATGATCAAATAGGTGCTGTTTAAAGCATCTGGGGTGCTGCTGTAAAGTTAGTCTGGTTCCCTGACTAATTTCACTAATTCTAAGATGAAACCCAGAACCTAATAAAACACAAATGAACCACTGATCCAGACTTTTTCGGCAACGATCATTTTTCCATAGCTTTTGCTAGTATGCCGTAAGTCCGTATTTAAAGGGTAATTTTCATAAGACTTACGGCAAAATCGTAAGAGTTGGCAGGTCTTCATCAGACCTCAAAATTTCTTCACTGAAATGGATTAAGAAAACAGAAATCTGATTACGATGCAAGTAGTAATGACAAAGTGCTCTCCATGTTTCACTTGCTCCGAAAGTATTAATGTAGCTGACAATAATTTTTGCTTAGGAAATTAAGGATTTTAGTTGAAACAAATGATAATCCAACACTTTGACACTTACATCTATCCTTTGTTCTAGCTCTGTGACTGGAATTCTTCTGTTGTAGCAAAGCATCTGTCTGCAATGTTAAATACAGTATTAAGAGTATTTGGCAAAGGCTGCATTAAGAAATTAAACAGTTGTCAAATGAAAAACCTCTCTCCAAGCCCTAAAAGCCCCAGAAATTCTAACACAAAATGTGTTCTGAGAACAGTGATGCCTCAACACAGTGCCTGAAAAACTGGCCTAAACATAAACAAAACTCTAAAACAGTGTCACAGATAGAAGTATGGATGTACAAAGGTAACACTATATACCAACAGGAATATAAAGATTTGATGGCACATATGGATTCTGCACAAATGAAATTATTTGTCAACAATACATGGACTGGCCTAGAAATAGGATACTTCGCTGGCATACATTCTATTATTGTGTTTCCCTCCTGGCTGTCTTTGTAACCTGGCCCCTTCTGTAACCTGGCCCACATCCTATTAAATTACACCCTCTGTTACGGAATGTTCAATGTGGTGAATCAGTTACGGACTGTGTGGGATTTACGTTTAATCTTTGGGATTTTTTTAAACATACCCTTCTGAGAGTTTGAATCTAGGCAGCCCATCCAGAATAGATAATGTGCTCACTGGAGGTAACTTCCATATAATATTCTCTGTAACACAGTAACAATTAGGGTCCATAAAAATAAATGTGTATACATTCCTCAAATTCTGTAATCCTGAATTTCTTCAACATATTTTGCCAAATTCTGATTCTTTGGAATTTGTTAATGTCCAATGTCAATATCCATAAACATTAGTTTTCCTCACGAAATATCATCATTGTTTTACCTTCATTTATGCTGCCATATTCATCTATTTGCTTTTTAACTGATTGGTTCTCATTATCAACTTATCTTTTCTTCTTCTTCCCACCTGTGTTCACAAAGAAAACTGATTTTCAAACTGTTATTCCATAAAATTTTGATTGTTTGGAATTTGTCAATGTAATCCAGAATGCAGAATTTTGACAATTCTTTTAATAATAAAAAAATAAATACGATGTGGAATGGTTTGCACCTCTGCACTTAGACAAAATTTGAATATTTACCAAAAGAAAAATAAACCATGCCTCTGGCCTGTACAGATCCAAGTAATTTTGTTTTTCTCAAGCAAACAAATAGCCTATTATTTGCTGAAATTTCTCTTCACTGTAAACTTTCATCACAAGTGCCAGTCCATTAGTTAAGCCAGTGACCAAATGCTGTTTACTATGTAATGTCCAATGCAGCCCTGACCTGTAAAACCTGAAGCCACAAAGTGCCTAACTCTCTCCCTTGTCTTAACTTACCTGCCAATATCTTCACAGATCGGTGTTGTACCATCCAACTGGAGCAGTAAATTAGTTTTCAGTAAATTTCTGGCTCTCTCCACTTCAAACTCTGTCACATTACTACACAGTCTCATCCTGTATAAAAATGGAAGAACATATGAGACACGTACAGAAAGATCAACTGTCCTCCTGTGAGGTGACTCTGTGGTTAGCATGCATGAGTTGCAATCGTAAGTCAGGTTTTGAATTTATCATGCTCACGAACTATAAACTATAAAAACTCATGGTAGTTGACTTGGAAATCAATGTCATAATATTGATTATCAACATGATCATTAAAAATTACAAATTACAAAACCTGGTTACAATTTATTTGCATATGTATTAAGTTCACAAACCGAATCCACTAGAAAAATGCAAGCAGTGACCTCTGTCTTGACTGTAAGGTCAAAGACAGCTGGTGTTCAAACTTGTTCATAAAAGGGATGACATGCCAGATTGGTACCATTCACATTCAGGTATGCAGTGAAAATGTCAATGCTACCATTTCTTTCAATGGACAAGTAATAAGGTCTTTTTTAGAAAATGGCTGCCAGGTAGTAAAACCAAATGTCAATGCTACCATTTCTTTCAATGGACAAGTAATAAGGTCTTTTATAGAAAATAGCTGGCAGGTTGGCAGTCAGATTATCATTACTAGATTAACATTCAGAACCTGTTACATAATGTAATTACAACCCTCCTTTCAGAATTACATGGCAGCCATTTTGGATATCAGATTGGCACCATTTTAATAATGGAAGGACCAGCTGCAAGAAATCTTTTAGTTAAAATCCATGTCAGAAAGTTTAACAGTTATAAAATTTTTATAATTATCGCTGTGGCAGCAATATTAAACAATATTTTCATTCAGTATCAACAAAGTAAGAAGTATTTGAGTAAAAACCACAAGATAATGTAACCATCAGTTCAAGTTTGGTTTGGAATTTTACAGCATAGCAACTCAAGTAGTTTATGTAGTGTGAAGAGAATTGGAGTTAAGTCCCTTGAAAAAGGACACGCCACAGTAACGTGTGTGTGTGTTATTGGATTTTTAATGTAGCTTTAACAATTTGAGTTATATCGCTACAATGTCTGCAGTGTGTCAGTTTCTAGTGATGTCTAGCACTGAAGCATCATGCCGCTGACATGTAGCATCATGTCACACCTAGTCATATTATCCATACACTAGGCTAATGTGTCCTAACACTTATCTCTTAATGATGAGTGCCAAGCAAGGCAACTAGTACCATTTTTATGTCTTTGGTACGATTTGGCCTGGGTTCAAAACCAGTGACCTCCCGCATCCAAGGTGGACACTCTAACCACCGAAGCAGTCATACCACATTAATCATTCCTGGCTTATCTGATCACAGGATCTGAACTCTTAAGTAACAAGTCTGGCAGGTTACCCAATAATCTGCCACTACTACCGGTTTAGCAATAACAACATTTTCAAGATGGCAACCAACCTGGCCAATTATTGATGTCCAACTGGCACAATTTTCATGTAGGACCATCTACATATCTTAAAAAGTGTCTTACTGTTAACCCCATGCTGATATATAACCATCCATTCAATGAGAGAAGCTATAAGATTTTTTCAAGATGGCCACCAAACTGGCCAATTATTGATGTCCGACTGGCACAATTTTTATGTAGGACCATCTACATATCTTAAAAAGTGTCTTACTGTTAACCCCATGCTGATATATAATCATCCATTCAATGAGAGAAGCTATAAGATTTTTTCAAGATGGCCACCCTTTTCACTTATGACCTAGTAAATCTTGCAGTGGATCATCATACATTACCATTCATTTAGGAGTAGCAATAACAATTTATTTTCAAGACGGTCATCATGGCAATTAACTCCTGAGGAACAATGAAAACTAGCACCTGCTTACAGACACTTGATGGATGGGTAAAAGACAGAGATTCGTCTTGTACACTTTTCTGCTCTTTGGCCACAGTAATAAATGTTTACCCAGCAATAAGTATCAGGTTTCCAACCTCAAAAAGCAAAAGATAATTTTTCTCTCACTGTTAAATATACATACCATTCACTCTGGACGTTGAATACCATATCTTCTACATTCATTTTGTCTGTGACAAAGTAAATTCCCCTGTAAGAAAATAAACAATTCCAATCAACTCTTATGAATCTCTGAAGCAAAATATAAATGTGTTCCGGGAAACCACATTGCTGAAACACTAAACATGTACATTTAACACTATATACACCTTTTACATTCACTGATACCATTTATACTTGCTTACAAGTCCAATGTAAACCACACAGACCTCATTTGCCACTGCATAATGCACTGACAGACCAGGGTCTATGTTGTTTATTCTACTGATTACTCCTAACAAACTTCATAGATCCAGACCTGCCAGCGCATTATGTGGCATCAGGTCTTGGGCTCTGCAGTTTGCAGCTGCACCTGACTTACAAGTAGCATCACTATAACCAAATCACCATTATTAGCTCTAGACCTTGTACACAATTATATGTGCAGTCTTCCACCAATTGTGCAAAACCATTTTAACTCAATTCCTTATGACAAAAGAGCTGAAATTTGCTTTTTTTTTTGCAAAGCATGATTCAAGTTTAATCCAATTTCAATGCTAGTAAACTCTGACAAACAAAATCAGAAGCTGACATAAATATATCTAAACCTCTGAACGTTTCAAAACGAGTAATCTAAAGATGGCATATCCCCCCCCATTCCCTTATGTGTCCAGCATTCTTAATTTTTATACTACATAAGCTAGTACCCTAGAGATTAATACTCTCAATTTATATAGTAAAGATGCCCTTTGTTTCCATGGTAACCAAAATATACTGAACGTGGAAAATTATAAAGGCACTAAAATGGAGTATGCCTGACACATGTACCAAGTCTGGTTGAAGTACCTTAATAGTTTCAAAGTTATGATCTGGAAATGAAAAGGTTATGAACAGACAGACATTGCATAGTTATATCATTTCCCACCCCCACTGCCACTTAGCACATTCAACATAATCAAAATCATGTCTGTTATACAGAATGCACAGATGCTGGCATGGGTGTAAAAAAAACTCAAAATTAAACCAACACCCTCAAGCAAGCCACGCTTAAAATTTATGAAATAATACAACTGTAAATACAGTAAATGCAGAAGAAATAGACCATTTTTGGAGTAAAATTTGCTTCCTTAATAATACTTATCCATTCATACAACACAAGAAGCACATCCACTACCTTGTAAATCCAGCCATCCCAAGCAAATTTTAGCAAGAAAAGTGCAAAGGGTTATCTGCCCACCTAGGTGGAAGTCAGAAAAGAATGGTCTCCCCAAGGATTGTGTGAACCATATGAATCCCATATGTAGACTTTAAAACATTACTGCAGTGAGGTTTGGGGTGAGTGCCCACAGTATAATTGGGTAAGTATTATTGAAGAAATATTTGTCTTTAAAACTTGTTTTTTTTTCCAAATGCATTACCTTGACATAATAAATTATGAGAATAGGTAAGAGATGGAAGGAGTAACATCCCCTTACCACTGAGATTTTACATTTTAAATTTCATAAGAGATAAGAGCCAGAGTCAGTATATAGATATGCCTCGACACAGCCTGTGGGGAAAATCTTCCATCCGCAAATCCAGCCGAAGTCAAGTCATGTCACTGTAAAGCTGCTGAACAACTCAGTAAGGTAACAAGTTGTGCTGCTGCTGTAGGTTCCACTAGGTCAAACTGAGCCCTTCAAGACAAAAGATCCCGAGGCAAAGCTAGAGAAAGTTGTCTCTGACTCCATCCCAAGGCAAGGATAATGTCAGTTAATGATAAATCATACAGAAATGCTCTGCTAGTGACAACTGTCAACAATTCTTGAGCCAGTAAGTGCAAGAAACTCATTTGGTCTTGTGTTAGATCTTTACCCAGATCAACAGAGCTTATGCTGAGATAGCATCTTTCCTTTCCTTTAATGGCTGAATTAAATTAGACCTCCCTCTTCTCACTGACCTGGTTCACATCACTGGTGACATGAAGGATGTGGCATGGACAGTCAAAGAATGCTACGGCTTAAGTGAATACGAGCAAAGACACATGTCTCATCTAGGTTTGTTGTTGTTGTTGTGGGGTTTAATGCCATTTTTCAGCACACGATAGGAAAGAACCACCGGCTTACGAGAAGCTGCTGGCAAGCTTTCTCACATACCTACATTGGCCGAATCCGAGACTCGAACCCACACAGACAGCGGCGAGATGGCAGTGATCTGTAATGGAAAGCGCTTTAGACCACTCGGCCACTTGAGGCCCTCATCTAGGTTAGGTGAAGCTGTCAGGGCATTAGCCACAGAATGGCGTGAAGCCCTTTTAATGACATTGATAATTCTTGCCATCGACTCCCATGCATGACTGCTGCCTGATTTTTTTGGCCAACTGAAAAATGGCTAATGCTAGAGGTGGAATGAAAATCATTCTTATCCAGCCTGTAAAACAGCTTGGTAGTCATATTTACTTCAGCAATTTTTATATCTAATGTCGAAAGCCCAGTTGTAACTTTCTGAATGTGTTTGATAACCATGTGACAAAAATATCACTTTCAGAAAAGAATATCTTAGAATTACCCTCATATATAGATCTTATCCAATTGATAATGTTATTTCCATTTCCAATAGATACTCCTATATTCCTATTATATTCACCAACTGTAGCAGTAGACAAAAGGATCGATGTTTGTCTTCATCTTTTCAAGTCTACTGAAGACTTCGCCTTATAGGCTTGGCTTGCAGTCAGCAGTGGTAGTATTTGGAAGTTGGTAACATGCTATATATTTCCATGACAGTCACTTTAAAGCTGCACTCAGTCTATTCCATTGTGAGATCTAAATATGCCAAGTCAGTGAAATTATCCCCACACTCACTATGGCATCTGCCCTCATCAGGCACTACTCTCAGGCCAGTAAAGAACATTCTTGTAGAAATGGATGAGACACTGCCATTATCTCTAAGTTTGTCATGGTATCCCACCAAAGGATAAGCTGTGAAGAAATGACTTACCAGTTGGCAGAGAGGTAAGTGCTTCAGCATCTTTTGCAAGTACGGATGGCTGGCTGGGTGGAAAGGCTTTTGCAAAAATGGATGGCTGGCTGGGTGGAAGGCTTTTGCAAGTATGGATGGATGGCTGGATGGAAGGCTTTTGCAAGTATGGATGGCTGGCTGGGTGGAAAGGCTTTTGCCAAGTATGGATGGCTGGCTGGATGGAAGGCTTTTGCAAGTATGGATGGCTGGCTGGGTGGAAAGGCTTTTGCAAGTATGTCTGGGTGTAAAGGTTTTTGCAAGTATGGATGGCTGGCTGGGTGGAAAGGCTTTTGCCAAGTATGGCTGGCTGGCTGTGTGGAAGGATTTTGCCAAGTATGGATGGCTGGCTGGGTGGAAAGGCTTTTGCCAAGTATGGATGGTTGGCTGGGTGGAAGGTTTTTGCAACTATGGCTGGCTGGCTGTGTGGAAGGCTTTTGCAAGTATGGATGGCTGGCTGTGTGGAAAGGCTTTTGCCAAGTATGGATGGCTGGCTGGGTGGAAGGCTTTTGCAAGTATGGATGGCAGGCTGTGTGGAAAGCTTTTGCAAGTATGGATGGATGGCTAGGTGGAAAGGCTTTTACCAAGTATGGATGGCTGGCTGGGTGGAAGGCTTTTGCAAGTATGGCTAGCTGGCTGGGTGGAAGGCTTTTGCAAGTATGGATGGATGGCTGGGTGGAAAGGTTTTTGCAAGTATGGATGGCTGGCTGGGTGGAAGGCTTTTGCAAGTGTGGATGGCTGGCTGGGTGTAAGGCTTTTGCAAGTATGGATGGCAGGCTGTGTGGAAGGCTTTTGCAAGTATGGATGGCTGGCTAGGTGGAAAGGCTTTTACCAAGTATGGATGGCTGGCTGGGTGGAAGGCTTTTGGAAGTATGGATGGATGGATGGCTGGGTGGAAAGGTTTTTGCAAGTATGGATGGCTCGCTGGGTGGAAGGCTTTTGCAAGTATGGATGGCTAGCTGGGTGGAAAGGTTTTTGCAAGTATGGATGGCTGGCTGGGTGGAAGGCTTTTGCAAGTATGGATGGCTGGCTGAATGGAAAGGCTTTTGCAAGTATGGATGGCTGGCTGGGTGGAAAGGCTTTTTGCAAGTATGGATGGCTGGCTGGGTGGAAGGCTTTTGCAAGCATGGATGGCTGGCTGGATGGAAAGGCTTTTGCAAGTATGGCTGGCTGGCTGGGTGGAAAGGCTTTTGCAAGTATGGCTGGCTGGCTGGGTGGAAGGCTTTTTGCAAGTATGGATGGCTGGCTGGGTGGAAGGCTTTTGCAAGCATGGATGGCTGCCTGTGTGGAAGGCTTTTGCAAGTATGGATGGCTGGCTGGGTGGAAGGCTTTTGCAAGTATGGATGGCTGGCTGAATGGAAAGGCTTTTGCAAGTATGGATGGCTGGCTGGGTGGAAAGGCTTTTTGCAAGTATGGATGGCTGGCTGGGTGGAAGGCTTTTGCAAGTATGGATGGCTGGCTGGATGGAAAGGCTTTTGCAAGTATGGATGGCTGGCTGGGTGGAAAGGCTTTTGCAAGTATGGCTGGCTGGCTGGGTGGAAGGCTTTTTGCAAGTATGGATGGCTGGCTGGGTGGAAGGCTTTTGCAAGCATGGATGGCTGCCTGTGTGGAAGGCTTTTGCAAGTATGGATGGCTGGCTGGGTGGAAGGCTTTTGCAAGTATGGATGGCTGGCTGGGTGGAAGGCTTTTGCAAGTATGGATGGCTGGCTGTGTGGAAAGGCTTTTGCCAAGTATGGATGGCAGGCTGGGTGGAAGGCTTTTGCAAGTATGGATGGCTGGCTGGGTGGAAGGCTTTTGCAAGTATGGATGGCTGGCTGTGTGGAAGGCTTTTGCAAGTATGGATGGCTGGCTGGGTGGAAGGCTTTTGCAAGTATGGATGGCTGGCTGTGTGGAAAGGCTTTTGCCAAGTATGGATGGCTGGCTGGGTGGAAGGCTTTTGCAAGTATGGATGGCTGGCTGGGTGGAAGGCTTTTGCAAGTATGGATGGCTGGCTGGGTGGAAAGGCTTTTGCCAAGTATGGCTGGCTGGCTGGGTGGAAGGCTTTTGCAAGTATGAATGGCTGGCTGGATGGAAAGGCTTTTGCAAGTATGGATGGCTGGCTGGATGGAAAGGCTTTTGCAAGTATGGATGGCTGGCTGGCTGGGTGGAAAGCTTTTGCAAGTATGGATGGCAGGCTGTGTGGAAGGCTTTTGCAAGTATGGATGGCTGGCTAGGTGGAAAGGCTTTTGCCAAGTATGGCTGGCTGGCTGGGTGGAAGGCGTTTGCAAGTATGGTTAGCTGGCTGGGTGGAAGGCTTTTGCAAGTATGGATGGCTGGCTGGGTGGAAAGGCTTTTGCCAAGTATGGCTGGCTGGCTGGGTGGAAGGCTTTTGCAAGTATGGATGGCTGGCTGGGTGGAAAGGCTTTTGCCAAGTATGGGTGGCTGGCTGGGTGGAAGGCTCAGTTACTAGCCAGACAGCATGCGGTTCTGGAAATGCAGACTGTGCAGCCAAATGAATTGATTGATTTTACAGATCCCTGTATGGTTCCACAAAACACAGAACCATCTGCCAGTATGCAGCATAGCTTGCTGAAGTGATGGATCTCTGGTCTTTGAAGAATAGGTACATCCAGTTGGCCAGCTGGTTGACAACCTGAGCAGCAGCATACAATATGAAAGGATGGCAATACCGATTGGATCAGGCCATTCAAAAACATATGGAGTGACTTAGGGCCACTTCAATTAACTTTAAACCATCCACTGACATTTGTGACAGACATATGAACAAAAGTGTTATGAGTTCAAAAATGTATACGCAACTATTAGCGTTTGGGAAAAATGTGGGGATGGCAACTCTGCAATACTTTCTTCCTCTAAGTCACCGGATTCAATCATACAGTTAGCATCATATACATCATTAGTTATGGGGGACGAACTATCAACACATTCCTGCAGGTTGAGAAAGATGAACACTTAGGGCAAACATGACATGTTTCATGTGTCTTCATTAGTATGACATTTCTTGCACTTGCTGCATTTCGTCACATTTATTTAGCTGAAATTACACGATGTTTTGGGGAAAATAGCCCAATATGATTACAAATTGCAATAACACTCGTTACTTAAAACAAGCGAAAAACATAGGCAGTGGGCACAATAAAACCACCACCACCAACAATGTATTGGACAAAGAGGTCAGAATAAACTGCAAGAAACATGAAATAAATACAGATACATTTTTAAAAAAATGATAGCAACATTCTGCAAACACATTAATTATATGGATTTTCTTGATGGATGTGTATAAATCATAAAGATATTCAAGGATTTCAGGAGGACTTGTGGTACTATGTTGACAGGATCATGCTAAAGCTGAAAAATGGCACTAAACACTACAAATCCAAACTTTAAAATTAGTAAACATCCAGTTCATGGTTAACCATCTAATGGTGATAAGGGGAGAGAACGAATAAGAGTTTCTTCCCATGATCTATGTGTTATATAAAGTTGTCTTTTCCAGGTGGGCTATATTCTGGAGATAGCTGGGTTTTTTAAAATTTTATTAATGTTATTGTGATCAGGAAATTTTATCAAAGCGAATGCTTTATTCACTTGATGGTGGAGTTTATTTCCTAATGTTAAGAAGACTGATGAATGTATTCCACAGGGAATCTAATGTTCAAGCTGAAATCTGTAAAACCATAAAATCCAGTAGCCAAAAAACGCCAATAATAACCCACTCACCAAAGTCCAGTGTCTGTGTAGCACGTATTGAAGGATTGAAAGCTATGACATAAGTTGGTGGTAGCAGATATGGCAGCTAAGTTGCTTGGCAAACTGGCTCCTCCAAGGTGAGATCTGTCCCAGCTTCCAATCAATGTATTTGCCACCATCAGTGCAATGTTGTCGGGATTTGTCCAACCAGCACCTTCCACAGCTATAGCAACGTATGCCAGCGGCATGTCATCCTCTCTCACCCGAATCTAAATTACAAGTGATTATTTCACATGGATAAGTGTATATCAGAATGTACACCAATACATTTTTCTCTTTGTAGAAAAATAACTTGTTATATATTCCTAATTGTAACAAAATATCTGGATCTTCATTCATTCTTCACTATCTTGATGAGAACATTGTTTAGTCCCAATTCTAGGCCTCATTAGAACAAAACAGTTGATACAGTAGAATGAATACTACAGTCATAAGTCTAGGCCTCATTAGAACAAAACAGTCGATACAGTAGAATGAATACTACAGTCATAAGTCTAGGCCTCATTAGAACAAAACAGTTGATACAGTAGAATGAATACTACAGTCATAAGTCTAGGCCTCATTAGAACAAAACAGTCGATACAGTAGAATGAATACTACAGTCATAAGTCTAGGCCTCATTAGAACAAAACAGTCGATACAGTAGAATGAATACTACAGTCATAAGTCTAGGCCTCATTAGAACAAAACAGTCGATACAGTAGAATGAATACTACAGTCATAAGTCTAGGCCTCATTAGAACAAAACAGTCGATACAGTAGAATGAATACTACAGTCATAAGTCTAGGCCTCATTAGAACAAAACAGTCGATACAGTAGAATGAATACTACAGTTATAAGTCTAGGCCTCATTAGAACAAAACAGTCGATACAGTAGAATGAATACTACAGTCATAAGTCTAGGCCTCAGAACAAAACAGTCGATACAGTAGAATGAATACTACAGTCATAAGTCTAGGCCTCATTAGAACAAAACAGTCGATACAGTAGAATGAATACTACAGTCATAAGTCTAGGCCTCATTAGAACAAAACAGTCGATACAGTAGAATGAATACTACAGTCATAAGTCTAGGCCTCATTAATACTAAATAACTGATACTGTAGATAGAAAATGGTTTAATTATAATTCCAGGCCTCATGAGTACTGAACAATAGATACAATAGACTGAACACTGTTTAGTCCTAATTCTAGGCCCCATTAGAACTAAACAATACAGTAGAAAGAACATAGTTTAGTCCTAATTCTATGCCTCATGAGAAGTAAACAATACAGCAGATTGAACACGGTTTAGTCTTAATTCTGGGCCTCATGAGTACTGAACAATAGATACAATAGACTGAACATTGTTTAGTCCTAATTCTGGGCCTCATAAGTAGTGAACAATAGATACAATAGACTGAACTCTGTTTAGTCCTAATTCTGATCCTCATTAGTACTGAACAACGGATACAATAGACTGAACACTGTTTAGTCCTAATTCTAGGCCTCATGAGTAGTAAACAATACAATAGACTGAATGCTGTTTAGTCCTAATTCTAGGCCTCATCAGTACTGAACAACAGATACAATAGACTGAACACTGTTTAGTCCTAATTCTAGGCCTCATGAGTAGTAAACAATACAATAGACTGAATGCTGTTTAGTCCTAATTCTAGGCCTCATCAGTACTGAACAACAGATACAATAGACTGAACACTGTTTAGTCCTAATTCTAGGTCTCAATAGTACTAAACAGTAGATACATTAGACTGAAAATGCAGGTTTGGAAGTGTCACCTATTATCTAAACTTTCTTATGCATCATCTTTATAAACGTTTATATTTTAGGCAACTCTTCAACAGCTGAAAAACATAATTAAAAATGTACAATACATTATTTAAAATATACTGGGAATATGCAACTTACTGACAGAAATTGTGTAACAGTGTTCTCCCTCTCTAAAAACACCCTTTTAAAGATAGTTCCCAGCCCAAATAAGAGGCATTGTAATGTGCAGTGATGGTGCACTTTGACTATTTGTACCCCCAATTTATACATCACCCTGTTGTAAAGCTATATTTTCATCACTGAAGGAACACCTTAAATGGAGAGCACTACATCTCATACACTGCTAGAACACTTAATACAATTTAAGGTCTGAGAACAAATATATCTATACAACATAATTATTTTCATTATTCTCAATTAATGAAAGGCATGTTTATCATACAATCAAGCAATAATTTATCCATAAAGTAGAACCATAAATTATACCTCCAAAAATGCAACTAAGTATCTCATGCTAAATTTAATTATAATTCCATTCCACCTGCAAACTGAGTGCATGAAAATCTAGCACAGAATCAGTATAGTTTTCCTACAGTAAGAGCAGTTTCATATTTTTGATATCACAACGTGTTACATATCGCTTTATGTGATTCTGATTGGTACAAATAAGCTCATGAAATGATTGTGCAGTATTCTCTTTACTGATTGGCTGCAATCATGGTAAAACCTTTGTAACCCCACCTTCTGAAATGTTTTCAGTGAACATTTTGGTGGCCATTTTTCAACTTGACCCACGAAAGGAAATTGAGGAAAAATACCTTGACTGTCTGAATATTGACAATTTACCCCCACAGGGGTTTGTTGTTGTCATGTATAACAATATCATAAGAAAACTGTTGTAAAGCTCCAAGACAAGAACAAGAAGAAGTAAAACTAAGGGTATTGCTCATTTGGTGGTGGTGGTGGGGGCAGCAGTTTATCTGTAACATAGAATCCACTCTACATAAAAGCATGGTTTAAATGTTAAATTACACAAGTAAATAAACTCATCTCTTTTCACAGAAGAGTGTAGACATAAACCAGTTTCCCAAATAACAAACTTTGTCCACTCAAAGCATATTTATGCAGTAAATGTGTAATGCAAATCTGACTCAAAAAGAAATTTGGTTACGTCTTCTGTACAGTCTACTTTTCCAAATCAAATACTGCAACTATACGGCCACAAAAATATTACAGTAGATATAGGAATTTTTGCATCCAGTAATCCTATTTCACATGAAAATCACAACAATGTAATGTTTAGTTGTGAAAGTGACATTTTAGGGTAAACATACTCTTCAGGCCTACTGTGTACTGTATCAAACGATGTGATATCACACGTATTGATCATTCTGTTCTGAAACAGGATTTTATTATAAAGTGTTATTTATCTGAATGGATGCTTGTTCTTTGACTTATAGTTTGTAAAAATGTACAATCTACTTCAGCTAGTCCAACTTTGTTTGGGACTATATTTTATGCACAACAAATGAAAGGTGCACTGTCTGTTAGAATGAACGAAATTATTCATTCTTCTTTCTAAATAATTTCCATTGAAATAAAAACTATGTGATAAAAAGAATCTCAAATGGGTAATGATTTAATACTAAATTTATGAAACTCTTTGAATAATGGCTTGTAAAAGCTGGACATTATTCAACTCTTTTCATAAATTCAATATTAAATCATTACCCATTTGAGATCCTCTATTTATATTTCTTGTTCCACTGATTACTCCAAACAAACTGTAGAGACCCAGATCTGCCAAGGCATTACGTGATTACAGATCTTGGTCTAAACAACTGGATTTAGACTGGACTTATAAGCGAGTATATCTGGTAGCTCATACTAATCATCTTGACCCATTGCTAAATCAAACACTCAATCACCATTTGGCATCTGACCTACTGCTAAATCAAACACTCAATCACCATTTGGCATTTGACCCACTGCTAAATCAAACACTCAATCACCATTTGGCATCTGACCTACTGCTAAATCAAACACTCAATCACCATTTGGCATTTGACCCACTGCTAAATCAAACACTCAATCACCATTTGGCATTTGACCCACTGCTAAATCAAACACTCAATCACCATTTGGCATTTGAGCAAGGAGACACTTTTAATTTATTATCTACCATTTATATGCATTTCATCAAGTGTGTATTATTTTTAAAAAACTTAATTTCTTCCATTGATTACTTTACCAATGGAAGAAATCAAGTGTTTTCTCCATATGATGGCTATGTTTCTGCTAATTACATGCAGCTCTAATTTATATGATTTATGTAATGCTATTGTCCATGGCTGGTATACATCACAACTGGGATAGCCGCCACATAATTTCAGAAAAAGTTTGTTTCTGGTTTCCTTATTGTCCACACATACTGATTATAATTGTGATTATGTACCTAATGAATTGCAAATCTGCATGTATTAATTTTGGTTAAAATTTTCACTCCAAGCGAATGTTTGGAAAAACCAGAGTCTTTGGTAATCAGATTAATACATGCTGATTCCTCACATTTCATCAGGCAGTTTAGTCAGTCCCATTCAGGATGTGTTGAGAATAAGGAAACCAGAAGCAAACTTATATGGTAGCTATCCTGGTTATGACATGGTGTACCAATCATGCTGTCATATACACAATCACTGTATCAAAATAATAGGGATAAATAGTTACATGCTTTGATCTTTATATTTCACACTTTGTCAAAACAGAAGCATTAAAGTGTCTATTCACACTGTTCTTGTGTAAAACTACAACTCTCTCTCTCTCACTCTGACACACACACACTTCAATCACACAACCAAAGTGCTCATTAAATCTGATTTCTTTAATTTTTTGTTATTATCTTAACTCCAAACTCACTGGTTTGAATTAATAAAGAGTGTATCACCTACCCACCTGTATTATACAGCATGAAGCACATCAGTGATTGACCTAATGCACAGACCGAACTTTGGCATCCTGTATCGTAGCAGAAAAAGACCCTCACTTTAAAATCAGTAAAATATTTTAGAAAATAGCTCTGATAATGGCTCAATAAGAACTCACCTCGCTACCTGTAAATCGGCAAGGATATAAAATGGGAATCTCTCCCACATGCCCAGTCTCTGGTTTTCCAAAATACTGTTCAGCCAGCTTAACTAGCTCATCATGCTTTACACCTAAACAATTAAAAAATATTCAATTAGATTCCTAGAATAGGTGGGAATACCACAAATTTAAAACCACTGCATATGTTATATGGGAAAAAGCAAGGTATGTTGAATCCTGAGTCAAAAGTATTCTACTTCAGTTTTGGGATGTGAAACACATATTTGTCTAAATTTTCACCTTTCTTTCATAACTGAAAAACATCAAGGATCTTTGCTGATTATTAGCAATTACTTAATTAAGTAAATCAACTGATTTATAAATTTGGGTGACAAACCTTTCTGACTTCATAATCAAGGGCCAATCACATGACTATGTCAGTGCCAAGACTGCACCAGTATCAAGTTGTGTACCAGCAGTCAGGTCAAGCCAGGTTCAAAAGATAACAGCTAATAAAGTGGGTAATTATCCTGGATTATCTGAGGGCTGTTCCATTTAAACGTACATGGTACCCAGGGAAGGCAGTTTTTAAAATAAAATATGCAAGGGTACTTTGATTTCACATAGTTCATATTAAAATTATAAGAAAATTCTAAACTGCATTTATGGTTGAGTACACCACTTTAAAAGTGCCTTCCTTGGGTCCCATGTGTTTTACTGGAACAGCCCTGAATGAAAAACCTAGTAAGCATTAAGAAAAGGGGTCATCTGAGTGAAAGGGCATGGAATTAACTGATACAATGCTTTTTGACAGAAAAACGGTAAGCATAAGATCATACTAGCACTGATGGATAGTATACCAGTGGATTCAAATCATAATGGCACTGATGGATAGTATACCAGTGGGTTCAAATCATAATGGCACTGATGGATAGTATACCAGTGGGTTCAAATCATACTGGCACTGATGGATAGTATACCAGTGGGTTCAAATCATAATGGCACTGAAGAATAGTATACCAGTGGGTTCAAATCATACTGGCACTGATGGATAGTATACCAGTGGGTTCAAATCATAATGGCACTGATGGATAGTATACCAGAGGGTTCAAATTATACTGGCACTGATGGATAGTATACCAGTGGGTTCAAATTATACTGGCACTGATGGATAGTATACCAGTGGCTTCAAAAGCCTTGATAGATAAAATGATCGTGAATCATTACAGCAACAGCAAATGGCTCGAAAGATCAACACTGAGATGTACTCCTGACAACTGTGAAAACTTGCTACAGTCAACAGAAATCTAATAAACTTGATTTGTGTTTGTAAACATGTATGCCTACAATGCAGACCAGCTTCATCAAAGTTCAAAATAAAATCACATAGCTGCTAACCCTTGAATACCAAAATACTGACTACTTATGACAAAAATAATGATTTTCAGGAACAAATTCTGATTTTTAAAACTTTTAATGTAACTACTTACAAGATCTACAACCATCAGTAAAGCCGAACAATAACTTGGTTAATATCATGTCAAAGATGCACGTGTTGCACTCTTGCACATTTTGAGAAAGTCGTCAAATACAGGCTGTTTACAGGAGACCTTTCCACACATTGCCTATTCAGTCATTACTGATTCCAATGTACCATCTTTCACTGATGATCTGAAACTTGTGGGTCTTTTTACTGAACAAAAATTCCTCTCATAATCACATTCAAGTGTAGTAAAGAAAGAAGTCCTATCAAAAATTAACTCAAATGACTGTTTTCATTCTTGCACATGAGAAGTCCTTTGTGATTTTACTGTCTGGAAAAAGTGTGCAAAATAAATCGTCAGCATCACTAGCAACTTAAAGAGGAAAGTTCCTTTCTAAAAGAAATTTATGTACAATGAATTAGACTGTGCTGCTGAAACAGCTGATGTTTATTAGCTAATCATGCTGTTTTATGTCATGGGCACCTCCAAGCCGAACAGTAAAATCACAATTACACAATTTGCAAAACATAAATTTTCTCCTTTACTATATGGTTTCACAAATTTAAACATGAGGGCATAATTGTCCTTCCAGTTCTGTTTTCTTTGCTGGAGAAAATGCTGAATCTTCTGGTTTCCTTTTTGACATGATGAAGATGAGATACAGTGACAGCGGCACATGCTCTGTGCAATTAAATATGGTGGTTAAAGACTGGCATGACAGCCTCAATTTTGAGTAAACCAATCGTATTTTAGAACTCTATATCCCTATAAACATGCAATACAATTGCTCTTCAAATGGAACCAGGCACCCATTTGAAAAAGAAACTTGCAAGAAAAGTTTTAATTTAGTTTTTTTTTACAACTTGTCTACTCACTTGATCATATCTAACTTGTGCTCACAAAGTATTTCGAAGAAAGATATTCAAAAACGTTCATAATGGTGCAGGTTTTTTTTTAGTTGCTGAAATAGCATACATGCCAACCCCAGGCAAGGAAAAAGTGTAACCCAAGTTGACAAAAAGAGTAATCCACACATAACATGATAAAATTTCAATGAGCATATGTAAAAAATGATTTATTTACCCCTCTGGTCTTTTTAATATCAATTACTGCTTTTCATATGTAGAACTTTTAGCTTTAAAAATCAACACAGGCTCATGCTGCATTTAAAAATACTTTGTACCAGCTGAGACTACGAATGTTTTGTGCACCAGTAGAGCACTAAGTGCTGGATTACCGAGCCTGGATCTGAATTCAGTTTTATTTTTGTTAATAATACTGAACAATCTCTCACAGCCTGCATTAGAATGGTAAAGAACTAATATTCCTCTCATAAACTGACAAAGAAGAGAAAATGTATATCTTCCATTTATTGGTTCTTTTAGCTGGGAAATAAGGTGCCATTGCACATCAACTCTGCATTAAGTACAACATCATACAGAATGCCAACTTGATACTTCAGGAACTCTCCTAATTTATCAGCAGGTGTTACTGCAGCACGGGGCATCAAATGACAGGGACAACCTGTTATGTACACTAATGAAGACATTTTTCAAAATACAGAATACAACTCCTTTATGAATTCCAATCATCACTGATGCATTATTAGCTGAAAACTCCATACAGTTCGGCCAAGTTATTTCATGTTTATTCAAAGCATTATCACATATCAAAACTGTTTCCTCCAGTGGAATCTACTGTTAATTCTGGTAATGAAAGAAGATCACTCTGACTTTGCCCTTTTCATTGTCAAAGTCTCTTAAAGAGATTGAGTACAACTTTTTATCATCATAATCACTACTCCTGTCTGTGGTAATACTAAACATCCCAATTTTCATGGCCTCTGCAATTTTAAGTGAAGTATCTTCAGCTGAACACCAAACAATATTGGATTATTTTGATCTTGCACATGCATATTCTCTTCAATTGGAATCAGGAAACATACGTTTGAACAAAGGACAAATGTAGTCTTCTACCACTAGGGGTAGTCCATGTTCTATTAAGAACTCGGTAAATAACACCTCTGCAGTTATTCCACATCAAATTTACCATGACCAATATTAAAGTCCTTTCCACACAGCCTGCAATGGGCGTGAAGATGCTTTAGAATGAAACGCTGTAATATGTAATTCATGCATTCATCTCTGAATCAGATTTTCTTCTTTTTGTAATCCATCTGTGAAATTATCTGAAAAACACTTCTGCTCCAGCACACGCATCGACTAGAATAAATCTGACTTGACTTTTAGCTCCAAAGACCTACAGACTGGTAATGTACCAAATATGAATTAGAACAAAGAATCTGCAAGCAAAGAATAAAAATCAGAAAACCAGTCTGTTCTCTCCTAACTAAGCCATACAGCTGCTATAAAAAGAATCCGAGGTCAAAAGTTTAAAAGTAGAAACCAGCATGTTTGCTGAAAATAGGACAGCTGCTATAAATAGAATATAATACTGTTAGGAAAGTGCATGCAAGTCTATGGACAAGCATACTCTTGTGTCAGTACGTAGAAGCCATCTTTTCTATAATATAGTCTGCGGCATTAATGGAATGTTAATAAAAATGAGAAAACAAATTATTATCTTTTTTGGAGGGGGATATACTGGAACTGCATAATCCATATACATTTATGCATAAGGCATAATTTTGTGGAAAAAAAAGCAGAATGATTACACCAAAAGCGTAATGGTTGAAATATCCTGACAATATAATCAGGTCATCTAAATATGTCTAAAAAAAACTTTATTTGTCTACCTCCAACTGTCTTTACTTAATGGTGCGAGCAAGAGTTTTGCCAAAAAAGTCAGTCTCAAAAGTTCCAAAATGTGTAAAATAAAATTTGAAAACTTGCTGTAATGACTTGAAAATTCTATGAGATCACTGACTCATGACCATAATAAAGTGTGCAAATTTACATGTCTTGAAATATAAAAAGTTCTTGTTCAACTGTACAAAAGTGGATTTAAGACAGACGTATGGACTGACAGCAGCAAAGCAATATGTCCTTTTCTGCTATTGCCGTGAGGGCAAAGAAAGATTTGGTAACTGTATTAATTATTCAAGTTTTGTAACTTACCACCAGCACCAGCCAAGACCATTCTGGGACCTTTGTAATGCTCTGAAATAAAATTCACCAGGTCTGGTCTCTTGAGAGACCTGAAAAATAATGCAAAATAAAGGTTCAATCAAGCATTTTGTCTTGCTGTTTTCAGGCTATAATGTATTGATCTAGTGCAGGCAAATATTCTAAAAGATCCAAAAATCTGAAAAAATAATCTTGTCATCTAAATACACACATCTAAAACGGAAACTAAATTTCATTTGCCAGCATCATGCAGTTTCTGCCTAATGATGCCAAACAGGTTTGAGGAAGAGCCCAAGTCATAAAGTTATTTAAAAAACGACACAAAAATGGAAAATTTTCTTCTATTGCATTAAAAATCAAATCAGTTCATTTACATTGTATTCAAACAAGCTTACCAATGATTTCATTTGTCTACCTCAAGTCCTTTTTGCCTAAATGAGCTAATTAGCTCCCAGGGATTGAACAATGGATACAAGTGTAGGTAGAAAGATGGATAGGATCAATTTAAGACTGCCCCAAAATTCTAAGATCTGTATTATACTTCCTTTATGTTCAAATACAGAAAAGAATTAAACAATGAACATTTATATTAAAGCTATTGCAAAGTCTATATTACAACTAGTTTTAGAGACCAACTGCTACCACCAATCTAAGATATTGTAATTAACCCAATTTGTTGGACCCTCTAATTTTCTGGACAACATATTTTCAACTTCTATCAATTTTGAGTAGACAAATTATCTGGGCATCAAAAACATTTTTAAAAATATATTTTATAAAGCTGATGAAAAAAATAGAATTCAGTTGGAATAGAAACAAAGGAATGTTTTTAATGTTTTAACTGTATTCCAATCTGGTGATTGAATTATCAACCCTCTGACCATGAAACCACTTTGATTATTCTAACTATAGGTGGATTAAATGAAGCTGTAAAAGGCTGCAATAAGTTCAGTTGACAGTCTCCACAACTTGTGATGAGCAGATCCATAAACAAAGTGAGCTGCAAGAATGAAAAGGTAATGATAAAGGAACAACCACCTTTCATCTCTGGCTGTGTGGGTTCGAGTCTCGGATTCGGCTAATGTGGGTATGTGAGAAAGCTTGCCAGTAGCTTCTCGTGAGTCGGTGGTTCTTTCCGGGGTTTTCCTGGGTTCTTCTTCCACCATTAATACTGGCCGCCATGTATAGCCTATCGTGTACTGAACAATGGCGTTAAACCCTACAAAAACAACAACAACCTTTCATCTAAAGACAATTTGGCAAAATTAATTCATGTTCCACTTTGATATCTGTAAAATTTATGGTCTTCAGTATTACATATGTCTGCAGGCTTCTTTTATATTTACTGCTGGAGAACACGAAAAGGGAGACAAACAGTCATGCACATCAGTTCCTATTCTAAGCTGGAATAACTTTTGTGATATAAAGTGTTTATATATGTATGCAGACTATTATCATTGCTTTTTTTCTTTTCCAGTAAAATAAACCCGGTTTACATTTATTTTGATAAAGCAGTCAACATCTTTGACATGCAAGTTTCATAACTTCTTGCTGTCTCTGTTTTATACAATGGTATTTTTCCCCTTTGTAACCTCATTGTGGATTAAATGTAGCATTTTTTAATTTCTCAGCAAAGAGTACATGTGCAGCATCTTTATAGGTTAACTCAGAACTTTGCATCGACCTTCTCTTGTTTATTATGCATGGCAATATTTCACTAGCAAGTGCAGTGATTAGTAATGTCATCATGCATGAAAAAAAGTCAAGACAATACGAAGAAAGGTCAACAATGATTTGACATTTCATTTAAATAATTGGAAGATAATCATATTTTCTAAATTTCTCTCTTCTGTTCAACAAGACATCAAAGGCATCCTGATAAATCTTTCTCTTTTTACGATATCAAAAAGTAATAAAAATAAAATATTTTTCAGCATGTGAAGAATGAAAACTTACATAATATTCTCAGTGGGACCAAGGATAGTTCTGCCAAGTGGTGTACCTTGGAAAGCTGTGGCATGAAGATGATCAAATACAACCTCCTGCAGGTTGGTCTCCACTTCCTACAATAATAAGAGCTATTAGAGAAAAGTACACAACTAGAACTATCAGAAAATAGTACATCACAAAGGGACCTGTCTACTACAGTTTGCTTGCCAAGGTCATTATGGGAGGAATTTATGTTGGGAAACCAATGTAAGGCTAAGTTGCATATTCAAAGATCATTGCCTCTCTAAATGATGACAAAGAATACTGGAAACTAAACTCCATCAAGATCTTGTCAGTATGAAGCTACATGCGAATTTCAGGCTAAAATTTATTTTAAACAACACCCCAAAAAAACCAACCTTGGTAAGATCATGTTGTTGAAGTCCAAGACAGGAAAGTGGACAAACAGCAGCCACCACTCTTGTAAATGATATGGAACATTAAAAATAACTCATTTCGTTAAAATCCAACAATTTCCAGTCCAGTAAAGTCAAGGCTTCACCAACTGCATCAACCAAAGCTCTCAAAACACAAACATGTGACATTGATAGAGTACCCTGCCAACCATGATTGATATTTTTTCTTGTAAAATCATTTTTCATGTTTCAGTTACTCGTCTAGCAATTTCTTTTCCATATTACAGTGACAATCAATATAAACATATAGCTTTCTTTATTCCTGAACAAGACAGTGTCTGATCCATCTAAAGACTTTTGTAGAGGCAGGCAGTATAATTAATATTAAAATGTCCTTATTGGTACTAAAGTACCATATAGTGTTAATTGGATATTTTAACGTAGCTTTAACAATATTTTAGTCATATCACTACAATGTCTGCACTGTGGCAGTTATAGTGATGTCTATCACTGAGGCATCATGCCGCAGACATGTCCCACCCAGTCACATTAACCTAACATTAGGCTGACCAGTCCTAGCACTAGCCTCTTAATGCAGAGCGCCAAGTGAGGTAGCTGTTAGTACCATTTTTATAAGTCTTTGTTATGACTTGGCTGGGGTTCAAACCCACGACTTCCCTCACCTGAAGCAGATGCTCTAACCACTTAGGCCAGAGGAGCGGTGTACCCTAGTTCTGAGAGAAATACATTTTTGGCAATTTTATAAAGTAATGGTACTTTAGTCTTGGCTAGTAATATCTGGATCATTATGGATCTAGACTAATGATATTAAAGGTGGTCAATTTTGATGGGAATTATTTTTATAATCTCACTCTGAGATTGCTCAATTTCTGCACTGCCGAAATATTCCTGCTATATGACCTGTTGCAGTGGTATGGCAGGATAGGGAAATATCTGGGTACAATGCCAAGTCTGTAGAGTTTAGGTAATGGGGGGGGGGGGGGCAGGATACGGAAGTGTTAGTGTACAATGATCATTCAGCAGAGGAGGCTGGCTAACACAGGGATCAATACATGGAAGTGTCAGTGTACAATGTCCAGTTTGTAAAGGACACAGAGTAATAGTGGGAAATGGATACAAAAGTGTCAGTCATGATGGCCAGTCTGCAGCAAAAGCTGGCTTACGGTTGGATCAGTATAGGTAAATATCAGTGTACAATGCCAAGTCTGCAGAGGAGGCTGGGTAATGGTGAGGACAGGAAGGAAAGTGTCAGTGTATAATGGCCAGTCTGCAAATACAGCTACGTGATAATGGGGTCAGTATAGAATATGCCAATGTACAATGGCCAGTCTGAAAAATGACGCTGGGTAATGGGGGGTGGGTGAAGGATAGAGAATGCCAATGTATGATTGGCCAGTCTGAAAAATGAGGCTTGGTAATGGTGGGGACATAGAGAATGCCAGTGTACAATTGGCCAGTCTGAAAAAAGAGGCTGGGTAATGGTGGGGACATAGAGAATGCCAGTGTACAATTGGCCAGTCTGAAAATTGAGGCTGGGTAATGGTGGGGACAGGATAGAGAATGCCAGGGTATGATTGGCCAGTCTGAAAATTGAGGCTTGGTAATGGTGGGGACAGGATAGAGAATGCCAGTGTATGATTGGCCAGTCGGAAAATTGAGGCTTGGTAATGGTGGGGACAGGATAGAGAATGCCAGTACAATTGGCCAGTCTGAAAATTGATGCTGGTAATGGTGGGGACAGGATAGAGAATGCCAGTGTACAATTGGCCAGTCTGAAAATTGATGCTGGGTAATGGTGGGGACAGGATAAGGATGCATCAGTGTAAGATTCACAGCCAACTTTAAATGTCCACTGCGTATGTTACTGTTGAAGAATCTGTGAAACCTACAAGAAATATGCTTCAAAGTATAACAATTCAATCTGAATCCATTACCATGCATAATTTATGGTATTCATGCAATTGTTTCAATTCTAGAGTCAAGATGGCTCAATGGGTGTTGAAATGGGGAGCCTTTTTCTTATTGCCATGGCAATAGATTTTACAACAAAAAAGTAATGTCAGTAATAAGAAATTTCTGCAGGATCACTGACAAAACAAATCTGATTCAGACTTCTCTGAGTTTTTCTTACAAGCTTCCTATCAATTCTGCCAAAAAGGGTATTCAAAACTGCCAGTAAAACAACCCAGATCTGATGCTGCAAATGGCATGCAAGTTTGTTACACAGTCAGATCCATTTAATTCTAGTCAGGAAGTCTGTGACTGGCCACAGAACAACCGATCAAAAGCATCAATACATAATCTGCATTATTTTTTTAAAATAAAAGTACAAATATTTGCATCATGCAAATCTTCATAGTCAGAAAGGACATGAGACTCATTCATTTTTTATAAGCAAACTACATGTTGCAGACATAAGGAGGGAAATGCAAGGTAACAATAAATCAATCTTTTCAGTAATTCAACTTTTGTTCATGTGTTCTCCATGGTGATTGACTGTGGTTAATGTAAATTCCCACCAATGTCACTGCAAATTTCTAATTGTCATCAGTATTTGAGATTATATGCAACTGTTTTATTATTACAGCAATGGGTTAGAGAAACTGCATTATCTCAAATAAAAAGTATTGGTGGCAGAAGGGTATTGTCTGGCCCGGACAATTAAGTCATCCTTTTCATTCACAGTTTTTTTTCAAAGTACCAGGTGGTCACTGGTCTAAGGTGGTTACTTGTATAGATTACTCGCACATCTCACCTATCTCCATGAGATTGTCTTACTGATTTCCATCCTTAGGATGTGAGAAAGCTTGCCAGTAACTTTTTCTATTCTTCCTCCACCAAATATATTTGCCACCATGTGTTTAAAAATGGTACTAAATGCACAAAACCAAACCAAATCACTTTTGTTCACTGGACACTAATGATTGCAGTTCAGTAAAACATTCTTAAATGAACACAGTTTTTAGAAAGGTAGACAGCTGAATTAGGTTTGATAAGTACCTGAATTGCTAAATTTTGGACCAAAATATATGACCAGTCTGTACAGGATGCCAGCTTACAGTGAAGCTCTATACTTCAATGCATTTCATTTCAATAACCAAATATTTCATTATCAGAAAAGTTTAAAGGAGACCATAATGACATCTGACAGACTTTGCAAATTTTGAAGAAAAATGTTTCCTGTTAAAATAATATCCAGGGTTTCGACTGGCTTTTTTCTTCCAATGGCATGATGTTACCTACGAACAGATTTTGAGGTAGAACATTACTCAAACTTTTTGCATCCAGCAATTGTTCATACTGAAATAACCTGAAATAGATCAGACAGTAATATAACTAAGTACAAAGTTATGAAATTGCCGGGTCGGCAAACTTGTTTTGTCATTAAAGGCATCACTGTAATAAGACCCCACTGATCAGGAGAAAATTTTGTTTAATTTTTCTTTCTTTCTTACATTCAGATTTTTTAAATAGATCACTGAAATAAAACAAATTTGTTCGCATAGCATGAATGAAGTATACTGAAAGTGACAGTGGCACATAAATACAAGTCAGGAGTGGCACAAAAATACAGGTCAGAAGTTTTTTCTTTCAAGTATGCCATCTCATTTTATGCTCATAGAAGTTTTAACTGTCCAAGTCAGCAGTGGGGCATTACATACTGGTCTCAAATGGAGCTAGAGTCAGGTGACACTCATGTGACTGCTGACTGAGGTATACTGCTCTTACCGACCTATGACTGAAACACTCGAGATATACAACCAGAAAAGTTGTTTGGTCACACTCTCAACAGCCTGAAAACCCCAAGAGTGGATCTAAGGAAGTGTGTAAAATAAATTCTTGTTCATCTTCAATGCTAATTTACTTTTATTTGTTGGAAAAACCTAATCGCAAAATAAAGATGCCAAACCTGAAAAGAACTAACAGCCAAGAAATCACCCCTCCCCATAAAAATGTAAAAACAACCCAAACCACTGATATAGATAATTTAATCATAAAATAACTAGTCATTTGTAATACTGTAGCAATATTAAATGTTTGTAAATGCTGCAACATGGAAAATATGTGAATTAATGGCCATTGAAAAAATAATACCCCTTTCTATTGTCATTACCATGAACAGAACAGTCATGAATTAATAATTAATAACGTGTAATATTTTATATTCATAAAAGTTTTATCTGTCCAAGTCAGCAGTGGGGCATCACACACTGGACTCCAATGGAGCTAGAGTCAGGTAATGCTCATGTGACTGCTGACTCAGGTATACTGCTCTTACACACCTATGACTCAAGCACTCTCGATGTACAACCGGAAAAGTTGTTGGGACAGATTGTGAACAGCGTGAAAAGCCCAAGAGTGGATCTAAGGAAGTGTGTAAAATAAATTCTTGTTTATCTTCAATGCTAATTTACTTTTATTTGTTGGAAAAACCTAATCACAAAATAAAGATGCCAGCCCTGGAAAGAACTAACTGCCAAGAAACCTCCCCCACAAAAATGTAAAAATACAAAACAAACTGATACAGAAAAATCAGTCACAAAACAACTAGTCATTTATAATATTGTAGCACCACTAAATGTTTGTGAATGCCGCAACATAGAAAATATGTGAATTAATGACCAGTAAATACATAATTCCCTTTCCTATAGTCATTACCATGAACAAAACTGGTTATATGAATTAATAATTGACAAGTCTGTAATAGTTTATGCTCATGAAAGTTTTATCTAAGTCAGCAGTGGGGCATCACACACTGGACTCCAATGGAGCTAGAGTCAGGTGACACTTACGTGACTGCTGACTGAGGTATAATACTCTTACACACCTATGACTCAAGCAGTCTCAACGTACAACTGGAAAGTTGTTGGGACAGACTGTTAACAGAATGAAAACCCCAAGAGTGGATCTAAGGAAGTGTGTAAAATAAATTCTTGTTTCTCTTCATTGCTAATTTATTTTTATCTGTTGAGAAAATCCTTATCACAAAAATACTTGTTTCAAATTCTTTTGTTAGTTTTGTTTTCAAAACTTGCAGAAACTGCTGAAATAAAAATCTGACATCCCCCACACAAAAAAAACTACAGTAAAAAATTTTTTCAATTATAAAGCTACTTATTTGGATTTAAGGAAGTGTTGCAAAAACCTAATCACAAAAATGTTTGCTTTAAATTATTGAAATAAAAATGACTACCCCAAAACAAATTACTGCCAAAAAATGTATCACAAGAACTGACAGAGAAAAATCATTTATAACAAAATTAGTTATTTGCAATATTAAAGCACCATTAAATGTTTGTGAATGCTGTAACATAGAAAGTCTGTGAATTAATGACCATTAAAATTATAATACCCTTCCCAACAGTCATTACCACAAAAAGAAATATGAGGAATTAAATGTAATCAATAATTCTGTAATAGTTTATGCTGATAGAAGTTTTAACTGTCCAAGTCAGCAGTGGGGCATCACACACTGGACTCCAATGGAGCTAGAGTCAGGTGACACTCATGTGACTGATGACTAAGGTATACTGCTCTTACACACCTATGACTCAAGCACTCTCGATGTACAACCGGAAAAGTTGTTGGGACAGACTGTTAACAGCCTGAAAACCCCAAGAGTGGATCTAAGGAAGTGTGTAAAATAAATTATTCTTTCCCTTCATTGCTAACTTATTTTATTTGTTGAGAAAATCCTTATCACAAAAATGTGTTTCAAATTCTTTTGTTAACATTATTTAAAAACTTGCAGGTACTGTGCTGAAATAAAAATTCTTGCTATTCATCACTGCTAACTGACTTTATTTGATGGAAAAACCTAATTGCCAAAAATATTTGCATTAAGGTACTGAAATAAAGATGCAGATTCTGAAAGGAGTTAAATGCCAAGAAAAGAAAACAAAATTATACAAAAATTACAGATATAGAAAAATGAATTATAAAACAACTAATTTCAATGTAATATTGTAGCACTAATAAATGTTTATGAAAGCTGTAACATAGAATGTCTGTGAATTAATTACCATTAAAAACATAATACCCTTTCCTATAGTCATTACCATGAAAAGAACTATGAGGAGTGAAACATATCTTAAGTCTGAAATAGTTTATGCTGATCAAAGTTTTAACTGTCCAAGTCAGCAGTGGGGCATCACACACTGGACTACAATGGAGCTAGAGTCAGGTGACACTCATGTGACTGCTGACTGAGGTATACTGCTCTTACACACCTATGACTCAAGCACTCTCGATGTACAACCAGAAAAGTTGTTGGGACAGACTGTGAACAGCCTGAAAAACCCAAGAGTGGATCTAAGGAAGTGTGTAAAATAAATTCTTGTTTCTCTTCATTGCTAATTTATTTTTATTTGTTAAGAAAATGCTCATCACAAAAATGCTTGTTTCAAATTCTTTTGTTACTTTTGTTTCAAATACTTGCAGAAACTGTTGAAATAAAAATTGCCCCCCCCCCTTTCTTAAACTGTAAAATATTTAACAGAAAATCAATTATGAAACTACTTATTTGGATCCAAGGAAGTGTGTAAAATAAATTCTTGTTTCTCTTCATTGCTAACTTATTTTTATTTGCTGAAAAACCTAATCACAAAAATATTTGCTTTAAATTATTGAAATAAAAATGACTACCCCAAAAAGAATTAACTGTCGAAAAAGTATCACAAGAACTGAAAGAGAAAACTCACTTATAACACAACTAGTTATTTTCAATATTGAAGCACCAATAAATGTTTCTGAATGATGCAACATAGAATATCTGTGAATTAATGACCATTAAATACATAATACCCTTCCCAACAATCATTACCACAAAAAAGAAATATGAGGAATTAATTGTAATCAATAATTCTGTATTAGTTTATGCTGATAAAAGTTTTATCTGTCCAAGTCAGCAGTGGGGCATCACACACTGGACTCCAATGGAGCTAGAGTCAGGTGACACTCATGTGACTGCTGACTGAGGTATACTGCTCTTACACACCTATGACTCAAGCACTCTCGATGTACAACCGGAAAAGTTGTTGGGACAGACTTTTAACAGCCTGAAAACCCCAAGAGTGGATCTAAGGAAGTGTGTAAAATAAATTATTCTTTCCCTTCATTGCTAACTTATTTTATTTGTTGAGAAAATCCTTATCACAAAAATGTGTTTCAAATTCTTTTGTTAACATTATTTAAAAACTTGCAGATCCTGTGCTGAAATAAAAATTCTTGTTTCTCATCATTGCTAACTGATTTTATTTGTTGGAAAAACCTAATTGCCAAAATGTTTGCTTTAAATTACTGAAATAAAGATGAAAATCCTGAAAGGTATTAACTGCCAAGAAAAAAACACAAAATTATACAAAAATTACAGATACAGAAAAAAATCAATTAAAAAACAACTAGTCATTTCTATGTAATATTGCAGGACAAATAAATGTTTATGAAAGCTGTAGCATAGAATGTCTGTGAATTAATTACCGTTAAAAACATAATACCCTTTCCTACAGTCATTACCATGAAAAGAACTATGAGGAGTGAAACGTATCTTAAGTCTGAAATAGTTTATGCTGATCAAAGTTTTAACTGTCCAAGTCAGCAGTGGGGCATCACACTGGACTACAATGGAGCTAGAGTCAGGTGACACTCATGTGACTGCTGACTGAGGTATACTGCTCTTACACACCTATGACTCAAGCACTCTCGATGTACAACCAGAAAAGTTGTTGGGACAGACTGTGAACAGCCTGAAAACCCCAAGAGTGGATCTAAGGAAGTGTGTAAAATAAATTCTTGTTTCTCTTCATTGCTAATTTATTTTTATTTGTTAAGAAAATGCTCATCACAAAAATGCTTGTTTCAAATTCTTTTGTTACTCTTGTTTCAATACTTGCAGAAACTGTTGAAATAAAAATTGCCCCCCCCCCTTTTTAAACTGTAAAATATTTAACAGAAAATCAATTATGAAACTACTTATTTGGATCCAAGGAAGTGCGTAAAATAAATTCTTGTTTCTCTCCATTGCTAACTTATTTTTATTTGTTGAGAAAATGCTCATCACAAAAATGCTTGTTCCAAATTCTTTTGTTACTTTTGTTTCAATACTTGCAGAAACTGTTGAAATAAAAAGTGGCCCCCCCCAAAAAAATTTTTTTTTTTATACTGTAAAATATTTAATACAAAATCAATTATTAAACTACTTATTTGGATCTAAGGAAGTGTGTAAAATAAATTCTTGTTTCTCTTCATTGCTAACTTATTTTTATTTGTTAAAAAAGCTAACCACAAAAATATTTGCTTTAAATTATTGAAATAAAAATGACTACCCCAAAAAGAATCAACTGCCGAAAAAGTATCACAAGAACTGAAAGAGAAAAATCACTTATAACACAACTAGTTATTTCCAATATTGAAGCACCAATAAATGTTTCTGAATGATGCAACATAGAATATCTGTGAATTAATGACCAGTAAATACATAATTCCCTTTCCTATAGTCATTACCAAGAAAAGAACTATGAGGAATTAATTGTAATCAACAATTCTGTATTAGTTTATCTGTCCAAGTCAGCAGTGGGGCATCACACACTGGACTCCAATGGAGCTAGAGTCAGGTGACACTCATGTGACTGCTGACTGAGGTATACTGCTCTTACACACCTATGACTCAAGCACTCTCGATGTACAACCGGAAAAGTTGTTGGGACAGACTTTTAACAGCCTGAAAACCCCAAGAGTGGATCTAAGGAAGTGTGTAAAATAAATTATTCTTTCCCTTCATTGCTAACTTATTTTATTTGTTGAGAAAATCCTTATCACAAAAATGTGTTTCAAATTCTTTTGTTAACATTATTTAAAAACTTGCAGGTACTGTGCTGAAATAAAAATTCTTGCTATTCATCACTGCTAACTGACTTTATTTGATGGAAAAACCTAATTGCCAAAATATTTGCATTAAGGTACTGAAATAAAGATGCAGATTCTGAAAGGAGTTAAATGCCAAGAAAAGAAAACAAAATTATACAAAAATTACAGATATAGAAAAATGAATTATAAAACAACTAATTTCAATGTAATATTGTAGCACTAATAAATGTTTATGAAAGCTGTAACATAGAATGTCTGTGAATTAATTACCATTAAAAACATAATACCCTTTCCTACAGTCATTACCATGAAAAGAACTATGAGGAGTGAAACATATCTTAAGTCTGAAATAGTTTATGCTGATCAAAGTTTTAACTGTCCAAGTCAGCAGTGGGGCATCACACACTGGACTACAATGGAGCTAGAGTCAGGTGACACTCATGTGACTGCTGACTGAGGTATACTGCTCTTACACACCTATGACTCAAGCACTCTCGATGTACAACCAGAAAAGTTGTTGGGACAGACTGTGAACAGCCTGAAAACCCCAAGAGTGGATCTAAGGAAGTGTGTAAAATAAATTCTTGTTTCTCTTCATTGCTAATTTATTTTTATTTGTTAAGAAAATGCTCATCACAAAAATGCTTGTTTCAAATTCTTTTGTTACTCTTGTTTCAATACTTGCAGAAACTGTTGAAATAAAAATTGCCCCCCCCCCCATTTTTTTTAAACTGTAAAATATTTAACAGAAAATCAATTATGAAACTACTTATTTGGATCCAAGGAAGTGTGTAAAATAAATTCTAGTTTCTCTTCATTGCTAACTTATTTTTATTTGCTGAAAAACCTAATCACAAAAATATTTGCTTTAAATTATTGAAATAAAAATGACTACCCCAAAAAGAATTAACTGTCGAAAAAGTATCACAAGAACTGAAAGAGAAAACTCACTTATAACACAACTAGTTATTTTCAATATTGAAGCACCAATAAATGTTTCTGAATGATGCAACATAGAATATCTGTGAATTAATGACCATTAAATACATAATACCCTTCCCAACAATCATTACCACAAAAAAGAAATATGAGGAATTAATTGTAATCAATAATTCTGTATTAGTTTATGCTGATAAAAGTTTTATTTGTCCAAGTCAGCAGTGGGGCATCACACACTGGACTCCAATGGAGCTAGAGTCAGGTGACACTCATGTGACTGCTGACTGAGGTATACTGCTCTTACACACCTATGACTCAAGCACTCTCGATGTACAACCAGAAAAGTTGTTGGGACAGACTGTTAACAGCCTGAAAACCCCAAGAGTGGATCTAAGGAAGTGTGTAAAATAAATTATTCTTTCCCTTCATTGCTAACTTATTTTATTTGTTGAGAAAATCCTTATCACAAAAATGTGTTTCAAATTCTTTTGTTAACATTATTTAAAAACTTGCAGATCCTGTGCTGAAATAAAAATTCTTGTTTCTCATCATTGCTAACTGATTTTATTTGTTGGAAAAAACCTAATTGCCAAAATGTTCGCTTTAAATTACTGAAATAAAGATGAAAATCCTGAAAGGTATTAACTGCCAAGAAAAAAACACAAAATTATACAAAAATTACAGATACAGAAAAAAATCAATTAAAAAACAACTAGTCATTTCTATGTAATATAGCAGGACAAATAAATGTTTATGAAAGCTGTAGCATAGAATGTCTGTGAATTAATTACCGTTAAAAACATAATACCCTTTCCTACAGTCATTACCAAGAAAAGAACTATGAGGAGTGAAACGTATCTTAAGTCTGAAATAGTTTATGCTGATCAAAGTTTTAACTGTCCAAGTCAGCAGTGGGGCATCACACACTGGACTACAATGGAGCTAGAGTCAGGTGACACTCATGTGACTGCTGACTGAGGTATACTACTCTTACACACCTATGACTCAAGCACTCTTGATGTACAACCGGAAAAGTTGTTGGGACAGACTGTTAAAAGCCTGAAAACCCAAGAGTGGATCTAAGGAAGTGTGTAATATAAATTATTGTTCCCCTTAATTGCTAACTTAAATTTATTTGTTGGAAAAAACCTAATCACAAAAATGTTTGCTTTAAATTACTGAATTAAGACACCTATCATGAAAAGAATTAATCACCAAGAAAAGAACAAAAGCTATTAAAAAAATGAGATATAGAAAAATCAATGATAAAACAACTAGTCATTTGTAATAATTTAGCACTAATAAATGTTTGTGAATGCTAAACAGAGAACATCTGTGAATTATTAACCAAGAAAAACACAATACCCTTTTCTATAGTCAAACTATGAACAGAACTGTCAAGAATTAAGTACAATCCTAAAGACTGTAATATTTTATGTTCTTAAAAGTTTAAACTGTTGTCGAAGTCAGCAGTGGGGCATCACACACTGGACTTGAATGGAGCTAGAGTCAGGTGACACTCATGTGACTGCTGACTAAGGTATACTGCTCTTTCATACATATGACTCAAGCACTCTCGATGTACAACCGGAAAAGTTGTTAGGCCAGACTTAAAACAGCCTGATAACCCCAAGAGTGGATCTAAGGAAGTGTGTAATAGAAACTCTTAATTCTCTTCATAGCAAACCAAGTTTTATTGTTTGGATAAACCATTATTAAAAAAAGTTTTGTTTCAAATTCTTTTGTTAACTTTATTTCCAAATGTTTAGAAAATGTGTTGAAATATTTACAAAGCAATAAACACAAAGTTGTTATCTTTTGGAATAAAATGCATTTCTAAAATCTGATTTCAAAAGAATTAATTTTATTTAAATCTTATAAAATATAACTGGAATGGGACATTAAAATTTCATTAAGATGCACCATGGAAAAAGCATTGAAAATTATGATGAAAATTCAACACTACATGCACTTACTCATCAGTGTTCCAACTAGCTAAAATTAGAGAAGCGTGATGTCATATGCATATTTCTAAAGACACCTCTTGTCTTTCCTCACATTCCTAATTTTTAAAGCACTTTAATTCTTTTAACTCTTTTTTCATGAGCACTTATTTGAATCCATTCTTTGTAATTCAATAACTCAATCAGAAATGTGAATGAATGTCGTTTCTGCTTGCTGTTCATATGTATGGTATGGAGTGTGGATAATGGATGTAAAATTTACATCGAGTATGGATATGCTGATTCTGTTGACAAAATGTACACAAATACATGACTAGACATGAAAATGTTCATAAAACAGCAAATTTACAGTTCTTTTTGTACATTATAATCACAAAATGCTTCAAACATGTGTCAGAGTTGAGAACAGATTACAGTTTTGCAAGATTTGTAAATGTTTCACAAAAGGAAAGAACAGAACACTGTGGCAGCCATAGCAGATAATAGATCGGCAACAATTATATTTTATAACCAACTAGACATCACAAGAAGTCCTCTGATGAAATCCCCATGTCAGTATGACTTTCTGTTCAGGAGGATTAACAATAACAAGATTTTCAAGACGGCTTTTGTGGTAACCATACTGGATGCCAGGCTGGCAGCTTATCATTTAGGATCGACTAGACATCATAAGAAGTCTTTAAGTGAGAACTATTCTGACAAGACTATCCAATTAGCATTAACGATAAGAACATTTTAACAAGATGAAATGGTACAATATTGGAAGCTGCACTAGTTTTGTTCTGGACCAAATATCCCATGGGATGAATGTGTGTGTAATCTATCACGCCAATCCTCCAAAATACTTTAGAAGAAGCAGTGATAACAAACTTGTGCTAACAGATGGGTGTATGATGGACAACCGACCATCACATAAGCTCTTTTTGTATATGACTTGTAGAAGTAAAAATGTGGCCCTGAGCAAGTACATATTTGTACAGCACTAAAAATGAAATTATTCCATAATGTAATAAAGACCTTCAAAGCTTAAAAAAATATACAGTAGTCCCCCTCTTGAATGGCCCCCCTGACCAGCGGTCACCTGCTTCTTACAGCCAGAATCCGTTGGCACCGACGAGTTTGTGTTCAAAAGTACCCCTCATGAAAGGCCACCCGGCTAACGCGACCAGCATATTAGTGCAATATAAAATTTACCCCTCACAAGCAGCCACATTTTTATTTTGATATGTATCCAGAACCAGTGTTTTATTTAATCCGATTTCTATTTCCCAATGTCAGGTTTTTGTTACTGAAAGAAGTGTTGACTAAAGTACATGTACCACTAAGGTTAATATTATATCATTTATGCCTCACGGGAAGCCACATTTATTCCATAAAGTCGAGAAAGACTCAAATTTTAATCCATACAAAAGGGTAAGTACATGTAATCCAATTAGCCTTACTGCTCTGTTATCATAAGATGTCTGGTTTAGTCACTTCGATAATTGTTAAAATTACAATTATTGAACAGTAGTAACAGCTGAGAAGTGGCAGCATCGATGTACAATACCCAAGTCAGCAGGAAATTGGTTTGATAGCCTTTATGGCTTCCCTTAGTAAGATGTTCACTTTGATAATTAGTGGCTATTACTAATGACAATAATTGTCAAAATTACAAATCCTAATGGCCACGAGGTCAAATCTGCGTGATGTTAATGGTACATATCAAAGCCGTTTTGGCTTCACTCACTTAGTGTAAAGAAATGTATAAAAACAATAGGGTACCAGACTGCGACTAACGAATCACGTGACAAGATCACTTCCTTTAAAAACATGGCAATTTGTTTAGATGCATGAAAAAATTGTTTTATCAGTATTGTAGTTGGCAAGAGGTTCGGGGGGGGGGGGGGGGGAGGAGAGGATTCTTGCAGAAAAGTAATGTCGGAAAGACTCAGATAAACAATATCGTGAAAGATAAGAAAACAATTCTGCAGAAGTGGGAAGGTGAAATGGACGAAGAAAGGAAGATTGTTTGAGCCAGATGTTTGTATCCTGATTTGAATGACAAGAAAAGGCAAAAATTTTGTCAGCTGAATTGAGATATGACGACTTTACTGCAAGTAATAGACAGTTGCACAGATTTCAAGTGTGACACAATATTAAGAGTTCCGTCCTTATTGGAGAATCAGCTGATGTTAATCAGGGATCGTCCTGGGCTTTGCCAATGTCGCAAATTGCGATTTTTTTCCCTTATTGGCGACAAAAATATCCCATTTGGCGATTTTTTTGGCGACATACTTATTGGTTATTTAATTTGTACATACAATCATGGATTTGGACTGGATAAATTAAAAGGCAGAACTAAAGGAAGCCACAAACTTGACTAAGCAATGCATTGGAATCAGTCTGTTACACAAACGATCCTTTGTTCTTATTGACAACCCCATCTTTACAGTGCATTGTTACATCATAATCTGCTTATGCTGACATCTGGGCTGAGGACTGTATGCTGCGATACAGTCAATCATGCTACCGCACTATACCTACAACTGACTGACTTCTGAAGACGCGAATAGAACGGATACAATTAATTGTATCGCTAATCCTTCTGTTTTTTTGTTTTTTTATATATACACCAATACAATAGTTTTGCTGAACCCTCATAGAAAACTGATAACCTTTTAAGTACCGACTACTGTGTATAAATACAAAGCAAATGGAAAAAATCTCAATCACAATTACATCTGTCGCCAGTGCAGCATTTTACTCATTGATCTTTTCCTTTTGCCATCAGTCCCGTGTTACGGCTGCAGAGACTTAAACTCCGCAACAAGAAATAGCAAAAAAACCCAAACAGTTTTGCATAATTAATAATAATTATTTATTTCTCAAAATACAGAAGTGAAAGAATCCCTAAATTGGGTGTGAATTTATGCTTATATATACGGTCAAGTATTGCCAGGTGTTGACTCGTGTAAGTTTCATTCGTGGGAATGGAGATCCTATTTTTCTTGTCGAGAAAATTTATACAGCATTCAGTGATCATTCTTGGGATTTAGGAAGCAATTCGCTACAAGCTTTGTGAAGCTAGCCGGGGGGGGCTGCTGAGAGACTACTGGTGTCACCTGTCAGCACTGTAGACTGTGAACGTGGATTCCATAAGATGAACCTCATAAAAACTGACATCAGAAATAAGTTCTGCATCCTATCTCTCGAGAATTTAATGAGAATCAGCATGTACAGATGTGAAAAATTAGACTTTGAAACTGCATTCAACAAGTGGGCAGCCCTAAAATCGCGACGGATCTTCATGTAATACTTTGTAACATTTTGTTAATGCTTGTTGTAATTAAAGTATTAACTAACCCATCTTTTGTAATTTTCATTGCCTGTTACATTAATAGACTAAATTAACACTTGGAAAAATGTACACTACTTGTTTTGGCGACACTTTTTGAAAATTGGCGACAAAATATTGAGGTTGGCGATTTTTTTTGCGACAGCTTTTTAAAAGCCAGGACCATCCCTGTTAATAATGAAGTTGTCGAAGATTGGAACAAAAGACTAAACGATATATGCAGGGGATATGACAGCAAGGATATTTTTAATTGTGATGAGACTTGTTTGTTTTTTAGTCTGTTTCCAACAGAGTGACAATGATGTGATCTGTAACATAATTATAAAGACAGTTTTAAAACTTATCAATGGTTATTTATAACATTCTTTTGAAAATGATGAAACAGTTTTTTATTTCATTTATTTCACAACATGCATGTGTTATTTTAATGAAAATATTAAATGTTTTAGAATTAAATGTACTTGTGACTTTCTTCATATGTATTTACTATTCACATTTGTCATCCCCTTCTAGAAAGGCCACCCTCATTATAAGGCCACTTCCCTGCTGCAGTAGGGGTGGCCTTATAAGAGGGGGACTACTGTATACAATTTACTCACCATATCTTTGTATTAACTTTTTTATGATGGGTCAACCAGTAAAACATGAAAGGTAGTGTGAGGCTGTGTTTTTGCCCCCCTTGGCAGTTCTAGCTTGCACACTGCACAATCTATAAAACAATTTAGAAGGTGCAAGAGTGCAACACACACACAGGCACAAACTGTTTATATGAGCCTTTTCCACACATTTTCTTTTCTTTTTTCAATCATTATCGATTCCATGGTACGATATTTCATTGATGATCTGAATTCTGTGTGATTCTCTTACTGAAGTGTTTTCATTTTTTTCACATAATTAATCCTTTGTGATTTTACTGTCTGGAAGATGCGTTCGAAATCAATTGTAGCAACACCAGTAACTGAAAGATGAAGGTTCATTTCTAAAAGAAATTTAATAAACCAAATTTCTATTAAATTACATCAAGGTTATCTCTGGGTTTTATATATGCCATAAGTTTAGGCCGAGTTGTTTAAGATAAAGCAGCAAGCTGATGTTTATTAGCTTTTCGTGTTCTTGTATTTCATGGGCGCCTCCATACCCATCAGAGAAATCTCATTACACAATTTGCAAAACGTAAAGTTTTCTCCTTTACTAGATGGTTTCACAAATCTAAACAAGATGGCACAACTGTCCTTTCAGTTCTGTTTTCTTGTCTTTCCTGGAGAAAATTCTGAACATTCTGCTTTCCTATTCAACATGATTAGAAGTTGAATATTACAAAGATAAGATACAGTGATCGCAGTAACTGTTTGCAAAATCCAATATGGGATAAACACAGGCATGGTAGCCTTGATTTTGAATGAACCAATCATATTGTAGAACAGCATTCCTATGTACATGAGATACATTTCTATCAGAATGGAACCGAGTGCCCGTTCTAAACGGAAAATTGCAAGGAAATTTTTTATTATTTTTTACAATTAAAAAATTGTATTTCTTGGAGAAGAAAAAAAAAACATACACCTGTATTCAGGTCCAAAATACGGAGCAAATTCGGAAAAATGGGACATTTGGCAGGTATGCCAAAAAAGTGTCCTCCTGAGTGGACACCATAACTTGGAACAGGTTCAGCCTAAAAAATTTTAAGTGAATAATATAGATCATTTCATGACATAAAGCTCAATTATCATGCTAAAATATTAAGAAAAAGCTTAGTTGTTATGTTGGTTATTTTTAAGCACACAATAGACTATACATGGCAGCCAGTACAACTGGTGGAGGAAGAGCCCTGGAAAACTGTGGTAAGGACCACTGACATATGGGAAGCTACTAGCAAGCTTTCTCACATACCCACATTGATGAAGCCTGATACTTGAACAGACGTGAACAGAGGTGAGATGGTAGTGTTTAGTAATGATGAGAACTTTAGCCCACTTGGACATCCAGGGTCCCAAGACAAAGCTCTAAGTCATAGTTGGGTACATTAGTAATTCTAGGTAAGGAAATGTTGTCATTGCCTTCATATCATAAATGTTCCATTGAAAACCTCTTTTCATTCTGTTATTTGACAACTGACTCAATTTCTTTTCAATCATCTCTGAGAATTCAGTTAACTCTCAACAACATACCTGCATTTCTCTCAGAATGACTCCCCTTTCTCTTTCAATTTCCTGCTCTCCCAACAAACTGTTTTGGATGATGTCAGCCAGAATGTCTACAGCTGAGAGATGCAAGAGAGTAAAAGATCAATTAACTATTTGTTCTGTGCAGAACAAGCAAACTTTATGAACTGATGTACCCTGTGTCAATAGTTGATAATTTTATCCTAGCTTATTAGGCAATTACTATTTAGCCTTTTTCATAATAAAGGTTTAGCATCATAAAAAAAACTGACAGCATAGCTAATTGTCTTCTGTGGCACATTAACTAGATTTGACTTGGGTTTTTTCGTTTTATGACATAGCAAAACAAGTATGTTATTTAGTGCCAAGGCAACTAAATAAGGTGTCCTACCGAAAGACATCAGCAATCACAGGCCGATCCAATGATAGGATTCAAGCCCAAGTTAAAACAAATCACAAAATTATGAATGTAGGCAATGGTGACCTAATTTTAGCAGGAGTTTAATTCTACCCAAGTTGGATCCACATATTAAACTACCAGACCTTGGAAGTGAAAGTACCGTAAAAACTAATCTAAAACAATGCAAAACCAAAGCAAGACATGCTAGATGGAAAGACAGATGGGGATGCAGATCAGGTGAACACTATAAACTCCTTACATATTTCTTGTGGATCATACAAAAATGGTTTTCATTCTCTGAAAGCAAATCAAATAGTTATCTTCAAGGTAAACAAGAGGACATTAAAACTGACCCAACAGAGCAAACACAAAAACTTGAACCCCATACATTTCACCATAAAATGTAACACAAATGCAATAGAACCTGTCCTGAAAGACCACCCTTCTGCCAAAAATATCGGTCTCTCATAATAGGTTGTATTATATATCACTAAATCTATGCATGGAGATCCTGTTCTCTCAAAACAGATGGTCTCTCAAGACAGGTTTTACTTATTAAGAAGGCCAGCACATGCATGCTGAACCCCTAATCAAAGCACAGCTGTAAAACATGTGACCCTGTCTTCAAGGTCAAATGGTTGACTAAGCATGTTGCAAAGTGAATTATTTCAGGTTAATGATTCATCCTAAGTATAAACAAAACCCATCAAGGTTCTAGGAAATGAACAGCTTTCTACCTAAAACCTTAATGCAAAGTTTCTTACTGTGACCTTGACTCCAAGGTCAAAGAGGCATGCAAACATTTTGCTCATCTTAGTTTTATAATGACCCATCCTAATTGTCTTAGTTTTATAATGACCCATCCTAATTGTCTTAGTTTTATAATGACCCATCCAAAATCGTCTTAGTTTTATAATGACCCATCCAATATGTCTGAGTTTTATAATGACCCATCCAAATTGTCGTAGTTTTATAATCAATCCAAACTGTCTTAGTTTTATAATGACCCATCCAAACTGTCTTAGTTTTTAATCATCCATCCAAATTGTCTTAGTTTTATAATGACCCATCCAAACTGTTAGTTTTATAATGACCCATCCAAACTGTCTTAGTTTTATAATCATCCATCCAAATTGTCTTAGTTTTATAATGACCCATCCCAAGCATGAACAGAATCTATCAATGCAATTAGCAAATACAAGCAGATGGGAAAACATTATTTAACAATAGCCATCCATTCAGCAAAGAAAATACTACTAAGCATTTTCTCTTAAACTGTGCAAAAATATCTTGCCATCAGAAAGTCTACAATCGGAATTTTGAAACAACAATATAGACGTACATTTTTTTTATTAATGAGTAACCACTTTTAATTGCTCAATAAGATGATATTTAAGGTAGACTTTTTTGTTGTTGTGGGGTTTAACGCCATTTTTTAGCACACGATAGGCTATGCATGGCGGCCAGTATTAAATTAATGGTGGAGAAAGAACCAAGGAAAACCCCGGGAAGAAATACCGACCCACGAGAAGCTACTGGCAAGCTTTCTCACATACCCACACTGGTCGAATCCTAGACTCAAACCCACGCAGACAGAGGTGAGATGGCAGTGATCCGTAACAGAGAGCGCTTTAGACCACTTGGCCACTCGGGGCCCTAAGGTAGACTAGTCCAAAAGTTAATAATAACAGCTTAGAGATTTGATTCACCTGCCTGCTCCATCAACACCACCATTTCATATTTTATCTTTTAAAATGCAACATGTTTTTGTTACTGGTGCTTAATAACAACTGCCTGATACTATTAAAATATTGTACGTACAGTGTTCTTTGAATATTTCATTAGCCTGTACACTCTTCATTGAATATCTCATTAGCCTGTACAATCTCTTTGAATATCTCATTATCCTTACAATCTTCCTTGAATATCTCATTATCCTGCATGCAATTTTACATGTTTTGAAAGCATACAAGGGAAAGAAAAGTTTGGAGCACATAGATGTTACATTGTGTTTTGTTGTCAGGGTCATTTATCTTCCTTCCTATACCATATCTGATCACTTTCTCGGCATAAAAAGGGCAAGCCATTTATACAGCTAGAATAGTTCCCCGGATTTCCTCCTGTCCCTGTGGACTTGGCTATGATTCAGGGACAACCTTAAAATATACACACCTGCTTGGCATTACAAAGGAAATTTATCTGTGCAATCAGCATGGATTACTGGCACTGTCCTTATCCCCATCCTTGGAAATGATTGACATCCCCACCAAAGGGATGTGACAATTGGCAAGTACTTAGTATCTTTTTAAACATTGCCAAAAAGCCTATTAAGCCTTTGCTGCTGTATGAATTTCTAAATCATTCATAATTATTTGATTAATGCACTTGTTTCAATTCGATAAGTAATCTAAACTTCTTGTGAAATGGGTGGGGTCATTTCAGGTAATATAAAACAGTTCCAGTTTTCCAGATTGTTGTTATATAGAATCAGAAGAAAACTGCATAGACTGACCACTATATCAGATTGCTGAAAAATTATAAGGTCCAGGTATGTATAATTTATAGTTATAAAAATAAAACAAAGCATTGAAAAAAAGAGACCATAAGAGGGCCCGAGTCACCTGCTGGACATGTACCTAATAGCTAAATGCAACTCTGCCAACCTTCTCAGTGAGTCAGTCTATGTTTTTCATTAAGTTAAACCAAATTTCATTAAGGTGTAACGAAATATCATGTACTGCCATTATTAATGTGGAAAACATGTATCTGAAACTTTATATGTGTAATCTGATTTCACATAAGCATTTAACAATAAACAATGTAAAGTACACTTTTGCCCTAATGACCTCCATTTTATTATCTGTAACTGCAGATCAGAACCACTGCAGGTGAATTATGTCTTATGAGATCTCGCCTCAATCCTTATATTTTTTAAAAAAATAAATTTTCATTTTGACAGAAATCATCTCTCCCACCATAAACAATAGTCAAACTGAGATAAAAAGATGTCAAATGAATTAAATTGTTGCCTTTCTTGCTTTCATTTAAAGAATAGCCAATTATATGACATTTCCTGACTATGTAAGAACGTGGGCATCATCATGAAGAGTGTAAGTAGATTATAGTGTCCAGTCTACCCCTGGTACAGCCATTCTGGTTCCTGGACCAAATCCACCGAGTCAAATGGAAAAACCTAAATCCAGGCTGAACCTAAACAAGTTGACATGCAGATCTGACTGCAACAATTATATTTTCATAATTTTGGTATTGTTCTGTGTGTAATTTATTGCTTGTGTCAGCAAGCCTTACACTTAAATAATTTTCTCCAAATATCTTTTAAATATTTTTCCATTTTAGTAAATGCAGCCATATTTGATGGCAGATTAAAATCAGTTGTATAAATCTGAAAGGTCTTTATGCCGTGCTTGGAGCCATGTTCAGATGAAGTTGGTTAAGCAGTTTTTGAGAAGCTGAAAATATAAATGCCAACAGACACAAAATGGATTACAAGCCATACCAAGCTAGTTATGTCCAGTTAATCTTATAAAAAGGAAGTACATGATGCATTGCTGAGGTTAACCTAAGTTGTGGACAGATGTCGGAATAGATAAGCACACTGGCATGAAAGTAATAAATATGCCAAATGTCCACAAAGACAGGCTTGACAATAATAAAACCGTAAACACATAGATTAACCTCAAACTTTCCCCATCAACTGCAAAACTAGGTTTTTATAGCATGCATATAGCTTCCAATGCAGGTGAAAAATTCCAAAGTAGTTTTACTGGGGACAGGGGATGAATAATAACCTGATCCAACCCCACACACCATGGTGGACAACAACTGAACAAATTTTAGGGGGCAGACTTCCACTCCAATTGAAAAATGTGAGGAAATCATGAATATCGGAGGGCTTTAATGAAAAAATATACATAGGGCTTGAAAATATGACGCATGGGTTTCATGCATGTTTTTTTTTATTCTTGTTCTATTTGTGAAATCATGGATCTTAGAACAGGCATGATACCAAGCATCACATTAGTCAAGTTACTGTGATAAAGCCAAGACAGATCATGAAGAAACTTTCATAAAAGCCACAAAATATAACGTTAGCTAGTGCAATATCCTCATCTGTTGATTTTAACTTCAGAATATTACAAGTACAGCTCTATAATATAAAATCAGTGGAAATTAAAATTGGTGTAGGCAAATACTCTTGATTTGCATCCTGACATCTTTTTCATGTTTTTATTTTCTTCTTATTGTGCCACGGAATTCTTTTAAGTCACTTATTCAAAATATTACATGCAAGTTGCATATTACCTTTATGCAAATCTTTCCTGAAAATTTTTGCATAATAAACTGTTTGTTCTCTTGAGGTATATGCATTCAAATGAGCTCCCATGTTCTCCACTTCAAGTTCCAGGTCAGTCTGTGATCTGGTCTTGGTGCCCTGAGATAAAAATTCAAGGATTTATTTCTGTAATGTAAATCAAAGTCAACCATCCTCCAACATGCAAGTTAAAATAAATGATTTTAAAGACTGTTTCCACAAATTAAGGAGTTCCCCCAAATTACTCAAATATCTTCTGAATAAACATTTCAATTGACTAATGCACAATATTTTTTTCAAAAAATTTCTTCAGAAATGTTTAATGTAGCACTTATTACTTTTACATACAGATCGTCAAAACTGGGAGCCATGGTAACTAAACTGGTATGGCATTGGATTTTTAATCCAAAAACTTTCAAACCTGGTCAAGCCAGCAAAGGTCAGTCCCTTTGGCATGACCTTGGAGAAGGCACAATAGCTCCCATTTCCTCGCCACGATAACACCAATAATGTATTAAAAGTGTTGTTAAAACCATCCAACCAAATACAATTAACTAAAGCAATGGTGAATAAGGGGAAGCACATCCCACTAAAATACTTCTAACAGAAATAGTATATATTTCAGTGAAATCTATAGGTTACATGGGGTGGGTGGGTTAGTTTTAGTTAAGCAGTAATTTTCATCTGTGATATATCTACACTATCAGTCATTTATTTTTGAGATCATCAATTAAGCCCATTAACAAAGTTTATTCAGCAGTTTTCAAGATTTATAACAGAAAGCTTTTAATACTTTCATCAGCTATAAGGATTCTGTGCAATTTTAATACTTAATCTGCAGAGCCAGTCAACAATCGGCTGTTGATAAAAATCTATTTCACTATTACAAAACTGAACTTTTCCCTATTTACCCACCACTATACCCTATTTAGACAGAAGGGAGAAGTCATTATGCACAAAATGTTCAGTCCAGTTAAATCCCTGAATTCCTAAAACTCTTTGCATTACATTTCATATCACCAACATAATCATTTTTTGTCAAAAAAGAAATATAATTTACCCAAACTGTTACACTATGAACATGTGTTTTAATCTGCATTCATTTCATATAATAAAAATAAATAAATGTGTTATCTTGCCTATGACAGCAGGCTTAGTAACACAAGACTAAACAATCCATGTGACAAAGACCTCTGAATCTTTAACCCCCCCCCCCATTCGGCTAATATATATGACTAATCAACAATACTGGAATGAAAATTGAAGATGTAACATGCTCCATATGGCTTTTAACATTTACACCAAAGAAGTAAACAATTCATCCGGTGGCCTTGACCTTTCATGCCTGGATCCAAAGCACAATAAAAATATCGAAAAAACTGACTGTTATAACAATGACCTTTTGCCCTCCAACCCATGAGATATTTATATCCCATGGTAAACATCTGCCATCAAACTCTATTGCACACAAACATACACTGCTTTGTCTGATGATCATTTATTCACAGCATTAATACTGATTATCACTATGACATTGGGCATAGTCACATACAAGGTTTCCTTGAATGGTTGGCAGAAAGAACAAAGGAGTACTCCATATTTGATGACTAATTGCAATGTTGTCAAAAAGTATTCCATCTCTCCTTCTGAAACTATCATTCAATCTGACTCAGATTATATGCTTTGGTTTAAAATCAATAAAACTGGGGGCCCTAAGTGGCCGAGTGGTCTAAAGCGCTCTCTGTTACGGATCACTGCCATCTCACCTCTGTCTGCGTGGGTTCAAGTCTAGGATTCGGCCAATGTAGGTATGTGAGAAAGCTTGCCAGTAGCTTCTCGTGGGTCGGTGGTTCTTTCTGGGGTTTTCCTGAGTTCTTCCTCCACCATTAATACTGGCTGCCATGCATAGCCTATCGTGTGCTGAAAAATGGCGTTAAACCCCACAACAACAATAAAACTGGCTCTGAAACTGATATTTATTTTGGAGTCGTCTTGGTTTCTCCATCACATTCACAGTTGGATACTGAATGTAAAATTGATATGTTTGCAGTCTAAATTACCATCATGTGTGCTTAGATTAAATATGTTGTTGTTGTTGTAGTAGGGTTTAACGCCATTTTTCAGCACACGATAGGCTATACATGGCGGCCAGTATTAATGGTGGAGGAAGAACCCGGGAAATCCCCGGAAAGAACCACCGACCCTCGAGAAGCTACTGGCAAGCTTTCTCACATACCCACATTGGCCGAATCCGAGACTCGAACCCATGCAGACTGAGGTGAGATGGCAGTGATCAGTAATGGAGAGTGCTTTAGACCACTCGGGGCCACGATTAAATATGTGGTCCTACTGGGATATATTTATTGCCTGAACTCAAAGCATCAAGGATTATTTGGAAAATTGTTCCTTCTCAAACAGTGTGATTCTGGTGCTGATTGCATTACGTTTTTCAATGATAATGTGGAAATTCTGAGGTAAATTACAAAGAAACAAGTAACACCAGATCAGGAAATTTCAATTCATCAATCTGATTATATCTGAATAACACTGCTTCAAGACGTTTTGTAATAAATAATAGCAATCCAAACTGTAATAAAATAAGAAATGATAGTTTGGAATACAATGCTAAATGGCTAAAGGCCCACAGAAAATATCACAATGCGAGAAACGTACATAACATTAACCAGACTCATACAAATAGGATAACTCTTATCATTCCTGATTTGAGTTTATCAGGCAATCTATTATAATCTTTAATGCCATGTATCCATCTTTTGTACAGCACAAGCTTCATTTGGTAATACATTTGCACAGAGTGAGCACAAGCTTCATTTGGTAATACATTTGCACAGAGTGAGCACAAGCTTTCATTTGGTAATACATTTGCACAGTGAGCACAAGCTTCATTTGGTAAAACATTTGCACAGAGTGAGCACAAGCTTCATTTGGTAAAACATTTGCATAAGGTGAGCACAAGCTTCATTTGGTAATACATTTGCACAGAGTGGGCACAAGCTTTCATTTGGTAATACATTTGCACAGAGTGAGCACAAGCTTCATTTGGTAATACATTTGCATAAGATGAGCACAAGCTTCATTTGGTAATACATTTGCACAGAGTGAGAACAAGCTTTTATTTGGTAATACATTTGCACAGAGTGGGCACAAACTTTCATTTGGTAATACATTTGCACAGAGTGGGCACAAGCTTCATTTGGTAATACATTTGCACAGAGTGAGTACAAGCTTTCATTTGGTAATACATTTGCACAGAGTGGGCACAAGCTTTCATTTGGTAATACATCTGCACAGAGTGGGCACAAGCTTTCACTTGGTAATACATTTGCACAGAGTGGGCACAAGCTTTCATTTGGTAATACATTTGCACAGAGTACAAGCTTCATTTGGTAATACATTTGCACAGAGTAAGCACAAGCTTCATTTGGTAATACATTTGCACAGAGTGGGCACAAGCTTCATTTGGTAATACATTTGCACAGAGTGGGCACAAGCTTCATTTGGTAATACATTTGCACTGAGTGAGCACAAGCTTCATCTGGTAATACATTTGCACAGAGTGAGCACAAGCTTCATTTGGTAATACAATTGCACAGAATGAGCACAAATTTGGTAATACATGTGCACAGAGTGAGCACAAGCTTCATCTGGTAATATATTTGCATCGTATAAGAGTTCATCTCATTCCTTTGCTACCATAGTGCTTCTGCCAACCAGAGCTCTACACATGCTTAATTGTAACATCATAGTCTTTGATGATCCCCAAAGATAGTAATCACCGATGCAAAAACTTCAACAATTGACCACCAACCTAAAACCAGAACTATTGCTCCATTTGGACTTGACCTTTATTCTTTAGACACCAATCTCAAGGAACAATCATACCCCAAACCCCAAATGTATTTGTGAGAAAGTCTGACTATGATTAAGTAGAGAAAAACAAAAGATATTCTTTATGCCAGACAGACACTGTGACCACCTTTAGTGACATCTGTTGCAGATGACACAAACATTCTTTACAAATTTCCACATTAAGAATTCAACAGCATTGCAACCAGTTTTTAACATTATTTTCAATCACAGAACATTTTTAAAAAACTGAATAAAAAATTGACTGAATATACTCCATAAAACACTTTTACCTTGAAAGCCATATGTTCCAGAAAATGTGCAGTGCCATTGTTCTCATCGTTCTCGTATCTACTTCCTGCATCTATCCACAGTCCAACCTAGGTAGAAAAAATAAAAAACACATTCTGTAGCAAAACAAAAATAACCCAAAACAGAGGATACAAAATTTTAACACTGCAAAAAAGTATACAAAGAATTCAAGAGCACACAAAGAACTGTCTTAACCTTGCAAAATATATATTTGTTCATTTGTTCTTATCAGTAAGTTTAAAACACAAAATCTACAGTTGTTGTTGTTGTAGAGTTTAATGCCATTTTTCAGCAAACGATAAGCTATAAATGGCGGCCAGTATTAATAGTGGAGGCAGAACCCGGAAAACCCCGGAAAGAACCACCGACCCACGAGAAGCTACTGGCAAGCTTTCTCACATACCCACATTAGCCGAATCCGAGACTCGAACCCACGCAGACAAAAATTCTACAGAAATAGAGAAATAACTTGAACTTTGGTACAAGTGTTCTTGTGAACAATCATGCATATATCTTACAGTAAATATTCATTTTTTCTGACAGCATCAAACTGCAGTCATGGCACTGATGTTCACACAGGGACCTTAATGAGAGGTCTCAGAAACACGTGAATTTGGATGCATATTTTTTATCTCAGAAACAGAAAATTGCTTACATAGGAGTCCTCCACACACACACAATTGCTGGGCGGTAAATTCAATGGCTTGCCAGTCCTGCTTCAACCACATGCTGAGTGGGAAGGTGCTGATCAATTGATCACTTTAGCTGTGCTGATATTTACAATGACAAAATTCAGTGGCTGAAAGGCCTCCAGATGTACATGGTGTCATTATAAGAGTACATCAAGAGAACATGGTGCAATAGCTGGGCAGCAAGTTCAAAGACTTAGACTAGCTGCAGAGTGGTGGGAAAATGTGCTGATATTTACAGTGATTGAATTCGAGGCAGGAAGACCCAGAAATGTACAGGTGGTCATTATAAAAGTACATCAAGCGAACAACTTTAGCTTTCATGATCTTGTTCATTTCCTAGTGTAGTGGATATGACCTTGAAACATAAACATGGCAAATTGATGAAGATTGTAATGAGATTCAGAAGAGTGCTAAAGTTACTAGAACTGATAGTTTAGATAGAACAGTAGCCAAGTGTAAGAAAGTGTGTGATGCCTGGTTTAGTATTTGCAATGAGGCCTTTCCTTGAATTGACAAAATTCAGTCTGACTCCAATGGACAAACAAGAACTTGGAAAATTAAACTCAATGACAACCATTTGTTCTTCTCATCTGAACATGCTGCCAATTCAGGTATGCCTAATATGCTAATGGGAGGGGACTGCAACTTTTGCTGGTGGGACTCCTATTTTTACCAAACTTGGAGTCCTGGACTTCTAGTTGTAAAATCCTAGCAAGACCTCTGTTCATAATGTAACCTTTTGCCATTGATCATTAGGACAAAGAGATTTCATGTCTGATGATGAACCATGAAATAAACAGAAAACTTGATGTAAATGCATGAACCATGAAATAAATGGAAAAATCCTTAAGTACCTGCATGAATTATGAAATAAACAGAATAACTTATGTAATGCATGAAACATGAAGTAGAAAAACTAGAAGTAAATGCATACACCATGAAATAAACATAAAAAGCCTGATGTACTCACATGAACCATGAAATAAACATAAAAAGCCTGATGTACTCACATGAACCATGAAATAAACAGAAAAACTACATGTACATGCAGTCACAAACATGCATATCCCTGCACCTGAAACATGTTCCTCTGAACATGTATTTTCTTATATGACAAACAAGATGCAGAGCTGCCACCTCGAGTGGAATGAAAATCAGGATGTCAAAGGCAAAACTTTGGGATTCTGAGAAAAATATCAGGATCAGTGTTTGTGACCAATGTATTTACAAAAACTTTACAAAGAGATTGACATCTTTGCCATCATATATTATTTACTTATGTAAAAATGTATGCTACAATCAAACCATGAAAATTTATCATTGTTCCATTTTCATCGTTAATGCTGATATATTTTTTAATTCAATTAAAACATTAAATATCAGCATAAAAGATGAAAATGGAAAATGGTAGATATTCATGGTATGACTGTTGTGTATTCCTCATGGAATTTCTGCATCGCTTTTTCTGTCCTTGCACAGTCATCTTGAATCAAAAGGTATGCTTTTAAATTCTTTAGCATTTCTCAAAATCGGGATTTTATGCAAAATATAAGGAAATCAAGATTTTCTGATTTTTAAACAAAAATCTGGGATGATCCCAAGTAAATCAGTACAGGTGGTAGATCTGAACATGCATACTACTCTCTCAAGACATTTCAGGCAATGAAAGATCATAATGCTTCCTACACATCTGTAAATGTCCAACAGTAACAGTGTTTTATCTACGCATGCGCCATGCGTCAAATATGCCGACTTTTCCAATTTGATGCATAAAAATCGTCACCGGTACATAAATTGATGCACCCCAATGTTATGTTTGCTGATTAACAAAATACAAAGGTCTGGTCTACAAATCGTTGCCAATAGGTAAATTGACAAACCCCAATATTGTGTTTTGCTGATTAACACAAAATTCAGGTTTGGTCTAACTACTTTAATGGACAGATTACAACTCTCCCAAACAGGGAAAACATGCGCACATTGGTTTCTTATGCTAATGTTATCGTAATACATAGGTTTCAACTTAGCATGGAACCTTGAGCTGACCTTATGTGACCTGTAACTGTCACATCATTTGTAGCAACATATAATCACCATACCCAAGAAAGAGGCAGAAAATAACATGTGATTTTAAAGTGATTCTCATGAGAAACTTTTATTTTATGTGCACCTTTGTCAGGCAATGAAGCAACAATTTCCATTCGCTCAACTGTATGCCTTGCGCTGTTCCAAGATACTGTCAACATTTGACTGAAAATGGCATCCAAGGCAAAAAATTAAAATAGATACAAAACAAACAAAATTATCTTTTAGACCATGTTTATGACCGACCGATGAAAACAGTATTGTTATTGAACCAGCGCAGCCTTCATCATCCAAAGACAAGGTAACGGTTTACTCATAAGACAAAATGTATTTTGTGCAGCAATGGTTGAAAATATACCTGGCTATGTTTTACAAAAGAAGTTAAGTCGAGCGAAGAATGTGACAGTGAAGACATCTTTATGTTTTGCCATATAATAATAGAGACTAAAAAAACCCTCCATGACCAGATGTGCAAAAAACAATAACTTTCAGAACAGTACACTGACAAGGCATGTTGGGTTGCCAGAACTGGTGACTGAAGGTAGATTCGAATGCAAAAACATTCTTCCAAACAAGACATAGCAGTGATAGTGCTGTTTAAGTGTGTACATTGGCTGAGTGTAGAAGACATCCCTTTCTGTAAAATACAAATCTCTTTTTAATTTAATACATGACTTAGTGGCTGAAGAAATTGATACCATTGGCATTTTGAATTCGGCAAATCAGTATGACTCAGCTGCTGCTTGTTACTGGAGAGTCTATCAAACGTTAAGGACAGTCTTATACCTTTTTGGCTTTAGTCAATTATATAACTAATATTTTTGTTGTGTATATAAGCATTACAATTATTTTTAAAACTACTGAAAACTGATCATCAGCTTGAATAAAACTCATAGGCTTGGATTTTGACTTGCGGTTTTTTGCTTGAGGAGTCAAATGACTTACATGAAGCCATTTGTAGATAAAACACTGCAGTAATGATTGCACTGGGTTGCATTAATACTTAACATTTCCTTTTTCAAAACGTGTCTCTAAAAATGAAGCATGACAAACAATTTTCTGACTGAAATGTTTCTTCGGATATATTCACCCAATCAAAATACCTTTGGAGTACTACCACTACCTGGCAAATCCAGTCCACTCTGGCAACAATTTTAATTATGGAAGCTAAAGGTTGTCTGCCCACATTGGTGGTAGAGTGATCTTCCTTTGATCTATGTATTGGCACCAAAATCCAGTGTACTTAGTCACTACTGGAGCAGAATGCATGCTCTTTTAGTAGGGTTTAATTCTGGGGAGGCTAGGATGGTCTATTTGCAATTTATTATCAGGTAAGTATTATTGAAGAAACATGTTTTGCTGCAAAAATTGGTTTCTTCTTCAATAACATTACCCAAGGCACTCTATTCCAATAACTTCAGCCCTAAATAACCTACCTGTAATGTCATGCCATAAAATACTAAACCAAAATAAAATCCAACAACCTTTGGAGAATATGTAAGAGATAAAGGGCGTAACATCTCCTTACGCCAGAGAAAGAAAAAGAGAGAGAGAGCAAGAGAGAGAGAGAGACTGTCTCTGGTCCATAAGGTTTCTCTGGATTATAAGCTTGCATGCAGAATCTGACAACAAAAATTCTTCTATATTGTTCATATGGACAATGAATATAATGCAGAAAAGCTACGTGATCATGTGAACTAAAAACCAACCGTTGCAGTTGGACTTCCAGAGTCCTCTGTGGCCACTCTGAATCCATTAGGCAGTGTCGTCACACGAGTTTCAGGGATGTTGAGAACTGTCTGCTCATAGGTGGCTGCCCTGGCTGATCGCCATCTTCTATGGTTCAAAACACTGGTGCATCTGACCTGCATAAAGTAAGACACATGACTGCAGTGATTACAAAATAAACTATCCTTCACTAAGTAAGTTTAGGTGAAACTGCAATTTTTAAATTAAAGGTTAATTACCATGTTTAAAACTTGAAATGCAATCCATTTCAGATCCTACACATAGTTCAAGAACAAAATACTGCTTATTTTTCAAAATTCTTTACTACCATGTAAAGATTATTTGATTATATAGATTTCTCATTCAGTATTGCATGAGATAGTAAGTATTTGTAAGTCCCTTCATTGCTCTATTGGAAGATAGCAATGAATGGCTTTCTTTAATGTGTTCATGAAACATGAATACCCCTCCACAATGACCTAGATGTAGAGCTCTACCATAATGGAACAGATGGAACAAAAAGAGTAAAACGAAATGCCCATTTTAAATTTGTGGAGGTGAATGAAAATCTAATCTTTGGATGAAATTATCAGCGGATGTTCATTCTAAGTCAAAACAGGGCTTTACAAATATTCCTTTTCAACTCTCAGGACAAGCTCAATATCAGCTCGGGAAAGCTCAAGTTCGTAAGATACATGACCATGAGCAAGTCCAAAAACGAGGCAGTTGTTATTTTCAGCTTGTGTAACAGTGTGAATGTAGCAGATACCACTGTGACACATAACTGAATTTTACAAATGTCATTTAATACATAGCAATATTAAATTGACATATTTGATTTTGCACTGAATTAAGTCCATGTCATGTTTCGGGATGCCCATACTTTAATAGATCTGTTAGGGACCTGATTGATTTAAATGAGGCTCCGTTTGATAACTATATCAGGCTAACCTGACAGGGGTGATAATGGGTTTTGTTTAATCAAAATGCCAAGGTCAGAAAAGTTGCAGAAAAGGCATCTGTACTTCTTGAAACATTTGTCATAAGTTGAAACTTTGCAGAGATCGATATATAAATAAAAGCAGGAGAAAAATTTAAAATTTCCTAAACTCTGGAGGGGCATATGTTAATAATGGTGGTTAGATAATCCTGAAATCTGACTGGGTAAACTAATGGTTTGGGGTAGGTTTCCCTGGCAAAGTCTAATGTTGAAACAAGGGCTTAATGAGCAAAACAGGCATTTTTAAGTTTCTGCACGAGATGAAAGGCTCTTGGCTCCAGGGCTAGGCAAACCCTCATAAAAGTTGTCCAAGGGATGTGTAGCTGATAGTCTTTGAGAGACATGTAACCAGAGGGGTGGGTGTGTTTTGGATTTTTAAAGTAGCTTTAACCCTTTACCTCATAAAGTAAATGGCTTTTTAGCCCTTCGATACACATGTAGCAAAGTTACCCAGTGCAGTGCACTATAAATTGAACACCTGTTACCTATTCGATTCCATACACATAGGCCTGCCTGTTAACTGTTAAGCAATGTAGTGTATGTTATGGTTAACGTTTAACAGCAATTTTAACCATTTTACACTTTGGTACATATCTTTTATGTATTGAAAAATTTAACAGTAAAGTCCGATCGTTATAGCTGTGTACTTATTTTTCACTGAAGAATTTTTTTATGTGCTTTAAAATCTCGTGAGAACTTGTTCACCGTCAAGTAAGTGAAGCTGCGTGACCAACCGTAGCTGCCATTTCTCATACTCGAAATTAACAAGTTTTTTGTTCGCATCTACATAACTAAGTCATCTGAATTTGATAATTTATAAACCCTAATTGCTGCCTACATCAATATCAGAGCTTATACCTAAGTTCCTGAAGCTTTCATAATTGTGATTCTAATCGTGAAAATTTCATAAGTACTGAATGAAATCCATGACCTCCATTTTGGAGAGTGGAGAATATGACCCAATTACTTTAAATAACAGATTTTGACCACAGCATACAAAATGACCACATGATCTGGCATAATGGTCAATCACAGAAATGACTGTAGTATCTAATGGGGGTTGTCCCCGAAGGTGGCGCTACGAAAATCCACATAATATGGCATCCAAAGGTACTTGCATGCAAATCACGTTGAGGCGTCCAAAGGCGCCTGTATGTGAATCGGGTAGAGACATCCAAAGGCGCCTGTATGCGAATCAGGCAGAGGCGTCCAAAGGCACTTGTATGTGAATGGAGTAGAGGCATCCAAAGGCACTTGCATGAGGTAAAGGGTTAACAATTTTTCAGTCATATCACTACCATGTCTGCAGTGTGGCAGTTTATAGTGATGTCCAGCACTGGGGTATAATGCTGCAGACATGTAGCATCATGTCCCACCCAGTCACATTATCCTGACACCAGACCATCCAGTCCTAACACCAACATCTTAATGCTGAGTGCCAAACGAGGAAACTGCTAATATCATTTTTATAAGTCTTTCCATCAAACTGAAATGTAAACCAATAATCTTGAAAACTGGTTCATTTGCTTATGTGAGAATCTGAATTTCTTAGGAAAAAGACATCAGAGTAAGTAAAGTCTATTACAGTGTAACTTTAATTTGTTGAAAAGCGCCGATATCGGCAGCCAAGTGCGAGATATTCCTGAAAATTTGACTTCCATTACATTGTCAGTCGACATCAAAACACACTACACAGCGCCGTCATTTAGCAGTAAGACCTCGACGTCCAAAACATAAATATCAAGGACGAGGACTTGCAGTGTAGGACTAACATGACCCATGTGACTTCCACTGTAACTGTAGCCATGCAATTAGCCTCGGCATATAATGGTTGGAGTTATTTCGAACAAAAAATGATCAATCGGCACACTTCGGCCATCTGTTGTTTAAACATTAAATACTAATCTGAGCGATATATATCACACATTAATATATTTTCATGGCACCAGACAAAATAAGATACCTGCGGGGGGGGGGGGGCCGGTTGCACGAACCGTTGCGTCGCACATTTTTCCCTTCTTATTGAGTTTCTAGGGTAATCTGTATTATTGAAATCGTTCCTGAATAAACCAGATCAAATTAGAAATAGTTTATTGTGTCATTTAATTGTTACCTTGTTGATGTTTGACAATGACTTTGCCACATAGGTCGTGACTCTCAACATCTTAGTCGCCATTTGGTTCTCAGAGGACAAACCAAAGTGCGCATGCTTGAGGATAAGAGTTGCTTCCCTTTGACCCCCTTCCACCTCTCTCTCTCTCTCTCTCTCTCGTTTATCTTACTGGTTTACAATATTTGTAAATAAACACCTTCAGCATGCACTCGACTCTCGTAAATAGTAAAACCAAAGTTTTTGCGTGGGTTTCATTACGTTATATTTTTTAATTAGAAAATGTACACAAGTCTTTAGAATATCCAAACAGTACTGCGAGTCTGTTGTATTGTAGTTTCTATTGAAAGAGAAACCAAACTCATACTTCCCCTAAGTAGCTTGATGAGACAATATTTTTATATTGATTCGTCTAATACCAAATAATATTTTCCAGATTTGTCCTTACAATTGTCAAAATGCATTGTTATCCGTGCGAACATGCCATAGAAATACAAGTGATATAATAATAATAATAATAATAATAATAATAATAATAATAATAATAATAATAATAATTATTATTATTATTATTATTATTATTATTATTATTATAATGAGGACTTTGTATAGCGCCCAATCTTTAGAAGCTCTAAGCGCTTTACAACATTAGACAACACCTGTAAGATAAAAAAAACATATAATGATATGATTACAAAAACAAATACCATGAAATTAGAAAACATTTAAAAAATAAAAAAAAGCTGACAATATTTAAGTTAGAAAACATTATTAGGTCTTTAAGTTTGATCTTGCATTCGAAATAAGTGAGTTTTGAGAGCCCTCTTGAATGTGATCACTGTGTCTTTGTGTCTAAGTTCAGTGGGTAATTCATTCCACGTTGCTGGTATCTTTGTATTAATTATAGGAATATGATAGCATTAAAACTAATAATTATATATATATATATATAGCAGTAAAATTTTTATGCATGAATACCATGTTGGATAAACAAGCATTTCACTTCAGTAGAAAAACAAACAAACAAAACAAACGGAAAAATCAACAACAATTACCAAACCCGCAAGACAGCGGGACCTCGTCAGTTCTGGGACATACAATACTATTTTGTACAGCAAAAAAGAAAACTCCTAGAAATCAGCAAACTGGTTGCAAATGGGACGCACTAAGCAAACCGCACGTACATCTGCCGCCTAGAAGGATGGCTAAGCATTGCAAATAACAATCATACATGAACACAGAGATCATCATGAAAAGTTAAACGTCAAATACAATAACAGACATTTGAAAACACTGTTGTGAAAACAGCTTTATGAGCAACAGTCAGGACATTTGTAGGGTTGATGTGTAATCTTTTCTAACTCTCTGGAAATAAAAGATACCAGTTCTACAAAATCGGAAATCCAACAGGAGAAAATGGGAAACAAAGCAAAAACAACCATCCACAAAGAATGAGAAGAGAAAACTATGCAGAAATAGACATAGACTCAAGAGACATATCATATCTTGCAGATTAGATTGCATGACGAAACAAAACTAAATTGAAACCCAGATTAGATTATATGACAAAACAAAATTAATTGAGACCTAAATTAGATTACATGCCGAAACAAAACTAAATTGAAACCCGGATTAGATTACATGACGAAACAAAACTAAACTCTGAGTCAGTCAGACAGTCACTGAGAGACAGAAACAGAGAAAATGGGCATGTACCAAATAGCATAATGAAATGTCTAAATATAATATAAATTGAACAGTTTGATGTATGCAAGCCAGTCCCAATATAAAATAAGGAATTAAACATAACAACGTATATGCACAAACGATTCTAATATATTGAAAGGAAACACGTGAAAACAAATAGAGAAACATTTAAACGACCGCAAGGCAAAGGTCACTGAAGATTCTAAACTAGAGGAAATAAGGAAGAAAGGTAAGGAAACCGGCACAGCAGGAAATACCTGAACATTTTGCTCATACAACATCTAAATTTCATTGGGCCGGGCTGTTCTTGGAAAACAAATTCTGTCACTAGAACAGATAAACAATTCGCTAAGCGGGGCTGTTCTGTGAAGAATAATTTTGTCTATAAAACAGATATACATTTAACTGAGCCCGGTTGTTCTACGAAGACACATTTTGTCCATAAACAGATTTACAAAACACTAAGCAATTACTGTTTTATGAAGACAATGCAAATCTAGAAACCCTTACCTTTAGACAACTTAGAAATTAAAGGAATATCAAAATAGATAAACATCATTCAAAATTCTTTTCAAAATTGTAGGTATTTGTTAAGTTATGAGGGAACGTTTCTAAAGCTCTAACCCCCTGTACATGCAGGATAAGGACGGGGAGGTCAAAATCATGATAGTATTTCACACAATTACTGGACTAGTCAGCCTGTAACAATAATTCTTACAAAATTTAAAATGGTCGAAAAGACACAATGACTACATATTTACATTAGAGAAAACGAAATGACCATGGGAAATAAAGCTTTTATTGCATTGTTCTGCTCTTAGGAGTTATTTCGCATGACTGCGGCTTACATATTGCCAATATACGCGCAGCCGACATGCATTAAAAAAAATGGTTATAGTCTAAACAACGAATAAGAAATTATAAAAACATATTCCGAAATATAATTTTAATTTGTAGCTCTTGTATTTAAAAGAATGTACAAAGAAGTGCTTGCGTTGTTTTGAATATATATTTTTTAATGTATTTAAAAGTATTACTTACCGTTTTAAAATGAAAGGTTTTTGTGAAGTCTCTTGAAATTATCCAGAATAATTTCGAATATTTGTATGCCCTTTGTTGAAGTGCATCTGAAGCACTAGAATGTATAGTTTGTCAAACCATTCTACATTTCCAGTATTAATTGTATATACATTTAAGAATTTATCTTGCAATCGTATTTCAGGTACAGCATGAACGTTACTATGTCAAACAGGTAACGCAACACTTCAAGTTTACAACTGTACTGTATTGAACAGATCGACGTAAAATAAATTATATTTCAGCTTATTGTTCTTTTTGTTTCTTTGTTTGTTTGGTTTTGGTTTTGGAAAAAGTAATTCCGATGTTTAAAAAATATATGTTCTAATAAGCAGACTCTCCCTCCTCCCAAGTAGATGCGCCAGGTAGGTAGACTCGTCATATATTGATTATTCTCTTCTCTGCTATAATTTTATGTTCTGTTAAATGTACCTTACAAGCCAGCTGATGTGTTACAGAAGCTGCGAATATGTCTCTCTCTCTCTCTCGCTCTCTGTCTGTCTGTCTCACTCTCTCTCTCTGATCTCAAATTCTCACCTGCACGTTAAAAGATTGGTGTAACGCCGACTGGTTTGTCATCTGTAGATTTATCGATATAGTGTCGTGTCTGATAAATTTGCAAGCAATGATGTTGTCTGTAATTATTTCACGTACACCAATACACAGTGTGGATTCCAGGCCATCGGAAGTAGTCTCCCTTGTCAATTACCCGACCCGGTGGTAATAAATCTGGTTGTCTATATTCGGTTAGTATCAGCAGATCTGAGGTAAGTACGAGAAATATTTAAATTAAATTTTGTAGCTTTTTAAACCATGACACATGAATACCAGTCTTCACTATCTTTTGTTATATCTCAGACCAATATATTGGTTTAGAACGTATGAGATTGGTGTTTTTACATAAGTACAGCATGCATGTGTATTGGATGTTGAAATATTGATATATATATCCTTTCTAAAAATCCTCTCTGTTACCATGACACGTTTCATTCTTATCAACAGCTGCTTGCAATTTGTTAAATATAACAATAGAAAGGACACCAGTTTGATTTGAGCTTCTATCGTTACACGTGAGGTCACAATTTAGAACACATCTAGTGTTCCCGATCTTGATCTTTAGATCAGCGCTATTTTTGTATTGTTACATGTTTTGGCCGAGGATGTTTTGTTGCGGTTATAACATTCCATACAACCCTGTAAACTGGCATTTCTTGAATGTATTACCTCCTGTAATATTAGCTTTCGTTACAGACGGCTGTGTATGACTCAAGGTACTAATTCAACCCACAAAGTAAACCTATGGAAACAATGATATTTCAAATTGAAGAACTTTAAATTTCCAAATGTACATGGTTAGAACCTATTTTTCTCAGTTTAGACTCATCCAAGATATAGGCTTCTGTTGCGTAAAAACCACATGAGCCTTAGGTTCTTTTTTTGTTTGTTGTTTTTTTAATTTTTTAAAAATTATTTTTTGTTATAGTTCATTTACATGTGTTGTCAATTCCGCACAATGGGTGCTAATTTCAGAAACGAGAGTTCCAAAGTCAAGCCTGTAAAAGGATGTAATTACATCAATAAACATTGTCTCCGTTGTTTCATTTACAGGTAGATATGTTTCAAAAGATTCTTTTAACTAATATTATACATTTTATTCACTCATTATTAGGTTCCCTCATTTGTATGGTCTTGTTAGGCCTAATATTATTCTAAATCGTGAGTCCAATACGAACAGCGCTCTATGTATTCACCTACCATCCTGTTTGTTAAACCCAACCCCCAACCCAACCGATTTTATAAAATATCAAGGATATTTTAAAAAAATGCACACAGCTTGGCAATTTCATTCATTGATTTATAATTTCTAACCTGAATTCTGCACGTGGTCCCAACTCCCAAACACTGTCAACTGGCTGCCGTTTTGACGGTCGCCATCTTTGCTTGGGCCAGTCAATATTTTCAAGCAACAGATGTGATATAGTTCACCGTTTTTGATAATCTCTATAATTCCGTAAATTTTGGAGTTACATCTCTTTAAACACGTGCGTTTAGCGGTTCATTCTATTTATTGGACCCATTTGTTTAAGAAAAATTATAACTAGACATTGCAAATATAGGGCAGAAAACAGCCCATAATATAAACCAGAAATGGACAGCGAGCAGTCTGTCTACTTGGTTACGCTGGGAGCTGCCGAATGCGTTGAAATGCCATTAAGTCGACGGTGTTAGGGTCCTCTTGGCGACAGTCAGGTTTGAAATCATAAATTAATGAATGAATGACCAAGTTTTGTCATTTTTCTATTTCCTTAATCATTTTCTTTTTCAAAATCGATAGGGGTGTACAAACTAATAAAAATAAATGTACTTTGTTTTTATGAGATAATGATGATAAACCAAAGAGTGACTAATTTCTAAATATTTTACAGTACTTTCGTATGTACGAGGGTCCCCAGATGGCTGAGTGGTCTAAAACTTGCCTTTATCGATTACCGCCGTCTCACTTCTGTCTTCGTGGGTTCGAGTCTCGTGCTCAGCCTGTGTGGGTAGGGAATGTGAGAAAACTTGCTGGCAGCTTCCCATGGGTTGGTGGTTCTTCCCGGGGTTTTTCTGGGATTCTCTTACCAATATTTATTACTCTCCGCCATGTATAGCAAGTAATGTCCTGAAAACGGCGTTAAACCCACAACAACAACACTGTGTGTGTGTGTGTATATATATATATATATATATATATATATATATATATATATATATATATATATATATATATAATGTTAAAACCATATTAAATATATTAGACTAGATAAAAATATTAGTATGTATAGGATTATATGGGGTTGTCAAGGGGGTTTATTCACGTCAGTAACGCAAAACGAAAGGTCTTTTCTTCTAAAAGTGTAAATACGCCCATGGAATTTAAATAAGTATAGCGACTTTCATCCTGATTAAAATCAGATCTTCACTGTTATACACGAAGATCTGACAGCGACCGCTTAGGGGTCATGTTCTGGTAACCTATGTTATTACCACAATCGCTAATTTTATCAACCAATCAGATAAAATATTATATCTTCGCGTTTGGAGACTGAGCAGCGTGGATAAAGAGCATGAATGTGTACCGAACGATTTGATTTACATTCAGATTTTTGAAAGCTGCATTTCCATTAGCTAATTCAAAGGTCACCAGAACATGACCATTAAGCGGTCGTCAAGAGATCTTCACGTACGACAGCGAAAATCTGATTTTAATCAAACTGAGAGACTTTAAGTTTCTGGTAAAATCTTGGAGCGAATACTGCTAAAGACCAAGTCATTAATTTCACCTTCGTAAATGAGAGGGGCCTCGATTTGACGAGTGGTCTAAGGCGCTCGCCTATCTAGATCACTGACTTCTCACCTCTGTCCGCTAGGGTTCGAGTTTCGGTTATTTCTACGATTGACCGTAGAATTGATGAAGAAGCTGCAAATAAAAAAATAAAAAAATCATGCATTCGTAGCTGCTTGGTCAGTTCTTGTTAGGCAAATAGCTAAGGTGGTGCCAATGACAGCTAAAGGCTTACAACTGAGGTATGATCCGTAGAATTGATTTTGAAGTTGCGAATGACCCATCAGATTTATGTATATTTCTGCAGCTATTTCCGAAGTTATTTCTTTTCTTGGCGGAAAGGCAGAGCGATGTTCCAGTTGCGTAGAGGAAGTGTTGCACATTAGTTTTAAGGAGGTCGGTGTATGGATAAAATGGCACTGTTGGGCCCGACAGGAATTTATTGTTAGTGGAGCAATTCGAGAGCCTGGGGGAACTTAACATGATAAACCAAGTTGGTACCCTTTGGAAATTTAACACGGGAGACACTATGGAATTTTAAGACTTGGGATACACCAAAACTTTATGAAACTTTACATATGAATGGCACTCTGGTGTTCTAGTAAATTTTGAACGCTAGCGATATGGGACTCTGTGACCCCATGGAACTTTTAGCATTAGGATGGCGCTATGGTGACTTCTGGAAAACTGAGCAAACGAATATTTGGAACGTTATAGGCAAGATGGGACAAGACATATCTTGTCGCAATGGAATAAATCGGTCTGATGAACACACACACACACACACACACACACACACACACACTTTTACAAACACACAATCGCGTCTTGATCTACAAAATACTCGTCTGATTATATTTATTGATTCATTTGTTACCACAAACATTCCTTCGGAGCATACCATGACACAAACAAGCAAAGTGTGTATGGAGGTAAGGGTGTCATACATTGTTTTCATTCATACATTCATACACACATACTTACCTACCTACCTAGGGCAAGGCGAACGAGGCAACTGCCTCGGGCCACGCGCTTTCAGTCAATGCAATTGTTTTTGCTTGGGGCTTTGCACTCATCGCTTGCTGCATTGGGCCCCGCATATCCTCAGGCCGGCATTGCATACATACATAGATACGTACATACATACAGCAAGGAGAAGCAAGGGGTAAATTGGGTAATATGGACATTAACGCATATACACATATGCAGTCACATACAGGAAAGCATTTGCAACTTCGAGGTAAATACCACGGATCATACTTGGAATGCTTGGTGATAGCTGGTGATCACCTCGGCATTTTACGGAACAAGAATTTACCTAGTAGTAGTAGTAGTAGTAGTAGTGTGTGTGTGTGTGTGTGTGTGTGTGTGTGATTTGGATTTTTAACGTAGCTTTAACCATTTTTCAGTCATATCGCTACGATGTCTGCATTGTGGCAGTTTACAGCGATGTCTAGCACTGGACATCATGCCGCATATTTTTAGCATTATGTCCCAATCACATTATCCTGACACCAGGCCGACCAGTCCTAACACTAACCTTTTTAATGCTGAGCGCCAAGCGAGGCAGCTGTTAGTACCATTTTTTTGGTATGACTCGGCCGGGGATCGAACCCACGACTTCCCGCGTTAGAGGTGGACGCTCTAACTACTAGGCCACCGGAGAGGTCAATCCAGTTGTAGAAATAGTCGAGTTGCTCAGAATAGTTTGCAATTTCTTTCTTCCAAAAGTAATTTTCCTGCGAACAGAATGGATGAATTTTCTTTAACATTCCTTGCGGACATAACATCTGTAGCATATTTGTGTATCGAATAATAACCAAGCGAGTGGGGTTAGTTAACTTCTGTTTCAAAACACACACACACACACACACACACACACACACACACACACACATTTAGAGAAAGAAAGAATCAAAAGTCGAAGTTTTTGTTAATAATGTTTAGTGCTCTCTTTCTTAGTCGGGTTCTGAACCTGGGCACTTTAGTTGCCTCCTATCCAGGTGCCATTGGTCCACCTAGGTAGAGAGGGTGAATATGTCCAGTCTTTCTTTCCCTGGGATCAATTCGTATGGTGGCTGCTGCTGATGTTCTTATTGTCATTGAAACCTTTGTCGAAACAACTGGTATCGCTCCTTGCGGAGTTGTTTCTGCTCCTGGTAATGCTGTCGTAGTTCTCATATTCCCTTGCCCTCTTTTCCCCTTCATTTCCGTTTGGAGATCTACCACCCTCTTTTCCTCCAGCTCGAAGGACACAATATACCTCTTGATGTAGCGCCTGACAGGAAGTAGCTTAAATTTCCCTATCGAGTCTAGGAGGTGCTGGTCCCTTTTTAAAAGGACAAACACTGCGTTTTAGCACTGCTCACGCGCTAGTTGTTCATTCTATTTTGTTGACGAGTTGACAATGCATGGCAAGACGGAGAAACTCTCAGATTTGTTATGCGAGAGGCGTTCAGGATTGGTCGCGCGGACGTAACAATACAACATTTTTCGATCGATCGATCGTGAGAGAGAGAGAGAGAGAGAGAGAGAGAGAGAGAGAGAGAGAGAGAGAGAGAGAGAGACTGGGAAAATAGAGAATAAAACTGTAAGGTTATAATAAGCCGTTTGCGTCTTGATCTGGATTTGTATTGTGTTTTTTCAAGGTAACTGTTATTATGTCAATGTATTGATCGGTTTGCCCTTTGATCTTAAACTAATAGGGAGCTCTCATTATAATATAGCGATCCTGCATGATATTTTACCTACCGAGATTATTGCATATTCATCATTGTGGGTGGGTTGACAAACATATCCAGTTCTGTCTTGTAACATTCTCAAGAATCTTGCTGCATCATCTTTCTGTTTTTTAACTTGGTACTCAAATCTGTCCACGTCTTTTGGCCTCATCGTGTCAGTGTGGTCTTTCTTTCTGCGTCTATTCTTGCCTGGTCCTTGCTACTGAAAGGATGTCAGGGCAACATACATGTATGTGCGGTTAGGTTTTGTAGACGGTACAAACCGATCACTTCTTGTTTAGATAAATACAATTTTTTTCGGCACGAAGTAACTCTTGTATAAAATATATCCTGTTTGTCTACCGTGACGTTTTGGATGAGTCTGTTTTCATTGTGACATGACATGGAGCTTCAAAGTGGGTAGTCTTTCGTGAACAAAGGTTTTACGATCGGTGCGACAGAACGAAAGATGGATTTGAACACACTCCTGGCCTTGCTTTAATAGCAGCTTTGCAATACCTTACTGTTACATTGCTTACCTTTTCCAGAACTTTAGCCCTCCCTCCTATTAGTATTGAAGGGTGAAAAGATTACGACCCCAGTCTGACTATTTAGTCAAAGCCAAAATATGGAATACCGTCCTCTTGTTTCTTTGGGCTACATTAAGCCTGGTCTATATCGCTCATCGAAATTTGCCTTCATTTTTGTCTTTTAACGTCCTTCACATACTGTTTGTCTCCTCTGTCTTTGTTTTAATTGAGTGTAATCTGTGTTCATTTTGTAAATTTTATGGGGTTTTGTTTGGGTTTTTGCGCCTTGTTTGACAAGTGTTGCGTCATTTAATTTTATTCCCATTCATTGTATCAGCGCTGAAGTTAGTATTGCTACCTGTTCTTTGGTTATTGATTTGTTGTTTTGTGTGAATATTTATCTTTAAGAGCTGCTTCAAATTTCATAAGTTGTAGGCATAGGAAGGTCCCCCGAGATACTCACCGTAACTACTTATATTGCACAGGGTGTGCATGACGAATGTCCAATTTGTTGTTTCTGGTCTCACTAGGTGTATGAATTTGCTGAAAGTAGGCGCTTTTTCATGGGAGGAAGAAGGGCCCCTCTTCTTACTCGTCCTCAATGGACGATCCGCTCCGTTCGCAAGAGCATTCTGGATGTCTTCCGGCGATGGAGAAGACTGATGGCTCTGTGTGGCGAAAACATTATGCGACCTTCTTAATTCTGAGATCACCTAAGCGCCAAGAATCCCTGACGCTTTTTACGATGCTGGTGGGTATCGATCCTAGACCACTCCCCAGGGAGGAAAATATCAGAGAGCTAGTCGAGCCTCCCGCTTAGTGACAACCAGCGACCTCTGGAGGTTGGTGTCCCGGTGACTGAGATTGGCAAATCGCGCCTTCGGGAGATGGAAGCCCACCACTATTGACTGGATAAATCTGACGTGGGCTTATCCATTACACCAGTCTTTGACGGGTCACCGGTCACCGAATGTAAGGCACCAGGTGCTGCACAGCGGGTTTCGGACATAGTTCATCCGTCACCGGGTTTCTGTTATCGTTATGAGGATCCCCTCGCGCTTCTTTGTTATCGTTTGATCTCGATGTGGATAGGGGTGGAGCTATTTTTGGTATTGACGTTGAGTCAGTTTCCCCACAAAAATTCAGCATGACTTTAGAAAACGCTTGTCTTCCTTCGTTCTGTTCGACGAGTTCCATGGCGATGACTTCTAGGGATTCGTGCCGTTGTTTGAATTTATATTTGTCTCCTGGAGTGTGACACCAGGATGGATTGCTGCTGCCTTCTTGCTTCAGTTTCAGAAACTCATTGATTTAGCTTGAAAAGATTTATGGCCTCGAATCGTCGTCTCGTTGATATTGTTCTTTGGTAGAAAAATGCAAAAATTCTTAGACTGTTAAGAATCTGTATCTACAATCGACAGAATGAAACAATTCGACACTCACCTACGTTCCTATCAACTGGTGTTCTCGGTCATTGTGACTACATGATTAACGTTGATTACGCGTTTTAGCGATGTATGACGTAAGATGAACGTGTGCTTTCCCTGACAATGGTGAGGAAACTTGGGATATTACAAGTTCGTCGTTGGAAGAACGTTTCATGTGATTAAACATTAGTACTGACAAATGTGGTCCACGTCGATGTGTTCTGTCAATATTTCAAGATGACCAGTTGAAAACAGCCATTTTACAAACCACGGATACAACTAACACACGTCCATGTATTTAATTTGTACTACTTGAGATTCGTCAACTTCGTACAGCAGGCATGCTGGATTGTTACGTTCTCCAAACAAACTGTCGTGTGGATCCCGGTTCTATATCCGCTAAAACGTCAATCGTAGTCGTTGTCCGACATTTATACCACTCATTATCCTTGACTTTCTAAACTCTGTCGTCGTATGTTTTGTCTTACAAATCTACCATAGTTGTCCCTGACAAAGTATTTTCATGTCTCGTTGAGGATCACAGATGGGACATTAATGAAATCAACATCCGCGTAATTCGTACACGATCTATGGGTTTTCTGAGTTCACGGAATAAGATCCAGTCTTTTCTTTTCTCCAATATTCTAACATGGGTTTCACACACGTAATGTAAACAACGCAAAACTTTGAATATCGACGACTGACAGATTGATACAAAAGAGGTGATTTGATGGCTAGCTTGTTCTCGGGACTGAACATCTTTTGGTACACTAGTTTATAGGCATTGGCAATGGTAAAAGCTCACTTAAAGGAATCGATAACTCCGTGATCCAGAAACAACCTTCGAAATTTCCCACAGCAACATAACATGTCTACATCGGATCGATACTCTTTCAACATTTATTCTTGAAAATTAAAAAAGTCGGTAAAATGGGATTGAAGAATGCTTCTCGTTGCTCTGTTCGCAACTCGTAAGAGTCGTAGTCACGAAATTAAGCCAAATGTGGCAGCACGACATGTTGATTTGCTTCGGTATTTAAAAGGCTTAGAAAATAACCTCTAACCACGTTTGTCATTCATAACGTTTTAGATATTCTATTCCAAGGCATATACAACTAATTAATGGAATCTTTGGATGTTTTTTTTTTTCTTCTGTCTACTTGCATATATGTACATTTCCCCACATTCATCCGTTCTTGGTGACTTGTGGAAATTCGGTTCCTTGGTCTAAATAATATTTAAAAAGAAATAATCCGTCATATCCCAAGACGATCCGAGTCACGACTGTAACGTATTCATGTCACTTCATGTAACGATGCACCTTCTCTTCGCTGCAAGTGTTGTCACTGGTGTCCAACCTTTACTCAGTAAAATTAGAAAGAGTATGAGCCACGAAATATCGTTTCACGTATCCCTGGAATCACGATACGCTTCTGATATTGATAAAATAAAGATTCTTGGAATACAGCTGATGGGAATTCCAGTTTCTCGAGGACATTCAACGTCAGGAAAGATAAAATCAACAGGATGATCCTATTTCTTTGTTTTGTTTTGGTCATCATTAACTAATTATCGGGTTCGTTGCCATTAGTTTGAATATAAACATTGATTAATCCATCTGGACGATTTGGCCACAAAAGTGCCATCGTTTCTTTTCTGGACAAACGTGTAACGCTTTATTATTTGTCCGAACATACCTTCCACAAATAGAAACAAGTTGTTCATAATTCACAGGTATTTTCTTTGTTGGAAAAGTTTCATGGGATGTTTTTGTTTTGGGGGTTAACGCTTTTTTCAGCACATGATAGGTTATATGTGGCGGCCAGTATAAATGGCAGAGGAAGAACCTGAAGAAAAAAAAACGGTAAGAATCACCGACCTGCGGACATCTTCGCTAGCCATAGTTCCGACATGTTAACCTAGCTACACATTTGCGGATCGATCGGATATTTCAGTGCTTCAGATCTGTGAATTTCACTGGCTGTGGCAACAAGCCACCGCATCCAATTAAAATTAAGTTGTTCAAATTTGAAAACTGTTCTTACATGATCGAGACAGCGGGAGCACACAACTAAAATGGACTCATAGATAGAAAGCTTTCCACTACAGGTTAGTGTTTGTGCAAACACATCCTTTTCCTCAAATACGCTTGTAATGGTTTCTGTCTTGTACGTAGTCATACTTTCTATGTTAAAAGTACAAGGCATCCTTTTGAAGTCAACTGCCTCCACCATTTTCGGCTGATGTACAATGCACTGCTGTTACAAACTACTGGTTAGTTGGCTTTCCTACTAAGGGAGGCAAGCCATGAAATCCAACAGATGCCGCTAAGACAAAGCTCTGAAATATCCAAACGATCCGCCAAGGTGTCGATAGGTTAATATATCGGAACCTTGACAAAGATGACCTGCTCGAAGCTACTGGTAAGTTTTCTCAGATACTCACACTGGCCAAGCCCGGGACTCGAACCAATGCGGACAGAGGCGAGATGGCAGAGATTGGTAAAGGCGAGCGCTTTAGCCCACTCGGCCACCCAAGGACCATCTTTCATGCAATGTCGCTCTTAACACGTAGAACTGATGAATGTTTGCTTGCAAGCAGAACATTGAATTCTTTACTGTTCTTCAGGATTGCAATGTCGGGACGCTAAACAGCTACATGATCTCTCCACAACGAACTTGTTCCTCCCGGCTGTTAAATCTTTCGTCACATCTGTCGCCGTAGTAATTGTATTTGAGAAATCCCGTGATAGTAATACCATGGAAATGATTTTGGTGATGATAAATATGTATATTTTTCTTCTGGAAAATTAGGTTTTCGAAATAAGAGATTTTCGCAAAGTTAAGGATACACTTTCATTGTACAATTAGGGGCAAACACGTCTTCAAGATTTTATGTTTTAGGAACTCCAGAAACAGCTACTTTCAATAATTATTGCTTGTTTAAAAATTTATACTTCTCTTCGTTGTTGAGGCATGTGCGATTTTCTAATTCTCCCCCAGAATAGTTTCCATTCTAGAATATCGTCTTTGTCTGCTAGAGTCAGAACCACCACGATGGCACGGGGTAAATACATATAAGCTTTATGGTTGCTAATGTAAAGGATCCTTGATTTTGTTTTGGAAACCGCATCCACCAAGAAAACTTTTTTTTTTTGTTGCTTTTTCTGGTCCCCCTTCGAGGTGAAACACGTGTCATGAAGAGTGGCGATTCCATCGGTCATGTCAAACTGATCATGCGATTGTTGGACCATCTTCGCTAGGCATGGTTCCGATATGTTTAGCCTATCTACACCTTGGCGGATGGAGCAGATATTGTGGTGCTTTGTCGTAACGACATCTATTCGATTTCTTGACTTGCCTCCCTTATTATGTAATGCCAACTAACCAATAGCGTGTAAAAGAGGTGCTTTGTATATCGGGCAAAAATGGGGATGGCATTTGACTTCAAAAGGATAATACGCAAGTTTAACTTCGAAAGTACCATTACATATGTATTGGCTTTTTATTAAAGTTACATGCTCCCCATGTCTTGATCATGTAGGAACAGTGTTAAAATTTGAAGAAATTAATTTTGATTGGATGCGATGGCTTGCCGCCTCATCAAATGAAATTAACAGATCCGAAGCACAGAAATATCTGCTCGATCCACCAAGGCGTAGATAGGGTGAACATATCAGAGCCTTGGCTAGCGAAGATGTTGTTGTACATGTTTGAATTTTCCAAGATTTACTAAGAAGTTACATCAGATGTGTAATAAACATAATCGAAACAAGAAAATTAAAATTTCCGCGAGTGATGGATATTCTCAAGCGATCTGGATTGTTAGCTTGGCCTTGTCGTTTCAATTCCTCTAATACTGACACTAGTAAGTCCGTAATGAAGACAGCTGCTCTCTCTGCCGGGACTGGAGACTTGAATACTTTAAGCGTAAGAGGTCGTTCTAAAATTTCTGGCAGTCACTTTGCGAGTAGCTGAAGTGTGAAAATAATCTCCAGGGACTTCCAAACAATTTTTTTTCCATGGGTGATCTTAGTTAGATAAGGATCGGTTATGTTCTCATCAAAATCACTAGGATGAACTCATGCCAGCACTTCTTTCAGCATATGGGGCGACACAGAACATCGTCCTCGCTTGGCCTCTGGTTTCTCCTTGCAAAGTTGTAATCGTTTCATGACGGTAGATTAATCAGAGCTGATTGGAATGGTTTTCTCTCTCTCTCTCTCTCTCTCTCTCTCTCTCTCTCTTGGCTGCCCTCTTCATATCAGAAACTCATACAGCTTCTGTGAAGATGGAAGATCCGCAACAGAACGCAATTCACGCCAGAGATTTACAGTGAGTCATTTGAAAATACATCACCAACAAGACTTATGATGACTTCTTTAGAGACAGTAGTCTAGAAACCTGCCAAGTCTGTATAGACCACGGAAATCGGGGTACAGAATGTCCACAGGGTCAAAGAAAATAAACAAACTTCACAAGTTTTGGTGGTTTTGAAAGTCGATCGCTTTTAGTGAGGTATTATGTGCCTGCCGACTATATACAAGGTTCATTTACGTCTGAAATTGAGAACATGCAAACACTTTGCATCATTGAAACTGAAGTTTTGACAAAGTCAGTGCTCCAGGAGCAATTTTTCATATAGGAGAAAGACGTGATAAGATGTTTTAAAGATATTTTTAACAAGGAATTTTACATCGTTTAGATTACACCCAATACATATATTTACACTAGCAAGTCAATCACAACAAACTAAAGAGGCCAAGCGTCTGTCCCGAATGACCCATTTAGCACACTAAGCACGTGCTTAGGGCACAAGCCCAATGGGCACCAGAAGAAAGAAAAAAAAATTGTTGATGATAAAACTGATTGAATTATTTATGACCATATCGATCTGCATGTACGAGTATTTTGATTTGGGATGAAAACAACACTGGTATTTTCCCACCTTTTTATCTTTTACTATTATTTTTTTAGTTTCACAAGATATATTCTTGCGAAGAAATCACAAAAGCAACTAAAATCAAATTGAAATCATTCTCCCTCTAAGAATACTCGCTACAGCAGCAGCAGTCATGCTTAGCACCCTGGAAGGCCTTAATCCGGCATTACCAAGCATTGCTGACTATTTTGAATGAGTCTTAACATACATGCATGTACACCCAGGTAGTCAGCACAGGGATAATATCCAAGAAATAGCTACTAAAATCGCAAGATAGCATGGTAATTACTTAGGGACAATGACACAGAGTAGAAAAGAACACTCTATAATACAAGAAAGCAAATCCAGAGACTAAAGTTAAGACAACTGTTATCATTGTGAAGAAAATGTATATAGTGTCCAAGATAAATGAAAAAAAAAGAGAAAAAGGAAGAGCATACAGAAGCAGGAGTAGAATTTTTTAAAATATAAACCCGTTACAAGATTAAAAAGGGAGACACGTGTAGAAAAAAACAGAAAAAGATGAATCCATTTCAAGAAAAAAAAGTGAAAGGCAAGATGGTAAAAAAGCAGAAAACTGGACTTTTGTTGTGAAATTTCTTTGTGATTCTTATTCACAAGAATATACCCCTGAAGAAACCTAAGACTTGAATGTTTGCAGTGATGAGACACATTTTTGTGTGATGGGATTTGGTTTCTGCTTGATGAGGCAATTGTTGAGTAATATATAATTTCTAAGTGATCTGGTTGACCCAGAAAAGAATATTTGGGTTTGAATTATACATTTATGGAGTGGACAACATCAGCTGTAACCTTACCTTTTTCATATCAAAATCCTACATTTGGGTTTGAATTAGACATTTATGGACTGGACAACATTAGCTGTAACCTTACCTTTTTCATATCAAAATCCTACATTTGGGTTTGAATTAGACATTTATGGACTGGACAACATTAGCTGTAACCTTACCTTTTTCATATCAAAATCCTACATTTGGGTTTGAATTAGACATTTATGGACTGGACAACATTAGCTGTAACCTTACCTTTTTCATATCAAAATCCTACATTTGGGTTTGAATTAGACATTTATGGACTGGACAACATCAGCTGTAACCTTACCTTTTTCATATCAAAATCCTACATTTGGGTTTGAATTAGACATTTATGGACTGGACAACATCAGCTGTAACCTTACCTTTATCATATCAAAATCCTACATTTGGGTTTGAATTAGACATTTATGGACTGGACAACATTAGCTGTAACCTTACCTTTTTCATATCAAAATCCTACATTTGGGTTTGAATTAGACATTTATGGACTGGACAACATTAGCTGTAACCTTACCTTTTTCATATCAAGATCCTACATTTGGGTTTGAATTAGACATTTATGGACTGGACAACATCAGCTGTAACCTTACCTTTTTCATATCAAAATTCTGCATTTGGATTTGAATTATACATTTATGGAGTGGACAACATCAGCTGTAACCTTACCTTTTTCATATCAAAATTCTACATTTGGGTTTGAATTAGACACTTATGGACTGGACAACATCAGCTGTAACCTTACCTTTTTCATATCAAAATCCTACATTTGGGTTTGAATTAGACACTTATGGACTGGACAACATCAGCTGTAACCTTACCTTTTTCATATCAAAATCCTACATTTGGGTTTGAATTAGACATTTATGGACTGGACAACATTAGCTGTAACCTTACCTTTTTCTCTTCAAAATCCTACCTCTGCTTCTGTATGGGTGGTAGTGACTGTTGCCAAAGCTGGCGTCTCGGTGATGGACATTGATGTAATGATTCAAGTTTGGAAATCTTTGATTATAAAGGTTTTCTTTTGGTAAGGTTTTTCCAAAGCAGTAAGTTTGATACATTTCTCTCATCGCTGTCAGAATATCTTGTAAGAAACTAAAAATGTTGTTTTCACTCTCCTCCTTTTATTCACTTTCAAGGTATTCCTTCTTTTCCTCTTCTTGTTGTTGAAGAGATGTTTGTTCTTCTTTCCGACATAGTAACAAGTATCTAATTCTTCTTGCAGTTTCTTTTTAAAATCATCATCAGCTACTAATGTTGGAGATGGAGGTGAAGTTGTGCTGTAAGATATATTCTTGCGAAGAAATCACAAAAGCAACTAGAATCAAATTGAAATACTCGCTACAGCAGCAGTAGTCATACTTTCAGAGTGAGTACATGAAGTTCACTGTTGTCGCACCTTAACAAAGTGTCTTCGCCTCAGCCATGTTATACTTACTTGAAATATTCCGCTGATGGGTATAAATATATCAAAAGTGACATAATGAGTTTGCTGCATTCTTTTTAGGTGATAGAAAACATGCTTTGACTGATTTATGTTAAATACATTCGGATTGTGGGGACCTTCCAATTAGTTTCTATTTGCTTGCATACTATATAGAGAGATGAGTAGGCCCATTTGTGTTATCTACTTGCAAGACAAGATGTGGATGAACATAGAATCATCCACCATTTCTAGCATGCTCTTAAGTCCATTTGTATTTGAAGACGGTGTTGGCTGTCACAAACGTTACAGACACATCTATTTCGAAACAAAGCATCCATGCAGAAAGGCAAGAGTGCTTGAGGAGAATCTTGGTCTCTGGACCAGGAGTAAGGAGAAACATGAGAAGACAGATCATAAAATTGTGCTACCTATGTTAACCCTTGTTTGTTAACAGCACCCATCAACTCTTTTCAGAGCCACCCAAATCTCTCATAAAAGAAATACTATTCAAGCATTGCCAAAATATTACGTGTTTTGTGTATGTTTTATGTGTATTTATTCACAACTAAAACTCAAAACTCTATGTGTGATAGTATGTTTGTGCATGCGTGAGCCCTCCTACCTGTTGGTTAGTAGATGTGTAGGTGTTGGTTACTGTAATGTCGTGGTGGGTAGTAAGTGTGGTGTGCTGGTATGTGGGGGAGTGAGTGTTGGTTTCTCAAAATGTTGTGCTGGATTATAATTGTGTGGTGTTGGATAGTAAGTGAATGGGTGTCGATCACCCAAAATGGCATGTTGGTTACTAAATATGTGTATTGGTCACCCCAACAGCATGTTGATAAGTAAGTGGTTTTAACATGACATTTTTCCTTGACCCCTTGGTGATATGTTCATGTCATTCCTGTAGGCATTTTTCACATTACATCTCACCTTGTACCCACACTGTTAAAACAAAAATTAATTTACAGGTACAAACAGAAATCTCATGCTATATTTTAACATTACAATTTCCCTTGTACTGACCCATGATATTAAACCTATGATCTAATGTTAAATTACCCATATCGACCCACAATATTAACTCTGTGGACCAATGTTAGATGCCCATTGTACCCATACATGCTTATTTCCAAACAGTTGCCTTATTTTCATTCCGTTTGAGCCCATGTCTCACTCCACAAACTTAATTCTACTGATGTGTTTAAAAAGCAGTCTAAGTAATTGAAGTAACAAACTGAGCTGTCTACAGTTTAAAAAAATGTCCCCTTCAAGGTAGCTGTAAGGATACTGATTTAAGGTAGCTCACTTGTCTTGGATTTTTTTTACTAAAATAGTTTGAGCATTTAACTGGTATTTGTAGATGCCAACATTTAAATGCATTTTAACGAATAAGTTTTTGCATGTGTATTACATGATTGTTTTATGGGTACAGCTGAGTCACTATTGTATGAGCTGAAGTTAATTTCAACATTATCTTTTCTGTGTATCACTATGTCACTTCTATGATGTATTAAAAGGTATATCGACTGTCTTCAAAATATTTACTTCTCAGACTGCAGTACCAATTTCTTAACTTGAATTTTAGTTTTCTCCTATTTGTATACGAGTGCTTTAGTGTGAAAATTGTACACTGGAGTAGTCTGCTAGTAATTATTAACTGTTGGTTAAATATCAACTAATCTATATTAACAGTAGTAGCATGCCCTATGGAATAATGGGAGATTGAATGTCTTTTTTTCCTTAAACAGGTATAAAATCTGATGGCGGAAAACCCAGAAACCTCCGATATTGGTCCTAAAGGCCCAGTTATTGATGACATATCAGAAGAACTGATGCGACCCATATTCAAAAATGGCTGCTACCACAATGAATATGACAAGAAGAAATTTACATCTCTTTTGAAATTTTTGTTTCGTGAACCTGATAGGAGTGATGTACCAAAACAGAAAGAGGTTAGCATAACATAAGTGCCAAAAGACATTCGGCAAAAAGGACACGTGACATCGGACCCATTGAGATATATTTTTTTCTTTCTTTCTGGTCCTACTCCTGTAAAAGAGTGCCACATTTTAAGATTTTGATTTGTTTGCTTCTGACCACTTAAAATGAAAAAAAAAATCAAAGGATCATTATAATACTATTAATAGTAAAAGAAAGATTTTTCCATTATAACATGATCGAGGTAGTATGAGGTCCATTATAATATGATCGAGGTAGCATGAGGTCCATTATAATATGATCAAGGTAATATGAGGTCCATTATAATATGATCAAGGTAGTATGAGGCCCATTGTAATATGATCTAGGTAGTGTGAGGTCCATTATAATATGATCTAGGTAGTATGAGGTCCATTATAATATGATCAAGGTAGTATGAGGTCCATTATAATATGATCTAGGTAGTATGAGGTCTATTATCATATGATCAAGGTAGTATGAGGTCCATTACAATATGATCAAGGTAGTATGAGGTCCATTACAATATGATCAAGGTAGTATGAGGTCCATTATAATTTGATCATGGTAGTATGAGGCCCGTTATAACATGATCAAGGTAGTATGAGGTCCATTACAATATGATCAAGGTAGTATGAGGTCCATTATAATATGATCTAGGTAGTATGAGGTCCATTATCATATGATCAAGGTAGTATGAGGTCCATTACAATATGATCAAGGTAGTATGAGGCCCATTATAATTTGATCTAGATAGTATGAGGCCCGTTATAACATGATCTAGGTAATATGAGGTCCATTACAATATGATCAAGGTAGTATGAGGTCCATTATAATTTGATCTAGATAGTATGAGGTCCATTACAATATGATCAAGGTAGTATGAGGTCCATTATAATTTGATCATGGTAGTATGAGGCCCGTTATAACATGATCAAGGTAGTATGAGGTACATTATAATATGATCACGGTAGTATGAGGTCCATTATAATTTGATCTAGGTAGTATGAGGTCCATTATAATTTGATCATGGTAGTATGAGGCCCGTTATAACATGATCAAGGTAGTATGAGGTACATTATAATATGATCACGGTAGTATGAGGTCCATTATAATTTGATCTAGGTAGTATGAGGTCCATTATAATTTGATCAAGGTAGTATGAGGTCCATTATAATATGAGCTAGGTAGTATGAGGTACATTATAATATGATCACGGTAGTATGAGGTCCATTATAATTTGATCTAGGTAGTATGAGGTCCATTATAATATGATCAGGGTAGTATGAGGTCCATTATAATATGATCAAGATAGTATGAGGTCCATTATAATATGATCTAGGTAGTATGAGGTCCATTATAATATGATCTAGGTAGTATGAGGTCCATTATAATATGATTGAGGTAGTATGAGGTCCATTATAATATGATCAAGGTAGTATGATGTCCATTATAATATGATCAAGGTAGTATGAGATTAGAATTTGATCATGGTAGTATGAGGCCCGTTATAACATGATCAAGGTAGTATGAGGTACATTATAATATGATCACGGTAGTATGAGGTCCATTATAATTTGATCTAGGTAGTATGAGGTCCATTATAATTTGATCATGGTAGTATGAGGCCCGTTATAACATGATCAAGGTAGTATGAGGTACATTATAATATGATCACGGTAGTATGAGGTCCATTATAATTTGATCTAGGTAGTATGAGGTCCATTATAATTTGATCAAGGTAGTATGAGGTCCATTATAATATGAGCTAGGTAGTATGAGGTACATTATAATATGATCACGGTAGTATGAGGTCCATTATAATTTGATCTAGGTAGTATGAGGTACATTATAATATGATCTAGGTAGTATGAGGTCCATTATAATATGATCAAGATAGTATGAGGTCCATTATAATATGATCTAGGTAGTATGAGGTCCATTATAATATGATCTAGGTAGTATGAGGTCCATTATAATATGATTGAGGTAGTATGAGGTCCATTATAATATGATCAAGGTAGTATGATGTCCATTATAATATGATCAAGGTAGTATGAGATTAGAATTTGATCTAGGTAGTATGAGGTCCATTATAATATGATCAAGGTAGTATGAGGTCCATTATAATATGATCAAGGTAGTTTGAGGTCCATTATAATATGATCAAGGTAGCATGAGGTCCATTATACTATGATCTAGGTAGTATGAGGTCCATTAGAATATGATCTAGGTAGTATGAGGTCCATTATAATATGATCTAGGTAGTATGAGGTCCATTATACTATGATCTAGGTAGTATGAGGTCCATTATAATATGAGCTAGATAGTATGAGGTCCACTATAATTTGATCTAGGTAGTATGAGGTCCATTATAATATGATCTAGGTAGTGTGAGATCCATTACAATATGATTGAGGTAGTATGAGGTCCATTATAATATGATCGAGGTAGTATGATATCCATTATAATATGAGCTAGGTAGTATGAGGTCCATTATAATATGATTGTGGTAGTATGAGGTCCATGATAATATGATTGAGGTAGTATGAGGGCCATTATAATATGATCTAGGTAGTATGAGGTCCATTATAATATGATTGTGGTAGTATGAGGTCCATGATAATATGATTGAGGTAGTATGAGGTCCATTATAATATGATCTAGGTAGTATGATGTCCATTATAATATGATCTAGGTAGTATGAGGTCCATTATAATATGATCGAGGTAGTATGAGGTCCATTATAATATGAGCTAGGTAGTATGAGGTCCATTATAATATGATTGTGGTAGTATGAGGTCCATGATAATATGATTGAGGTAGTATGAGGTCCATTATAATATGATCTAGGTAGTATGAGGTCCATTATAATATGATTGAGGTAGTATGAGGTCCATTATAATATGATCTAGGTAGTATGATGTCCATTATAATATGATCTAGGTAGTATGATATCCATTATAATATGATCTAGGTAGTATGATGTCCATTATAATATGATCTAGGTAGTATGAGGTCCATTATAATATGATCGAGGTAGTATGAGGTCCATTATAATATGAGCTAGGTAGTATGATGTCCATTATAATATGATCTAGGTAGTATGATATCCATTATAATATGATTGAGGTAGTATGAGGTCCATTATAATATGATCTAGGTAGTATGATGTCCATTATAATATGATCTAGGTAGTATGATATCCATTATAATATGATCTAGGTAGTATGATGTCCATTATAATATGATCTAGGTAGTATGAGGTCCATTATAATATGATCGAGGTAGTATGAGGTCCATTATAATATGATTGTGGTAGTATGAGGTCCATGATAATATGATTGAGGTAGTATGAGGTCCATTATAATATGATCTAGGTAGTATGAGGTCCATTATCATATGATCAAGGTAGTATGAGGTCCATTACAATATGATCAAGGTAGTATGAGGTCCATTATAATTTGATCAAGGTAGTATGAGGCCTGTTATAACATGATCTAGGTAATATGAGGTCCATTACAATATGATCAAGGTAGTATGAGGTCCATTATAATTTGATCAAGGTAGTATGAGGCCCATTATAATATGATCAAGGTAGTATGAGGTCCATTATAATATGATCTAGGTAGTATGAGGTCCATTATAATTTGATCAAGGTAGTATGAGGTCCATTATAATTTGATCAAGGTAGTATGAGGCCCATTATAATATGATCAAGATAGTATGAGGTCCATTACAATATGATCAAGGTAGTATGAGGTCCATTATAATTTGATCATGGTAGTATGAGGCCCGTTATAACATGATCAAGGTAGTATGAGGTACATTATAATATGATCACGGTAGTATGAGGTCCATTATAATTTGATCTAGGTAGTATGAGGTCCATTATAATTTGATCATGGTAGTATGAGGCCCGTTATAACATGATCAAGGTAGTATGAGGTACATTATAATATGATCACGGTAGTATGAGGTCCATTATAATTTGATCTAGGTAGTATGAGGTCCATTATAATTTGATCAGGGTAGTATGAGGTCCATTATAATATGAGCTAGGTAGTATGAGGTACATTATAATATGATCACGGTAGTATGAGGTCCATTATAATTTGATCTAGGTAGTATGAGGTCCATTATAATATGATCAGGGTAGTATGAGGTCCATTATAATATGATCAAGATAGTATGAGGTCCATTATAATATGATCTAGGTAGTATGAGGTCCATTATAATATGATCTAGGTAGTATGAGGTCCATTATAATATGATTGAGGTAGTATGAGGTCCATTATAATATGATCAAGGTAGTATGATGTCCATTATAATATGATCAAGGTAGTATGAGATTAGAATTTGATCTAGGTAGTATGAGGTCCATTATAATATGATCAAGGTAGTATGAGGTCCATTATAATATGATCAAGGTAGTTTGAGGTCCATTATAATATGATCAAGGTAGCATGAGGTCCATTATACTATGATCTAGGTAGTATGAGGTCCATTAGAATATGATCTAGGTAGTATGAGGTCCATTATAATATGATCTAGGTAGTATGAGGTCCATTATACTATGATCTAGGTAGTATGAGGTCCATTATAATATGAGCTAGATAGTATGAGGTCCACTATAATTTGATCTAGGTAGTATGAGGTCCATTATAATATGATCTAGGTAGTGTGAGATCCATTACAATATGATTGAGGTAGTATGAGGTCCATTATAATATGATTGAGGTAGTATGATATCCATTATAATATGAGCTAGGTAGTATGAGGTCCATTATAATATGATTGTGGTAGTATGAGGTCCATGATAATATGATTGAGGTAGTATGAGGGCCATTATAATATGATCTAGGTAGTATGAGGTCCATTATAATATGATTGTGGTAGTATGAGGTCCATGATAATATGATTGAGGTAGTATGAGGTCCATTATAATATGATCTAGGTAGTATGATGTCCATTATAATATGATCTAGGTAGTATGAGGTCCATTATAATATGATCGAGGTAGTATGAGGTCCATTATAATATGAGCTAGGTAGTATGAGGTCCATTATAATATGATTGTGGTAGTATGAGGTCCATGATAATATGATTGAGGTAGTATGAGGTCCATTATAATATGATCTAGGTAGTATGAGGTCCATTATAATATGATTGAGGTAGTATGAGGTCCATTATAATATGATCTAGGTAGTATGATGTCCATTATAATATGATCTAGGTAGTATGATATCCATTATAATATGATCTAGGTAGTATGATGTCCATTATAATATGATCTAGGTAGTATGAGGTCCATTATAATATGATCGAGGTAGTATGAGGTCCATTATAATATGATTGTGGTAGTATGAGGTCCATGATAATATGATTGAGGTAGTATGAGGTCCATTATAATATGATCTAGGTAGTATGATGTCCATTATAATATGATCTAGGTAGTATGAGGTCCATTATAATATGATTGAGGTAGTATGAGGTCCATTATAATATGAGCTAGGTAGTATGATGTCCATTATAATATGATTGTGGTAGTATGAGGTCCATGATAATATGATTGAGGTAGTATGAGGTCCATTATAATATGATCGAGGTAGTATGAGGTCCATGATAATATGATTGAGGTAGTATGAGGCCCATTGTAATATGATCTAGGTAGTGTGAGGTCCATTATAATATGATCTAGGTAGTATGAGGTCCATTATAATATGATCAAGGTAGTATGAGGTCCATTATAGTATGATCAAGGTAGTATAGTCTTTGATTTAATCCTTGTAATTAATTTAAGGTATTTCCTTTGTAAAGGTCTTTAAGTTGCTGAAGTGTGCTAATGGTAGATGTCATAAAGATCTTTAAGTTGCAGAAGTGTGCTAATGGTAGATGTCATAAAGGTCTTTAAGTTGCTGAAGTGTGCTAATGGTAGATGTCATAAAGGTCTTTAAGTTGCAGAAGTGTGCTAATGGTAGATGTCATAAAGGTCTTTAAGTTGCTGAAGTGTGCTAATGGTAGATGTCATAAAGGTCTTTAAGTTGCAGAAGTGTGCTAATGGTAGATGTCATAAAGATCTTTAAGTTGCTGAAGTGTGCTAATGGTAGATGTCAT